>JAUMTR010000007.1:11244868-11423677 GCA_032270685.1 Microctenopoma stevenorrisi | reverse complement strand
GACACTGTTGGAAATGGGAAACTTCTTCATGTTTGCTTTATTTCTAGAGAAAGTACGACGATAAACTGATGTTATTTTATAGTCAGTATGTTATATTATTGGAGAAAAATGAAAGTTGTTGAGATATCCATAGCAACTGATTAAACATAGAACTGAATTCTTGTCTCCATAGCAGAATTAAATTAAACAAATAAAAAACACCTGAAAACTTGATAAATCTTATGAACAGTTCGTCTTTGTGTGACTGGTTTGAAAAAAAGCTCAACATTGTCATGACTCGCCTTTGCCTGTATGGGGTATGGGGACCATGTGTCACAGAGAGAACTCAATAAACTCCATCAGACCCTGAGACAGATTAAACCCATCCATTCCTGTCTCAACTAGTCACTCTCACGGCAATTCCATGACCTCAAGCCTCCAGGTCTGGCTGTTATTCTAACAATCAGGGGGTGTTATCATGTAATTTTAGCAAATGCAAAATAATATTCCTCAGGAGCATAAAATGTAATAAAAGTCAAATAAAAATTAAGTACCTATATTTCTCTTTGGGTATTGAGTTTGTGCAGCTCTGCCACCTCTGTTGCAAACACATTTAAAAAATAAAATTAAGAAATATGTTATTTTCTGTGTAAAAAAGCAGTACACGATACATTAGATTGAGAAGATCATTATAGTAAATAGATAAATAGATTCATTTCCGGAGAAGTGGGAAAGCATCACACAGACATTGGGGCACGTGTGATGCCACATGGTAGGGACACAGGCAGGTGTTGCACATGCTGTGTAGGTGGGCCGCAGGGGTCAGACACAGCAAATATAATGGATTCATTTCAGTAATAATAGAACAGATAAGAAGACGCAGAAAGGCAAAAACACCTATGAGTAGATTCAATTTATAATTATAGCTCAATCCATTTAATATTTAATTTACATGTTATAAAAGGCTTCTGGACAAACAATTGTTTTTTTATATGTATGATTTAAAAAAATAAATGTTGGGGGGTGGGGAAGGGTTGGGGGGCAAGGCTCTACAGAAAACTTGGCCAACTGGGCTGGGCCTAAAGTTTTTTTGTGTGAAAGACAGAGACACTGAAGTGACGAGTACAGAACTAAAGTAATAGAGTACAGAAATGACATTTGATCCAGTTGTGTGTATGTATGTTGAATCTGTCCGTCAGAAAACCACAGCTGTTTTCACAACACAGGGTCAGTGTGAGCCTGTAAACTCTGGATGTAAAAACATAAATGATTTCGCTTTGGTTTGTTTCGGTGTAGACATGCCATGAGATTCAAAACCTGTCCCTGCTCTGTCACAACCTGGTTTTTTGTTAGTATGAAATAAGAATAAATAAGAAGCTTCAAAGGGTTATCCATCACGCAGAAAGAACCAACATTCTCTGAGTGGTTAGAAGTGCAAGCCTCACTTCAAAACATTTAGAAGAAGTTATCTCTGCACTACTGTTCAATGTCACTGGATCACAGACGGCACAAAGGTTTTCAAATAAAAAGGGCGTTTTGTATTTTTTAAATATATGAGCAACCTGTGGTAAAGAAAATAAACAGTATTCAGTTGTGTGTGTGTGAATGTATGTTTAATCTGTCCATCAGAAACCTCAGTTATTTTTAAAACAAAGTGTCAGTGTGTGGATGTAAACTGTTCTCATTAGAACATCTTGTATATTTCAAGTGACTGATGAAACAGTCCTCCTAGTAATCTATTTAGGATCGGCGTGACTGACAAAGGCATTGCTGCAATAAGACTGGAAAGCCACTGCTTAAAAAGAGGAAAAGTAATAGGGTTTGAGTTTATTATATATGGACTCATTTCTAGCGACCCCCTATTCCTGAGGTAAGGAGGAGAAGGGGGGTTAATTTAAGCTGGCCATTCTTCTTCAGTTCCATCTCATGCCTAATTTCTGACTATTAAAAAAAAGAGAGAGCTTTCCAGCTATCCCATGATAACAATCAACCTTTATCAACATTATTTTTAACATCATCCTTCGGTGCAATGTCTGTCTCATTATTGTATTTTATTACACACTGTGTTTAATCCTAATATTCCTATATATTCCTCTAATGCTGCCATCAGGCCATAACATTCATTCATACACAGTTATTGTCAAAATCTTATTGGATGATTAGATTAGAAAGTTTAATGGGTGCATGTGTTCCTCAAATATGGTGGCACCGTGTCGGAAAATTCATTTTATATTGTTTGGTATTATGAACATATTAAATCTCAGCTTTATGGTCACTAATCAACTGTCACTAAAACACATGTGAAAGCTGTCCGACCCTCCATATGCCGGTGCTGTAGTATAACAGGGCCCGAGCAACACTAAAGATCAATATGTGCACCTTATCATCAAATAGAGAGTGAGTGTTTGTGTTGTGTCCTTCTTTGTCACTACATCATAATGAATTTATGCAAAGTGCTTTAATTATGCATAAGGCCAAAGCTGCAGACCCCACCTTAAATATTTATCAATTATAAATGTCATTATAAACTTGCTTTATTTATGGTTAGTTTACTTTTTGTTTCAGTTAACATTCCAACATGTTTGCAGTCTGCTTTAGCAATGCTTTAGAGGCCTTACTGTATATTAGTGGGATTTTAAACAGTTTATACTACAGTACTAACAATGGTGGAAACACTGTAAACAGCTGCACTGCACTACAGTACAGTATTTTCCCCCTACATGTAGTACAGCAGGGTTTATAGCATGCTGCTTTATGAGGTTCAGTGTTAAGCAGAAAATATGCATTTTAGATTCTAGTTCTTGTGTGTCTTCCTTTCCCGCACTGGTCACATGACACCTCACTAGTCTTACATAACCAAACCACAGCAAGAAGGAGCTGAAACAATGGGGCAGTGATAGGTTGCCTGACCGCGGTATATTAGCACTTATTCAACTCCTTCTCATCTAAATAGATGCAGGTGCTGTTGGAGGAAGAAAAAAGAGCTGCAATGCTGCTGAATCCTTTTGCTGAGCTGAATGAACCACAAACTGAGCAGTTGATAGATGGTAGATGATTTAAACCACAGCTACTGTAGTTATCCTAGGATGTGAATGTGCAATGATAGAATACAATGCCTTAAAAAAAGTAGGACCAATTAGTTAAGTCTCTATTCTTCCGCACTCTCTGCTGAAGCCTTACATCATCTATTACTCTCGTGTGCATTTTCCATTTTAATATGTATGAATTTCTAACCCAGCGTACATTAAGAAAAAGATTGAATACTGGTCTTATATCATTATGATATATTATGAAAATTACATTTGAACCATTATTACAATGATCCTGCTTCTGCAATGATTTCATCTGGCTCAGATTTTTTTCCTCACTAAAACGAAGATCATAGTAGTGATGGAAGGTCTGCTTTCAAATGCTGTTTCCACAAGCTCCAATGAATAATATATATATGCATTATAGCAATACTATGTGTTACTGGTAAACACATGACATGATGGTAGCCATCCACTGTTCTCACTTAATACACAATAGGTCTGTCAGTGTTACATGCTACAGAGTTTGTACAGTAACTGTTTTACTGTTCCATTGTTCTTTTAATGTGACGCTCTGTCTGCTCTGTTTAGTGACCATACATAGTATACGTAGTAATAATACATAGTATTGCCTAAATCCATTGATACATTGTTTTCAATTGTATGAGAATTGCTTAGAAACATTAATTTACTGGAATTTATTTGCTTAATGTTGATCTCACAGCATTCAGATAACTGCTAAACAATAACACATTACGTCTGGTTGTGGCAACACAAAGCTGTAAAACAGGTTAAAAACTGAATTTTCAAATAATCCCATGTCTGTTTATGGATGACTCTTATCTGGTTTATTAAAGGTCATACTCCTGAATGATCTGAATGAATGACCTAAGTCATTTTGTTATTGATTTATTATTAAAGAGTAACTATTATAATTTGACTACATAAATCATTAGAATCTGCAGATTTAATGTGTGTTTATGAGGATTGTACATATTGTAGTTCTTATAACGTGATGAGAAATATCAAACTGTCAGTTGAATTAGCTGTAGATTGGTTAACAACAAAGGACAGGGGGACAAAAGAGAGAACAGTAAAAGGAACAACAAGGAAGGACCAGGCAGCAAAAGGTCAACAGTAGGACCTTTCAATGAGCACAAATACATTACACACACTTTGACACAGGATACAGTCATTTACAATATGCTGGAATAAAAACTGGAAGGTTTTACATCAGCTACAGGAAAATTACATTTTCTGTCAGTCAGAACTCCAGTGATATTTGGATTGATTCTGGATGAGTCAGCCTGTGTCATCTCCCCAACTGCTTGTATTAAAAGAACTGCCTTCTCAGATATACAGGGAAAGAAATAAATAGAAAATATCCATCAGATTTCCCTGAATGCCTCATTATTTTCCTCACTAACAGCAGTGGTGACGTGTTCTGCTGTGACTGCTGCTTACAACAAAATATATTTACTGTGAAAATAGAGAGGATAATGACTGGACCTGTGGTGTAATTGTTTGGCTACAAACACCTGATTATTGTGTATGAGATTGTTTGAAAGAATGTGATGCACATTTTATGCTATTTTGTCCAATAGAAAGAGATTGTTTCTCACACTATATCTTGTTTTTGTATTCTATACAATTACGTGCAGAACAATTTCTTGTCCAAAAATCCGTTTATCAGGAAAAAAGGGATGAAACCTCTGGAAAACATCACATATGTAGGTTGCTCCTCTTGCGTGTAGAGATTAGATATACATGCGCTTTGCAGGGAGCAGAAACAACCACAGTAAACTATTTTAAACACATGATATTCTCGGTGAAGATCCTTCAGTTTCAAAGTCTGTGGATCACTGCACACTCTGAGTGCCAGGCTGAAGACAATCTGCACCACGCTCATTATGCTGTTATGTGCTTGTTAGAGCTACAACCAACTGAAGCCACTGGACAACTGTGCATTAGGAAGAGAAAGTAAAAAGGGATAAAGAAGATGAAAACTCCACTGAATTCCAGTTTCAGTGGAAAGCTGTGAACTGGGATAATGAACTAGGAACTTCTTGTATATCTATTTTCTTTGTGTAACAGCTGAATTTGAAGTTTGTTTATCTGCAGATTCTGGCACAGCGTGCACTTACACTGAGAGCTCCTAACAACTTCTTTCTTCTTTTGCTAAGATTCTTTCTCTGAGCACACGTTGCCAATAAATAAACTGCATTCTGGTCATTTTAGTTGAACACTGTGAGAATCAGCACGATAACAGATTAATCTCATAGTCAATTCACGTTGTGCTGATATCTGGCTTTTGTCACTATCACTTTTCAAGGCTGTGTGACAACTTTATTTCATCTCTGATACATGCCTGCTGGGTGGGGTTCCTGTTCTGCTGACGACCCCCCTGTTGAGGATCATATGATGTTCTTGTGTTCCTCTGTAATGTTTTGCATATGGCTCCGGGGCGAGGGTCCAAACTCTGAGTTGAATGGTGTTTTTGTTCAACATGGATCATCCCAGAAGAGAGAAAGCATGCACATGGCTGCCTCAAACAAGGCTGTCAAGATGTCCGCCGAGGCCCAGTGCCAGCACACCCCACCAGGCAGCTGCTGCCTGCCAGCCGCCCATCTACAAATAATCTACTGTGGGAGGAGGTGTCAGTCTGTTCTGTCAGGGTATAAAATGTGTATCCAATTCCATGAGAGAGCAATTGCATGAAGAACCAGAACTAGAAAAATAATATAGAAAGTATTGAGGACATAGACAAGCAATAGTTGATTTTACAGGCATGTTAAGCCAGTTTTAATTCTTTAATTCCGTTACCTATTCTTCCAGAGGTGGATGGATTATCCCCCAGCAATTTACGCAAAACAACAACAAAAAGATGACACAGAAGATAAAAAAAAACGTAAATCTAACAGAAAAGTAGTGGTGCTGCTCAGGAGGCAGCAACAACAACCTCCAGGTATGAAGTAAAGTGTGTGGATAAGATCAGGGCGTTAGTGAAAAAGTGATATCCTGGATAACACTTTTAGCGACGACAAGGCCACAAAATTATAAAATGAGGAGAAAATAAAAGACACACAAAATGTCAGCAAAGAGATGGAATGCAACCACAAAGGCAGCAAAACAACAACAGAAAGATGGGAAGTGATTACTAATCAAACTTAGAGAGACATGAACACAAAACCACCAAAGACAGCAAAACATACTGCTACTCAGTACTGCATATGATGCAGCTGTGCCGGCTTGACACTGTAAGATGTTGGGAGTTCTTTTATTAGAAATTTGAATTTGTAGTTTTGATTCACTATTGTCGCTCGTCCATTTTCGCATCATTTCTCATTATATATCATCACATGTTGTGTTGATATCACTGTAGGGCACAAGGCATCGTGTTTTTTATTTTATTTTATTGTGAACACTTCACCTTGTGTTACAGAACAGCCAATCAGATTTTGACACCCCAGTGATCAGGTGGCATGTCAAACTCCATTAGGGATTAATGTGATGGCTGCAGGGTTCATGCCATAAATTCCTACGTGTTCTGTTTACACATTTTGCTCTGATATTTTTAGTTCATCTCAATATCCTGTGACAAATTCAATCTGTTTAACAACTTCTCATAGAAAATCACTATGTAAAATGCTGTATGAAAAACCCTCAGTCATGTGGCTTTACCCTCGCTGCAAATTGCTCACAGACAGTCAAGTCAACCGCAATCAGTTTGTGTAAACAACATAAGAATATAGCTCATGCTACAAAGCCAGTACAGTGTCTCTCAGGCCTGGCTGCCGACACAAGTTATGTAAACGCTAAGGCGACAAGGCAGATCCTGAGAGGTGCACTGCAGACCAGGGCCATCGTGCCAGCTCTGAACCTCTGAAGACAGACACGTCAGACACTGCAAAACATTATTCCTTTGCTTCTAAGGAAAGAAAAAGGACACAAGACTCATTTGAAAAGAAAATGTGTTTGATGTGAGACCACAACCGTAGACTTTATTGCTAGCAGAGTTTTAGGAATTTAGACTTTAGCCCTACATGTAAATACTTCTGACAGAGAGTTGCTTAAAAAGCATAAAACCAGATTTTCTGCCAGTTTCTGTCATTTTTATGGAGGATAAATGTGCTACTAAACCAAGACCAAATGCTGACCTATATAAACCTGAGGTTTGTTTGGTTCACTTTGCTGTTCAGGTCCAGTTTTTCAGTTTCAGTACCACTTCACTACCACCAGATTTGCCTCTACATGGACATTGTGGTAACAATCGTAAAAACATCAGCATTCATCTTCCAACAAGCTGACAGCTGATACAGATTCTGGCTATTTTAGCTCAGATGATTCCTTCTTGTTGCTCCTACCTGGACGTCGGCTGCTCCTCTAGAACTCCAGATCGCGTCAAGGAAACTGAAAAGTCCTTCGATGTCATGTTTATGTCAACACTTCATATGGCAGGTATGAGTAAGACACAGGGCCGTTAAATACCATTCTTATGTATGTACACCCCATACTAGAACCACGAGTATTGGTCAATTCCCTCCTTGTTGGGTGTTTGAAGAATGATTTTCTGAGTTTCCAGCTGTTTTAGATGATGCTGTGGTCCTCCCTGCACTTTTCTCTTTCCTCCTCTATGTATCATAGACACATGTTGGATTTCTAAAGTGAAAAGAGCAGCAAGCTACTCAACAAGTTGGGTCCAGAGCCCAACCCAACCTCCAGTGCATCCTCAGCACATTGCCACTGGTTTATTCGGCGTGGAGGCTGGCTGAGTCTGGTCTTCTCCTCCTCGGTAGCTACAGCGTTAATATTCCTAGGAAGCCCCACCTCCACCACCACCTTTTATGCTAATTTCAGCCCGATCTCTGCACGGACTGGTGGAAGCCGCTGCGTGCTCTGTCGGTCGCTATCTGTTGCTTGTTGTCGATGAAGACATAACCTGCAACTGCACCGGGACTTTGTGCGAACCGCGTCGTGTCCCTTATTATGTGGCCGCTAAGGACGCGCAGCTGAAGGGGAACAGGGTGGCGGATCCAGCCGGTAGTTAAAGAAGTGGGGAACGCACCTTGCTTCCAGCCATGGGAGGTCAGATCACCAGAAACACCATCTACGGTAGGGCATCTGGCATCAGGGGGGCAGGAGACCCAGGCTGATTCTTTGCTGTGAGAATGACAATGATGTAATCTGGTCCTGAGCGCGCTGTGCAGCCTGCGCGCGTGGACACTGTAGGCGTCCCGGCAGCCTGAAATACATGAGAAGTGAAAGTGGCTGCTTGAGCCAAGTTTTACCACCTTCTCTAAGTCACGACGAGCTCAGAATAACAGGAAAATGTGGAAGTGTGATACGCGAAATCACCTTAGAATAAAAACGCACAGACGCAAGTTTGTCAGTGGAGTTCTGCACATGCTTGACTTCAAATTAAAAATGAGCAAACACGGTAAAGCTGGTGGTTTACCAATAACTGTCCCACCTGTTATGTCATTTGTCTTTATAGCCTATAGTTGAAAACTTTGCAGACTGTATTAAACTATATATAAACGTGCATACTTTATGCAGGTTTCCAATGTGCGGCTATAAATTGACCATGCGCATTGTGTCCCAAATACTTCCTGTTAGCAGGTGCATTGCAATTTTTAAAATGCATGTCACATGTTAGGGGCAACTTGCACAAGCTTTCCAACCAACTTGTTGTTATTGTATGCAGATTGGTATTTATTTGCCTACTGCCAGTGACACGCGTAATAATAAAGCGTGTTTGACTCTTTGACGCAATTCCAATCATATCTCTGTAACGTTTTCCTTATAAATATTTACTAAACAAGTAAACATACCACATTGGGCTTTAGGAGATTGAATTGAATACCTAGCACCATTTTCTAGCGAAGAAAAAACAAAAATCGATCGATCAAGAACAATAATTGATTAAGATAATTATGGTCATGTACAGCCGTGATTGATAGTAATTGTATTTTGGTTTTGAAGGATGAAGGGTTTATTTCTGAATGTTGAATTTGAGGATGTTGGCCCACATTAACTTTACATTGGCAAAAGTATTCACTGATGACTAAAAGCCTAAATAGTAGTATGAAGGAGGCACATGCACTGTATAATCAACGTTTGGTTTTTAGTTGTTCTAACAATGTTAGGCAACAGTAAACATGTCTCCTTTCTCAGACAGAATGGGGACACTCGCCAACCCACACAGTCATTTTTCCAGTTTCGCTGCGAGGGGCCACTGCTGTGACATAATATAGGTGCAGGCAGGGGTGCTGCTAGAAATTTTTGGCCTACTGACAGGCGCTCAGTCAGAGCTCGGAAAATGTAAATATCTATAATTCTTGTGATGTTTCAGGAACTCTGTCCAACTCAGGCGCTCATAAATCACCCAACTCTCTGCTTTCCAGATTTGGCAAACACGCATGATTTAGGTTTAGTTTAGGTACGTCCCAGTGACATTAGCAAAACAAGCTAAACAATATATCAAATAAGGTAATTAGCTTTATGAGGTGATAGCCACTTGCTAAAGTTTGTGCTACATTTTGTGTTATTCCTTCATTTAGAGAAAATAAGCAGCTAAAACAAGCAACACTGGTAATTTAATACTTAGGAAAAAAACTCCACATCTTTATGGTTTGAGATCGTGAAGCAACTTAATGTCTTCTGACCGGTTTAAGACAAAACGTTTGTTGACATTAGCTTAAGCTTTAGGGAAATACTGGTACCATGTAATGAACCAATAATTATTAATAATTGCTGGTTTCTGCACTAAGCTAATTGATCTGACATAAAATTAATACAGCATTTTATAAAAAAGAGAATCATACCAACAGTCAGATATGGTGGTGGTACTGTAATGGTCTGGGATCTGGATAACTTGTTCATGTTTCACCCTCCAATGTGGCTGAATTAAAACAATTTTTTACAATTGAATTAAACCAATTCTGCAAAGATTCTTACAGTGATGTGAAAAATGTAAGTTATCGCAAACACATGATTGTAGTTTTTGATGCCATGGGTAGTAAAGCTACATATTAGGTTTACATAGATTCATGCAGGTTTGGACAGTTATTTTCCTTTACTAAATGAAATCATTATTTAAAACTGCATTTTGTGTTTTCTCGGGTTATCTTTGTGTAAACGTTTGATGATCTCATGATGTTATGTAAGTGGGAGAAATATGCAAAAAAAAATGAAATCTGGAATACACACAGTACTGTAGTACTTGTCTTTTGAGAGAGGCCCAATGAGCCTTGGTACTAACATCACTCCACATTAGGGAGTCTGTTGATGATGCTTAGTGAGACCGAGCCTGGGGATAAAACACAGGAGCATAGGAGACCAGATGACACTGGCCAGGGCCTCTCTTTGTCTCTGCACTGTTTGTCCTTTTCAATTAATGACAGCAAAGCCAGTCACATTGTGGGCGGTGGTGCATTAAGTAACATTATCCTACCGTAAGTTGCTCATCTGATGTTTGTCATGGCACTTGGCGCTCTTTTATAATGGGAGGCTCCATTCACTGTTTCACTTCAGCAGCCTCTGTATGATCAGCACTTTTGCTTCTAACCAAGCTGTCAATTACAGTAAATCAGATGTGGTACTTTTATTTATCCATTTATCTGCTCGTTACCTTTATTTGTGGTCCGTGTGTTCTCCCTTGCACACTGTATTATGTGCAGCTATTCCAAGATGTGAAAATGAAGTTGCTCCTAAAAAAACGAGAATTCAATTTCACAGCTCCAGAAATGATATTAATTCAGTGAGAATGAAAGAAGATATTGGATTCTCTGGTTAGATGGTAAAGGAGTAGCGTCTTTAGTAGACTGTAAAGTGTTGCTTCTGTCTTCAGATCTCGCAGGAAATACTCTATTCAGTCTTAGGCCTTGTCATCGAGGGAGTACAATACAATCCTGTTTTGTTTTCCCGAAGACGTTACATCTGACATGACATCATGGATGCAATATGGTTGAAGGATTTGTTATGACTTCAATTAAAACTGCTGTTGTGCACAAAGCACAATTCAACATTGTTCTGCAGCGACAAGCACATGCAAAGAGCTTAACAAATACACTGTACTGAGCCCAGAACACTTGGCAGAGACTCTCTGATTGTGATTTGAAGGAAGAGACACTGCAGATATTTGTGACAATGATGCCCTACTGAGAGTCATAGCTTTTAGAAATCTTAAGAATTAAGCTGCAGCTCAACCCTCAATCTCTGCCTTAAATCCAAACAACAGGGACGTTATGACAGACCTGGGGTCACAAGTCACATGACCATTCTTGGCAGTCTTAATCGATTTGTCTCCAGGGTACTTTATAAAGCTCTTGACAAGGTTACTCAATGGACAGCATGCATAGCTGTCTTTCAGAAATGAACACGCACACACACAACAGCTCCTACAAAGACCTCCAAATCTAGGTGTGAAAACACAAGCAGTTCTCAAGGATGAACGAGTGTTAATTAGGGCTACATTATTTATTTGGCTTCCAATCTTGGCAGATTGAATGGATTTCATGCTACTTTAGAAGCTTTAAATGTCATGGAAGAGAGGATTTAGGTATCGTACATCAGAGAACCCTTTCAGATCAGTTGATGAGATAATATTTAATTCCTGCTGTACATTTAATGAGGAGCCAGTGTCTGTAAGAAAAAGCCTCCTCCACTAGACCATGTTGACCCTGCCATTTTGTTTCAGAAAGAAATGTGGAAACGAAATGAGGAGACTTCAGGGAGTGTGATAAAAATAATTCTCTTCTTCATCTGTCTTCTACGTATTATTGTACAAATGTGTGCCAGCACAGAAAGGCACTAATGAAACATAGCAGTTTAAAATTAAAAGATTATATAGGATAACAGGAAGTCATGGGTGTTGCCAGAAATGACACATTACTGAAATCAGAGCACTTTTTCACAGCTATATTGTTCTCCTCGGTTACATGAGAAAGGGAGTGATTCTGTCCACCCAAAGACATTTGTGCATTTAATTTACCTTGCTCGTTGTTTGTGTCTCTGGCAGGTGATTGGCTGTCCTGTTCTACAATGAGAAGTAGTAAACTATATTTAAATGTGTTTTATTTTAACTAGATTTCACAAAAACAAACAAACAGATATGTAAAAGGAAATGACATTTGGTGTGATGTCTGTGCCACAGTATATCAGTGCTACTGTACTGCAACAGTAATTTGTATCCCACTTTTTCGCAGTAATGTATTTCCGCCTTGACTAAATGCACCAAACTTAGCAACCACATTTCTTTTACTCTTCTGCTTCTCTTCTGTCTTCTTCTCTCTGTATAGATTCTCTAAATGGGCCATTTCCTGCAACATCCCACAGTTGCCACTACAAGCCCAAGCGTTGCCTGCCCATTCAGCAAGGTGGGAATTTGTCCTCTTTCCCTCTACTCTTTCACCCCAGCACCAAGGGATCACAGATCATCATGGATATGTCACAAAGGACAGTCAAGAGGCAGGCAAGCTTCTGTAACGCCATCACCTTCAGCAACAGACCTATTGCTGTGTATGAGCAAGTTCGACTAAAGGTAAACAAGACGATAACAGTTTTGACCCATTAATTTTTTCTTTGTCTCTCCAAGATTCCTGAGGCATCTGCTAAACTGTTTTGAGATGATGCAAAACCAAAATTTAAGAACTTCTCATAACAGAAGAAAATGTGCAATGGCTATGATATGACACTTCAGAGCTTGAAAAATAAATGAGCAAACAGTCTATTGTGAAATGTAATGCACCAGTTTCACCAAACGTTTAACATGCAAACTCCAAATTTGCAACATGAGATCATTTCCTTTTGCTTAATTTGACATGTTTCACTAATCAAAACAAACATCATACTTGGTGCATGAGCATGAGTCACACTTATTGTATCTGCAATAAGCAACAAAAATTTGTACAAACATTAAGCTGCCCCCGGGATTGCAGCATGACCTGTGTTAGTAATCCTTCTGGCTTCCATCATTTCCTGAAAAAAATATTTCTTCATTCATTCATAAACAATACAGTGCAGCAATTTTTTGTGAACCAATACGATAGAACTTCAGTTTCGCCATCAGTAAAAACTGTGGTACGGAGACGTGTCAGCATATAGTGAGAAAGTCTCCACTGTGTTGAAAAGTCCTCGCTCACTTTTCCAGTCATTTTTTTCATTCTTTCAGTGTTTTTCTTCTCTCTTCCTGTCTCTCTCCCTTCATCCTCCGACTTTTCTCCCCTGTTTTGATTTTCTCTCTTTTCGCTCGCTGCTCTTGTGTGGGCCAAATCAGCAGCGGCTTAGAACAAGTTTCCATTCACCTATCAGGCCATCTATGTCTCGAAAGTGAGAGAGCAGGCAAGCACTGCCATGTGAGGCACACTGTTATCTTGCACGGTAAATTCAAAGTAAACAGAGGTTCAAAATGAGACAAAAATCGTTTGCAGGTGATAAACATACCAAGGTGCCTAGTCTTAGTTTGTATCATGCAGATATTGTTGTTTTTAGTCATGCTAGCATCTTGGCACTGTAACAAGCAATGCTAGCCCTGCAGTGAATTATCTTTGTAACCATTAAATGGATAATTATGCCACTTTGTTGACATAATTCAACATGTAATAAGCATTTTACAATGGTGAACCCTTCATGTTTTAACAAGGGACATTTCACATCAAAATTGTTTTTATATTTACAAAAAAGTTACATATGGCATCATAGCTTTCAGCTTATGTTTAACGTGAAAATAGAAATGTAAATATAAACATCGGTGTTGATTGTCTTTATTAATTAAAACTGTTTGTTCTCCAGATTACTAAAAAGCAGTGTTGCTGGAGTGGTGCTCTACGTCTTGGTTTTACATCCAAAGACCCATCAAGGATCAATCCAGACCACTTACCCAAGTACGCCTGTCCTGACCTGGTGTCGCAGAGTGGCTTCTGGGCAAAAGCCCTGCCAGAGGATCTCTCCAATGAGGGAAATGTCATCTCCTTCTGGGTGGACAAGAAGGGCCGAGTGTTTTACAAAGTCAACGACTCAAGCTCCATGCTGTTTTTCAGCGGGGTACATGTCTCTGAACCTCTGTGGGCTCTCATAGATGTCTACGGCCTCACCAGGGGGGTCCAGTTGCTCAGTGAGTCACGCTTTCTGATCCAGGTTCTTTTTGAGAAATTGCTTTCTAATTTCCTAATTGTCAATCTTTCCCATTATTTGACCTACCCAGTGTGAACTGGTAAGAAATGTGTACAGCTACTTTTCCCACATCCACCAAATAGCTCAGTGGAAAAAGATGGTGAGAGATTAGCTTGACTGGATAGTTACCACAGTTGTTAGTATCAAAGGCATTTCCTTTAAAGGGGGATTTCAGAATATTTGACCTCCATTCAGACACGGTCACTGTGCTATTTAAAGGGTCATTCCATCAAAGAAAGTAAAAGCAAACAGGTCCTTCTCAATCATTAACAGCAGCTTTGTACTACACAAAGTCTGAAGTATGTTTGGGTTGTAGATAGAGATATACAGTCACAAAGAAAAGTAAAGGCATTAAGTGCAATTTCCTGGTTTTCTGCATATATCGGTCACAACATTTGATCTGATCATCAAATTCACAAATATATAGCTGCCACCTTTGGCACCTAACCTCGACCAAGTGCTTCCAGTGTCTAGGAGAAACCTTGGACCATTCATCCTTGAAGAACTTAGGACATTGGCCCTCTTGAGCTCATTCCACTGCACCATTATTGGGTTGAGATCTGACTGGACAGCTCCAGATTCTAAACCACACTCCCGTCTCATTGATCGACTCCAGTTGATCGCTGATATCATTTTAGTGCTGCCATTACTTTTTCCACCATCACCCTGTATGTTTATGGGTGCATTCAATAAAGACATGAAAGATAATGTTTGTGAGATTCTGAAAATAAAATTACATTTCATGATCAGTTTGTGCAGAAAACCAGAAAATTGCAACTTTTTCTTCTGACTGTGTATATGACACACATCAAGCATTGAAAACAGCTGTCTCCAATTTTTGCAAACAATACAACACTATGCAGATAGATTAATATGAATCCTTGTGGACGCCTCAGTACTTATTTATAACCATTTCCAAGAACTGCACTGGCTCTCTCCAAAGAATAGAGGCTGTCATCACCGCTAATAAAAATAGAAGAGACTCCTACATTGTCTAGATAGTGCAATTTAACCTCATTTCGTGCGGTGTGGTTGACAGTGAGAAGCGTGCTATCTCATGATGGGCTGTTTGGTATTCAGCACCAGAGTGCGACTATCTGGGGTTCACTGGCCTCATGGCGCTGACCAGCACACAGCTCTTGTCAAAGAACATGAAGGGTGTGTTGGTCATCCCAAGAGGACAGACAAAAAGAGCAATGATGTCAGAAAATTACATGTCTGGGTTTTTCTTTTGTCCCCTCAAGACAAGCAACCCATTGGAATGTGTCACTCTGTGGATGCAGGTCTGATTTCAATTTCATGTGACACAGAAGTTCCTACTTGAGTTTGTATTAAAACAAGCGTTCACAAAAAGAGAAGTTTTAAAAACACATAAAGGCAAGATTTTCTACACTGAAGCGTATGTAATCGGTGCCTGTGAATCAGGCAAGGAGCTCCAAATCCCACCGTTTCTTCTCTGGTTTTCCCACATCTTTCACCTTTATCCCCACATTGATGGCTTCAACCCAATAGTCCTGGCTCCCAGTCAGCTGATGGATCACTTGGCTATCAGCTTTCCACTATAGCCCGAGAGCGTCACTACTCGAGAGCATGGTATATCTCAAAGGCCTGGCATTGTCTCAGCACTTGGCTGCAGTTCAGCAAACACTTAAGTCTCTGAAATATGGGCGGACACATCAAAGTCTGGTGTTGTGAACTGGCACATGTGTGAATTTTCCTTTAACAGGAGGCTGCATGTCGATTCTTAATGATGCTTACACTGTAGTTTGAAATGAATGATGCACCGGCTGATAAATACAGTCATATTTCACCTGTTGTGGGTTTGTTATTATATAGTCTGTCTAGGTGAGAATTACAGATCTGCTGCAGACTGTTTTTTTTTCTTTTTTACAGGAGACAAATTAAGCGTGGAGCTGTGAATAAGCTCCCTGAAGTGTAGAGAATGGCTTGGTTAGGGGTGACCTTGATTTTGCTTTAGAGATAAATGTGCAATAGAAGAAAAGGAAGAGAAAATAAGTTGTGATAAACCTGTTGGGAGAAAAATGCGTTACCGAGTCGCTGAGATAATGTATTTTATTTATGTATGCAGTTTTCATTAAAAGTTTAATAATGTAACCCTCATCATCTCATCATCCGGTCAGTGTGTTTGGATTGGAAAGATGTCTGTATTGACATGGGATATCATGGCCTATGCTGCTTCAATTAAGACCTAAACATGCAGTAGTGTTAAATCCATGGTGTATTTTACAATGAGAACAGTATTAGTATTAGTACTATTATAAGTACTTGTAGTGATAGTAGATTTCCACTGACTGAAAACATCATGTCTCTGAGGTGAACCATTCTGGTGTTGTACCCTCATTCCCCCAACTGACAGCTCATTCACATCCTTTCTGTGAATAGATTGTTTGCCTTAATATTTCATAGATTAATTAGAAAAGTCCCGGCTCGCATGGCGGCTCACATCAGTGTAACTGTCAGAGTTTCTATAGAACGTCACCTGAGTATAAACTACTCCTAAATACACTGTTACAGGTCTTTTAGTTGATTGCACGGCTTCTATGATAAGTCCTAGTGTGAATAGTACTGTGAACATCAACCCTTTTGAATTCATTTCCAACACATGGTAAAGTTGCAGTTCTTTTTATTTTTTGAAGATGTTTTTCATTCAGTAGCAGTGGCCTACTATGAAAGTAATTCGATTCAGCGGGGCTACAGTCAAACGTTTTCTTCTTACAGCCTTTGGATAATACACATCAAACACATGCTCTGCAGGGTTCTCATACCTTTGTGTCTATTTGATCTTTTACAACCTTACATGCTGTAAAAAGGAACCTTTCAAAGTCACATCTAATGCTACGTTTTCACTTGTGCTGTCTCTCACTACAACCTGCTGCCAAACCATTATTCTGCTTTCAGGTGTTATTCTAATGTTTAAGGATCTCCTAAAGAGCTGTGTTGTTTCCTCTCTAGGCTGTTATCAGGGGAGTGTAGTTCAGTAGCTAGCCACCCATGCAAGGAGTCAGAGGTGATCCTGAGATCAGTGAGACTACTTGAAAGCTGAGATGGTGTTGCGTAAGAGAGGAAGCTAAATTAATCTGCTGAAAATCAAACTGAGCCTGAGGGTTTGTCCAGACCGACAATGCTGCCCATGCAATTTAGGAAATATCTGTTACATCACCACACGCAACTATCAATAAAGACTGCTTGGGTTTAGTACAGAAATGACTGTGCCGTAGTGCATCTGCAGCCCTACACTGAGACACATTTGCCCTAGGAGAGACTAACAAAAGGTTTCCTCAAGTGTATAATATTGTATAATATCTCTCAAGCAACAAAACTCCATCCTGTATTTTCATAAATGTTCCTGTTCACCAGATCTATCTGAGCAGCATTAAAGGCTATATTTAAATCTAAAGTTTTCTTTTCCTAGATGTTAACTTTCCACCAGTCTAATCAGGTTGTTGGTGGTAAATGTTCCACAAACAAGGTCACAAATAACTTGCAAGTGTTCTCAGTTTCATTTCCCCGACGCAAAGCACATATGGGAATGCTACATCATTCTGCAGTCCACAAAGCAGCCACTGTTTTGTACAGGTATGATGGATTCCTTCCAACTTAGATAAGCAGAGTGAGTCAAGGCATCTTTTGATGGATGCAAGATGCTCTACTGGGGGTTTGTTTACTAGAGGTAGATGAGTCACTTAATCACTGACAGAATGGTAGTGGTCCATGAGACTGGCGTCAGCTAACATCATCTGCAACCTGTCTGACTAGTCATTAGAGAAGAATCCAAAATGGCTGCCAGACTGTCAAGGGCCTGTGTACCTCTCAGGTGATTAAGGGGGCAGTGTCGATATCAATCATCTCTGTACACAGCATTGCTATGCATTGGGCCTGTAGAGCATCATAGTGAGGAAACTCTCCTGCTGCATACTTTTCATGCTTACTAACATACTGAAACACATCACTAACATTTCCACTTCAGAGAATGGAGGGAACAGTACGGAAGAAGCTCCAGAATCTGGCTCTTTGCAAGTATGTAGATTTCAGATTTGTTTGTGCCATGTGTCTGTGGGCGAGTGCAAGTTTGTTGATTTATGTCAACAAACTATATATCCATCATTTTGCTAGAGGATGAATCCTTATGCCACCAGCAGAATGAAATACACTCACTGGCCACTTTATTAGGTTCATCTATACAGTCTAATTTATTAAAACACAGCAGCTCTGCCATTAATTCTGCTCTAAGGTTATTATTAATCGTATGTGATAATTCTACTAGAAGTTTATTATTGATGTCATAGTGGGTGGGGGAGTTACTGAAGTACTGGGTTGTTTGAATGTGTGGCATTATTAGAAATGGTGGCATGGCTTTGACACATTCTCACAAAGAGAAGCTGGAACTGTGGAATATTTTAACTTTTTATCTGAAAAATGATTTGCAAAGTTATTCAATCTCTAACCAGCGCAGTCATTACAAGCCACTAAGCATATTTACATTAGCATTTAGCCCAAAGCACTATTGTCTGTAGCCGCACAGAGCTGCTTTTAGCTTTTAACTACTTTGTAAATATGTGAAATCTGTGTTACTTAAATTAAAATTGATAGAGTCTGTGCGTCTGTCAGATCATATCATACCTGTTTTGTCAGCAGATAAAGGGATACAGTAACATGGAAATTCTGAAAAGCTCTGCACTGCTCTGTTTTTTTTTCTCTGTGTGAACCTTATTGTGCTGTATTTTCCTTTCTTTGTGTCTATTTTTGTCTGCATTCACTCCGTGTGCCTATTGCCCACGCTCACTTGCTACTGATCTCACTTATTGTTTCATTTGTCAACATAGATTATGTCGGCACTGAATGCTTTTGATTTGTGGTCGAATGGTTTTAAATACAGAGATGGCAGATAGGTGCAGTCTTACGCCAGTGGCCACATATAAAGCGTAGGGTCAGCCTGCAACAATGCAGAGTGTAAAAATGGCTCAATAATTCAGGATAAAGGACAAAGTGTAGGCTATGAATCAACTTTAAATTCAGTTTTATACTGAATCCTCATTACACTATGTAGTAGTATGTAGTATTTACCTGTTTCTACTGGGCTTCATAGGGAAATTGAGCCAAACTTCACTGTTAATTGCGATTAATGAAGACAAGAGATAGGTCTGAGGGGCGTGATTACCCTGAAGTACTGCAAATGGATGCTCAACTAATGTGTTTGGTATCTGGTCTGCAGCTCACAGCCAAATCCTCCAAAAACAATAAACTGGAAATTCAGCATGGTAATAACGGTATGCAAAGTCATCTGTCAAAAGTCAGTTTCCAGCCAAAGGCGAGCAGCAGACAGTGAGGGAGAAAGACAAAGGGGATGTTAAATGTCTCCATGATATAAACATTTAGTAATTTCCTTAAGCTGAATATTTTGGCAGAATTAGACGAAAAACATGAATCATACTGCAAACTGTTATTTTTTCCTCCTTTCTTCGATATTCATGCTCTGTATGTTGATCACAGTTATACATCGTATGAATAGCCATTCTTCTTCAGGGACTGGGCATTTAAATCGGATCACAGTCATAAAGAGTGGGCGAGACTCACTCTGCCCCCAGTTCTCCTCTTTTTCTGGAAGTAACTGAAGCCTGCAACTCATGTTCAGGTCAAGAGAACCAGTTAGCTAATGTTTATGCCTTTTTTGGTGAAAAATCCAAAGGCTTGAGGTGACTGTGGTTCAAGGAAGTGGGAGCCTTGTCCATTTCAGAAGTGCATTGCGCCTATTAGCTTCACGCTTGTGAGTCTTTTCAATGCATGTTTGCTACTGATGTGGTAACTAATCCCCTCAGTATGCAGCCAGTCAAGTGAAGTTTACAGTACTAGCTTGATCTGTCTATGAAGTTCAGACAAATTCATATGGAAATATGGCAAAAGAAAAAAAAATACATGCTGTGAATTTTTTTGATGCATTCTATATTTGAAACTAAAATAGTTTTTCATTGTAGATATATTCCTAATTTTCTGGTAGTAGTTTGATATTTATTTATATGTGCACATATACACAATAAGAAATGTTTACTATTGTGTGCGTCAATACAATACACAATTGCTGATTCTGGAACCTACAATACTCTGACTGCATGAAATTATTATACAATTCTTAAAATCTTTACCAGTTGTAATGTTTAAGTTGTAGCTTGCCGTACAAAACATCAACACGTGGTATGTTAAAGATTTCAAAGCCAACAAAAGTGGATGTTCATAATTACCTGTGATAGTTGTTTTTAATTTGCAGTATATTGGCTGCATTCATCAACAGAAATGAGTCGGATGAAGGCAACCATTGTAACGGTGCCTCTGAGGTGTGAGTCAAAAGCAGAGCAAGATCCCAAAATGTTGTTTGCAAAGATAAATGAGAAAATCACTCACTAAAATGAAAAATTGTTGGGAGATTTATGTCTACCACAGCGTTGTTTTTAGTGTGCAGTCTTAAGAGACAAGCTAGACAAGCTCTCCGTCTTCAGCACAGACAGTGATTACAATTATTACTCATCATATCTCAGATAGTTAAATCTTTTATGGTATCTAGTCACTTTCTGAAAGCCAGAGTGAAATGAAAAATAAATTGTCTTCCAACGCATCTATGTGTCGCAACTGAGGCTATAATCAAAAAGGAGTTAACGCTCTGCACAGCTCTGGTTTGCATAAATAATTCTCATATAACATTGTACATTGTACAGTGTTTCCTGCAACTCAATCAGGTTTTAATACTAAAAATAAACCAATAACTAACCAGGTTGCTCTTTTCTTTTTGTTTCCATGCCAAGAACAAATATGACTGCTAAATGATCAAATTATCCTAATTTCTTTCTTGATATTTTTCACTGTGTCATTAATATAATTGAAGTTAAGTCATTCTGTCAGACAAGTGGTTACAGCGAAATGAGAGGCCTGGTATAAACGAAAATGTCAGTCCTCCTCTTTGACCTAACATCTGCCAGCATGTACACGTTAGGTATTAGGGTCTATGTATTTATGAGAGCTCTGTTTCAAGTGATCTCAGAGCTTGGAATTTATTTGATTTGTTGAACCTAAATAAATGCCGCTGGACAGAGTATTGTGCCTCAGCTGGGATTTAATCGGCCCAGATGGAATCAAGCAGATTTGCAGGGAAATCAAAATAGAAATCGTAATGGAGCCTGTCAGGTTTGGATCCCGGGAGCTGGGCTGTACAGGGGGAAGCCTTCAGAGAGGAGGCTAATCACTTTCAGATGACCAGAGTCTGGTCACAGCAAAGTTCTGTGTATTCTAATGTGCACATGTGTCCATCTGTGTAGTTTTCACAGAGGTTCTCCTTAAATTGCTTTGAGTAAAACAATGAGATGAATCCATAATTCATAATATGTTTGAGGTCAAATCAAAACGCAGAAGACAACTCAGCTACAAGTCGTCGTTTCACAGAATATCAAAAATATCACATATCAGTGATAAATTATTATAAATCACATTATCAGACTGTTTTCGTGTGAAATGCTTTTGAGAGGTAACTTTAACTACTTCACTATAAATACAGTTACGTATTTTAAATTTCCAGTCTCGGGGGTTGTGACATGATAAAGCAGAAAGTTTCTGAGATGATTAATGGAACAGGGAAAAAGAAACAAACCTCTAGTATAAGTAAGTATAAAATATTTTGCCAAATCTTTGCTGTTATTAGTGTTGAATTGACCTCCTCTATTTAACAAAAGGAAATCACATGGTGTGGAACTGTAAACCACTCATTGACATTCAGAACTTGACACGACACCCCAGCTAGACGTCATTGTTTGTATTGTGCTTATGCAGAGATTCTTCCTGAAAAGTAACTGGTATTTCTGGTTGTTATAAATCTCAGTTTAAATACTTTCAAAATCCACATAAGTACAGTGCTTGAGTAAGTCATACTTTCCACTTTAAAGATACTTAAAGAGACACTTGAAGTCAACTTTGAGAAGTGGCCATAAAGCTGGCACTGGAAAAACTGTGCTTGTGACAGGCCTAAGGTGGTGGGCATCAGTTTCACTGCTGCCATTTGTCACCTCAGTGTGTCCCATTTTGCTTCTGTGATCATGGTCCAGAATATTTGGCACTGAATCAGAGAGTTCCTCTCTCAAATACTCTACATATGTGGCATCTATGGCATGGCATCTCAGAACCAGAAACGAGGCTTCTCCTGTGCAGCCTTTTTGCTCGCCTTGCATCTCACTCACTTACTTGTGCATATTTTTTTTGACTTTATTTCTTTAATAAAAAAAAAAGCCCTTCATCTCTTTTTTGGGACAGATGTACACCCCCACCCCCCACCCAACCTCCTTTCTCATGACAGATGACTTCACTCTCTCTTTCTTGACAGAGCCTTGGACAGACCCCTCTGCTCATACTTAGGGCAAATCTCAAAACACACAGATGCACACACACACAATTGGTGCAGCTGACCTTGTATAGAGGTTGTAGCTTCACTGAAATCACCAAAAGCCTCCTAATCCTGTTCCTCTGGGCCAAGGAATTAACTGAACCCTCCCTTGTCTATTTAGTATCATGGCACTGTCTGACTGAGAGCTGTTGACAAAAAAAATGCATGAATAAGATGAAGTTTTGAATTTAATGGAACGATTTAGATCAATACATGCAGTCTTCTCTAAATTCCTTTCTAGACTAGGTGGAGCCAGACAGTTTTGGCAGTGATTAAAACTTCTTTTTAACCGCAATGCGTTGTCATTCTGGGATGTGTTCACAGTGAAACACGATGCCAGTTTTTCAGTTGTATCCTGGACATCTTCCTTTGCCACGTTTACTTTACAGAAACTTCTGCGTTTCTTCTGCGCTGGGTTAATCCTTTCCGTCTCAACTTTTTTGTGTTGTTTGAATAGGTAAACCTCTCAGTGGAATACGTTTTTCTATGCAGGTGTACTTGTTTGGAGTGAGTGTTCTTGCACCTGAACTACCTCCTTAATGTTCAACAAGAGCTGAGCAAGTCTGATTTCTGTTTTCTTTTTTTAAGTCTCACAGCTATAATGCTTAACGAAAAGCCAAAGCCAAAAGGGTCAGCCATTGACCCTTTAGAACAGTGTCAGTCTAGCATGTGTTCATCCATTAAAATAGAGCTTATCTCTTGAGATTAAGTATCTGGAGCTGTTCAAATACCACTTAATTTTACCAGGGCAATTTCGAACATGCACTTAATCACGTCTGTATTGTTTTCATGCCTGGAAAAAAGTGATTTGGACTTTGCCTTGCTATTGAAAAGTCTCAAAGGACCTGAACTTTTCCAAGAAAATTTCAAAGTGGAATATAATCACCATTATGTTCAATACACGCTATTGTAAAACCACTGGTGCATCTCCAAATGCCGAAGAGTGTTCAAACATTATGGTGCAGCAATTTTTTTAACATTAAAACCTGCAATGTATTTGCTTGGGCAGTGTGTTAGAATCGACACTATACACTGTTCTCTTAAATTAGTATCACTCACAATGTTTCCTCAGACCTTCAGCAACTGCACACATATTCCATGGACTCCTATGAGAACAAGCAGAACGTGGCTATTCCAACCATGTTCCCCACATCTGTGCATGTAACTATGCTAGGAGCTTTTTTGAATGTTGCAGACATCCTATGAATGTTGGTGTGCACAAATAAACACGTGTCCATTATAGGACCCAGAAGATAAACATAGTGCTTCATAGTGTGTTTCAGGGCTGGTAACCTCACAGGTTCAATATTTTTCAAATTTGTCAGGATTCTCAGTGGAGACCAAACCAAACCCCAGGAAGAGGTCATACATATTTATTTAGCTCACTTCTTTACCTTTCAGTGTTTTGCCTTCCTTTATCTTTCAGACTTTGTGTTTGCGCAGTAGGTAGAAAGTTGCTTTCAGTGTTACTCTTCACATCTGTTTGTTTTGCACCACACTCAGAAACAGACACTGTGAACCACTGGAAGCTGTAATAGAAGGAGCTGAAATCTAAAGTGTCTAAAAGTCGGCTAACTTAGCCTTGAAGATGATAACGCAGCTAATAATAAGAGTCTACTACTCGGTTGTGGACACTCTTGATTGAGGAAGTAATTAAGTTCAAGCAGTTTATCAGTGCCTGGCCGGAGATGTGCTGTCCTGGTGTGATAAAGAGGAGCTGGTGAGGCATGCCCTTTCTCTTAAGTGTCCACCCAACCCTATTTTTCTAGCCTCTTCTCCCTTTCCATCCACTTGCCATAGGGGAAGCCCAAAGCAGATTGCGATTAAGAGCCACACAGCCCAGCCATCATGTCACTCATCCCTCTGTCTGTCCCTCCTTGCTCTCCTCAAATGTCTAATCATGCTAATTTAAGTTCATGTTAGAGGGCCTTGTTAAATTTGGCAGCATGGCCGTAAGCGTGCCGTGATGCAGAGCCGTTGGAAAAGACACGCTCTCTGTTTTTTTTTTTTTTGCAATGGCGTTCCCATGTGCATTTTATTTTACACTGGCCAGAATTAGCATAGGAAGAGCTATATGTGAGGGGGAGGGGTGGGGGGCTGCAGAGCACAGAAAGACATGGAGTATGGTACAGTTTTAAAAAGCCTTTCACCCTAAAAGAAAGGCTACTTTTAGCATCAATAGACATAGCTGAAAGGCCTACCACTGGACAGTACACAGGGCTAGAATATAGTACATTAAGTCACTGCTGCAGAGACAGTTTGTTATGGAAACACCTTTGACTCGTGACATTTGAAACCCACTGTACAGTGAACATATACTGTTAGGTCTACGTTGAAGAAAAGAATTGAAGTTAAATTGGCTTAATAATAGGATTGTTGTCTTATTTGTCACTTATATTTTTTAATTAGGGTTAGATTCCATAAAACATAGGGTAAGGAATAGGTAAGGAATATGGACTCAAGCTAAAGACATAGTGGGACGTTTAATCTCAGCTCAGCATTGTTGTCACTCAGTAGCTTCAAGTGCATTTCCTTTCTCCTCAATGTTACATAAAGCTGTTATGTCTCTTGTACTGGTCGCTGGCCTGCAGCTACAGAATGTGTCCCCACTTAAAGTCCTGACATGTTTCTAAACATGTAAACATTAGTGAATTTGTTCACTACAAGCGTGAACTACAAGCCTCAGTGCAAAGAGTGCACCAGTATAAAAGCTTTATAAAGCAAAGAAACCAGAGGCAGAAATATGACCAATGAAGAGAAACCACTGTTGGAATATACATAATGCTAGGATGGTTCTCTGGACATTTCTGACAGACAAAGACTGTAGACTGTCTCTGCATTAGTCACAGTCCAAACAACACAACAATTTATCCAATTAAAAATCCTTATAAACAGAGAGACATTTTGAATGGATTAAGATCACATTTCTACACCACTAACAAGTGACTACATCAATTCCTGTGTCTTTATTTTCCACAGACAGTGAGATGGTGCCCCTGAACTGCCTGCGTCCTCGTTCTTTTGCTGCCACACACCGGGCCTCCATTCAACAAAACAGTGATGAACTTCACCTTTCAGTCAGCCTGTGTGACCTGAGTCTGCAGCCGCAGGAAATGCATCTGGAGGAGGATGATGAGGAAGAGGAACGGCTCCAACGCCTAAGCTCCACCTCCTGCCATGTGCCCCAAAACTCTCAAAACTCGCAGCAGTGTTCACTGCTGCCCAACCATCTGGACACTGATTTGCACTTTCACTCTGTGCACGGCATCCATGTTACTCTGCTGGATAAGCACACAGTTGCGCGGCTGGATCACCACGGTGACGAGAGGACCCTGGTGTTCACCAGCCGGCCGATGCGTTGCTTAGAGACTGTGTTTATTAAATTGAAGGCAGGCGTCACCCGGCTCGGATCTCTTTCTTACGGTGTAACATCATGTGACCCTGCCACTCTGAGGCCCAGTGACCTCCCATCCAACCCAGAGTCCCTGGTTGACCGCAAGGAATTCTGGGCAATGTGTCGCATGGCAGTGCCCCTTCACAGTGGAGATATCTTGGGCTTTGTGGTGAACGCAGATGGGGAGGTTATGATGAGCCATAACGGCAGCAGTGCAGGGATGCAGCTGTGTGTCGATAACTCAAGGCCACTCTGGATGTATTTTGGTCTGCACAGCACTATCACACAACTCAGGATTTTAGGTACATTGATGTCATCTCTTTAATATGTTATACACTGCCTAAAACAGCTTAATGGTCTTTAATCTGTTTCGGGGGGGAAAATGATTAGGTGTTTCAAGATATTACCACAAAGTCCATCACACCAAAGTTGTCTCACATATTCAGATGTACTGTTCCGCACCAGAGACTCTAGTACTTAGCAAATTAGAATTTGTTCCATCAGATTTCTAATCATAGTGTTTGTACCAGCAACTGAGGCATCTGTTAAAAAAGGAGACCAAATTTGGTCCATGTGAAGATGAATGCTCCTGCACCGGTCTGCAGCTTCTTATTAGCATTAGTTTCAGCAGCAGTTTGAATATTTTATTAGGGGTTTGCACATGTTCTACACATCTTTACAGGCTGTCATTTGTAACTTTCCATTGAGAAGTTAATGCAGTCTGTGATCCTTGAGTGACCCTTGGAGCTTGACTTCGCACTCAGCTGAATCATGAAATGGTCTCTCCCTCTTTTGCTCTCTGTGCTGCTCTCTGACTTTTTATCAACTCGTATATCTCTTAGGAATTTACGTTCCACTTCCACATTATGCATATGAATGTTAACTTTGTGCCTTCAGAATTTTACGCCTTGGACAGAATTTCTGTCAGTTTGATTGGATTCCAGCTGATTTTACGTGATACTGCAACCTTCCCTAAAGGTACCTTGGTCATGTTTGGAGTTGAGTTTTTATCTGACTCTAAATGAGCAGAATACTGGTTGTTCTGAAAGTCTTTACCAGGCGGTCTGGTGGCTCAGTGGGTTAAGGTTGAGGCTGGGATGCAGAAGGTCGCAGAAGGTCACACTTAGCACTAGCTCCCCGGGCATGTAGCTGCTTACTGCTCCCCCCAAAGGGGGATAGGTTAATTGCAGAAGGATTTTACTGCGTGTTGTACACTGTGTAACTATGTATGTGACAAATTAAATTGGAATTTAATTATTTTAATAGTGCTCACCTGTAAAACTTGTGGTTGGATTTTACTCGTGCCATGCAAATGTTGTGGTTATGATCACAGGCTGTAACATAAACCCTAACGATATGCTAATGTTCCTATTTAATTCAGTTATTTTTGTGCACGCAGTAAATCTATTGTACATATAGCAATTTCCACCCAGTGGGACATATTTCAAAAGACACAGTTGAGCAGCTCCATATAATTCCTCATTCTTCATCTGATGGAACAGCAGAATGCCTTGGACTTTGACTGCCTGTGATTTGTTTAGTCACAGCTGGAAGTCATTCACCTAGATTCTTTAAACCTCCAACTCCGTGTTGCACTTTTCATAGTCAATTTAAAACTAGAGGTGACATTCACAGGTGACCAATATGTCTTGGTCCTTCTAATTCTCTTTCGTAATTCATCTCTGGAGTCTCCTTTTCTCTCTTTCACATATACAGTCAGGGGCTGAGGAGGTTATTTCTGTCTTGCGTGGGCTCTCAGCAGTCAGTATGAGGGAGCCTGTGATAGCTCCTTATGATGCTTCTATATGCATTATTAAATTGTAATTGCATAGATGTTCGAGATGTGGAGGTTTTCCACCCACAGCCTGTTCCCTTAACACTGGTCCTCCTATCGTCTCTGTACACCCCCCCCATCCCCCTCGTGATTCTTTGGGGTATGAACGCACTTCGACTCATTACCCACTCCAGTTGTGGGGAGTGCATTTGTGACGTCTCTGCTCACCCACTCACTGCAGCCGCATGCCATGAGTTGCCATGGAAATATCTAGCCACTGAGGCAAGTGACAGTTTGTCATGGCTGGGTGTTGTCAAGCTTGTGAAGTGGAACAGATGGGAGTCTGTTGCTCTCACATGGTCATTTGTTTTCTTATCTTAGATAATGTGATCATTTTCAGATACAACAGTAGTCACATACTTCCTCATTACATGTGTTCTTCTCTGGATTCACAAACATTACTAAACAAAATTATTTCCTGATTCTGCAGTTCGCCTAAGCTTTTTAGCATCTTTCAGCTCAGTGTTTGGATGTTTTGGTTCACACTCATTGTTCTCCTCGAGTAATTTGAAAAAAACTACTATGGTTTGTTCACGTAGGCTGAAATTGAGACTTCGATGGTTGCAGTGCTCAAGGATAGAAAAGGCAACGGAGTTCAGAGCAATGAATCAAAGCACATAGCATTGAGTTAGGCAATAAACTGTATGCAAAAGACACAAAAAGTGGATTTAGTATTTTTTTCACCATTCCAAAATGTCATTGCAGGGATATGATGTAAACCACCAATGTTAGATAATGTGACACATGAAAGGAGGAGGCTGCCAAGGAAATGGCTGCCCTGACAGTGTAGAAATATTTCTGCCATGGTCAGTTGAAGGACAATGTGTAAACCACAACCCACAGTGGTGTGGGCCTGCCAGGCAGAAGGTGTCTGTGGAATAGGGGTCAGTATTTCAATCTATGAGCAGAGATGAGCTGCCAATATGAGGACTGATGCCAGAGCCGATAGTTATAAGGTGCAGATGGGGACAGATCACACAGGAGAGAAAACAGATAAGTCTGTGGAAATGTTTTGTACCCCACCCAGAGAAATCATGGGCTCAGGAAAAAAGGAAAGATAGGGTTACATGGCGTCTCTGATGAGACTACACCAACTCGTAGGCTCTTGACTCACACACTCACTCACAGACACCCACCCACAGACGCTGTGGACTCACAAGTCATCTGCCTAGTGATAGAACAGATTTAATGTGTGCGCGCGTGTAAGAGAGAGAGAGAGAGAACCGTTAATTATCAGCTCAGACTAACTTCTAAGAGCGGAATGTTAGAAGTATTTGACTCCCAGTTGTTGAAATGTTGCACTTGGCTCTTTGTGGCACTGATGTTTTTTATTTATATACTGGTGAATCTTTTTTTTAACCCAGATGTTTCTGTGTCTGTTTGCGTTCAGGCTCATCTCCACACCCAGAACTTCGAGGCCCGTCAGCCCCCGGCTCCCCATCCTGCACACCCAGTAGTCCCACGGTGCTTTGCAGCGGCAACTCCGAGCCCAACCTGAACACACCATTGAACATCAACCTCAATTCAAGCCTCAACTCCAACTACCAAACAGCCTTTTCTTGCTCCACAGGTTTGTCAGAAAGATCCATTTCAATCCTTTGTCTTCTCTATATTATTATTTCTCTGTCTCTTTAGTTTCCCAAAGTTATTGTAATCGTGTCACCAATCAGATAATCCTCATAATTCCCAATAGAAAAATACCTAGAGCTTCATAGTTCTACAACACGGACAGAATGAGAGGGAAAATCTTGCCAGCGATTAACAGTAAAAAAAAGCAAATAATATATATATATATATATATATATATATATATAAAAATTAATAAAATGTATAATTTATTTGTTTATAAAAAATGTTCTGCATTTTCATTTTGTTTTCTGTCTCTCGGTCTTTCATACATATCTAATGTTTCTGTTCTCGGTTTTTTTCGCTCTCTTTCATCTCAGGTACAACCCCGTGCTCTCCATTTTCTAGCCACCCTGAGTCCCCCACCTTCCCATCCTGCTCATGGAATGATGAATGCACCATTTGTTACGAGAACATGGTGGACACTGTCCTCTACGCCTGTGGACACATGTGTCTCTGCTACACATGCGGCCTCAAACTCAAGAAGATGGCCAATGCGTGTTGCCCCATCTGCAGGAGGACAATCAAAGATATCATAAAGACCTACCGGAGTACGTAGGCTTGTCTTGGACAATGTGCTGCATTGTCAAGTTCAGCTCAAGAGGCTGTGAAAGCCATGTAAGACTTTGGACACAACAACAAGTAGAAGCCCACTTATTTGTGTGTGCAATCTGGCTCAGGTACTGCAGGAATTCCATTATTAAAACATTGGATCTATGACACCTAATGCACATCCTTGGAAAGCTCACAGTGTTTCTTACCTGTGAAGAACCAGTATTGAAATTCATCAGAGACCACAGAAATTACAGTGAGATCGACAGAAAGTGCAGATTGGACTTGACCTACTTTATCTAGTGACATTTGCTGAAGAGAGAGTAATCTGAAAAGGCATCTGTCCTGCTGCTAGCTAGTTTTAAGTTGTCCAGAGCTACGTAACAAACAGGGAGAATAAGCCTGAGGTTTCACCAGCTGCCCCTCCTGGGTTTGTCAGGGATCACTGGGTTACAAATAGTTGTATTAAAAGAATCAATAAAATACTAAAGTCATATTTTCCAGAATGCTACATCCAGAGTTTTCACGTTTAAAACGTTCCAGCATTTCTAAAATAAGCCATTTAATGAGTAGAAAATTATAGCACTGCAATAAAATGCCTGAACGTAAAGACACTTGAAGGGCCTCGGCTGATTAACAAATGGAGTGTTTTGTCAGATATTACTCCCCCTGCTGTGTTTCTCTGAACATCAGGCAGGATGAGATTGTGCAAAGGGTAAAAAAAAAAGTGTGAACTTTGTCACCATAGAAGGTCGCGAGGTGAACGAGGATGTAAATCACTGAAGAGGGAACAGGGGAGGAGTGAGAGAGGATGTTGTATGTTTGGGATGAAGACAGGGGAGGAAGAGGCACCACTGCTGTGTGTCGGCACATTCCAGTGCAAAGAAAGTGTTTACTTGCTCAGCGGTTGTAAGAAAGCCTGGAAAGCATTGGACTTGCATGGGCTGCATGTCCTGCTTCGTGGACACCGCCCCCAGCATCTCTGGCTACTCAGTCAGCCTGATGGATGCTTCAATTGCACAAAGTCATCCAAATAAACATTGGTGGGCAGTGAAGTATTTTTAAATTGTTGAAAGAGCACATAAACATGACAAATGAACCTCTTCAACATTGCAAGAAACCCATGAAACACTACATTACAGACGGCTTGGCTTACTTTAGGTTACACACTCCTCTCTCATTTGTACATTAAATTACAACATGAATGTATGCTTTTAGTGGTGATGTATTTCAGTACACTGTGTCTTCAAACTCACACACGTGCAGTCAGTAACAAGGATGTAGCTTGTTATTGTGGTACATTATGAGGATTTCATTTGCATATCAATGCTGCTCTCCGTCAGTAAAAGCGAACTCCAAGGACATTTTCACTTGACTAATCTCATGCATTATGTACTGCTTTGAATTGTTAAGCAATACAAGCTATTTTCAGGTGTTAGTTTGGCCACACTGAATTTCTAAAGTAGGGTTGCCTCTTGTCATCTACGGAGGGAAGGTGTGCAGTAACATTTGAGTCACAGGTAAGTTTTTTGTGTGCCTTTATAAAGACAGGTCTGGACAATCCTTTGCGTGTTAGGCTCCTCACTGTGAAAATGAGGAATGCTGACATTCATATTCATCTTCAAGTCATTATTATGCGGTTGTGAGGTTTCTGATTTGACCAGGTGTAACCACGCAACCTATTAGTACAGTGTAGAGTTTGACTTTGAATAAAACATGTCAGTGTGCTTAATATCGGTGTGACTTTGTTCACTGCTAAAGGTGAAATGTTTAAATATTGCCTCGTTCCTTCCGTCACTGCATTGTATAATACTGGAAACCCGTTGTGCTTAAGAGATGCTCAGCCTTTACATTTCTACCTGTTTTTGTTTCCCGACCAAATATGACCTAGCAGAAATAAAATGTTTTTGATAGAAGATTTTAATTAATGAGTGTAATATTGACTGTACATTATGAAGTTTATTTATTTTCCCAATGCTACTAGAATTATCACTGTTTGTTTTATATGTATGGCTATAGTGTCAAAAATTAATACATAAATAAAATAAAAATGTTTATGTTACTGTTGCACAGTTCTTGATTATAGAAATCTTCACATGCGTTTCACATGTAGGCGTAGTTTGATGTTTTAGGACACGTGAGTTAGATGAGCCGATCAATACCCCTCTGCAGAAGTGCAATGTAACATAGACCATCTAACTCAAGTACTGACATACTTGGATTTCAGTATTTCCATATTATACCTCTTACTTTTACAGTTTTACACCACTACATTTATGTGAAGCTGAAGCAAAACTAAAACAAATTAGCAAAAACTATTGGTTGATCGTTATTAGAACTTTATCACTACCTACACCTTAACTTTAATTATAATTATTGTTTATTATTGTAGCTATAGGTAGATATATTTCCTCAGGTGGGTAAAGATGAAGAATCAGAGCTAAAGGGAGGCAGTATTGTAGCTTTGCCACTTACACACAAACACGATGTCAGTGCTTTTCCTTAAATAAGCAACAGATGTGTGAATGGCAGGTGGCTTAGAGGTTGATTTTGTTACCGTTGATCAGCGTGCTGGCTGTTATCTGAAGCCAGGTATCAGAAAAATATGAGAGTGGTATCAAACTTTGCATCTAACTCACCGCCAGCAAATGAAAAATACATTTTCCAAAATACCAAACATTTTATTTAATGCCATGTTCTAAAATATGATATCAAAAGTGAATAAATGTGTGAGGATGGAGTTTGTTATGTGTTTTTTGTGTTAATGTTTTTTTAAATGTGACCAAATAATCCAGCCTGTAGGTGAATGTGAGAATGTATTTATATTTGTTAAATAAAGAATGTATTACTATCTTTGCGTTATTAGTAAATAAATATTTTGGACCCATGCAGCTCTTCTTTGGGGACAGGAGGCTTTGGCTCAAGCATTTGACTCACGTTGCAATAAAAAGTTAAAAGTGACCATTTCTATTTCACCAGCTACACCCCTTGTTATGATTTACGCACAGCAGGAAGCAACTCTTCTGCCATTGGACGGAGAATGAGAGCACATTACCTTCTCCCAAAAAGTACATTATACAAATGTTTGATGATAGATTAACCTCTCACGCACAAAAATTCAAATTGGACAGCAGTCAGAGAGCAGAAAGGCTGCCATCTCTTAGATGTCTAACACAATCACTCTCCACACTATACTCGACTAACATCTCACCATATACTATATGAATAACAAAGGCAGGGGCTTTTAGTAAACAGCTATAACTCACAGAGAAACTGTTTACAGTCGTGGTATGTAGACCTGGCCAGAGTGAACATCATCTGTTATTTACTACCCTACAGGCTTGGCTCTAATGCAGCACTGTTTTATGCTGCACTCCAATAGGCACAAATACAGTCCACGGTGTCCGGACATGAAACAGGCAGCGATGGCTGCCGTTCATGGCCAAGTGTTCTCAGAGGTGAGAGAGAAATACACAGCTGGGGTGTGTAAAAGTGACATGAATACAGTATATCTCTGTGGTGTCTGTGTACACACAGACTTTCCACTCAGACCTCTCAGTGAACCTGGCTGCTGGCCTTCTGAAGGCTTAAGGGCTTGGCAGGTTTGTTTGAGCTGTGTTGTGGTATCTCTTCTAGACAGCTGTTTGGTCAAACACACTCTGTCTATTAAGGTATAAAATTTGTATTCAGAAAAGTATAATACTATTGATTTTGAATTTTAACTAGACTTCAGACAGTTAGAATTTGAGTGTCTCCTCTATTGTAGCTAAGGCTTTAAGCTTCTGGTGTTCGGTGTGTAGTAAAATCTTTTTCTCAGTCAGAATTGTGGTGTCAAGAGACAGGCTGCAGAGAGCAATGCAATCACACTAAAGAGTCCAACTTTGTTCTAAAATATCAAACGACTGATTTCACCCCTACACTAATTACTGTGTTAATGAAGACAGAGGTGAAGGGTACTGTGACGCTCCTGCCCCATCTTGCATTGAGATGCTGAGTGCTGCTGCCCCCCAGAGGCCAGAAATGGCATCAGCAACCTTTTCCACTGCACAGAATGTCACTCAACAGCAACGTGTGTTCAGAGCTCAAAGATGGCTTCAGTGTAATAATTCCTTTCAACTCAAATATCCAAAAAGATTACAGTTGAAGGCTATATTAAAGGAAGGAATAAGTGTACTACTACTTCTAAACCAAAGTCAAATGTGCTGGTCCTTCTGATGTAGAAGCTGCCAAAGGCCAGTCAACGTGATCTGAACTGCACTACTTTCTCTGTGATTGCTATGTGTAAGAAATGAAGATTAACATGGGATGTGTTTGGGATATGATGTTTTATGAATGTTCAATCCATGTTATTACAGATTAGATCCTTTAAATGCTTGAAAACATGACGAAGACAAAATGAGAAGGGAGGCCATGCTTGACATGAAGTAGGAACATTATGTTTAGTCAGTATGTTTAACTCATGCCTGAAAAATGATTACTGATTCTGAAAAATGTTCCTCTATGTATCTGATGTGATGTGAACGATCAAAAAATATGCATCTGCCATTAGTGGCACAAATAATTATAGTATTACGATTACAGTTTAGTTAATTATTCTCAAGAACATAATATATTATTTGTTAGACAAAATTAATCCAACACAACTGTGAAACTTGAAAAAAGAAAGCACTAATAATTGTTTGAAAGTGCATTTATTCAATTCATTGTTTTGGCACTTCTGTTATCATCACTGGTCACACAGTTAACATAAAACAAAAGTGAGCATCCCATTTATACTGCTGCTGAAGAGTTAAGTCAAATTTACTGCCCAGCAGAAATTCAAATAGTTATCATGTATAATAGAGCAGTTCTTAGAAATGTTTAAGCAGTTGTGAAGTTTCATCAGTAAAAAAAAATAAAATAAGTAATATTATGATTTTTAAGTAATGAATAAATATTATTTTAGGGAAGTTTAAGTTCAATTAGCATCTGAAATGAAAACAACAAAAACAAAACATTTTAAGGCAGTGAGGTTCAGAGGAACGTATCAATAATTGTCTTTACATATAATGGTAAGAAAATACTGTGGTAATTAGAGATGCTCAAATTGTTTCATAAGAACATAATTACACAATTAAATGGATTAAATATTTCACATAAAGGTGACATACAGTATAAAAAGATAAGATATTATAAAAACATGCAGACAGCACCAAAATGAGACTAATATTAAGCAGCTTTGGCAACAACTGGGAGTTTTCTGTAAGTAGAGTAGGAGAAAGGTTTAAGGTTTGATTTGAACAGCTAAAGACATCATCAGCACAACGAGTCAAACATGCAGGCTTTAAATGCTTAAAATGTTTCAAAAAACTTCATTATCAAACAATGATGTGAGAGTGAGTGGACACAATATGACTTCTTATTTCAAGTTTAAAGGCAGATGCTGGAGAAAATCAATTACTTCATGCTTGCGTTCTCTTTTCTGTGTCACTAAGTCCCAGTATATTGCTACTAATGCAGCGTCTCAGGCACTGTATCACAGACTCATTTTACAGGGTGTGTCATTTCATTTCAAAGTCACAATTTGATCCAGCTGCTTATGTTTGGCAAAGGTACCAGTTAAGATTTCATTACTTACAAAACGTGTTAGGGTTGGCCTTTTACACAAAATAAAAGCATCTCTTTAAGTAGTCTTTATATGCATGTCCAGAGTTCTGCCAGCTCCACGAGTGCTAGTGCTTTTTCTCGAGGTAATTTGAGGGAACCCATCCTTTCCTTGGTCTGCTGTCATCCAGAATTTTGCAATACCACCATCCATTGGGGTTTCTTTCCAGGACCTCCAGACTTGTCCCCTCAGGAAATCCCATGGTCTCCTCGTCACCATGGTAATCTGCTATAGAGACGTACACTTCTCTAAGGTTGTTATGGATGATGTGCGGCTTGGGCTTCACTGCGGACACAGGGAGGGCATTCTTCGGAGAACTGAGACGGAGGGATTCAGAGCTGCCAGTGGCAGACCTGCTCTTGTTGGGTAATGCTATATTGTTTGGTGCCAGGTTGCGTGGTACAGTGCCAAAGGAGGCATTGCGTCGCACTGTGGGGCTGGCACGAGGGTGATCTGTGGAGTTAAGTGATTCGTTTCTCCTGAGAGAACCAACAGGGGTGCGAACATCCCCAACTGGGGCTGATATAAAGACAGACTGGGGCCTAACAACTTGCTGCTGCTTGGTGCTATTCTGCTTGTGTGAACTGAATAGGCCTGTAGGTTTTGAAAGACCACATGGAGGCTTTGATGGGATTGGTGGAGTGACCTTTTTTAGGTTTTGGTTGATGTTGTTCAATGCCTGTACCCTTTGTTCATTCTTCTCTAAGCTGTTGGACTTGCTAAGGCTTCCAGGTTTTGTCGGGGTCCCATCAGATTCTGACCCTGCCATGTCATCTTGTTGCTTGATGGGCTCCAAGTAATAAGTTGGAGCCCAACCCTCTGAAGCTCCCCAGCGGATATACCACCATCCACTCTCCTGCTTTTGCAGCACTTCCACCTCCACTCCAGCAGGAAAAGTTAGCTCAGACTCTTGGACTTTTTCATAGGGATCTGTGGTGCGGTACATGCTGCTGCATCCTTCCAGGTCAGAATCTCCCCGGCTGCCTTTAGAATAAATGGAGGAGAGATCTGATGTGCTCTGAGAGGAGAAGGAGTCCTCAGAAGAGACGACTGAAGCCGTCTCCGAGTCCTCACCTTTAGTTTTGATGCCATTCTTCAGCTGCCCTGTTGGCCGCAGCTGTCTTCTCAAAGAACTGATGTCCATCTTCTCTGCACTAGATGCTTTGGCCACTTGAGGTTTAGGCCTCACCACTGGCTTTAGTTTAGAGGAAGACTTGGTGAAAGAAGACATTTTACTTTCCTCCTGGTCTTTCTTAGATCTAGGCAGATCTGGAGTGGACTCTGTTGGGGCAGATTTAGGACTGGATGCCTCATCAGCTTTGGTTGACAATGGACTCCCATTTAAGTCAATCCTAAGCTTGTTACTTGCTGGTCTCCATCCACCTGATGTTGAGTTTGCAGTCTTGCCACTTTCTGACAAGACATTTGTCTTGGAGGAATTTGAATCCCTGCTGCACTGTCTCTCTGGGGTTTCTCTGAAAGGTCTGAAGCCATCATTCTCATAGATACACTCTTCCTCTCCCTCTACATCCCTTTCTGCATCATGCCCATCCTCAAATGACTCGCCCAACTTGAAGGAAGCACTGTGGAGCGATGACGCTGGAGAAGGCTTGGAGGACATATGGTATCCTTTCTCAGAAGAAGAATCCTCATTTTTGCCATCCACCAAGGAACCTACTCCCCTCAAAAACTCAAACTCAGACTCCAAGTCTAGATCACCAATAGCAGGAACATCATATTCTGGCTCTTCATACACAGGTCTCCCAGGAGAAACAGGGGACTCTGGAGCTTCAGATCCAGGGCTGCTGGGAGGTGCAGTATCCACTGAATCTTGTTTTTTGACTGGCGGAGCCGGTGGTGGAACTTTGGGGCGGCACAGAGTGCTAGTTCTGCGATTCAAGTTGGGCTTTTTACGTTTATCGATGTAGGAGCAGGGAGCCCAGCCCTCCTTTTCTCCGATCTGAACATACCACCAACCACCAGAATTTTTCTCTATGACCTACAAAACAAGTTCAAGAAGGATGTTAGTCTTTATAAAAAGAAGTTACATACTTTCTCAAGGGGATTGCAGAATTGTAGCTGAATTAATACACTGGGATAAAACTGTCTTGTTACAGAAGTTTATCTTGGAGAGCCTTACCTCTGCTTTCTGTCCTCCATTGAAGCTGATACCATCAGAGATGCAAGACTGGAAATCTGCAATGGTGTAATATTCTGCTTCAACTGTAGGGGGCTCTGGTGGGGAGGGCAACTGGAATCCCTGAACACCAATAAAACTTCTTGTTAGTCGTGAAAGTAAGTAAGTTCAATTTATTTTAGTCAAATTTAGAGGCAGTTAATAAGTAATAGCTAGTAGTTAGTTTTCAGATTAAGATTATATATTAAAATTTCATGTAAAAAAATTTTATATAATAAATGTAAACATTGGAAACTGTCATTTGAAATTGCTCACAAGCGCTATGCACATACTAGAACTTATATATCCAGATTTATCAAACTATGTGATAATTAACAACGTATCAAAAATAACTACATGACTGGAGAGATGGATGGATGGCTAAAATATCAAAACAACTTACCAGTGTGGCATCTCTTCGTGGTGGAGGCTTTTGCCTGAGAACTGGGGAACCTGTGAAACAAACACAGAAAAAGCATTTGCTTGATTACACTTGCTACATACGTTTATACGCCTCATGAAAGGTAACAATGGAAATTCTAATTATTGTTATTGATAGAAATCAAACATTTGCAGTGCAATGACTAACCAATTTCCACCTGATGAGGCGCAATGCGGGCTATAGCAGGCTCTGCTTTGTTTTTTCCCTCCTGTGGGGAATTAGCAAAGCTGGAGTCAGTACAGGGGATTGGCAAACTTATCTCCTTCCTGGCCACCTGGGGGCTCTCTGGGCCACCTTCAGTCTGTACGTCCTTCTCACTCAGGGCTTTTTTGTTTAGTAGGTTACTGATCTCCATGATGTTTCCAATGATCTCTACTGGGCCTGTGACAGTCTTTTTACGAGGAGAGAAGTCATCCTTCATCTTCTTTAAGTAAGAGGCTGGAGCCCAGCCCTCTTTATTCTGATATCTGTCAAGAAATTGGAAAAGCAAATTCTAAAAATGCCATATGTTTGACAGAAAAGTCAAAAAGTAGAAACATCTGAAGCAACTGAGCAGATGTTTACCTGATAAACCACCATCCTTCTAGGTTCTTCTGAATCACCTCCACAGTGACTCCTTTTTCGAAAGCTATTTCATCCTTGCCCTGGCTGGAGTAAGGCTGCACTGTTATGTACTTCTCCTCTGTCAAACCAGGGGGAGAGTAACACAAGATTAAGATTTTTTTACAGGTATTTAAATGACCATACTACAGTAATAGGACTTAATAGTTAACAGTCATTCGGCAGACACTTTTATCCAAATGTGCTCATAAGTAAGGTACAAAGCAAGGAAAAAGCTAAGCAGTGGAGCATTAGAATTAAATTATGCAATAACAGGCTGGCCATGTAGAAAAACGTGTAATTATGAAACCTCTCTTGATGCATTCATACCAATTTTGCAATATAAAACTGGAACAAGGGTGTATCTTTTGTTATTTGCACAATGAAACTGTTGTGGTTTATGGCATTTTAATCAGCTGCCAGATGTGAACGTAGATGTGCTATGTGTGTTAAATTGTTCTTTGGCACATTAGATTTGTCTATAAACGTTTTATGAAACAGATAATTTTAAAATGTTGCGACTAAGTATGAGACATAACTGGTCCCTGCATTTAGAAATAAGTATTTAACTCTTTGTTGCTGTCCCTTCACCACAACTCATCCCCGTCTTTGGACGGGGATCTTTGTGTATATAGATTGTTTTAGTTGTTTACAGTCAGGAAGGAGCTTAATCACCCAACACGGTTTTTATGTTCTAGTACCTAAAAAAAACGTGCAACCATTATCTTGCACTGTACCTAAAAACCATCACCTCACACTGTGTACAAAAAAGCAGTGCTGCAAAGAGTGCAGAGGCCTTTACAGCATGGTCCGTAAGGGCCACAATCCTGCTTGTTTTCCAGCCTTCCCTTCCCTACACATTGCCTGGCACAGATGTGTTAAGTCAATCAGCAGTTGTAAGTGTAAGGTTGGTTGGAAAACAAGCAGGATTGTGGCCCTCTAGGACACCCCTCATATAACCAACTGAGGCATTTTATCTCTGTAAAAAGTAAGGAGCACTAACATATTTTATTTAAGTGAACCCTAATATCAACTACTCTAACATAGCTTAATTACACAAAGACTATTGACTGAGCCAAACTACAGCACATGGGAAGAGCCAGGGTCCTAAAAGTGTCCTTGGCCTTGTGACAGCGGGTGCCTCCTAGCTCTGCACATAATAGAGAGCAGAGGCTCCATGCTGATTTATGCATTCTCTTAAGGCCAAGGGGCAGAGCAAAGGCATCATTTCCTGTCATTATGGCAATTCCTGTCTAAACACAGACAGCATAAGAAGAAGAGTTGTGTTCGCAAAGGAAAAGAGCACACAGACAAGTGCTTCTCTCTATGCTATCCTAGATGTTGGTGCCCAAAAATCAACATTTTGGTGACAAATTATTATAATAATTATATTTTCCTTTTCCCCACCCACTTCCAATGTTGGATGGGTGAAAGAAAATTTCCCTTTACTTGCAAAACCTCCAGTAGGCTAATGGGTAAAGGATATCAAAGTAAGATTTATTTTCCCTTTGCCTTGCTCTTCCGGCCTCTTTGTGGCAGGGTGGTAAAATGTTTTTCTCTTACCAACCTCCTCTTTCAAACAATATTCAACAGTAAAGAGAAGAGAGACTCCGAATCACATGTTTTGGTAACCACAACATGCATCGCCTGCACCAGTGTTATAAATTATTCTTGTGGAATCAGCAAAATATAGGTCTTCTGTTTTTTTTTTTTTACTCAAAGCAGAATTTCTGTCCTCGGGTGGAAACAAGTCTCTCTCCACTTCAGAGAGAGGCATCCACTGCCAATTGCAAAGTTTGGGCTGAACTTAACAGCTTATCCTCACTCCTCTGACAACAGTCCAATTGCATCTCCTGTGAAAAAATAACTTTCTTGGCCTCGGTGAGCACAACGTGTCTGTGACTGAGAATGTGATTTTCTTGCTAACCAAGCAAGAGATTAATAAGGGTTTTTGTTTATCTGACAATACTGGTTACTATCTGAATCACAGCAGGATAAATGTATGTTGCTACACACACTTATTAGAAAACTACATACATGCTTCATTTGCTCATAAAAAAGCAAAACATGGCTCTTAAATGCAGCACAAGGCATTTCGAACATTAATATGCACTCACTTTCAGATGGCTGGGTAGAGTTTTTTTTTGTTTTTCTGAGAAGATTGGTTGGAACACAATGTTTAATTATATCAAAACTGCTTACACAGAGACCATTTTGTAACATAATTAAAGCTCATCTTTAATAAGTGGTTTTTACCTTTGCTTTCCAGGCTCATTACATATTAACGTCAGTTAGTGGTTAGTAGTTGTGGATTGTGGCTCATGATAAATGCATTTTCTGGACGACAAGATGGGATGCAAGGCTGAACAATGGTATGTGTGTATGTGGAGAGGGACAAGTTGAGCCATGTGATAAAAGACAATAAATAAGAGGGCAGAGAGGAATAATAACAAAAGGAGGGAGGGAGGTGATACAGCATCTGTCTCGGTTCACCTCGGCTCTGTTGCCTGCTGATGACACCCCCCAACGTCCATCTCCGGTCCAGCCTCTTCAGATGAGCCTTATGTCGCTTAATAACTGACAGACACACATGGTGACCAGACGACAAACAAACAAACAAACATGGGAGACATAGAGAGCAAGCACATATGTTACACAAAAACACGGCACACAAATGACATGGGTCCAACCAAAAGAGCCCCATTATTAGCTACATACATAGAAGACAAAAAACAAGACCACAAAGCAAAACGTGGTGGACAGTTAGATGGAGGTTATAGAGGAAGTGTTAAACCAAGACATCTTCTCTGTGGCTTGTAATTAGGATGTTGTTAGCGTGGTTTTTCAATCCTGTTGTGTCAAAGCATCTGGGACACTCATTATTGCTGCAGGAATGCCACCCAATTAATAGAGCAGCTGAGGGTGTTGCTGGTTGGAGTTGTGTGCCTCAAGAGGTCTTTATTTTCCTGTATGTTCTTTGGGTAAGAGATGAAAATGATTTATGCCAATGGAAGATGTCTCATATTAAAATGATGAAGTGCACGTAATTATATAATGTGGGGAAAACAAAAGCACAAATAATATGTTAATTAGATAGTAAATGAAGAGTTTTTGAGTTTTCTACAAACAAAAGTAGGCTTGCTGTTTTGACTTTTTCCTCTCATATTTGTTCTTCTTTCTCCCCATTTCCCAGTTCCTTGTACTTTCTGCAGGTATCTCTGGCTTTTGAGCAGTTACTAGCCCTACCAGTGTTTTGCTGAGGGTTGTGTCTGTCGCTTGTTGCTGCTTTTCTTTTTTTTGGCCTTTTTGTATAAAATATGAACAACTCAAGGATAAAACACACGCATATATTTCCACCAGTGGGTGAATTTATATCTAAAGCTGTCTAAGCTTTCTTCTTGGGCTTTTTGGAAAAATAAATTATTCCCAGATCCAGTTTTCCAGAAATATGCATTTTGTTTCTGTGACGGTGTGGTGACACACACTGCTTAAGACCACAGGACTGACAAATGAAGATGCTTTATGAGTTTCATGCCCTTCCCAAGACTGACTAGACACATAAACACAAATTACACTGACAGACAGTCCTTTCCAAAGGCCCCCTGTCAGCAAACTCGAGCTATCTCTGCCAGAGTAGATAGGAGTTGGGTGGTGAGTGAAGATATGTGCATTTAGGTATGTGTGTAGTGATACATTGGTGGTGTGTCTTGAAACCTTCTGCTGATAAATACGTATAGTGTAAAACCATGTGGGAAGAAAAGGGCATTTTAACTGACTCTCCTTGAGTCATATACAACACTAAGGGAAATCTTGGTCCCATTGTTAGAGAGTACACAGATTGTACAACAAAAGATATTCTGGCCAAAGTGCTGGAAAATCTGCAGTGAACAACTTCATTATTTCCTTAGCTCCTGTTTCTTGGGTCTTTTCGAACATACTGCAACATTAATCTTAAGCTACATTTACTGCACTGCCTGTGAAAATCTGAGTACATGCCACAAAGTGAGTTGTGCTGCCTTGTGAATAAAATTGTTTCTCCACTTACAGTAAGAATGAGCAGCCCTTAAATCTCTTGATAACCATATCTGAATCTAATCAAAATGATTAGCTGTTTGGCTGCAGTCCTCAGCATCATCACCCTACAAAGGAGTTTTTCCTATCAGGGTTTTGTATCCCTCTAGGACTCCAGTAATCTCACAAAACATTCGTCTACTCCACTGTAACGTATCTGCAATTCACAATTATAAGCAGACATTACAATAAGTAGGATCAATTATGTCAGATCCCCCTGTAATTAATAACAACCTTTAAAGAGCATGACGTCATGTAATATCCTGCTGTTTTATTGCTGATGGAAACACGCCCTTTTCGTCAGCTCATTACACAGAGGTCAGATCACCAAATGTTGTGCTGTGTTTCTAATGTACAGTGATTAACTGTACATCACTTCAGTGCTTGTGGTCTGCTCTCTCCTGGAACCCCACCTTGCCGTTTACCCAGGTCTGAATTCACACTCTGTTCAAGTGTGCTTATGATGGCAGGCAGACAGAGAGAAGTGTTCACATCAGCATGCCGCCTGCCAGTAGTGCAGGCTGGCAACGGTGAAGCAGGGGTCATTTTTTTCCATTTTGTCACAGATCAAAAGAGTGAGGATTGAGGGCAGAGGTGAGATCTGTGTGTGGGTATATAACAGAGTGGGATGTGTTGTATTTGTGCTTGGGTGGGCAGAGGCAGTAGAGGTGGCACCAACTTACCTTCCCCAGCTTTAGAGGCACCCAGCTCCAAGTCATCCCGTGTGCCACTGTGAGAGTTTAGATAAGTAGCCGGTACCCAACCCTGCTCCTCCGCTGTGCTGACAAACCACCAGCCTGTGGAAACATGAGTCGGTGAAGGGTGCATTGTGTGCAGGATGTTTAACAAACATGTCGTCCAATGCATTAGACAGCAAGATACAGTACTGTAGGGACAACCCCAAGTTAAAGGTCTTCTGAGGTCGAGAAGATCTGGTGAAATTTTCCAGATGACTTTGCGACTGCGATAAGGTTTCCACCCGAGAAAGTCTCATAATCTGGCTTATATCCTCTGTTAAATCACTTTGTTTTAGTCACTGAGCCCTGTTTTGACAAAATGTCTCAAATCATCGGGATGAGCTACAAACGAACATAAGTATGAGGCACCTGATTGCGTTCCCAACAGAATCTATAACCACAGTGCGGGCCAAGAACATCAGAGAGAACACTATCTGGCTGTAGCTCGACTCGTGAAAAATTTCATGATTTCAGTGGGTAAAACTCTGCTGACACTAGCCAAAAATCCATTTGTGATGTTGCAACAACTGTTCATGAACAAATGCCTCAGCTTTGGAGATGAGCACAGAAATTTCCGTTTCTTTTAAAATTCTGATCCTTAGAGAGTGAATGAAGTTTTTGGATCCCTTGCACTTCAAAAGGTTCACTATAAGGGTCTTGTGGCAAATGTAAATTGCATATATGCAATTGTAGTCACAATCAAAGTACAAAGTCTTCCCACATTTGTGAGTTTGTGTCAGTTCTCTGCAGGAATTGAACGTGACAAAGTTGGCAGTATAATAAGTGCATTGTGGTATAAATGTTCTATACGGGGTATGCCACATGTACTCTATTTGTTGTGGTATCTGGAATACAATATGGCTGACAGCTGTCTGAACAGCCCATAAAAAAGGACAAGAGTTTTTTTTATCACACTTTCACAGCTGGTCTAAACCTGCAGCTTATATTTTGCTACAGAAACTGTAAGTTGTAAGGCAAGTTACTTTAATTGCAGACACTTGTGTGATTGAAAAGAATAGAAAATTCTCTACTTAATATTGATGCTATGTCCATGTTTGCACCCATGAATCATAGTTAGACAGCTAGCAATTAAATATAAGGGGTTATTATTAATGGTGTTTATGGTAGATACAGATGCTTCTCCACTTTTTCACTCCATTGCGTTTCTACATTATGTCAGATTATTATAATAAACGTAAGATTAATGTTGTAATGTTGGCAATCCCACATTCAGATGCCTAATGTAACTGAATAAAATGGTTCCCCAGCCACGTGTCTATCTACTGCTCAAATTAACGGGAATTGTGGCAAACAAAAAAGATTTCGTGCTGACAGATTAAACGCATGACAGAGAAAATCTTTCCTGGCCAATTTGCCCATACATCTCTGTGATTCATGCGAAAAATTATTTAATTGATGAACTTTCTAAGCTCCACAGCAAAAACATTAGCAGCTGTACGGTGTGACTAGTTTGCATGAAGTTCGGGTGGGTCCAAAAAGGAGGATGCTGTTAGTGTCTGGCTCTGAGCACCACGCTGGATCAGGCTCAGATGAAACAAGCCATGTAATGGGCTCAATCTTTGCACCAAAAGCTGTGGCTTCAACAAAACCTCATGCTGATAAGTCAGGCACGGAAGCAAGCCACAAAAAACAAAATGGTGCCTACAACATTCATTCATTTCTTTCCTTTCACGGGGGACCTGAGAGCTTATGAGAGTATTTGACTATCGTTAACTTAAAATTTTCATTAATTACGCTAAATTTGTTATAAAAAAATAACTCTCCCAAAGGTAAAAAAAAGGTTAAATAATTTTATTAAGTGGCTGTAAATATTTAAATGATATTTAATGCAAAGTGTCTAATGACCAGTAATGGGCCCCATCAACTACATTAATAACAAAGAAAATTAAACTGACCATTATAGAGAAAGAGCTTGGCAAGAGTAAAAAGACTTGCATCACACTAACATGTCAGCTGGGGGTTCAGTGTCACTTCTATATGTGTCATGACACATATAGAAATGTAAACAAATATTAGAATAAGCTGCAGGAATGTACTAAGTAAGAACATTTGGCTGCAAGTCTGAATATACATGTGCAGCAAAGACACATCGTCGCTTGAAAGGCTGAGTAAATATTTGTCGTTATTAATGGCTAAGGCTGCCTTGCTTGTATTTATCAACCAACCTCCCATGTGGCAGGTGCTTATGCCAAGTTAACCGAACCTCAAGAGAAGCAATAAAAGCACTTTTAAAAATGCACGCACATTACGCAAATGTTGATTTCCTGGGTTGTCAGGGTGTGTTTTCGTGAGAAATCTGCTACATGTCTTTCACTGCATTTAGGGTTGTCATTTATAAATACTTTAAGAGGACACTGATTTAAAAAAAAACAATGACTAGCATTTCAATGAAACCATATCTAAAAGGAAGTGTTCTTGTTTTATCATCAATTCAGCCCTATATGACCCAAAAGGCTTCATCCTGTTATATGAAATCTCTGCAGTCACACAAAAAGGATAGTATGTAACATTGTTAATATGCTAAATGAGGTCACAAAAATTAAATCCCAAAGTGAGAAAGGTAAGAGTAAAGCTGTGAAATTAGTGCTTTATGACACATATAAGCAGATAAGGGACAAGTGATGCCAACATACACTATAATATATGTGTGGAAAGATGCACATTTACAGGAGCACAGCAGAGAGTGCAGACATACACTGAAAACTTGCACCTTTCTCTTGTTGCTGCTGCTGCAGAGGTTCAAAAAGACACAGCCAAACACAGCCAAATGCTGACTAGAAATATACTTTGCTAAACGTTATTCAACATTATGATTATAGCTCCTCAGTTAACATCCTCTGTAAATAAAAAAAATATATATATTTTAAAAACATTTGAACAGAGTTTTGTTCTGTGGCCAGTGGTTACATAAGACAATGTCAAGACCCACAAGCCTCTGGTGGAGATCTCATATAACATCATCACACCATAGAATCATGACCACAGAAGACGGCCTCAAATGTCAAAGCCTCAGAAAGTAAGAAGCAGATACAGTTTGTCTTGACAACAGCATTACAAGGATATTGTGAAAAGTTGGACGTTTTAAGCATAGCAGAGGAAAGTTGTAGAAGAAAATCTGACAGTTATGTCTTTAACTATGAGAAACTTTGACCTATACTAGTCAAATTTTAAAAACCAACTCGCTGTAAAAAGAAGGAAAATCTAAGTTGGTTACGTAAGTTTTTGTCAGCAATATGGGAAAATATTTATAGAAGAAAGATTGATATTCTTACAAAGGGACAGTAAGACATGCTCGCTCCATACTTTGACTGAGCTGTGCTCATACTCTGTTTCAACATATTTGCAAGTGCAAATGCAGCGGACGAAAGTACAGTGAGAGTGAGCAGCATGTCTGAGCTCCATTTGTCTCATTTACTGTATCTGCCATCTGGAAACTCTATCAGCTGTATAATCATGCTCTTTATATTTATTGTAATCAACTACAGATTCTCAGCTGCAGCAAGATTTTTTCTGAAGTGACTAGATAACCTATGAAACAAAACCATAATCTGCTTCAATCAAGTCTGATACCAAAGCAATAACATGTATAATAGCGTGCGACTTTATACCTATTTCTATTTAAATTAATTCTTGGCCTGAAACGTTGTTTTCTACTTTGCAGGCACTGTGTTATAGTCATGAATGATTTCTACACACAGAGCATAAATATGGGAACCAAAGATTCAGCAGTGAGAGGTGGTTTTCTTCTCGCATGCTGAAGGGTTGGCTGAAATGATGAGGAATGCAGTGGCTCAGCAGTACTGCAGATATCCGACACCACTGTTGAGTAAAGCAGGAGAAAACCCCATTCATTTCCAGCTTCTGTATTTATTAACAGTAGATCCGGTATCAAAGCACAAGGGGGAAGGTCTCTAGCCTAATACACACATTTCCAGGTTTCATAAAACACTAAAACACACAAGTTTCAATTACCTAGGGTGGCTCAGGTAAAAAAGGGGGGTGCAAAAAAGACAGAAAATGACTTTCAAGAGCTAATGTTGACCTAAGGAATAACCTTCACTCCCTCCCAGACTCTGAAAGGATCCCCTCATGATCTGACAGAGTCATAGCCCACAGCTTGTTTGCTAGGCTCCAATGATTTGGAGACACAGCAGTCCTTGACTGAAAGCCCACCCCAAATAACATTGGTTTAACTCAATGGTCAATTCTTGCTTGAGAGTGAGGCACCTTTTTGGCTCAGCAGTACACAACTGATTAAGAATCACTGATTTTGTGCTCTTAAATAGAGTTATTGCTGTTGTCTTCATCGCCTTTGCTCATATCACTTTAACTAAAAGAAAATAAATAAAGCAATAGAAGCCTAGCATGCCAAAACATCAGTAACAAAACCCCCATTTGAGTTTTCATATCAAAAACACAGGATACGGTTCATGTCTTGGCATGACTAATAGCACTTCTTATGGTAAGCTTAAAGAATATGGGGGATGGGAATTACTCTGAGAAGATGATATGATTTCCATCTGTCCTGAGACATTAAACACTTCTGTATCATCTTTTTGGTTGTTCACTGACAAGAATAATATGGGTTTCCTCCTTAATACTAGGAAAAAATCCTTGCCTAAACTCTATATAACCAATTGGGAAATGTTGATAAAGCCTTTAATTCTCAAGTTAATACACAACAGTTTTCTTATCGACCAACTGGCTATTATGGCAACACATTTCTTTAAGCTACTACAGACCTATAGAGAACAAAATCTAAGTATCTCTGCGTTTAGAAGAATTTGAATGGTAATTGCTGGTGTCTTCTCCTTGTAAGTCGCTTTGTAAGCGTGTGCCAAGTAAAGTAAATTAAAGATAATGTAATGTTTTTACAGAAATAATCATTTTAAAAACTACCAGTAAGTCTGTGTCCTTGTAGTAATCTACTTTTTGATATACACACTTCTCTGCCACAAAATCGAGCTTCCGGTGAGCTGAATCTTGACATCGACTTGCATCCAGCATAAATCAGACATGTGGTATTATTGTATTGGCACAAAGTGAAGCAGGTATCCCGCATATCCATCATGCCATGAGCAGGGCCATGAGCAGGGCCAGCCCAGTTTTATCTGCAGGGATTTGACTCCAGCTGTTTTTAAATGGGCTCTCAGCCTGGTGGTTGAGGATCACCTACATGCAGACCCATGTTACCTTCCAGCTTGTACATGACTCATAGATGTCAAACCTAAATCCATTTGTGCTCATAGGAACAGGTCTTATACACAAAAAATTACTGTCTTGTTAAATGAGCCTCAACATCCTTCCTGCAATTTCAACTCTCCTTAAGGACACGGAGTGGAGAGATAGTGCGACAACATACAACATACACATACCGCACACGGGTGGTGCCAGAGGGAACCGGACGGACAATCAGATGTGTGCTGGCTGCTCCAAAACAGCATTTATGGAGGTCATTTGGCAAACTGTAACTCATATAGACTGATCTAAACATGGGGACATGTTTTTGTGATTCTTTATGTGATTTTATGAACGGAACATGTCTACTGTAACATCGTCCTTGAGCTGTAAGCAAATTGGCAGCAATAAATATATTTCCAGAAGTGTCTGCAAATTATTATTTTCCTTTCCTACAAGATACTCTATTGAAGGGCAAAGTTTAGACCACTGAATATAGAGCATTTTAACTGACCAACAAGGATGCTAGCTTAGCTTTGCTTAACATCTCTCCAATATAGTGTAAACTGAGGAGGCATCCTGGAGGATCCATTAGGCCATTATAATAAACCAACCTCTCTGAACCACTAACTTTGGCAGGAAATGGCTTTTTCCATTTTCTCCCTGCACTACGCCTGAGCCAGCATCTCCCCCTGGCAAACTCCCATAAAATAGACAAATAAAATAGCTGCAGAGAGAGTGAGGACAACATTAATAATTATAAGTTTTTTGCTAAATTGTAACGTCTATGTTGCTCTTAGATTAGGCCTAGCTTATTTTTATGGGTGCTGGCAAATGTAAACTACCGAATAAGAAAAGCATTTCTGCAAAGAATTCACCCCACACTGTACCTTCTTCAAACCCGACAAACCAGCAATCAATATAAACTCCTGGGCCAGTTGAAACAAAGGCCACGACAAAAACTGTATCATCAGTGCAATGGAAAATACTGTGTTGGTTTGGGACAACCGGCTGGAAAAGTGTAGAAAGCTGAGCTCACTTAAAGTTCTGACCTAGATTCACTGGTCTGTCAAAGGCATATATTGTCTAATCCAAGGTAAAGGAAAGTCGATAACTGTGCTGTGCAGCAATCACAGCCAGAGTCTAGGTACAGTAGCGTTAACACCACAACTGCTGTTGGAGAATCAGGGTGACAGGCAAAAATAATAAAGAAATGAAGTTTGCTATCACATAATCATGCCCTCAAATGTTTATGCAAAAATCTCATACAAATCTGATACAAAACTAGTAAAAAGCAATATGCTGGATGTTTACCACTCCACAGCAGCAGACCTCATATTGGCTTAAATGTGCATGGCTTTAAAGAAAATATGTGACTATAGGTTGCAGCTCAATATAAATCTATAAATCACTTTTATCATGACAAATATAACAGAAACCCTATAATAATTACAACTCAGCATATTCTCTTGTTATTTATGCAATACACTCAATCTGTCAGAATCCATTAAAGGGTTTGTACTTATCCTGCAAGGGAATAGAAGGTGAATGAACTGAGCTTTGTAATCTTTTTAGCACACACCTGGTCTTGTTAGCATTGGCAACAGGACATGGAGTGATGTCACCCAGCCAAATGGTGCAGCTTTAGCTGATTTCCACTGCAGAAGGTGTTGAGATTTGAGTTAGATTCTAGCTGTGTTGCTGGAAACGGTCACGGCAGCAAAATGCACACAGATGGGACTGTCTTTAAGTGTCCATCAGTGTGTAATAAAACTGTCAAATAACCTTAGGATGTGTTCTAGGAAGCCTGGAGTCTACTGTCCTGCTTTCTAGTAATTAACGACAAATCCAACTTAACTGGAAATGAATAGACGATAGTCTACGAAATATGGCCCACATCAAACAAGAGGATTGAACAAAGCAATTTTAACATGGAAACTAAGCAGTAACAACACAGACTGTAAATTATAATTTTACTTTGTGCACTGTTAAGCAACACCAAGATGAAGCACTTCGCAGTGGTCAGCTAAAGGGGCCTCTACTTAAAAGAACAAGACCATGTTCAAGTTCATGGAGTAAAGCTCGCATTCAAGTCCCCTGCTAAAAGGACTTCAAGGTGTTGGAATATCCGCCTCACTGTGGCTCCCCATTGGGTTGAAATCCTACTGGAGGAGGGAGTGAAAGCAAATACATGAACCTGAAGGCAAGACATGTGACACTTCAAAGCTATCCTACTTTACAGAACCCTTTCCCTTAGGGCGGTGAAGCATGGCATTTCACTTACACCCTCGTGAAACCCAAGTCCAATAGCCTTCCTGGTCACAGTTTCGTCCTCCATCTCGATTTCTCCTGTCTTCTATCCTAAGAACACGTGAGTCCCATTACTGTGTTGCTGTCTCAGTACAGCTGAATGTCAGGCCTTATCATTGGGCCTGTACCTATGTAGCCAGTCTTGTTTTTCACATGACAAATTCCTTTTAAAATAAAGGTAATTCTGGCAGATGCTTAGACAAGGGTGTCCATTACAGCTGACAGTTTTAGTAAATTTAACCAATGATTTGGAATATCTGATGTTAATTACAACTATCATGTAACGTCAGTAAAATTAGCTGTTTTGGTGTGTGTCACAGAATCTACTAGTTTTCATATTGCTCCTTTTGCAATAAGTTATATGGTATTTACCTTCAGTTTTTCTGTATACATGTGCTTAAAAAATAGGGATGACTATTTGTGTTGTCTTCCATGCATACAAGATCCAATAAGCATTACAGCATATTATCAGAATACCAAGTTGTGCCTTATGTGAACATGCTACTGACTCCTGACCCATTCAATTGTGTCAAACAAAACAACATCTTGGTCCTGTCTGTTAGCTCTTTCCAGAGGTTAAACAGCTGACTCAGGACTCTCTGCAGCTGGCATTTGTAAATCCAGCATGTCTTGTCGGCCTTCCATTTAAATGAAGTGGAATAATTAATACAAGTCAGGAAGACATTCTTCTTGCTAGAGGTAACATTCTGGCCCTCAGCCTAAACAAACAGTGGGAAAAAACAGAGCTGACTGCAGGCCAAAGTGAGCCTCCAGATGGGGCTAGGTAACAGCTAGCAAGCTGTGGACAAAGGGGGTTAGAAAGAGGTGGGTTAGGGGAAAAGGCAGAATGCCTGAGGAACTATGAATTGAATCATAAAAATATCTGTTACACGGATACTGCCTGTCCCTGCATAACTTGTTGTACATTTGTTTTGATTACTCACCACTCTCGCTCTTTTCAATGACGTCAACCACCTCGCCTGCTTGAAGGCTGATTTCTGCAGGTTCTTGTTTCTCGTAATTGGCCACCACCACATACTGTTCCAGGAGCATGGGATCCGAGGCATCCAGACCTGGAGTTGATGGGAAAAAACATGCTGTCAGCCAGCTCCCAGCCATAGGTCGGCGAGAACGACTGCTCGGCACCCGTGCCATAGGCCACTTTGTCTGCAGAGCTGAGCCAATCAAAATATTCACAGGGTTCAGTGCATCTTCCTGAGAATCTAGCCATAGAGCTGCATCTCTCTCCAGCCCAACATCAGGGGCAATGGAGATGCTGAAAGTCTACGTAAGGAACCTCCCAATAAAAGAAGAAGGATCAAGCAGTCAACTGCAGAAAATCCATTCTGCATTAGTGAATGGGCCTCATCCTTTAAGTCCAACAAAGCTGAGACCAGATCAGCAGATACAGGTAGACACATTAACACAGTGGAAAGAGGAACAACAATGAGAAAGCAGAGCGAGTTATAGTAGTGACAGAAGAGTGAGCTAAAGCCAGCTGAGGACAGGACAGTAGAGTGGGAGAAAGAAATGGTTTCCCTTGGAAAATAAACCATCTGCTAAAAAGCCTCGTTCTCCTCATTTGGGGCTGGAGAGTAGGGGGTTGTGTACGCCAATCATAAGAGCCGGCACTAGAGACCTTAAATAGAACCAGATGAAGGGGCTGGACAAGTGCTCAGAGGGATGGCCCTCTGTCTCCATGTAATACTAGAGCTCTGACTACAGCGTGCAGCACAGCCAATGGAAACCTTTTCTACTTTTCTCAGTTAACTGTATAAGCTCCAGCCATGACTTAGTTTTCCAGGGTGCCTTTTTGTTTGAAAAAATCGATTTTTTATTTGTAAGGGCTTATAAAGCACATAGTGGGCAATATCCACTATTGCGAACATTTTTCCTTTCACATCAATAAGGTTAAATTAACTGAAGGGTAACATCTTTATAAAAATACCTTAAACAAGCATAGCTGACTGACTCAATCAGCTGGAATTCAGACACAACCCCAGCTGACATTCAGTTTACACATTAACAAGAGCTTCTGCTGACCCCAGAATCAAAGCTCCAAAAATAAGTGAACATATGTCTGCACACTATAGACTATATCTGGTCAATCTAACAATGCTGCTGCGTGTGTGTGTGTGTGTGTTTGATTAAACATAAACAGCTCAACACAGTGGCGATTGCAGTATCTATTTATAGTAAAATAATGCCACACGAAGAAGAAAAAACCCAACAAGTCAAATGAAAAATTTTTTTTCAAAATGTGATAAACACAAGTTGTGAATAAGAACTCACATTTTATCCCAAGAATGGAAAATAAGAGCAATTCAGTCTTAGATAAAGTATGAGGAATGATAAAGAACACTTACTATTAAACTGTCATTTCTCAACAGCGGAGTTGATGACAGTCCTCCACAATAAAGATAAACATTTCACTAAAATATTCTGCACTCAACTCAGGAACTAAATTCAAAATGTCAAGGAGATAATAACTTACAAAGATGAACTCAATACCAATAGCATCTGAAATGCTGAAACTGCCAAATAGTCTGACTTACTGGATTACTGTGGTGAGGCTGTGGTTTTATGAATCTTCACTGTATTTGTTCCATCTGTTTTGTCAAACCATAAAGCTGGGTACAGAAAAAATATTTACATTTTGGATATTACCTACTCATTATATGCTCATCGTCAGTAATTACTTTAGTTACAGCAAACACTGACATCAATTAGACATTACTCGTCACAATGTGTGGCTGCATAGTTTTTCTCCAAAATATAATAATTACAGATTTCGTACAGAAAACGTGACTGACATTGTATTACAGGATGATTAACAATTAATGAAAGGAAAACCATGAATCAACAAAAAAACCTAATCTTAGTATTATACAAGTGTAGACTGAAGATCACGATTTACACCGGCTTTGCTTCCTCTGGGCTTGGACAGCTTGTCTTCGTGGAACCGAAAATGTATTCCCAAGTTATCAAGATATCCTGCAGCATCATGTCAGGGTGGTTCTTGGGAAGTTGAAGCGCAGTAGACATTTGGTGATGTAGCAAAGATCCCAAACTTTAAATCAATAAATCTAGTACAGAACGACTTTGGACGCATAAAATCTGCCTTTTGCAGTGGCCCAGTCACAGCCCAGAACTCAGCCCGTTAGAGGTGTAGTGGAAATGCCTTAAGAGATGTTTAAGTCTTGGTTTGTCTTGATCTACAGATTCTTTCTACAGATTCAATACTGCATTTTCAACTATGTTTTCTCTGTAAGTAATTTTCTATCAACTTAATTAGCCCTCCGTAAAAGAACCACAACAAACAACCCTGTGACCCTGCGGTTTCATTTTAACCTTTGTTTACCTAATGCTAAACGATTATGACCACGAAGGAAGCAAATTCCAAATGTATTTGTCACAGTTTTATCAAAACAAGAAAACAACAGTATAACTGCAAGACAGATGGACGTAAAACGTAGAAGGCCATGCTCCCACAAAACCATAATCTATGTCAAACCATGTAAATCAATTGGGGGTGTCTAAAATACACAATTAACTCTTTCTGGGGTCAAACAGTAAATCTGAGACCTGAGGTGAGTGAGTAAAGACTTTGCCAGAAAGTCAATAGGTTTGAAAAACAAAAGCTAATATTTCAGCCTCATTCAGGAAATGAAATGTTTTGCAACAGCAGGAAGACAGCGCCAGAACATGTGTGAGAAAAATGAGGTGAAACAGCCTTGGATAGGGACAGGTCTAATTTCAAAAGTGCTATTTATAAAAAGCTGAGTAGAAATTGAAATATACACATTATGGCGTACAAATTTAACCTGTAACGACACATGAACAAACTGTGTTTTTGAAGAATGTTTTTGGAGTGAAGACTAACCCTAACCCTAACCCTCCCTTTAAGTTAAAGGCCAATGAGCTATGTTATGTTGTTGTTACATTATGTTTAATGTTGCTGATTCTTGGCGGACTTTGCTAATTAATTAGGTAGCATCTATCCGCATTTCAGTGAATCTAATTGCTGTGTATGTTTATTTTACTGAATCTGTGAGAATGCCTGCATCGTATTCTGTGGTGTGTTTGTGTGGTCATGATGAAAGTGAACACTCCTGGTATTTTTATGGGGCTGGTGGACTTTGTTTACCTGCAGACTGTTACTATGCTTAAAGAACATCTGAGACATTGCAGAATGAACTGTGTGACTGTGTTGAAGGAAAGGCAGGGGGAAATGTAACACACTGTATTTTCACGTTCATTTAATATTTTATGGAAATGTGATGCACGACAACGGTGCTTTTGATTATACTAATAGTGATATGTGGTTACAGTGCATCTGAAAACTGATTTGCAAAAGTCAATCCCCCAAAAAAATAATTTCACCAGCCGCCACATATAAATGATTTAATGCAACTCCAAGTGGTATTTTAGTTGCTAACACATACAAATTATTATTTCGTTTCAGATCGCATGTGCATTTTGTGTATTACATAACATGTGCATGCACCGCATAAATGTAATGTATAAGAAGTACTTTCTTTCCACTAGATTACCCTATTAACTTCTCTATGTGTTTATATCTCTCCTCCCTTGGATTTATACATGTGCTTCCTGCTCCCACCCTCGCGCTCCCAGACGGCTTAACTCCAACCCCCAACCCCACTCACCCATCATCAGCTACATCCAAAGATGATGACAGTTGGGAAATTTGCAATAATTCATCGCCAAAAGGAGTAAACCTCAGAGTGTAGTCGACCCATTTATTCAAAGTATTTTTCTTTGTAGAGGACTTTTCAGGATCAAGCTTGTTGGCTGGCACTAGCCTTTATGTCTTGGTGTCATATTTTGAACTCTGGGGTATATTTATGCAAACAGAACTGGGCTAAAAGGAGTAAAATTTGGCAACGTGCAATGCCTTTGTTTGGCTCATCGGCAGCAGATGTGCAGTTGGATTAGAAAAGGGACACAGGACTGCTGTTCAATGTAGTACAGATGTACTCATGTCATTGAATCAGTATGTGGCCCTAAGGGAGGAGGGGCAGACCACAAACAAATTGTGCAAAAGCCTTACCCCAAATCATGTTACAGTAAGGCAGCCTTGTGGGGCTGTTAAAAACTGCTGAATATCTTCATTATAACCACTTCATCTGATGATGGTCTAATACTTCAGGGATTTTAGGTCCATCAAAGTTTAAATTTCATAGACGTTCCATAAGTACCATGCAAGCTGTTTTAAAAACAGCATATAGAACATAAGACAATTATTTTCTTTAAAAACAAAGTTTAGTTTCACCATTTCTTGTGTATTCCTCTTTCCCCATAAAACATTTGGAGAGCTGAATCATGGAAGAATTTAATTTCTTGAAAATATTTCCTGAAACATTGCTACGCACAACGGTTGATCAGCAGAATACATGAAACCGTTCGAGGACTGTGTACCATGTAACCTGCCTCTGAACTTGAAACCACTGGTAAAAAACGTTGCTTCACAGCACCATGAGGAGGAAGAAACTTCAGAGATTACCAGAAACTAGTTACCATTGCACGGCATTTTGCTGATGCACAAAATGTCTGGAGTCACAAGCAAACATTTAACTAGTGATGAATCCAATCAATCATCCATGTCATCATGTTTTCCAGAAGATACTCTTTCAACTTCCAACACTTATATGTGAATATGTGCAAGAAAAACCTGAACAACCTCCATGAATGACTTATGCAAAGCTTTGACAAATGGTCGCTTATTAGAAACAGGGCAGCCTATAGTCAAAAAAGGCTAAATGGATTTGATTTAATACTTTTATACTTTAACCCACAAACTGAACATTTGAGGAAGTTGGTCTAGAAAGAGGGGATTTTCTGTACAGTTGCTGGACAGTTGTTAAATTGATTTGAAGGGGCATATTGGTCTTCGTTAGTTCATATGCCAGTTTAAAGTGTTTAAAATCCATCTGCAAATACAAACACACACACCTCTTGACCCTCCCACCATCCAACTCATAAACAGATTAACCCTTTTCTTTCCAATAAGCAAACACATACTGCATGTAGATTTGCATGTGTATGTAAACAACCCGATAGACACAATCTCAACCACACATACACACCCTATAGGCCCCCAGAGACCTGCAGCTCACATAAAGACAGCAAGGCAGCACACATAAACACACTTCCTCCGCTCGTGTGCAACAGTGAAATGGTTTCCACTTGCCACGTAAACCTCGTCTCCTCTCCAGCTGCTTTTCACATGCACTACACCCCCGAGCTCTCATTTCTCTTTCTTTCCTACTCAATTTCTGACTGGCTTCAGCTCATATCACTTTGTTTTTTCATACTTATTATCACTAATGTTGTGGAGATAACAAGACATTCCTGAATCTCAACATCATAAAGTCAGCATATCTCAAAATGTCTATACTTATTAAAAGGGTCCCCTTGTCTTTTTTTTTTTTGTGCATAGAATAAACTAAAGTGTTTCTTCATCAAAGTATCTTGTCAGATGTATTTTCCTTTGAGGTTTTTGGTTATGACAACGTGAGTCATGCTTATCTGACAGTGATTTATAATGATGAGTTCAGTATCAGCATCAGTCAATCCAAGCAAATAAGCTATACGTTAGCTAGAAGACGCTGCTTTTCTTTGAGCCTAGATAGTGTACCGGCTTTGATGTCGAGTCAGTAATGCAGATGTGAAACTTCATCACAATCAAAGTTGGAGTAAATGAGATACAGGCCACAACCTCACTAAAATCATATGAGAGAAGAAATCAATCCAGTATATAGACCAATTTTCAAAAGGTGAACTGAAGATTAGGACAAGTTAGATTGAGACAAGGAGGAAAAACAAATCATGACAATATCGACAAATGACACTAAATTAATCAGTCATTCGAACCTCTAGCCACTTGCAGTTTTGTGGTGAAGGGGTACATTCTCCTGTTTAGGGCACTGGCTCTCTAAACTTACAGAGACCTGCACCATGTAATTACAGAAACCATAAGCTGCAGCTCCAGCACAAATTCACCACAGACTCACTGCACTTTATCTCATGTCATCTTGTTGCTTTAAAAGACAATATTTGTCTTTTAGCTGCTTTAACCATCTATGGTCAACATGGGGACAATGTTGAAGGTTTAGACATGAAGTATTGATAGCTTGTTCAGTGTTTGCTCCATGTTGACTATGCATATAACATTCTTGAGCACCAGACATAAAGTGTTGTTGTTGTTTTCATTAATAGACTTCATATAATCAAATCCTTCATTGCATGTATGCATTTAGGTACAAAGATACATTTGATCTCAAACCATCTATAATAAAGTAGTTAAAACTGCGCATGCTCATGACAGACTCTCTAAGATGAACAATCCAGGCAGCTGATATGAACACAATGAAAACAAATTTATTATCTTGCACACACTGAATATTGGCTACTTGACACACACACAAACACACACACACACACATACCCCTCGAATTAGACAGTTTTTCCATTTTGTTAAATAGGTGGAATTCCGTGTTACATAAGGCTTCAATACCATGGAACACATAATGAAATTAGGTTTGGATTTTGTTTCATTTGGTGGCAACTCCAGTACAGTTTTTCCTTAAAGTAGATTGTTCCCAGAAAATTAATTTACAGGTCATTTACCAAGACTTTCTTTGCCCAGCTATGTCATCCGCAACTGTATAGCCACATCACCTTTGCAGCTGACTGCAGAACTAATGTCGTAATTCAGTAATACATGTGGGTATTCTGAGACTGCATGCATGCAAGTGCATGCATATACAAATACACTAGCACAGCTGTTCACTGAACCCCTCTCCTACTTTTCCTGCTGCCTCCTATGCCCGTATCCCCATGCTCAGCTGAGTCACTCAGTTTTTATGTTCTCCTCACACTCACTGGTTTGTACAGCTATCTTTGTGAGGACACATAATGCATGACCTAACCCCCAACTGTCAGAACACTTATTCTAAACTACTATCTATCCTTAACCATAAACAATTTCCATGGTATATAACTCAAACTAGTCCTCACAATCAACAGCATATAGCATATAGCCAACCCTGGCAGTTCACAGCGCACTGACCAGTCTCACCCACCAAACAACATTTTCTTAGTCAGTTCATCATAATACATCAGTGTGACATCAGGATGTGCATCTAAAGAATGTGATCTCAAAAACCTAAACAAATGTAGCTTAACTCACACTCAGGAGGACTTGCAATCACTTACTTCTTTAACAACAATTGCCAGTATTAATAAGCGGTCTTTTTTAATTAACCAATCAATCAACAATTTAGTCTATAAAATGTTAGTGTGTTGTCTCAAATTGCTTCCTTCAGATTACTTGCTGCTGAATTCCAAACATCCTTCTTCATGGTCAAATTAGAGTGTCTACATTACCCACAATGCAACTCAACTGCCATGAGTGTGCCAGAGATTCAGGTGTGTTATGCTAAAAGGTGCTAATGTGGCATGCTAGCCTCAAGTAGCCACAAAGAGCTGACATACAAAAACTTCCTTCTTTCTAATGTCACATTATTTTTATTTATTTATTTAACAATCTCACATGAGGTCATTTATTACTTGACTGCAAATGCCATTTTGACACAGTTCTCACAGTATTTCTGATCAAGCTTCTAGTGTGGTATATATTTTACTGTGCCATGTCTAAATAACTGGAGTTTCACATTAAAATGTGCGCACCTTTGTGTAAACATTTAAACACTGATTAGAAAAAATTTACACAAGAGACCACAAGATCACAAATCATTGACATAAACAAAGTGATGGAGTAGCTCTGTTATAGATTCTATTGACAAAAAACAGATTTCAGATCCTTACCCGATTTTCGTTTCCCTGGGCCTCCACAGTCTCTGGAAAAGAAACAACACCAGAGAACCATGATCAGTTTGAGTGCGAGGGTGAGTGTGATCAGAGCATTCATCAGCCAAGCAACTCGTTACAGCTGAATGTCTGTGACCTTCCAAATACAGTTGGCACAGAAGCACCAGCCAAACCCACATTGAGAATGCATGCAGAACATGACCCACCAACAGAGGGAGGGAGAAAGACTGGAACACATAGATGTGTGCGGGTCCACAGTAAGTGTGTCAAGGACAGTATCTAAACAAATCATTAGATCTTTTAGCCAATAAAGTGCCATGGTGGACATGGTGTGTATTCGAGTGATGCAGCTGCCGCTGTTTAACAGAACTGCATTTGTTTACTTGACAACAGTATCATATCTTCTTGTTAAGTCCCATTCATGTTTAGATGTGAAAGTATCTTTCTCTTCCAAAGCCTGGAGTGGAACTAAACACTGAATGGACAAGCGTTAGTGTCAATGAACCCACTCTGTGTTGACACTCATCAGGGTCACAGAGAGTGGATGACATTTACTGTGTGTATGTTTACTGTACAGATCTGTGTGCTGCTATTTGTTCTGCTCAAAACATCCGACTCTCTGTGACCAATATAAAAGAAAAGTTTGGTTTATTTCTTGCACAATTTAAAACTACCTCAAACTGATGATGCACACTTATACATTTACACAAGAGCAATTATTCTGCTCTGATATAAATTAGTCAATTAAATGCAAACATAACAGAACAGGACAAATAAATTCGCATTCATTCAATAAATTGCTGCCAGCTCAATTTGGATGCTCATGTTTCATTTACTGTAATGTAGGTACATAAATGTTTACTTAATCCAGTTTAATGAGAATGTGTTACACATTTCACAATACATCTACACCTCTGTATATGTATAGATACTTTATAGCTTGGAGTACTAAGAAGGTGCTGGCTGGCTGCGTGTCTTCGCTTAGTTAAGGGAGCAGAGTGCAGAGTGTGCTCAAACTGAGGTGAAGCTGAAGTTTGATGCTGATAGGAACAGACTCTCTGGCTCTCTGGAGGAGTGAGCAGCTCGACTGGAGCCAAAGCCAGTTATGGTAAATGTTTGGTTTAACGTTTGTCAGGTTACAGCCTGTTCATCAATTCCAGTTTACAAGATTTTTTTAAAACAGTTTTGCAATTTCTGAAGTTGTTATAAAGCGTAGTGCAAAGAAGCTGTTTCTAATTTAGGTTTTGCTTTTGAAATATATTAGCAAAAATGGAAAGTGACATTGTAACTATAAAACTGGGGAACAATATGTTAGTCTCTGGCAATCACCATAAAAAGATTACCCTAGTTCAAGCTAAACAACACTTAATCAAAAAATTTTTTTGCAGTAACCGAGTTCCTCTGTTACTGAAGATGAATTCATTTCTGGCATAAGCTTCTCTTTTTCCAGATGCATGAACAAATATTAGCCACATCAGTTATGGGACATTTCCAATTGTGCATGTAATAGCTTACAGCTCAGTTCAGCTTCATTAAAAACATAAATTATATACATATTTAATTGTAGAATAAAGCAACAAATTCAACCATGAATATGCTATTAAATTCTATGCTATTAAAGTGTGACACAGTAAAAACAATGTTTATATTAGATCTCCAAGCAAGGCAGCTGAAATATGAATTTCATAACTTTCTATATAATATGATGGGCAGAAAAACTAGAAATTTTAAATATTTATGCTGAGCCAACACAAATAGGATTGCAGTTTATTAAAAAAGAATAAAAGTCTAAGCAGATGACACACAGTCTGTCTCCAGAGACAATGTTTTGGGGGAGAAAACTAAATATCTAACAAGTTTTAAAATAAAATCTCACATCACATACAGTGAAAATAGGTCATTGATTCTTTTCAGGGTGGAAAAGTGAGAAACTGAAGAATTTCTTTAGGTAATGTAGCATACACTTTAAGTAAGTATGATTATAGTGGTGGTTTAACACAATGTTTATATGTTTTTATTCCATGATGCTTTCTGTGTTTATTTTGCCAAAATCTGGGAGGATGTAGATGAAACCGAAGGAAGCACAGAGGGTTTGAAAGAAATGATGGGAATAATGTAGATGCTTGACCTGCCCTGCTAGTTCATGACCCATAACACAGAGCTGGAATAATATTCTTCCCAGGAGGGGACTCAATGCACAACTCTGGCTCTCTGCACATTCCTATCACCAGTAAAATATCATGAAAAAAACTTACGCAAGGGGAGGAAAACACCATTTAATGTTTAAGACTATTCTCCAACGCTGGGGTAAATTTAAAATTTGATTTGATAGAGCGCCACAGAAACTGGGGAATCTTTACAATTCGTATACGATTTTCTCACACTGCATATGCAAAGAAAAATACAAATAGAGTGCATGGAACATTGACACATCATTAAATATCCAAGCCCATGAGAGTGCATCCTAAGACCGAATTGAGAATAACCATCTGCACATAACTGCAGCTCGTCTTTGTAGGTGGGCCTATTAGAAAAGGAATGTGTGAGATATTAGTGCTTGCTCACATTTCTCAGCCAAGTCAAGTCAGAGGACTGAAGTGTCTCCTTCTCTAAGCATACGTTACAGATCCCCCTGCCTGACCTCAGACTAACCTCTGCAGGGAAAAAGTCCAACCTAGCAGTCAATAGGTCGAGAACATTGAACAAGAAATCATTATGATTAAGGAGAGGTCTTGTTTGCACACAGAAATTGCGCAATACCAGATATTGTGTATAACCTTAGGAAAAGTCCCTAAATACATTGCTTATTCAGATCCTCACAAACACAAGCACAGCAAATCAGTGCATAGTGGCCCAAATCTCCAGCAAATGTTGGTCATGATTACACAGTGATGTCAGAGAAAAGCAATGTTACTTTGACCACGTACCAGCCACTAATAAGTTCCCCTGTTGCAAAACACGAACATAAAATTAGGTTTTCAACTTTAAAGGCTTTCAAGTAACTACACTGGCTATAATACACAGTAATGTAAACTGCTTAGTTGTGTAGCTATATTGATTATGTTGTGTTTACACATTTAAAATATGAGGACTCATATGCATGTGCAAGAAGTCCACCGCAGCTGAAACATCATTTAAGCATATCATGTGTTTTGACTGCAGGGTTTGTACCAGCAGCATGGCCATATGTTTTAAATAAAAGTCACTGAAGGAAGGCTATTATCTTGTGATAAGCAGCTTTGCTCAGATCTTCCTAAGTCTTTGCTGTAGGAACACCTGTCCAGGAACGACAGTATAACTTTAAATTAATTGATTGCATTCTGCAGAAAATGAGCCTTAGTTTGAGTTCTGATCTCCAGAGTGTAACGGCATCCTTTTTATTTTTTTGTTTGTTTGTTTTCATCTTTAGCTGCATAACAATTTTTGACAATGAAAGTTGACCAGAAACTGACCTTTTAAGGTCATTTTAGTGGTGGCAATAATTCAAATTATCAAACCACACAAACACACACATCTTCTCATAAACCATAAAAAGTCTAGTGAGGTCCAATAACACTATGTATACACAAGAAACACAGTCCAGGAAGTACTAATAGCTTCATTTTTTTTTCCAGCAGAGGTATATTCATTCCTTTGGGTCAGGTCCTTAGTCTTTGATTTTTTTTTATTTTTAGAGTGAATTAGTATACTCCTTGCTGGTTTCCATATGTTCAGACCCCCAGATCTAGATTTAGAGCCTGTGTCTAGACTACAGTACAACTGAAACAACCAGTCCTCTGAGTCAAGAGGAATGTAAATGCATATTAGAAATGAAATACATGACAAGTGGTCATTAATGAAAAAAGATAAATGAATGAAGAAGAGCTGCTAAAATCTAACAATATGTTACCATCTATAAAGGAAACCGTTTTTAAATAGGCCTGTTGCTGGCCTTCGACTTGGAGATGGTCCCCTGATACTGTGCTGTGGCAGCACACTGCTAAATAGTTAGGAACGATCAAATGGAGAGGACAAATTAATGAGGTGTTACTGAATACGACTGTGAAAATATAATATAAAGCAGAGTCACATTGAACGGCAGCAAACGAAAAATTCCAATGAACCAGCAAAGATGTGATCTGACATTCATGGCACACGCTGCAATATCTCAGCAAAACACCTCAAAGCTAACTGATATCAAACGTAGACAATATCTGCATAATCTTCAACACTAATGCTGCAGGGTTGGGAAAAAGGCTTTCATTGAATTTCAATGTATATCTGTCAGCATGCATTATCATACAGGAAATCTACACTTTGAGTGTATTCTCTGCATGCAGAAGTATAAACTGTAATTAGAGGTGCTGATCGGTATCCGAAGGTGTAAGATTATTTATATCAAAGAGAAAAACATGTTCTCTTATCCAAATATGTTTGGTATCCAAATATGATTTAAACTTAAGGCCATAAACAAGATTATATATTAAAATGAATATGAGTTGCTAATTTCCAAAAAAGTAGTTAATGACTATTAATAATATGCACTTTCTGTGTGTGTCTGGCCAGACTGTTGCAAAAAACATCAAATTAGATGTTTGCTTGAATAGCAAAACACACACACAACTTCTGCTACTAATCTGAGTAATGTCACACTATCTTTCATTCACCAAGTCAGAAAAATGTAAACAATCACACTTTTTTCTTAAGTTGATTGCATGGCTCCCTCTTGTGATGGAACAGCAACATCCATTTTTGTTTTAAATTCTGCAGTGACATCTGTTGTCCTGTAGGTGGCAGTAACAGATGACCAGCTACATAAACCATATTCCTCTGCTGATGCCAACTGCAACTGACTGGAGAGGGGCAAGCAGAGGTTTTCAGTTTTCATTACCCTTAAAAAGAGGCATGGAGTTATTAAATCTCAGTTCAATTACAGCTGGTGAACTTTCACTTATTAAGTTATTAAGTTAAATTAAGTTAAACTGCACTAAAATAAATCTGAACCCTAATTATTGTAAAAGCGACATGTTGGATAAACTGAAGTAACGCTACACCGGCTTTTTATGGCCTGTATTGTAACAAGCAACCTACGCAGAAAAACACTCTCCTACTATTTCCAAGACATACTTCTAGGGGTTTACTCACATTCAGATGACGCTCTCCAATTCAGCAGAAATTAAACGGTATTTGTAAGCAGCTATCATCCACCCACTCTAACAGTAAATGTTGTTTCCACTTACCTCATGCATAGTAATTTTATGGCATCCCTTTTCCAAATGTACATATTTTCTGTGATCTTAGGAGCTTGTGATACAATGCGACTTCGTTAAAGTCATTTTGAAATGGTCCAGATTACTGAACTGAAAACTTGCCTTCATCATTAAACTATACTGGACTTTCTCCAAGACTCCAGGGAGGATTTCACTTTGAAGTGGGATTAGCTTGTACGGGTACTGGGGGTTAGAGGTGGTTGGTTTGGTAGTAGTGGAGAGACCACTCAAGATGCTCTTTAAGTTAAGTTAAGTTTAAGTAATTATATATTTGATGAGTTTAAATCCATATCTTAGTGATGAAAATAAGATCACTGACATACTTCAATAGTGTAGAATTTACAAAAAAGGTCATCTAGCAGCGAGTCTGTGATTACTCCCACTGACTTTGAACTGAGTTTGACAAATGACTAGCCTGAAAGCCTGATCTGCCCTGAGACTTAGACGCACTCTCATGACACCACTGGTCCTTATGGATTTGTTCAGGGATCAGGTGTCACCTCCCAGAAATCATTATTAATAAAACACAGTGCCTCTCAGCCACCATTAATCAAGTTTCTCTGAGACACAGCAAAGCCTCTGGATCAAGATGGGTCAGCATGGGTGAAAGGATCTGTACCAGCTGCTGAAGCACACAAAGACACGGTCTGCTGCAGTGTTGTGTGTTTAAAACCCACCAGAGGGCAATGTTTGGTGTCCAGCAGTTCATACATACAACAGAGATTATACTAATGCTCAATGATTGCTTACAATCCCTCAAGCATACAGGGATAGTTACTCACTCTGTGGGAGGGTTGAGGTCGTCTGACTTGGTCTCAAAGAACTTAAGGACCTCCTCACTTTGGGAAATGTGGGAGGGGAGCTTCAGTAAAGCCTTCATGAAAGAGAGAGAAGGGAGGTAAAAAGTTACTGGTTGCAGCAACAACACGTATTTAAAACGTTTAAAAATGTTTTTTTAAAAGCCCTGCAGTTTTGTCTGATCATCAATGATGTAACTAGTTTACAACACTTAGTCGCTGTACAGTCATTGTGTGGATGAAAAGACTAGGTGGAGATGTGGAGGGTGGGAAGGGAAGGGGAAGGAAAAAGGCTCTGAATCAGAGTGAAGGTTAAACGAGTGAAACATGCAGAGGTGATATAGTTGAACAACCGCAATTCGAAATGAGATGCTTCAACCCGCTTAGACAAACTTAAAGAAATAATATTAAATTTAAATATAGCTTAGTTGTCTTTGAGCTTTGTGCCCTGTCAGCAAATCTTGCTTAGTTCTCCTAAATGAAAACTTCTGCCAAAGTTGGCAATCCACCTGCAACACATTCCCTTCTGACCTAAGGTGAAGGTCTGCTGATTCATTTCTATTCTTTAGATTTTATTTTACCCCTGTGTGCCCCCATTTCCATCTTTTCCTTTAAAGGCTGCCTATTTACATTGGAGACAGGAAATGACCAGTGCAGATAGAGCAGTTGCTTTCCCGTTGAGGCTGGTGGGGGAGATATATCCTGAAGCCTTAAAAATATTGTGGAAAACATTCAGGGAATTGAGCATTGACACAGATAATGTGCTCATCCAAAAAACCCTTGAGACAAAAGTGAGTGGTTAACATTCACATTAACTTTACTAATGAGATGTATTGTGTCTTTTGTCCTACTTTGCAATAATTATCCAGGTGCTTCAGTCTTCTGACGGCTACATCTCTGATGTGACTGCGGCGAAACAACACTTTACCTGATGAAAAAACAGTCAGTCAAACAGACGTCTGTGGACACATCTTTACTTCTTAAGTAACAAACCAATTAAAAAGCGTTCAACATTTCCATGTCCCGTCCTACATACATTGGAGAACATTTTTGATGTACTGTACGTAAATACTACACTTCAAAAGTTTGGAGTCACTTTGAAATTTATATTAATTCATATATTTGTCTTTCTATGTGTGAAGGGAGGACGGGTCGTTTAAGTTGGGCTCACATGGAGATCACAGTAGTACTGACTAAGCTCAGGCATTACAGCTTATCTGACAAAAGAGCTATTCAAAGCTCTCCTCTGCTCTGACCCACAATGAGTCCGTCATATTAGACAAATCTCTCTCTGCTAGCCTCCCACTGACATGGCAAACCACAAATTGATTCAGTCTGGGTGGAGAATGACAGTTAATGAAACTATGTAATGTGGTGGTGTATGAAGGAGTCCTAACAAACACTGCTTGTGCATCAAAATGTCTGAAGCCATTTCTTGTTCTCGTCTGGAACAATCTTAAACTGACAGTAGACTGTTTTTACCTGGCAAAAAGGGAATAATCCTTTTTTTGGGATCCTTCTGTCCTCCGTCAATCGGGAATTTGTCAAGGATTCTCATCTGCAAAAATGAGGGAGAAAGAATAAATAAATGCTGCAAAACTCCAAGTGATGCATGTCAATACAAGTTAAGTTGGTGTTCTTTTTTGTTAGGTCGAAACAGGAATCATTATGCTCAGTCTGATTGATGGCTAAACTGCATAATCTGCCTTTTATCTACAGTTGATGAGTCAAGTTGCAAGCAGAGGAATCCGAGATAACACCAGGAACACAAAAGAGCTCGCAGTCTCTTCAGGAACAGTCGAGCTACTTGTTACAGAGCATAAATACAACACAGAGTATAATTAGACATCATCTGAAAAGCAACAGTGTCGTGACACTACCAACAGTTTCACTTTGATCTTTGGTGCAACAGACAAGATTACATCACTCACACGTAAGTGGAAAAAAAATCAAAGCAAGTTACACTTCAGGAGCGAAGGAGATAATTAACATTTTGATGTCAACGGTTGATACATTTACTGGACTGATCTACTGAGAGACGTAGACTGAGGAGACATTTGTCACCATACAACTGCGTAGTGACCAGTAAGTGTTTCAGTAAGAGTATGCACTCACTGGCCACTTTATGAGGCAGGCCTGTACAATCTAATGCAATCCAATACCTAGTTTACCTAATTGTGGGGGCCAAAACATTAGAAGCACTGCATGATATAATGTGCTACAGTACAACTTCAGCACCCACTCTTACCTTAATCATAGACATATACTAGATTATCACCTTACTGACAGTTTCAACCAAAAAATTAAAAATGTATAATCTTGTAAAAGTAAAATCTATAGCATTCATGGATTGCATCAGATTATACATTTGTACCCAATAAGGTGGCCAGTGAATGTATGTCTCTCCCACAGCCAAGCGTTTCTGGTTTCCTCTTTAAATAAATCACAGCAATACCACAAATGCACATGAGAGCATCCTATAGCAACAGCAAGCTCAAATCCAGATGTAGCCCCACCTTTATTCGTTCTGCCTTGCTTTGTTCCAGATGTGCTCTGCTAAACAGCAAAGGCTGTGAGCATCAAGCTAAAGCACGCTCAACTCAGAGTAGACCAGGCCTAGTATCCCTGTCTACTCTGAGTGCTGAGCCAAAAAGAACCAGGTGGAAAAACAGAATAAATGTTGTAGTCTAAAGCTGGATCCACTCAGTCTGGGTCTGTAGATCTTCCACAGTTATAGGTGGTTTGGTTTCTTTTCTTGTGGTTGTACACTCTTTTTTTTGGTAAATCTTTAAATTTCTCCCAGGGCATGGCATTTTCACCCTAGTCTAGAAAGCTAACAAGCAACAGTTTCTTTTGATGAGAACAGAAATCCTTATTGTGTTTTAAGGCCAAAGCAAAAGGGCTGACTATAGGGAACAGTGTGGGTTAACCACACCTGCACACAAAAATATGTTGGTAGGATTTTTGATGTTACCAGGATCAGAGGTTTATGCAACTAAAACTAAAAAAGTCGAAACACTGACTATATCTAGAGACTAGACAGTTTTCCTTAGAATACTATGGTGACAATACAATGTTATAGTCAAGATTCTCATTTCCAAAGATCCTAGTTTTTATGACAATACAAACAACTGGTTTGTCAGACAGAACTAGCAGCACACTCATCATGTTATCAGCCTCCCAGCTGGATGTGGCTGTGTACGCCCTCTAACATGGGATAGTTCACTCAACACCTTCAGAAACCGACAGGCAGGCTTCTCATCAAGCAGCAGTGATGACATCATCCTCGGAGACCCACCTTGATACACTCACAGCTCCACAGGACAGGTGTGAGAGCCAGTTCTATAGCAACAGCCCAACAACTTGGAGCCAAACTCAGACAGAAAACATTTCTCACATTTCATATACCTTTAATTTACAAGGGACCAGAGACTGTATTTACTTTATACTGCTCCCCAAAACTCTGACACAATACGTCAGTCTGTTAAACTGCAGAGTCAGCCAAGTGTTCCACTGTAACAACAGGTGCTATGATGTAATCACATTTCTCTGTCTCTTTCTGCTCTTAATTATCAGTGTTGCGAACAAATGCCAGAGGAAGCAAGGACAAAAAACACTGAAGCATAACTCTACTTTAGCATTGTGACAATGTGGACATGAATTATGGTGACAGGAGAAACCCAAGCAGCTTCTGTTTACTGTAATGACAATCATCTGACGCGTTTAGGAGTTTGGGGGAGGAGCAGATAAAGAGACACTGCACTGTGCAGCAGACAAAGAAACTGTTCTGTAAGGAATCTCACATAGGGGGAGTTTACAGGAATGTTCGAGTGGGAAAACAATCCGATTCCATCTCTGGATTGTGTTTTGACATCTACTTGACAGTTGTTTACTGCGGAGAGATTATTATGCAACATTCCCCTTAGATTCTCTTTGAGAGAAAATCATATGGTTACGAAAGCTTTACTCTCATCATTATCAGGAAACAACTATTATAAACTCACATTGTCTGCTTTTTCTGATACTAATGAATTGCTGCAACACTGGAAATTCTATTCAGAGGTGAAGCACATCCATTTTGCACAAAGTCAGCATCAGTTGTTGTTTTAAAATGAAAAGGGGGGGTGTTCTAGGGGTGTTGAGTCAGAAGAAATGTGTTTAGAAATGTCTCTACTTGAGGTAAAACATTGAATGTATTGAGTTTTACGAGGGCTGGATACTGGACTCAGAGATGGCACCCAGCCACTGCACTGTAATGTAAAATTGCAATGCTTAGTTGGTGAGGGTACATGTTTAACAACAGCTTTTAAGCCTATGTAAAAAAAATAGGCCAGACAAACTATAATGCAGACAGGGGAGAGCTGACTGGTCCAAATCTCCAATCCAAAAATAATGACAACTAAGGGATTTTTGGTGATGTTTTTGTTCAAAAGGAAAACAGGGCATCTTGCACACTCCACAATCCCCTTTGTGGAATGCTATGAACCATGTGCTCTGTCTGCTGAGGTTGGCGGGAATGGAGGAGTCAACCACACTTTATTCTCTGATGGTAAACTCTGTTTGACACACTGACCAATTCTGCTCACGTCAAACATATGGAGGAAAAAAACATTTGCCCTTGGCCAGAAACAGCATTCTGTGGGATTTAGAGTTAGCACTATTCCGCCTGAAAACAAGTGGATCTAAACAAAAAGCAAAACTGTTTAACTCTGCTCAGGCATTAAAATGGACACATTTTGCATAGGTCAGCAGAAAAGACAAAGAGTGAAGAAATCAGATAAAGGAGAGAGATTTCCGACAATTTATGATAACTACTTCCCAGAGGAACACTTTTGAGCAATGTTTACTACACTAGAGAGGTTTGAAACATTAGCCGCAAGGCACTTTTGGACCTCCATTAGGCAATGAAAATGGATACATCTTTAAAAGACAAACAGCAAAGCAGCATGTTGCTGTTTTTCAGTTGTGGCTGATGTTGCAACAGTGCTTGAAAGGAATTTCTTCATCTGTGACCTTACTTGGCTTTTCACTCTGAATTAATGATGATCAGATACTATAATGGTCACATTTGTCAGGTCACGGGTGTTGAACGATTTTCTCTCTACCAGGTCTAGTGATAATAAAACACCAGAATATAAGTATGTTCCACATACAAGGAATTTCCTTCTGGTCGTTTGTAGCTTCTCTAGGACAGTATAGACAGAAAACAAGTACATAAAAAACAATAACTTAAAGACAAATTACACACAAATTATAACAAGACGGAAAGACAGTATGTGTGTGTTTGTGTGCAGTGTAATGAGTTTTGTGCAGTTTGTGTCCATGTAGCAGCAGCAAACAATTGTTCATTAGTGATATGTTACATTGAACTATGTTATGAGACTGTAAGTGCTGTTTGGGCAACACAGAAACATAAGATTTGACGGCAAAAGGGCAATATTTTAAAACAACGCCAACACAAGAACTACATGGTAGTTAGTTTTCAACGTTACTGACACCATACGGAAACTGGCAGCATCTTATCTAAAGCTCCGAGGGAAAGCATCTTCCTTTCAGTCTTTAAATGCAGAACCCCAAAACAGTTCAGTTCGTTAACTTAACCCCTATTTCCTTGTTACAACCACTGCATTACCTTAACAACATCCACTTTTGGTTTGAGGCTTACTGCAAAGCTCGCTGTTGGAATTGATTTCTGCAAAAAGGTGGGCGTTTGATGTTATTTAGTATTCTTGGTGGTAGAATACAATTACCTATCTTTTTCTAAGATAGGTAATTGTATCCTATCTTAGAAAAAGGAAAAATATTCTTAATTAACTTTTAACTCAATTTTACTTGACTCTAGACACTTAATCTTTCACATATATGGTCATGTTCATACAAGGGCAAACAAAACACTATTCCCACCATTTTGTATGGACAGCTGCAAACTCACAGATTACCATGGCCAGACAAACACACCCTGGCAGCAGGGATCTATAGACAAGACTAATGTTTACAGAGACAGGAGAGAAGCTCTGTTTCCATCAAACAGACCAGGGCAGAATTTTCCTGGCTATTAGCAGGAGACTAGAGAACAAAGGGTTTCCTCTGCTGCCTTCACACCGACAGCCCACAAGAGCCACAGCATTGTAGAGTGCAGTTTGTGTGAGAGGGTTATCAGAGAATAGCCAGGAATATGCTTCTTACAAGAGTTTGGAAATTGTATGCACTAATTTAGGTTTGTACAAGTCAGAGTTTCTTAGGCTGCCTCCATAGTTTGGATTTGTCACCTTTTTAACAAACAAGCTATAGCTGTGCGTGGTTAAAATGTAAACTTAGGAAGTGCTGACATTTCACTGGAGGTTACTGGATCCTTCAAAAATTCCACAAGCAAAACTTTACCCCATGCTCTCTCCTGCATTCTGACTGAGCTCATGTTTTCTTCATGCATCTGCTGACTGGATTTCCCCCATTTCCCTATTTCCAAGCAGGCTCCAGGAGTCTTAAAAGAGACCTTTCACTAAGCTGCTTGACAGCAGCTGAATAGAAAGACACGACCAAAAGGTCAAACTGACCTCAGAGTTTAATATGGCAACAGAAGATGGCATAGAACATACAAATGCATTTTGCTTTTGAACTTCAGATGTGACTGTGAATTAAGGCAAGAAAAGGATTCCGTTATTCCATACCTGTAGGTCAAAGAATTTGCTGTATCTCCTGTAGATGACATGGGAAGTGCACTCTGAGTAAGTGACGTTGATAAGGTACACCTAGTGAGGGAAGCACAAACAGAAGAGGCCCATTATGAACAAAGTCACGTTGTCAGACACCACGGCTTCCCCCAAGCTTGAGTTACTCTAATGACACAAAGTGCATTCCCTCCTGACTTAACTTCAAGAGGTCGTCAAAGGTCAAGTAAACTTATTAGGCATGTCTGTTTCAGTTACGTACTGAAAAGCCATCAGAACTCAGGGAGAGACTTATTATTATTTTCCAATTTATTAACTTGATCCTTAAATAATGACAATTGTGCCTTGATTGCAGCTGATTTAATGTGAATAATTCAAAAATTTCAGAATAGGTAAGCCTCATTTATTGTGATAATTCAATTCTATAATTATTTTAATAACAATTAGTTGCATTCACATCATTGGTTTTATTACAGAGTTGGATTTGTTGTTGTTGTCTGTTTGTCTTAAGAAAAAAAAAATGCTGACATTATGTCAGCAACTTCCAGCACTTATATCTTTCATTGGTAAAAATGACAGAGGACCACTGTACCCACACAGAAGCAAATATAATTTCCTTGGCAAATACCAGTTATTTACAGGACAAAACACTGTTGTGTGAACATCTGCCAAAATATATTTTTTATATTTGACTTGACTATAAAGGGTCCACAAACAATACTGCTTGCCCCAAGTTTTGAAAACAGATGTCTCCACTGCGTGCATTTTCATCTTAGTGCATGGCAGTAAGATGTTTACAAAAGCAGTATTTACACATGTGGTGGCAATCTGCAAGGACGTGAGTTACTCGTTTGAAATGCAATCTTCATTCTGCACACAGTTCATTACAGAAAGCTTGTGCAGTGAGGCGCACTCTTTCTTCTAATTAAATACAGACAGTTTAACCAAAGCACTCTGAATTTAGGCAACGGCATGTCTGAGCGTGTGTGAGGTCAAAATGTATCCCAAAGAAACCACAAACCATGTTCATGTTTGCAAATTATGCAGCAGAAAACCATTTGCGATCAACTTATTATTATGGCTTAATCAATGTACAAGTTTTACGTAACATTTAGATTATTGATTTTGATGGCTGAAGACAGCATTACTGATTTTTTATTTGCCTTTTACAATTTAATGCACAGTCTTTACATTATGTTCTAAATAATGTGCAAACACTAAGTAAATGCACATTATTGACTTTGTGTATCTATGTGGGCGCATCTGCATTAAATTACTGAGAATGGTGGTCATATATTGCTGACAGGCACATTTTTAAAGTCAGTAAACTGCACGAAGACTGACGACTTTCCATTAGGTTCCACCTCTTTTGAAATAAACCCTCCTGGCAATGTATGTATACAAAGATTAGTTGCCATGCTCTCTGTGGCTCCACTGCCATGACTCCCTGGAAGGAAGTCACACTTGAAGAGCGAGGACAAAAGACAAAGGGTTGCTTCTTTCCTCAAACCGGATAAGAATTTTCAGTTGCTTAGCTCATAGATAATGACATTTTTTACCCCTCCTCTTTTTCCCTTGTGGGGACTTCCCTATCAACCCTCACCTCCGGCTTACATCCCGAGGGAAGTCTTTGCCCTGTGTTTAGTGGCCTCTGAGAGACTTCCTCAGCAGGAGATGGATGATACAATTGATCTCAACTCCCAGGTTAATTAATCCAATTTTATCTGATGGACTAATTGATTTTTTTCAGTCCCACTGAGACACATCTTGTGGCTCATCAGTTATGATTACTCAGTCAGTGAGATGAACCCATGAGCAGTTCAATGCACATGTACTGCCCTCACACGCAGCAGTGTTTTGTGTTAAAAGATTAGAAAGGTAAAATGCTCACAGTGACACAGCTAATATACTGGCTGCATATTGCCAGTAGGATATTGTCTAATCATTGTGTTACTGTCCACAGATGATGAACCCTCAACACCTACTATATGGATTTGTAAAATGTAATAACGACTAGAATAAATGCATTTTATTGCATTGCAATGCATTTTTTTGAAAATAAATTGGGCGTCAATATGTGTCTCAGTGACACGTGCTGAAGAGCAAACATTACTTTTTTCAGTGCTCACTGTTTGTGGACAACAAAACAATCTGTCACCAATATGACGCGGGAAAAGATTGTGGAGGAGCTGCTGGATACATCACCCTTATGCTGGCGAGTAAAAGCTCTCTCATGAACTATGTTCACCAAGAGGTGCTCAGCAAAAATGAAGGCTAAACAGAGGTTACACAATGGAGTGTGTGATGAACTCTGATTCAAGTGCCTGAACAAAGTCCTCAAACTAAAGCAACAAGAGTAAAGTATACAGTATGAGTCCCAGGGAGCAAGAGCAGAGCAGGTCAGGTCCATGATTTATGATGCCATTTTCTACACTGAGAATGATATGTGGACTGATTTCTGTTACTGTAGGTATGAGTGGTCTCCGTCGTCATGTCAGACATGAGAAACAGGGAGTGACACAGAACTCCGTGACCTGGTGAATAGTTTCATATTTATGTAATTTCTGTCTTGGACTGGTGTTGGTGTCAGTCCTCAGAGCTGCTTTTTGGTATGCAAGAGGAGAACATAGTCCCAAAAAGATTTAGGTGACCTTAACTGCTTGTTTGTTTGACGGTTCTCCAGCGGGGCTAACTGACTGCTGTCTATCAAACACACACACAAACACACCCAGTCATCAACACGCATCCAAACTTCTGTTGTTTTCTTGCTTTTAATAACAAAATATTGATTGCACAGTTTTTGCCAGTATTGTGGATGGAAAAAAATGGAAGACTGTGTGATTTTACCAGTTTCATTATTCCACTGCTAGCAGCGTCGCTAAATGCTAACGTGAGAACAGAAGCGTGCTAATGTTTAGCAGGTGTAATGTTGGCGCTAACGTTAGATAAAAAGCTCAAATAACCAAAAGGAAGAATCTACAGACTCATACCGTGACAGACAGAACTGCTAGGATGGCTGATGTCTCTCCAAAAGTTAGACCTGCATTTGAACACTAAGTGACAAACAGTTAGTCGAGACAGGGGATCAACTCACATAGTGTTTGGAGGGATTCCTCCTCTTCTGTACGTCCACAACATTCACGTCAAGCACCGTTCGCAGCTGCATCTTCACGGACAAAGCCAGACTCGCACAGACACTACAAACAGCGCAAAAGACGTCTACCCATCAAATCAATACTGAAGCTCAAACACCATCGGCACAATTGGAAAGAGAGTCGAGGAGGAGGGGGAGACTCTCAGGCTGTCGGCCCTGGAACTTGTGAAGTCCTTGTGAAACATGACAACGCAATAAAGCCGTTTTATCGGTCTTCTCCTCCCTCCGGAGAGGAGAGGGGCAGGGCTGGACCGCCCCGCACTGCACGGCTGGACACACAGCACGGGACCCATTAAAGACGTCCGAGGACCTGGTTCCCGTCTCTAGCGTGTATCTCCACCAAACCTCCAGGCTGTAAATCATTTCTACCCTGGACAACAACCTAAACAGTGAATTATCCTTTTCATTAACATCAGAAGGGTAAAGAAAAAATAATAGCTCTACTCCAAATATGACTAAAAGCTGTGTAATGTACATGTAATGTTAGGGCAGTCGAGAACATCAGTATTAAGAAGTACTAGCGTTTAAAGTAAGTGGTGACAGTAAACCGTTTATGGCCTAATGTAGGTAGATGCATTTTAAGGTTCAAGACAAAAAAAAATTATCTAATAATATGCGCGCACAAAATGTGAATTGTCCATTAAAAAATCATGGATTTCCTACTTACCTCTGATAAAGACATAACGACATTTATTGCAACATTACACTGTTTTTCCGATAGCACATAAACTAAATAAAAGTTTCCTCCTGTTCGAGGAGACGTAAATATAAAGAGTTTTTATCATGCACACGTGGGGGCGCTATGCAACACAACCCCTTAATGAGATAGATTCATTTCATATCCATACCTATATACGTACCTTTATTCGAGTACCGCCATTGAGGATTTGACGCAATTGTAGTTTGTACCTTACCAACATATTCAAGCACAAGAAATGCCTTCTTGCCTGTATGCTACTGGGATTACTTATTATATTATATCATTGTATTATTATTGTGTCCATGTGCAAAAAGGATTTTATTGCTGTATTTTTATTGAGATGAGAAGCATCTCATATTATTAATGACAACTTCACATTTCCTTTATTCAAACAAACCTCTAAGTTATTTATAATAAATGTAAAAGCATAAAATTATCGAATCAGAGTTTTTTGAAGTAGAAATACCTCAAATTTGTCCCTAAATGCGATTTCTACGAATAAAAGCTTCAAAAAAGATAAACGCAGCTGTTAGGCTCTATCGTGTAATTCATTATAATAAAATCTGGACTGGAATAGGGTTAAATCTAAACAACTTCTACCATTTTATCCCTTCCTGACAAGTATTACGTGCGCGGTAGAGCCGATGGGCTGAGCCGCTGAGCAGAGCACGTCCTGCCGCGGACATTCAGGAAACAGTTACACATAAGCGACGCCGTCAAGTTACCGCCGAGAGACCGACTCGTAGCGGAAACAGTTACGTTCAGCCACCGATGTAAAAGCACCGAGTCGCTCGTTTGGTTATCAGCCACACTAACGAAGAGAATCTGCATGTGGACCATACAGTGATCATAAATACCGCGAAGATAAGTTTTAACGGTGGTTAAAAGTTAATACCAAATGTAGAGTTAGCTTTCATGACGTTAGGTTCTCTACAACAATAACCGCGTATAGCTAATGCTAAAGCTAACAGCATGTATCCACTAATACTCACAAAATAGTAGAACGAAGCTTGTTTGTGGGTTGCAATGAAATGTGCTATTATTCCTCTTTTCTAACAATTAAATCACTATTTAGACGCCCATCTGTTAGTAGGGGTTTTATTTTTAACGCTTTAAACGGAAACTCAAATGCAAAACGTTGGGTACTTTATTGCTGATCCACTAGTTAACTTCTGTGGGGCCAGCCTACCGAAGCATGGGCTGTTCCGCTCCTTACATTTTTAACGGTATCGGTAAATGATGGAAATGTGTTACGCGTGATGCTACGGTCAGTTTTAGAGTCATTCGTGTCAAAACAGTCGTTTAACACGGAAATATACGCCGGTGCGTAACAGCGAACTCGTGTCGGTATCCCTCACCTCCCCGACCAGCGTCCTCTGAACGCTGCTAGCTAGGATGTGATTGTGAACAAGAGCCATCGAGGGGACTTATAATTGACATTATCATAGCCGAATGGCTGCAGGACCGGCGTGTCTGCCTCGATTTAACGCCTGAATGCTGTTACTCCGATAGCCATTTGGACTCTGCGTCGGGAGGAACCGCTAAAGCCGTTTCGTGGCGGAAATAACCGAAGACATCGCATCCACGGCTCTGTAGTTCACGTCAGAAATAAACTGGAATAAAAGATGTCTTTCTTCAATTTTCGGAAGATATTCAAGTTGGGGCCCGATAAAAAGAAGAAGCAGTACGAGCATGTGCACAGAGACGTCAACCCAGAGGAAATCTGGGAGATGATTGGGGAGCTGGGAGACGGGGCGTTCGGGAAAGTGTACAAGGTAACGTATCACCGCTACATCCGCCTCGGCGCTTTCTAACCCCTCTGTCAACACATCCGCTTGCGTTGAGTCCCACATTGTAGCAAGACGGTCATGTGTCGTTCTTGGCTGAAATGACAGCGTTGACAGCACAATCCCCGTCCAGGCCACACACCCTGTAGGCCACTCAGACCCTCAGTAATAAGCCACTCGGTTCAGATCCTTTGAGGCTCCACTGTGAATCCTGACTGTTAATTGTTGCCTGCTAAAATACCGACGAACAAAACGCGAGCAAATGTGTTGAGTTAACCTCTCCTTATTAGACGTGTCAGTGGCATTTTGGAGGCTTTAGGCAGTATGTCAGTGAGTTGCACTTGGCTTCAGTCAAACTGGTGAAAGTGTGGTTACCTGTACAGATACCTTATTAAGTCACAGGCCACAGACACATAATAAAAACATTGTTGGAAGGGCTTGAATAAAGCAGTTGGATAATACTACACGTTGTAACAGATCAATGGGTTTGTTTAGTGGAAATCAGTTTGTCACTGCAAAACCAATACATTATATAGGAATACAATTAATGTGTCCAAAAGCTATAATAGAGATCGTGGGGTTGGTTTATTTCTAAGGCTGTGGTATAAGGGCTGTGCCATATCCATGATGTTTTCACAGTGGTAGTATAGCTGCACGATGATGTGTTTCCATACATGGTGCAAAGCCGAGCCAGAACACACAGTACCATGCCAAGCTATTTACAAGGAAGAGTTCAGGCAAATTATTAAAAAATGTATCAAAGACACTGCTGTGAAGGTGTCATATCACGATTACTGTCTTGGCTACGTGTGGCAGTGTCCATTGACAAGACACAATAATCCCATGGTAGTGCTTAGATGTATTGTTAGGCAGCTGTCCACCAAATATTTCCCCTAGGGGATAAATAAAATATGCCATTATTTTTATAATATTTTTATTTTTAGCTACTTAGCTAGTATAGTTTGTCTTAATGTTTAGATTTATTTTTATTGTAAGATAGATAGATACAATAAAATGATATAGTCATTTATCACCCACACCTACTTGAGTACATGGTGTTGGATTGCATTTTATCGCCAGGTTATCTATGTGTGAATTTGCTATAAACTGAGATGTTTTTTACGAAATTCCATTTTTCAGCAGTTCAGGACTCTGTAATAAATATCCAACAGCTGATTGTCTCTGGCTTATGTCCTAACTTACTGGAACTGATCAAATATTGCAGCCAATGGCCAGAAGCTCTTCATTTGCACAGTTTTCAAACCTTTTTTGCTGATGAGATCATCTGTGATGAAGGCCAGAGATGATTCATGCCTTTTCAGAGTAAAGTTGTAGATAAACATACACCTCATAATGTACCGACTCTTTGTTCCCACATACAGAAAGGTGGTTAGGAGTTGCCCTCATCCGGTCACAACACAGCTTACACCTGTCGTCAGTTATTTCACAGGCTCTTGGTGGTTGCCTCGTTTGGGCAGGGTGACAAAGATTGTCAGCCGAGTGTGAATCAGCTGATTAAAAGCAGTGAAAGGGAGGAGTTCTGACATCACATACACATCTAGCATAGTTGTCTAACCAGAGCCAAGTTTAACATGTTATGTACATTCTACTTTAATAAAAGTGACAGATTGTCACCAACCACTCCATCGTGAAACTAATGACTACATTTGTGTATGTGTGTGTTAGTAATGGCCTTTGCTGGACAGGCGTCGGCCAGTACAAAGCGAAAGAGTGTGTCAGGTCAGAACTGTGTAAATATAGGGTCTGACACACTCTGCTGAACTTACTCCTAACACTCCCTCCCATTTCTTTTTCCTTAACTCCCTCTGATTGTGTTTGTATCCATAAACATTGAGTTCAACACTGCCTCTAAAATAGCTTGTTTTACAGAGTGTGCAGTATTTTCTGGGCATAAATCTATTATTAGTGTAGCTTTTTCTCAATTTAAGATTCAAAGTCGTAAATGAGTGCTCAGAAGCCGTTTCCCTGATCAGAAGCCTATTAAACTAGATTTCTTTAGTATAACATTTAAATTACTGGTGCTATGACATGACATCTGATCTTTCAGCAGGTGTATTAAACCGAAAGGGAAAAGGAAGCAGAAAGGGTACAAACGGAAGAGGAGGAAATGAACAAGTTTTACAAGATTGACTTGGTTAGAGAAGGACTGAACAAAAGGTGCTGAACTGCATATTTTCTAACTGAAAGTGGCTGCAGTCCTTTTTTTGTTCATAAATGTGCGTATAGAGATGTGATCCTCTAGGAGTTGTCTGGTACTTTCAGCTAGAGAACCACCCATGACTTGCACCACGTGCACCCAGTTGGCGTGCACAAATGTGCCAAAACATTTCAATGGAGGCCCAGCTTTGGAAACATTGCTCTGGAATTGTTAATATTGATGGATTCTCCTTCACACTAGCTACTGTATATCACCTTTAGTATTATAAGTCATTATCAGTTGACATGAGTCTGATCTCTATTCTCTTTCCTTTCTTTTACACATTGTGTGTTGTCAAAATATAATGTGCTCCACAATGCTCTTGTTTTGCTTTCAGGCTCAGAACAAGCAGAATGGCACCCTCGCCGCTGCCAAGGTTATCGACACAAAGACAGAGGATGAGTTGGAGGATTACATGGTAGAGATTGACATTCTGGCCTCCTGCAGCCACCATCACATTGTCAAACTGTTGGATGCTTTCTATTTTGAAGGCAAACTATGGGTAAGTGAGGAAGTGTCTGACTGAGAGAAGTCTCTTTTTTTTTTGTGATGTGATGACAGTAGCTTGTGATGAACTGGTTCTGATTGAACTCTTACGCCATTAGATTAAAAGATAATAGTTGAGTATTTCCTCATGTTGCCTGCATTTTAAAACCATGTGACTCAGTCGTCATAACTGCATGCTCTACTGCAGCATTGCCAGCCTCCCAGTAATCACAGGTCATTGTTTCTAGTAAGACATGCGTATTATCATCATATATCATTAATTCATTTCCACTTTGTAGATTAAAATGTAGTTTAAACATTTTCTGATAAATATCGGATGTTACCTATGACCTCAAACTCTGTTGACGATACTCCCACTGGTTTGTATAAAATGAATACAGTTTCTTTATATAGTGATACAAGAGTAAAATCCTCTAAGCCCATTTTCAGAAGAGTCCTACGTTTTCAGTAGATCTCATTCTGTGTGCAGTAAGAGGCCCCAGAGCAATTAGTTCCTGGCAGGTGGTGTCATGTGATCGTCCCTTGTGGACTGGCCACATCTATGGAAAGATAATGGAGTAGTTTTGGTGGCTGGAGAAAGTGCCTGTGAATAATTCAGAGCTGCATGAATGTTGTCCCTCTGGCACTGTCTTTACACAACATTATGAGTGTGTAACTGCCTCTGCTCTGCATGTGTTGATTGTTAATGCATAAATGGTTCCTTTTTCCTGCTAAAGATTAATCAAGCAAAATGTGTTCATTGAAAACTAGAGTATTTGTTCGCATGCATGGGATTCAGTTTAACCTGACATTAGTGTATTTGAATCGTGTCCACCTGTCAGTCACCCCTGTGAGATTCCCACAGAGCAATCATTTGTAATGCAAACAGGAACAACCACTTAGTCTTTCCTCTTTTGTCTGGGGCCCTGAATAGAGGGTGGTGTTCGGTTGTTGCTTTGATTGATTTTTGTCTATCATCTGATACCAGCTGTTAATAATGTAATGTGCTGGCAAAGCCAATAAAGATGAAGTGGTGGTCAGGTACATTACATCAACCTTTAAAAGTGACAGTTTACATCTCAGTAACTGTATTAAAGAATGGTTTAATGCTGTTAACCCAGATGTGCTTCATGAACTAGTGAATCTATAGACCTTGTACTATCAGACAACAATATCCTTGGTTGTAGTACTGCTTTAAGAACTACTGTGTTGCTACTGTGTTGAACGATTGTTTATTATATTGTAGGTTCTTAGTCTAAGCCTTTTGCTTTAAGCTATATTATTGTTGTTATTATTATTTACTTCTATGGCTGACAGATTGGCTTACTTCCTCAGAATATTTCCCCTCACATGTTCCCTTCATACAACTATTAGCTTAGAGTATGAGTAGATTGTGGATGAATGAAACCGTCTGTGCAACGTAAGTTAAACTGCCTGTTTAAGTTGGAGACCTTTTAAATTGAAGGAGACTTGTGCTGTTCGGGCTTAAAATGAGGAAATTATTTCTCGTCAGAATGTGTGATGTAATATCCAGGGTGTGTCAGTGACTTATAGCCCTCTAAAGAATAGTGGTTTATATTATTTACATATTGTATATTTTAAAGATTCAGGAAGACCAACCATGACTATCAAAGGGAGATTCTCTTGCATAAAATGAAGATGCCACATCCCAGTCTTTGTCTCTGTCTTAAAGTCAGAGCTAGAACCACTAGTTATGTTTGAATGTATGTATGAAATCAAAAAGGGAAGTTGTGCCTATAACGGATACTCAGCATGGCTTTTCAGTGTCTACTTTATTGGCTCTTGTCCAGAGCATAATCAATAATATTGAAGAGTGGGGCTGATATGTTTACAATAAAGGTTGTGTTGTCCACCTACCTTCAATAACAGTAAATTAGTTTGAGTTCCATTGCATTATGGTAAACATTACAAGCACAATACATATTTAACTTTGTTTTACTATTGCAGATTCTGATTGAGTTCTGCGCGGGTGGTGCAGTGGATGCCATTATGCTGGGTAAGCCCCTTATTCATTGAAGGAAACTGAAAAGAAACTTCTGGAGCTTTTTTCTTGCTCCATTCTGAAGTGCCAGCTGTTTTTATTCCGTCCAGAAGCCTCTTTGTGGGATGATTTTTCCATCTCCCTGCATGGAGAGGCTATTCCAGCTGTGCAATTATTGTAGCTCAAATTTCAAGGAGTGGTTTGTCCACTTTCAATGCCTGCAGATTCTCTCTCTTATTTTGAAGCTGGAGGCCATGCCTCATTTTTTATTCTTCTCTGTTAATTACCGTGACAAAGAAGATACCAATTAATTCACTCCACGGTTGGATGTTGATGCATTCTGCTCCGTGGTCTGACTCGCCTGAAACAAATTACTTCCCCCGTATTTGTCCAGTCATACATACCAGCTGGTGTAAGGGTGGAGTTTTATACTGTGGTTGCTATTGGAAACCATCAGACCATCACATTTAATGCTAATATGTCCAAATGGCCTGCTCTGAATTTGCAGAAGTGCATCATTAGTACTACAATAGCAACGTATTGTCTGGAAAACGTGTGAGTTACAATTTTTCTGTGTGCATGTTTATTCACAGAACTGGAGAGGCCCCTGACAGAGCCCCAGATCCGTGTGGTGTGTAAACAGACCTTGGAGGCTTTGTCTTACCTTCATGAGAACAAGATCATCCACAGAGATTTGAAAGCTGGAAACATTCTCCTCTCATTGGATGGAGATGTGAAACTGGGTAAATGCTTCTCATCTTCTGCTTCAGCTGCTTATAGCGATTAACGAAATATCAATTAGTATTCAGCAAGGATTGATCCCCTTTTCTTCTTTATCTATATTTATCTACTCAGAACCGTTGCTGAGTCATCTCCATTTTCCCTCTCACTATACTGTGCTGTGAAAAAGTGTTGATTTATTTCATAACCTTCCTGCGGGGGCAACTGTAACAGCTAATTAAATCAATTGTGGATCCTTTTACCACCAGAGCTTTGGTAACCAGCTGAGCTATGTGACTTTGGGGATCATGTCAACAAGTGCACAGCTCCGTGGTGTCAAGTTCAAAAACACTACAAAGCGAAATGCCGTGTATTCTGTAGCCTCTAAGGAGCGAGCTTTAGTTTTTGTGCACCAGTTAATACTGGAGTTGGTGATGCATTGACTTGGTTACATAATATTCCACAAGTAAAAGTATTCATGTTGCTGCTGTAGCATCCATAGCCCTGGTGATTCATGTTCTGTAGGCAGAGGGTCGTGGCAGAGACTTGCAAACGATAATTACTAAGCAGTCACCAGGGACTTAATGATAGATTTGTCTTTCCCTCTCATGTGAATGTACTGTAAGTGATGCATGCAATGAAGAAAGGTCTGAAATAGTTGCACAGGTAGCTGATCTATTTCCTTTTAACTTACTCATTTCTGAAGAGTTAAAGCAGATTATGTAAAGAATTCTGCTGTAATTGTGTTGCTTTAACGGAAATGTGCTCTATGGTATTTCACAACTTCTATCTCAATGCATTCATTGTTTAACACTGAAAATGTTATTGCACAATTTAGTTTGATTTAATCATAATCCTTTTCTACTTTCAGCGGACTTTGGGGTGTCTGCTAAAAATACCAAGACATTACAGAGAAGAGATTCTTTCATTGGTACGCCGTATTGGTGAGTCACGCAGCCTGATAATCCGATTTACTTGTGATAATTTAGCTATGCAGTGTCGCAAAGATTCTCATAACATGACTAGAACAAAATAGCCCCATCAAGCAATTTTGATATTCTTCACTGTTGGTTAACCTCAGCTTATTATTCTGTACTTTCCTTTGGACTGCAGATTAACCTGTACACACCTGGTCATAGATATCAAACAACACACCTACATGCACACACTCAATTAAAGTCTTAAATGTTATTAACACAATTAACTGAACACCTGCTGACTTATTATTAATTTGCAGGATGGCCCCAGAGGTAGTCATGTGCGAAACTTCCAAGGACCGTCCGTACGACTACAAGGCTGACATCTGGTCCCTCGGAGTCACCCTGATAGAGCTGGCACAGGTTGAGCCACCCAACCACGAGATGAATCCCATGAGAGTGCTGCTGAAAATAGCCAAGTCCGAGCCACCCACACTCATGCATCCCTCTCGCTGGTGAGATGGTGCTTTGGTGATAAATGGAGTGTTTCCAGATTGGTGATAAGGAAATGTTCATTCATGTGTGAAAGTGTAGTGATATGTTAATGCTTAGGAAATGTCCACAGGGGAACGTATAATATTAATTTTTTCCACACATAAAGACTCAGGAACACCTAGTGCTTGTTTCCTTCTCATTCCTGACAGGTCACCAGAATTCAGTGACTTTTTGCGGAAAGCACTCGATAAGAATGTGGACAATAGGTGGGGCACACTACAACTGTTACAGGTGAACATTCAGTCCCTACTGTTATCGCACTGTGCACCTTACAGTATAACCCAAATAATTTCGTGCCGTGGGATGATTCATTTTGCTGTTTTCCTGTGTTCTTCTCCATCTGTGTAGCATCCTTTTGTCACCTGTGTAACTGATAGTAAACCTCTGAGAGAGCTCATAGCTGAGGCCAAAGCTGAGGTCACAGAGGAGCTTGAGGATAGCAAAGAGGAGGAGGATGAAGATGAGCCTGATACACCTGTGGTATGTAGATTAGCTGATGTATGTACCAACTATACAAACTCAATGTCGTTGTTGATATGTTGCTGTGACCTTTTCCATGGTCTACTGATGGCATATTGTTCATTCAGGCTGGTCCTGGACACAAGCGAGCTCCGTCAGATGCCAGTTTGGCCAGTTCAGACGATGATAAAGTCCCACCAACTCCCTCCACACTGGAATCTGTCACTGAAAAGACTGAAGCTGAACCTGTTGAGGACCAGACCAGTGACAAGTTCTCAGATGAAGGACTTGGAACAAGTGATGTAGATAAGACCGAGGAGGAGAAAATCAACGAGGTTTCTGATGTCAGCAATGAAGATCTAACCTCTGGGATTAGAGAGCCAACCACAGACTTTGTCTCACAAGCTCCCGCAGAACCTAAATCAGAAGATACTCAAGCTGAAGAAATTCCTGCTGCACCAGTAGTATCCCAGCCAGAAGAACCTGTCGATGCCACAGAGGCACAAGAACTTGTCACAGATGGCGGAGAAACAGAGGAGGAACTAAAGGAGACACAAGAAGAGAAAAAAGAGAACGAAACCACTCAAGTAATAGAAGATGAAAGAGAAGCCCAGGAGGAGAAGGGAGACGAACAAAAAGAAGCTGATGTAGACGAATCCAGAGGATCGCAGCCTGAAGATAAACCAGAAAAAACTGAGTCTGTATCAGGAGAAGTGACCCAGGAGGAAGAAGAGGAACCAGATGAGGAGATCCCTCAGCACAAGGTGACAGCAGACAGAATAGAAGACGCAGCTAATGGAACAGATGTAAATATAGACACAAATAATTTAAAATCAGTTGTTATAGATACAAACATAAATGGTGATGCAAATAACAAGTGTATCCCTGAGGAGAACATCGAAGTTAAGCTGCAAGATAAGCATGAGGCCAAGTCTCCTGAAGAACCAGAGCCGCCTGAACAAGGTGGGGAGACCAGAGAAGACCAAGAGCAACAGGAACCAACTGAATCCACAAACGGAGTCAGTGATGAAACCAAAGAGTTCTCTGAAGATTCAGAACAAGTGGTCGCATCTGAAGATGTCACTGTGAAGGAAGTCGAGGAGAAAGCTACCCATGTAGATGAGAGTGTTTCTGAAGAGGCTGTGTCAGTCCCAGACAGTGAAGTAGATTCAGAAACCAAGACAGAGCAAGGTAGTCCTTCTGTGATGAAGCCTGACGTGGAGTCTGACTCTGGAAGCAGCTCTGCTGCTGATAGCAGCAGTGTTGACCTAAATTTGTCCATCTCAAGCTTCCTATCCAAGAGCAAAGAAGGGGGCTCTTTGTCCATGCAGGTAATATATCTGCTCCCTCACCTTCCACCTCAGCTGTAAAATTATAAACACTATTTTAATAACTAACTAACTCCCAAACCATCATGTTTGTAGGAGTCAAAACGTCAGAAGAAAACTCTGAAGAAGACACGTAAGTTCATGGTGGATGGTGTGGAGGTCAGTGTAACAACATCGAAGATAGTGACGGATAACGACACCAAGAGTGAGGAGATGAGGTTCCTGAGGTACGTCTGGATCCAATCTACTTGCATACTTAGTTGGTCTATATATGGGACATGACCTATAGAACGTGTCTGCCTTAAATAGGTCTTGTTAATTTCACAACTCCCACTGCTTTTTTCAAATGTCATATGGGTTAACTCCTGGGATGAACACTGCTTTATGTTACTGTCATCTCCCATGTTGCCTTTTAAAGACACAGGACATGCTGCTCTGACTGTTTTTGAACAAGTGCTGTTTGTTGTTGGCTTTACAGCATTACGTCAGTAGTGCAGAGAGTTAACATTTAACATAACAGCTAGGAAATGGATAAGACCAGGAAATGTTAAGAAATCAGACCAAGAGAGACTAGAACAGAATCCTCTTAATTATGAATGAATATGAATAAAAAATGTTTTGGGTAGAAAACTAAATGCTGTTCTATTTAAGGATAGTAAATATGGCAGCGCCCTGACTAGTCTGGTGTGGTTTACTTAGGCGGCAAGAGTTGAGAGAGCTGCGCCTACTGCAAAAAGAGGAGCAAAGGGCCCAGCAGCAGCTCAGCAACAAGCTGCAGCAGCAGCGAGAGCAGATCTACCGACGCTTTGAACAGGAAACAGCTGTGAGTCAGGTTTTTTTTTGTACCGCATTGGCATGATTTTTTTTTTGTTAATAGGCCAACTCCTAGGAAACACGCTGCTTCATCTCACGATTAATCTGAAACTGACTTGCACAAAGCATGTAGCCAAACACTAGTCTGTCTAATATTTATCATTTAGTATTTCTCCTGTGAAGCACACATTCTTTTTAATCAGAGATGGTCATGACATTAGAAACTTTTATTTGACTCATACTGTGTTGACATGCTGAAACAGACCAATCTAGATGTCTTCTGCAGTTATTTCTCTCATTCCACCTAAACAATAAGACCTAAAAACCCAACTTCTGGCTGTTGATCTGTGTTAATCCTATAATAAACAGTTATCTTGTCAAGCTGATGCCAGTGTCTGTCGCATCCATGTAGGGGAAGAAGCGCCAATATGACCAAGAAGTGGAGAATCTTGAAAAGAAGCAGAAGCAGACCATTGAGCGACTGGAGCAGGATCACACCAGTCGGCTCCGAGACGAAGCAAAACGTATCAAAGCAGATCAAGACAAGGAGCTCTCCAAGTTCCAAAACATGCTGAAGAACCGCAAGAAGGAGGTATGGTCATGCATGACTTTTTCTGCCTGGAAATACCTTTAATGAACTTAGAGCTCTGTGTTGGGGGAGCTTGGGATTGTGCACATTTGCATGTCATGCATACAAGCTTTTTTAAAGGTGCATGTGTTTTCCAGCTTAGTCGGCGGCGTACCTGGCTGTGTCATATTAATCCTATGGGAGTGCTGTGTTTTGCTGTTCTGCTTAGTGCGATATGTGTGCAAATGACAGCAACAGACAGACTGCTCTGTCTTTCTCCTAGAGGCTTCTAGCTCCATGTTTTGAATCCATTATTAATCTACCCACAGGCTTCTTGTTGCCTTACAAGAAACAATATGCTACCGAGGTTTTCTAATAGTATAACAGTATAAAAATGAATCATGAAGGCTGGTCTTTGTTAGTCATCACTGCTTCTTATTCTGCTTGTTGGTCTTAAATACTTTGTTGGATGCTTACAGTGTGGGTGTTTCTCTCTTTGCAGCTTTTTATGATTATAGTGCTGATTGGCATCCTCGGTGCATTATGATACCCTGTTGGTTGTGGTCCTGCTAGCAATTTGCTTCCTGGCTTACTCTGAGTATATTTTCAGTGTTCTAAAATATATTATTTTACTACAGATTGGCTTAAAGTGCTTTGCGTCACAGCTATGGGGATTGTTGTTGTTTAGTAACATAAATACAATATACTGTTGATTTATGAAATGGGTAGTTATGCTTTATTGTCTGTTTTCCCAATGTTGCATTCATTCCTGTTAAAGTGCTGTTACTGTATATTTAACTAACCATGTCTCTTGTATGAGTGTGTGAGGTGGCTTTGGTCATGGGATGTTCAAAGGTTTGCAGATTTTCATACGTAGTCTAATTTTGGAGAACTAAAAAAGCCTTGATTTGGAGTAACTGATATGGAGTTTTATCAATTCACGTCAACAATTAAAATCAGTCTTGACTAGTGGTTTTGCTAATTTTTCAATAAATAGATTGACTCGCACAGTTAATAATTGAGGAATGTAACTTATAAAGTGCAATAAATTATGTCTGTGAATTAGGTCTGTTAAGAGTTGTTCAGAAGTTGGGACTATTGAATATTGAGAGGTCCTCATTATGAAGTGATTCCACATCAGTTACTCAGCTCTTCTAACTTAAACAGCCAAATGGCTGTGGGCCTTAACTGAATGCTGAGTAATACAGAGGGAACCTAACTAACATCTTCTTTTCATGCAAGTGTCAAATCAAAAGTCTTGATTTTAACTCACACAGTTCTGACATGTTATGAAAAACTACTAATCAAAAGACTTAGTAGGTCAGAGGATAAATAACATCTAATGCTGGATGTGGGAACTGATCACGCGGACTTTAAATTGGTTTCCTGGTTGGATGTGGTAACCTTTCTCTCAAAGTGGGCCGTGCATGTGTTCTGGTGTTGTTGGTCGAATTTGTTAGATTTACACAATATAAAGCATCAACCAGTTTCTGCACATACACTGTACTATAGATCAAACAGGAAGTTGGACAATCACCCAAAGATATGAGAAAAGAGCTCATGAAACGCTTAAAGGAGGACCTAACGCTCTATAAGACTGCAGAGGTAAACCATCACCTGCTCACTCTTCTTCTATGAAAGACTAAGAGTTGACTTGTTTCTCCTTTCTCAGTTTCTCCCTCTCTCCTCTTAAGGTATTTACAATCACACAGACATAAATCATTGCTGTGTCTGTGACCGTTCCTCATTTGCTACCTACTGCACTGCACTATTCTTGTACCAATTCCTAAAAATATTTGTCAATCATTGAAATATTTCACCAAGTAATACAGTTTATAGTGCGTTGACTATTTCTTTAAAGGTGGAATTTTCAGCCAGTGGTCTGTGCCCCCCCCGTTGTTCTGTGTAGTCACTGCAGGTGTTGCCTCCCATGTATACAATAATGTATATATTTTTTTGATTTTATTTTCCTTATTTGATTGTAAATAGCATTTTGGTCTTAACACAGTCTTGACGGCCTTATAGGCATGTGACATTACGTATGGGTCACTACCCTTTTTGTTAAACACAATTGTTCAAATCATATCATATGAAGGAGGGAGCGGTTTTAGACACAGCTTTTGTTTCCCTAACAGACACCTGCACTGAAAATCTTGTCCAAAGCTAGTTTTCCTGTGCATCTTTTATGAATTAGATGCACAAAGGCCTTCTGTTCTTTCAAAGGTTACTCGTAGATTATTAACACTCTGTGAGCCGCTAGCATGGAAAGTAATAAAACCGCCCTTTTGCGACTTAAGTGCCAGCATTATGAACTGCTTTCAAGCATGAGAAGATGAGAAAAGCATTAATAACTAATTGACTGACACCCTCCTAACATTTAATCTGAAATGTGCTGTGCGCCATAAACTCGCCAAAGTCTACGAGTAGAAAAGTGCCATCACATACATGACTTGGAGAGAATCGGTGTGTGTGCTGGTGTTTGTGTGTGAGATCCTCAGCCTGCTGTGTGTTGCCTGTTCCTGATCAGGACGAGTGCGCTGTGTGCTCTCCTCCGCAGGCAGTGGCCCAGGTTATGATACAGTCTTTTCAGTTGTCCTCATGCGCACTCTTCAACGCTCAGATGCAGGATGTAAGTCCCCACCCCCCTTTTCTCTCCGTCACTGGCCCATACTTAGGTGTGTTGGAAGTTAAGAACGACACATGTAAGCATGGGCGGTGTTACTGTTTTTCTGAGTGTTGTCATCACTGTGTTTGTGCAGTGGTACTCTCTTACTCTCCTGCTCAGTATTTCTCCTCCACCAGTCCACATCTAGTCTTTCTGTATTTTATTTGGTATTGGTATGCATCAAACTAGATTGAGTCTGACAGTGAACATGTACACAGTGGTCTGTCCTAGAGGTGGTGTGGTTGTTGATCCCTTTCTGTCTCCATTTTTGTCTCTGTCAGCCAAGGTCCAAATACAGACTAACTGCCTTATAGAATCCATGTAATAGTCACTTGTATTGTTCATAATTTGGTTATGGCAGCACAAACCATTTTTTCTTAAGCAGTATAATAACTATGTTAACTAGCTTTTTCTGATGAGGTGAATTATGTGTAATTATGTGATTAATTACAGCTAATAACAGGTATGTAACAGCAGCATATATGATACGGTTTGCCACCAGCTATGTGTTAGAAATAGAAGAAAGAACAGATGATTATGGGCTGTGTGTGTGCGTAAAGATAGGAAAGAAAATTCAAAGAATATTTATTTCTGGCTCATTATGTAATGAGTGGAGCCTAATGTTGCTGGATTCTGGATGAGGTGTAGATGTTGTCTTTCATAAACCTGAGTCTGAATCTCTACTGCACTGTTAACTTCTCTCTTTCTCTCTTCACCTCCATTGTGGATCGTTGCCATCCATGATCTCTGAGTGTCTCCTCTGATTCCAGTTGATGATGTGACATCATAGTGCTGTGTGTTGTACTGAACCTGAACCTGATGACCTGACTAGATCATATCACTTTATTTCAGGCAGATGTGATACAAAAAAACGCATTTGTACTGTGACATTTGATTGTGCTTTCTCTCTCTGCTTTTGGCTGTCCCTCTATATGATCCACGGCTCCCTCTCACTGTTTCTCACTGATCTTTTCTCTCTGGCCTCTCAGGAGCAGGAGTTCCTACAGAAGCAACAGCAAGAACTGGATGGAGCTCTTAAGAAAATAATCCAGCAACACAAAATGGAGATTGCCACTATTGAGAGAGACTGTCTCAACCACAAGCAGCAGCTGATGAGAGGTAGGAGATGGTGGAAAGAACTGAAGTAATAACATGTAACAGCTTGTTCCACTTTCTCACAGTGTCTGCTTTTGTTTATATCACACTATTCGTTCACAAGCTACCATGTACATGTACACTAACTCGCATTTAGGTGGTCTTACGTCACGTTTGGTGTTTTTGTAGCTCGAGAAGCAGCCATGTGGGAGTTGGAGGAGCGGCACCTGCAGGAGAAGCACCAGCAGCTGAAGCAGCAACTTAAAGACCAGTATTTCCTGCAGAGGCACCAGCTGCTGAAGAGACATGAAAAAGTAAGAGCAAAGAGAAGGGTCTTCATAGAGAAATGTTCCACCTTTGTTTAAATAACTCTGCTGAACCCAAAACTGTGTGAATGTGTGTATTTGCCAGGAGATGGAGCAGATGCAGCGCTACAACCAGAGACTGATAGAGGAGATGAAGAACAAACAGACTCAAGAAAGGGTTCGTCTGCCCAAGATTCAGCGAAGCGATGCTAAGACCCGTATGGCTATGTACAAGAAGAGCCTCCGCATCACTGCCACTGGATTTGTCACCCCAGAACAGGAGAGAGAACGGATAAAACAGGTACAGACACTGAGTGCTGACTCCTGCTATTTTACTATTTTGCTTGTCACATTTTTTTTAGCAACACTACATCACACGAACCTGCTGTTACACCTAGAATAGGCTCTGCCAACCTAAACACAGTGCTTTCCTATCCCAGCCTGTCTGACCTCAGACCAGTCACTTTCCAGTTTCCATCATGGTGGAAATTCTGTTTCAATTTAGTTTTGTTTAGAGAGTAATGGAGGAACGTGTAAAAATAGCCCATCACTACAAATACAGATACAGAGCAGACACTAAAGAGTATGATTTGATGATTATATTTAATTTATTATATGTCTGAATGTGACCTCTGCATGACCAGTTTTCACTTGTCCAGAATAATCACTGCTCTGCTCTCTATGGCTATGACATGAGCTGACCACTTTCAAAATATAACCTTTCTTGCAGACAAATATCAATTACTGCATTTGGTGTTGTGGTAGATGTTGCTACAGTTGTTTAATGAATTTTTCGCTGTGGGGACCAGTTTGCTTCCCAGGAAGACAAGAGGCAAAAGAACGAGAGGCTCCATCAACACCAGAAACATGAGAACCAGATGAGGGATCTGCAGCTGCAGTGTGACTCCAACATCAGGGAGTTGCAGCAGCTTCAGGTGGGGGTCACAAACAGTGGTCTATCATCCTTTCAGCTAACCACATATCCCTGCTCGTTAGTTAGCAAGCTTATCTAGCACAGTCAGTTAGCCAATTAGCACCTGTTAGCAACAGCAAAGTCAGAAATATAAAAACAGGATAAAGGTGCGGCGCAAACATCAAAGTAATTCTGTATAAAGCAACTAGCTGCAGTGTCAAATATTTACAGAAATGAATTATTGTTTATTGAGGTTAACAACATAACATATGCTAAATAACATCAATGTGAAGAGACTGTAGGTAAGCAGCTAGATAAGACACTAACATAGATTCTCTAACTGTTTAAATTAGTTTTTTGTACAAATGACGGGAAATGTGGTTTTAGATGTAGAGAGAAGGAAGGAAGTTAATATCCTATTTTTAAGCAGAACTGTGTCCTTGGGGAGCCTTCAGACTTACTATTGAAGAAACGTGGATTTATTTGAGATATTATTAGTATAATCTGCACATTTCAGAGTTTTTTTTATTCCAATTTAATAGGATGTATCTATCTTTAAATATGTTTAATGACGAGCTGAAAGATTAGATAATGTGAAGGAAGTTTAAGTCTATCTACAGAGTTTGTTACTGTTTAATAAGCTACGTTGTAACTTGTATCTTGAAGCTCCTACATACTTCATTATATAAAAATATTCAGATCTCAATAGCTATAAATGAAAACATGGTTTTGTGAGAATGTAACAGCACTAGTTGCTTCATGCTCATAAAATAGCCTAGCTAGTTTTACAGCTAAGTAGCGTAAGCAGCTTTTTAACATGACAGTTTATTTTTTGTGTACTATTTATTCACAGCAGTGGCTCATTAAAAATAATTGGTGTTGTTGCTTCAGCAAACAGCAACTTTCCTCTTCTTGAACAAGTTTTTTTCTTTTTTAGAATGAGAAATGCCACCTCCTGATTGAACATGAGACCCAGAAGCTGAAAGAGCTGGACGAGGAGCACAGCCAAGAGATAAAGGAGTGGAGAGACAAGCTTAGACCCAGGAAGAAGGTATATATTTAAAATCTATTTACTGTGGGTGTGTCTTACAAATTCTGTCCACATTCTTGTTTTCTGTGAGTACTGTTGAACTTCTATAGGAAGTATTAAGGTCTCAACAGATTTTCATGTTGACTGGTTGACTCAGATGTTTGCATCTGCTTCCCCCTGCAGGCGTTAGAGGAGGAGTTCACCCGGAAGCTCCAGGAGCAGGAGGTCTTCTTCAAGATGAGCGGTGAATCTGAATGCCTTAACCCCACCACCCAGAGTCGGGTATCCAAATTTTACCCCATCCCAAACCTGAACAACTCCGGATTATAGCCTCACGTCTCCTTCTGTTTGTCTGTCTGAGCTACAAAACAAAAACTCCTGTCGAACTCGGCTGCGCAACTTCTTCCCGGTGGAACAACATTTCTTTTGACCGTTACTGATAAACAAAATTCTTCACCACTTTGATTCCACCATTAGTGAGCGTGACGTGCCTACATGCTGTTCCCTCACTTAATCAATTTTCTTCAACTTGTTGCGAAATGTCTAATGAATAATGAGCACTTTTCTGAGCATGTTCGTGTTTGAAAACGTTGGTAGCTTAAGGCCAATCACGCTTATCAGAGTACTGTAAGCACAGCCTGCTACATTATGAATGATCTCCAGTGCCTCATAGGTTGCCCTTCCTTATGCTTTTGGATTAAATACAGTGTCCCCTGAATGTTTTGCACTTAAGTATGTGGTTAGCATTTTCAATCATAATCACAAGATAAGCATCTCATATAAGCTGATGATAAAGCCAATTCTGAAACCTTTGTTTGCTGCATGTAAGTCAGGGTTGTTCCAACAGGAGATGTACCGACGGGTCTGCAAACTTTGCTTTGGCTGTGTTGTCTTACATGTGCAGTGTCTTACTGTGTCATGAAAAACGGTGTCAGGTCAGAATCACATAACTGCGAGTCAAAATAAAAAGGAATATTTGTTCCTTTGTTTGTCCTTATGTTTTAGAGGGTAAAATGTTACGTGTGTACCCACATATGAAGTTTATTCACATGCTGTGCTTACCATGAGGATTTTAGTCTTTAGAAATGACTGAACAAAATATTAGCATTACGTAAGCACTTGACTTTGTTTGAGCGCTGTGCTCCTTAAGACACATTCCCATTTAGTATAACAAAAAATAATGACATATAAATATAGATACAAATAAAAATAAACCTCTTTACCTTTTGGGAGAGTCATTGAGCAGCAGTGAATACTAAAGGAATGTAAAGCTGTTGATTTGCACTGTTTTGTCATGAGCTAAGGAAAAAATATGCAGTAGTAAATGGTCAATTCTTCTTTTTTTCTTTTTGATCGTCACCTTTGATTCACCCAAGCCTATTCGAACTTCAAATTGATATGTTTGAACATTTGCCTGTTGTTTTTTACTTACGATTTTATCTTTTCAAATATGCTCCTTGTATTTTCTGATCACATCTACTTTTCTAAACATGTATAACTGATATTCCGATGCTGTAATTGCTCTTTATGTTGAGCTTTTGTTCTTGTTGAGAACTGTGTTCAGTAAAATGCTGTTTCTCCATAAGGAATTTCAGTGTGAGCAGACATTCGTCAGTGTATCGTATGAGCAGTGTTCACGAAAAGATGAAGCTATCTGTTTAGTTCACAATTGCCACTGCACATCATCGTGCTTGTTATCATTTCTGATGGCTGACATTACCAGTAAAGTGTCTTGTCATGAATGTTGGATTTTTATTGAGGTTTATTGGAGGTGGTTTCCCCTTAGGTTTTTTTTTTTTACAGCAGTTTAATGTGTTTATAAGTTCATTTTACCATAATTAATATTCTTAGTAAATGCATTTTGATGTCACATCAGATGTATTTAAGTGTCTTTATAAATTTACTTTTTTTGTTGTAAATAAAATATTGACCTTTTATTTGATATTTGAACTGTCTGAAAACACCTCTGAGATCAATTTGATCATGCAAATATTAAGAATCACAAGTCCAAAAATATATTTATTTTTGTGTCTTTCAAATATATTGATCAAATGTCAATAGGTTCAATCATGTAAAACATAATCTGGGAACATTTTATAATTTAATCTTCTCAACACTTAAAGGTATAAAGAAATATTTCAATTTCAGTGCACTCGTATACAAAAATATACAACGATTACGAATCAAGTGTCAGCAACATTTACTCACTTTACCTCCACCCCCCCACCCCACCTCTCTGCACAAATGACTCACAATCTGGCTGGGACTGTGTCAGGTTCAGATAATGATGCATTTATATACGTAAATGTTAATTGTGATAATTTTCCTGGAGTTGTAAAGGCTGGAGCTTGGGTTTTATTGTAATAAAACAACATTGTATATTTTTATGTAACATTGAAGGCTAAACGTTATACTACAACACGCTTATAATCCTCAATACAAGATAATCCTCAGACGAAAACAGATTTAGAAAGTACATGAGAAACTCGCATCACACAAGCACTGAAAAGAATACTAAGTGCAATAAAATATCAGCAACTGCCCGTTTGATGTTTTCTTAAAGTAAAGCCCCTGTAAAAGCTTTAAATCCAAATTTCAAAAAGAAGCAAAGTAAACATTGTACACCCACATGTCAAAATATCGTCTGTCAAAAAAAAGTTGCTAAATCTACAGTACAATTCTATTGAGGCTGTTTTAAAGAGACTGATTCGTTTTTGGCTGCTTTTATTTTTTCAAATTGTCCTCTTAACATTTCTACAAATGGCAACAATAATAAGCATTTTGACTACTTGCACAGCTACAGTTGGAACACCTTAACAAAGACGCGTAAGAGTGAAATGAAATCTGACATGATCCAGTGGTACTTTAACCAGTCCTGACTTGAGGGCGATGCTTTTGACGATGTCCAACCGCTTTACTGTCTGCAGTGCACAGAAAAAACGAGGAAGCAATGACTCACATGTCACATTAGACATTTTTATGTGATTCAATAACTTTTTTAATCTTTTACCTGCATCCCTCTTCTGTATGCTGTGTGGAATTTGAACAGTGTATGCTCCTGGCAGTCCCGCTAAACCTGGCTGGCCAGGATCACCTGTTAACAAACAATACACAATACAAACTTAGACTGCTTATCTTGGTTAGGGAGAATTTGCAGTGTGTCGTCAGGTCTGCATGAATGTACCCTTCTCTCCCCTAGGTCCTGGATACCCTCTGTCTCCCTTTGGTCCAGGTCTTCCTGGAGGTCCAGTAATGGTGCCATGGGCTGTGCAAGAGTGAAATCACATATTCAATCCAGATGAAGCAACATTTTCCAGGAACACTTACATAAGTCTGGATAGTTTTCCATTGTTGTATGCAGTAAGTCAGAAGTCTGTATTCTCACTTCTGAAGAAGTTCATAAGGTCTTCTGTGACATTGCCATAGGTGCCGATGACGCGGCTGTACCCAGGTGGTCCAGCTGGCCCAGGTGGACCAGGTGGGCCTTGAATTGCTCTAATATGTGCCCTCCAAGGACCCTCAACTAGATACTCCTGCAGCAGGCCTTGATCTACAGGTCAGGAAACAGTGTTGCAGTAACACTCGTGTTCAAATAAGAAATTCAAATCCAACATCAGTCTGTACATGAATCAATGGAGGAGAATGTTCCATAATTTAATATCTGTGGGCCACATTTTTTGTTGTTCATACACTAGACATTAATTTGTGCAACTTCATCAATTATATCAATATTTGGCTCATGGTCAAGAAATGCTTCTTATAACCGAGGACGATCAGAATGAAAACTTCATATAATATGTAATAATTTCATGTTACAATCAAATTAAATATACTTGACCACTGTAATGTAAAGTAAAGACTCACTTTTGATGTAGTCTGTAACTTTTAAGGCGACGTTGGAGTAGTCCAGTGTCTCAGCGATCTTTCTGACATCGACGTCCCTGCGCTCTGAACTGAGGCGAGAGCTACTCTGAGAGTAGCCTTCGCTGCGGATGTAAGCGTTCTCACCACGTTCTCCTTTCTCACCCCTTGGTCCTTGAGGTCCTTGAGGCCCTGGAGGCCCGATGATAGTACGACGAACACTGTCACCTGAAAAGTAAATTGTGCCGAGGTAAAAAGGGTTAAGCGTGACTACAGAAACTGATCATGATTGTGTCTGTATGGGAAGCTTACTGGTGAGATACTCCTGAACTTCAGCACGGATGCTCTCACGAGGAAAGTTTCCACCGTATGATATTGATCCAGTGTAACTTCCTGGTGGACCCTGCAGTCCCTGTGGACCTCGTGGACCAGGAGGTCCAGGAAGTCCTCTGAACCCAGAACCTGAGATAGAATCAATCAACATTACTGTTGTGCAAATGCACAGCAAGACACAGAAACCAGATTATCATTAAGTTAAATGAACACGTCTCCGACTGAGGACGGCAGGCTTTAATAGAGGAATCTGTTGTGTTGTGTTAACTGCCCACAGACTTTTGTTGATATCCAGTGGTACTGGAAAAGATGCCAACATTGGTGACAGATCGTGGGCCAGCCAGCTTCAGCATTTGACTGGTTAACAACTTGGCTCAGTTTGTACGCGATGTTAATCCTCTGTCAAACTCACCCTGCAAGTACCGCTGAATGTCCTCCAAGCTGTAGCCATGACCTCCGGCTCCATAAACTGTGGCGGTGGAGACTCCTGGTGGCCCCTGAGGACCAGGAGGACCAGGCGACCCTGGTACACCTGGAGAACCAGGTGGACCCTGTTGTACAGCAGAACTAATCCACGAGCGGAAGTCTGAGTCTGGGTAAAGAATGATGAAACGGTGAAGATGGTAAGTGAGCGGTGTCGTGCTGTTTAGTTTGCCTTTTTTTTCACAGGCGAATTAAAGTCAGTGTCTGTCTACAATCAAAGTAAATGGACGTCTTACTTCTAATCAGCGCAGAATAGTCAATTGTAGCAGTGGTGAAGCCAGAGCCTCCTGCACCAGGAGGCCCAGGAGGTCCCTGTGGCCCAGCTGGCCCAGGCGGACCTCTGGCAATCCCTCGGTCTGAAAATGAAAATGCCAGCAATTTATTGGAGTCCAAACACCAATTCCAGAGTGTTTTCTTTTAGTGCCAGCTGTGCTCACCATTCATGATGCTGTAGACATACGTGGCGATCTCCTGAATACTGTAACTGCTTGTAACTCTTCCTGACACACCTGCTCCCTGTGCTCCTGCTAAACCTTCTGCTCCAAACAAATATCTCCTCACATCGTCCCCTGGACAGAACGCAGCAAAGAGACATAGTGTTGTATGAGGCTTCCTCACATGCTTATGTGCACTGTCGCAGGCGCAGACTCTTGTTAACATGTAGAGTCCAGATTTACAGTTTACTTACTCTGAAGCATGGCGATGAGCTCACTGACCGTCAGAGACTGAGTGACACCTCCTGAAGACCCACCAAGACCAATGTATCCGTTTTCTGAAATTGCACATTGCTGTTTTACTTACTATGCACCCTAAGTGTGTACCCCGCACAACATGAATTATGGGAAGGAAAAGCTTACGTTTCATGTATGCAATGACTTGTCTAGAGATCTCATCTATAGAGCCAGAGAAGGTTCCAGGCCTTCCGGGAGGTCCGGGTGGACCTGGTGGTCCGGTGACAGCAGTCTGTCTAACTCTACCTGCACGGAGCACATCATTTATGTTACTACTCTGTTCGGCCACCCTGTCGGTCTGTGACTTTGCTCAAAAGGCACTCTTACTTATATATTCGGTGATGTACTGGCGCATCTCACTAGAAGAAGAGAAGGAACCAGGCTGGCCGGGAGGACCTGCAGGACCAGGGGGACCAGGGGGGCCGGAAGTGACTGAGATTGAACCTGTGGAAACATTGGACAGTGAATGAGCTGAAGTCACATTCTCAGGCTAGAAACTGAACTCTGTGCAATGATTAAAAGCAGAAATTTAATTGTGATTTTTTACCTCTTGAAGATCCAGGAGTACCAGGAGCTCCAGTGTCCCCTTGGAAATGATAAACAACAGACACCTTACAGTCAGGTGAAGCATACAGGTAAATACTGTACAGTATTTATTGTGAAACACAGACAATGAAAGAATGGCACCACTCACACATTTCAATGTGAGTTTACGTTTACCTTTAACTCCTTGTGGTCCTGGTATTCCAGGTGGGCCTGGTGGGCCTGGGGGTCCAGGGATACGTCCGTGTCCTTCAGCATACGTCGACACTGCATGTAGAACGAATGTATATTAAATGTATATTTGCAGTAACTCAAACACATTGCTTTCTCCCGACACGTCCTTAGTAGCTGAGTCTTTGATATTATTTGGATGTGATTATTCATGGACTAAGATCTGACCTCTCTCAGAGCTCCCTGGTCTTCCTGGCAAACCTGGCTGTCCTGGTTCACCTGAGACACACATGAAGGGTCACAGTTATTCCTGCTAATGTGGTAAATGATCTGGATGTGACAGACTAACATTAAATGGAATTACCTTGGAATCCTCTGGGGCCAGGAGAACCTTTAAATACGAAAAATGGAAATAACATGATGAACTGAAGTCTCATTATTAGAATTACTGCAGTTAGGAAACATTTTATCACCTGTTGATCCTTTAAGTCCAGGAGGCCCAGGTGGTCCTGGTGGTCCAGTATAAAATGTTCCTGTAAGAAGACCAGTGGTGACTGTGTTATTGTGTCCACTATGTAATTCATTTAAAAAAACATGATTATGGATCATACCAGTGCTGGATGTAAAGCCTGAATCGCCCTTGTCTCCTTTAGGTCCTTGTATTCCATAACCTAAAAAAAGCAGAAATGATTATTTAAATCTGATGTGAGGGTACTGAAATGAGTGAAGGTATTTAAGTAAAATATGATCTTTTCGCCTCAAAATACATAATACATGTGGATTTCAGCTTCATTTGAAATACTTGCCTGGCTGCCCTTGAGGCCCAGGTGGTCCCGGAGGTCCCTGTCTTGAATCTCCTGAAGTTTTACAAATAGTTTTAAGTCAGTTTAAAGACTAGTACAAGCAGACAAGCACCATAGGTGGTCATTTTTAGATGTCAAAATATTTTTAATGATATCGTTGATGTTGGTGCAGGAAAACATGTTGTGTCTTATTTACCTGGGCGTCCTGGAGGCCCAGGTGGACCAGGAGGGCCGGGTAGGCCTGTTTGTACTGATGCTCCACTAGCACCAAACTGACCTAAAGCAGGAAAAAAACATACCTTCAAATAATGAACAACACTGGCCTTTATCAATGGACAAAACAGGTTGAAGGTGTAGTAGGTTACACAATAACTAGTAGTAAGTAGTTAAGCTAAGAAATGCCATTAAAAAAGGACAAAAAGGAAAATAAAAAAATATATGGCTCATGATTCAGGGTTTTCTAACAATGAACCACTCACGCTCAGATCTGGTTGAACTTATGGTTTCAGATGTTCTCACTGTTATTCCTGGTTCACCCTGTTCTCCCTTGTATCCTCTGTCACCTTTAGGACCTGTGAAAACAAAGAGAATGCAGCATCCATGAGACGGAGGTCACACAACTGAAACTTCCTTTAAACTGACATGGTGTTTCTACCTACCAGGTTGACCAGGCAGACCAGCAGGACCAATGGGACCTGAGCAGTTAAATACAAAAATGCATTATGGATAGTTTGCAGTCGCAGGAGTAACATGTGTTGGTAAAAAATGCCAAGAAAAATGATCCGACTAGTTTCTGGATTATCCAGTTTCAGACCTGATAATCCTGGAGGTCCTGCAATGCCGGGAGGGCCAGCAGGCCCAGGTGGTCCGGGGATGCCAACAGAAGTGGAGCCAGCTGGCAAATAAAAATGATGATCAGATATTCCCAATACATGGTGTAATCAATAGTTATAGTTCAACAAATGTAAATGTTATTAGGTCACCTGCATTAATGATTCTTCCTGCTTCACCAGTTTCACCTAAAGACAGACAGAGAGTTTAATAATTTATAGGTGAAAACCCTGTATTTTATAAGAACAGGTTTTTGCTGTTCCAATGGGCTGAAGTTAACAGCTCCCAGTACCTTTGATTCCTGGTGCTCCTGGATTCCCTGGTATCCCTAAAAGCAAGAAGTATGATCCTTTTCATGATTTACAGCAGAAAAGGTGAAAATCTAGCCTCAAGATACTTTATAGAATGAACAATACAGTGATTATGTGTTGTGTAGTGATACCTGGTGGTCCTTGAAGCCCAGGAGTTCCTACAGAGAGAGATAATATGAATATATGTAGGAAAGATCATCTTTTAGGAGCTTAAGATATATTTTCATGACAGGCTCAGGTTACCTGGAATCCCGGCATCACCAGGAGGCCCAGCAGGACCTCTGAGTCCGGGGGGTCCAGCAGCTCCTTGGTCACCTGATGGCCACAGATTAAAGGATCATTGAGAGTAATTTACTGATTGAGTTGTGTAACGTGTAAAAACGCGTCCCTCTGCATGCTGTTGTACATCTGTAATGTTGACCTAAATGACTGATTTACCTCTTGATCCTTTTGCACCATCGTTTCCAGACAGCCCTGATGAGAATAAGAAAAAGAAATTCATGAATCAGTCTGAAAACAAAATGTTTAACCGGTTTATTTCCGCTGTGTTATTTCTTGGACAGCAGGGGGCATAAAAGAGTTTTTACTGATGCCCCCTAGTGGAGAATGTTATTTAATGCTGTCAGCACTGTCTTTGGTATCAGCTGTAAAACTTCAAAGTAAAAATCTCAAAGATATTCAGAAAAACAACTAAAATAAGAAAGCTACGAGTTTAACTTATCTTAATTCTAAATGGTTAAGCTAACAGAAGTGTAGAAGTGAATATGCTTTTTTTAAGTATTACACAATCAGTAAGTGAAACATTCAACAAAATATGCAAATAAAAATATGTATATTATCCAGGGCTGAAGATCTGATGACTCACCCATTGATCCTTTGGGTCCTCTCTCTCCAGCTTGTCCAGGCAGACCTGGTAAACCAGGGTCACCTGAGGAGTGGGACAGCTGGATAAGGAAACTGCACAGAATTGTTCAAACATTGTAAAAGACAGTTGTTCTGACCTGGCATTCCTCTGATACCTCTCTCACCAACTTCACCTAAAATACATAAAGTAGACAACGGTTAGAAACAGTCACTGACCCAACACGACCAACAAAGCTGACGTTGTTGCAACAAACCTTTAAGTCCCTGGAAACCAGCAAGCCCTCTGTCACCTGCAGAGTGAGGAGAGTGACCGTAGGTAAACATTATAACACAGAAATTAGGTATTTTACTGTGAGTCACCCATGTCCGTGTACAGCACCTTTAGGTCCAGGTTGCCCAGCCTCGCCACGGAAACCTGCAGGACCTGGTTGACCTGTAACAGAACAGTTCATGTGAAATGGATTAATTCAAGACACTAGTAATGATCAGCTCTTATATTACTGTTCAACATTAACATTTAATAACAGGGAGAAAGTCACCTGGTGGCCCAGAAGGTCCAGGAGCTCCAGGTGGGCCTAGAGCAAAGATGAATAATTATTAGAAAACAATCACAGTTTAACAAATCATTTACTCTAATTTCATTTATTTGAGCATAAACATTTATATTCAGCGAGCTCACCTTTTGGTCCAATTGGGCCGGCAGGTCCCATAAATCCAGGAATACCAGAATCTCCAGGAGCACCTGCATAAAGCAAACACGTGAGCTGCAGTTGTGACACATCACAAGCACAGTGAAGATAAACTACGTGTTGTTAGTGTCACCAATGGAACCGCTGCGATGCTGAGCCATACCTCGTTCGCCTTTCTCTCCAAAGCCCGAAGGTCCCGTCTCTCCTCTTGGGCCGGGTGGACCCTCACGGCCCCTGGTACCTGGTAGTCCCTCCAGTCCCTGATCACCTGATCAGACATGTTACAGAATCCAATTCATATTACACAAACTACTGTGTGTTGTGGTTTGACCTGAAGCGCTCTCTGTACCTGCGCTTCCTTTCTGTCCTTTAGGACCCTCAGGGCCTGCATGTCCCATCGCACCTGAGGTCAAAGGTCACAGGGAGTGAAAAGACATCCTGATCCCACACAATAAATAAGAAAGCACTATTTGACTCAAGGAAAATGTTTGTCACAATTCCTCACCTGGAATTCCAGGCATGCCATGATCTCCTGTGAAAGCATGGGAAACATGATGAAGATAAAGAGAGTACACGTGATGACGTAGATGACGTTTCATGAAAGAATGGGAAAAGTTTCACCTTTAGGTCCAGGCAGTCCTTGCTCTCCCTTCACTGAGGACACTAAGAAAGCTGAGACAGAAACAACAGTTCAGTGAACACGAGTATTGTGTTTTCAGTATTCTGACAGTATTCTGTGTGTGCAGTACCTCTGAATGCCTGTGACTGCATTTCAGCCCTCATCATGTTGTGGATGGCCATCTGAAGAGAAGCTGCGTCTGTGAATCCTTCAAAGCCAGTACCGCCACCAAAGCTGGTTCCACCAGCGCTGGCGCCTCCACTGAAGGTGGTACTGCTGCCCCCGCTGAAGCTGGTGCCGGCACCTGTAGCGCTGTCCACAGCTGCCCCGCTGGCTCCAGTAGCCCTGCCAGACCCAATGGCTCCACCAGACCCAGTGGCTCCACCAGCCCCGCCAGACCCAATGGCTCCACCAGACCCAGTGGCTGCACCAGCCCCGCCAGACCCAATGGCTCCACCAGACCCAATGGCTCCACCAGATCCAGTGGCTCCACCAGCCCCGCCAGACCCAATGGCTCCACCAGACCCAGTGGCTCCACCAGACCCAGTGGCTCCACCAGACCCAATGGCTCCACCAGACCCAGTGGCTCCACCAGCCCTGCCAGACCCAGCGGCACTACTTCCAGTACTTATGTCAATGCCATTGCCACCAGAGGAGCTGCCACTACCAGCAGCGATCCCAATTCGTGTTTTGGAGTCTGAGCCTCCCCCTCCAACACCCAGGTGTAGCGTGTTGTCAGTGTGGCCAGCACCTCCACCGCCCACATAGGTGTTGATGCGATTAGAATCACCTGTCAGTCGACTGGTACGAGCAGCCGAGGACTCGGACTCCAGGGTGGCCACTCGATTCTTCAGCTTCCTGACATCCTCAGCTGAGAAAGGGCAGCACCATTTGTTAATACATGCACACAACAAGGAGCGCACATTCAGGAATTTCTTTGACAAGGTTTAAGATTACAGGAGAGACTTTTATCGTCTTTTTTTTTTAATTATTTACTGTAAACGTCATTATTCTTTGTTCACCATTGATTTAAATGTGCTTTGCTGTAAATAGCTTATTAGCCTGTTAATATTAAAACACAAGCATTCACCAACAAAAATCTAAATGACTGCACATGAATGCATCATTCAATTTCTAAACTTTAAAAAGAATAACAAAAATACCAATTAAATAAATTGTACATACAATGTAAAACACAATATAAAATGTAGCACATGCACATACTGATTAGATCTAGGATCCATGAACTAATATCATCTTTAGATTAAGATTAATGTTAACTCAAATTTTCACATTAATGGACACACAAGAAGCTTGTACGTCTAACCTAGACATGCAATAAATAATTAATCCATACGTTTGCTAGATGGAAAAATAATCTGTGACAGTTTTGAAAACTGACCAGGGAATGATGATCCAGCTTCACACAATCCCTCCGGAATCTGTCCGGTGCAAACACGGAAAATGAGGGGCAAGTGCTGCTGTTTGATGTGCTGAGCTAATTCGGGTTGTATGTGTGCCCAGTGGGAACATTTTCAGTCACTGCTACTTTTATTATCTTAAGTCTCCCTTTCAACTGAAGTCATGTGTAAACCTGCGCAGTTACTTTTCCCACGACGCTTTGCCAAAACCTTCTTCACTTAAGTTGAGCACTCAAAGCAAAAAAAAAACATCAGTTGATTCACAAAATGTAAGGTTATTATTTAAAAAATAAGTAAACTATGACAACTGTGTTAAGAAAGGTGTTTTTGAAGTCTGACTGCCTGAGACAATCAGTGACTGCCAGGTATTTACATTTTGACAGATCATTAAACAATAGGGAATTTTTCGTTGGGCAGAATGATGATGGTGAAGTGATGAAGGTGTGGTTAAACGTGCACTGAATTTCATCTAAAAATGCAGGTCAATGCCTCTTCTTCAGCAGGAAAATAAAACCTGAGTCTCTGATGTCATCAAGCAACAATTTCTGGAGCTGCTCCCCCAACAATGAATGCCAGACCAACGTTATGGGAGTGAGACAGTGCCCAGGGATCAAATTTCCCAGTAGAGGAGTGCGTTTAAAGTCTCACAGGTCTGAGCAGCACTAATGCTCACCAGCCTGCAAAAGCTTAACCACGCATTTTATTGGCGTTACTCACGGCTTACTCTCTGTTTCACAGCAGCGCCTGAGAATTTCCCAAATGTTTTGGTTTTTTTTACACTTAAGTCTCACATTGTTGTGAACATTACCCAGTGCGATGAGGCCAAACAGGAGTCCCAGCAGGAGCAGGGAGAGCAGGAGGAGTCCCAGCAGCCATTTCCACCATGAGCAACATGAGTCAGAGCAGCAGCAAAATCCTCCCCCTCCAAAGATGCCGCTGTCTCTGTGAATCTCTGAATACAGATGGAATAAAGAGTAAAACCCCTTTCTAACACTAAAATATCCATTATTGTGTAAATATCAACACATATGCAAACATACCGGCGTAGGTGGCTTTGTCTTTCATTACAACTCCAGATGATCCATCTGAACAGAGAAAAACAAACATTATTTACCAGTTTGTAACCACATTAACTTATTGTACCTGTTTTTAAGGACCACTCACAGTAGGAGTTGCCTGTCTCTGCCTTCAGTGGGAACGTTTCACTGTAGCTTGAAATAAGCTTCTCTTTCTTTATCGAATCTCCCGATAATGACCCTGTAAAATTATAAATGCTCAGATGACAAATGATAGACGAAAACAATAATTAAACAGTGAATCTGCATAATTCCTTCCAATAAGCAAGGATAGATAAACAATAATATTTCTACTGTAGAAAAATCATTTACAGGTAAACTCAGTTCACATGTTTCGGTTATTAATGACATATATTTATAGAAGTGTTCAAATCCAGGAGGCTGAGAAAACTGTAGTTTATATTTGATCAGATTATGACAGTCTCCTTATGTCAGCCCTTTCATAGACGGGCGACCTGACCAGGATGAAACCGCCTCTCGCCCAATGACAGCTGGGAATTTTAAGCAGTGGCATCCATCTCAGATGTGAATATTGTTCCTTGGTTTATATGGTATTATTGTATGGCATACCGTTTCCTACCTGTTATGCGCTAAACAATCAATCACTATTCACAGGAAAAAACTAAGTAGAAGCAATCGAGCCTTGGTCTATGAGAAGTTTCATAAAAAATACATATGTCATTATTTATCCTGAAGGGGGCAGTATAAAGCCAACTCACCTCCCCCTACATGCCCAGCACTGCTGCTGGTGAACTGCTTCCCACTGTCTTTAGCCAAAATGAGCATCTCTGTGTCCCGCTTGGCTGGAGCATTCTCCTTATCAGCGATCACGAACTTGTAATCTTTCTTATACGCTTCATCGGTTTGGGATCTAGTGGCTGACAACAGTGAAACACATCTGTCATTTTTAGAACTTTTTTTATAAGATGAAGGAGGACTTCAACGACTCTGGACGTACTTGTAGACACTCCTGTGCTGATGACACCAACACCATTTGACACATTCTTCTGAACCCCATAACCTGTAAATACAAAGGTTGTCATTTTGTTTTGAGTGAGAATATCTGATACCAGAGTGTGAATATGTATGTGGCCATACCTCCCAGGTTACCGTTAACGTTGGCTCCACTGGTGGTGAGCACACTGCCAGAGGTGGGCGCCAGATTGTTCTGAAAGCCGTAAACTGTGCAAAGAAATATATCACGAAATAACTCACATGTGATATAATCACAAAATTTAAATAAACAAAACCCCAAAACGCCCTTTACTACATTACAAATAGGATATTCAGTGATAGCCTCTGGCCTCACCTGACAGTGATGGGGGTGAGGTGGGGCTGAGCAGCGAGGTTCCTCCTGACATGTTGTTTGTGCTGACCTGGTACGAGTAGCTGCTGGCGTTTCCGGTGTTCACCATGGCGGAGGGGGAGGGCAGTGTGGACGTGGACCAAGAGAAAGATGGAAGTATGGCGTCCAGTGTGTCATACTGTCCTGATCTCGGGCTAACGTCATACTGACTGGATTTAACCCCAGTATCATACTGTCCTGATTTCACACTGGCATCGTATTGTCCAGTCCTCACACTGGTATCATACTGCACTGATCTCAGGCTACCATCATACTGACTGGATTTAACACCGGTATCATACTGCACTGATCTCAGGCTACCATCATACTGACTGGATTTAACACCGGTATCATACTGCCCCGATCTCAGGCTACCATCATACTGACTGGATTTAACACCGGTATCATACTGCCCTGATCTCAGACTCACATCACATTGCCCCGGTTTCACACCTGTGTTGTATTGGCCTGATATTAGAGTGATATCGCACTGTCCTGACCTCACACCAGTGTCAAACTGTCTAGATTTCAGACTGGCATCATACAAGCCTGACGTGTCTATGGTGCTGAATCCACCTGATCTCACACCTGAGCCAAATGAAGTTGAAACTGCAGGACAGAGAAAAGAAACATGTCTCTTACTTGAGGTTCGTGGGTCTCTTTGAGTTTTATTATTATATAAGTCAGTTGATAATAATGAGGTAGTTAATCACCAGCTATTACTGAAGAACAATGTTTTATGAAGGTGAATGTAAAAAGCTGCCAAAAGCAAAATGCTAATTAGGCACAAACTGAAGACATCTCAGCGTGTCTAACTTTCAAAGGGAGACAAAGTGTCTGTGCATGTGTGTGACTATATACCAGACTGAGTGGCCACAGAGACAGTCTTGGCTTCCACACCGGACTTTTTAGGGACGGGCAGGGTGGAGGAGCGAGTGGGGCTGACACTGCTCGAGCGTCCCTTCAGCAGCTTCTTCACATCATCCAGCTCTGTCCCTGCAAAAACCAAAGAAACAGACAATCCCGATGTAATAGAAAAAAAAGTTACGACACTTAAATGAAACTATTATTGTCATTCATTAATTAATTCAGCTTTTTACTCAACAGCTCTTTGGAAACTATATCTACAAATTAGAGAAATGTTTTCTCCAAAATAAAATGTACTTTGCTGCCCGTATCTGTGTTGTGTACAACACAACAGACGACCTGCTGACAAGGTTGGCCAAAATATTAGTTGAGGGATATTTTTCATTTCAGTTAGAAATAAAAGGAAAACCATATGTATATATATATACAAGTTATATATTTAAAAACGTTTTTCTGTAGTAAAATGTACTTAAGTGTCACTTCTGAAATGTGGATATAATGCAAAGAATGAGTAGCTGGTAAAAATGTGGATCAAATAACCGCAGTTATAGACTTTATTCGGCAGGGGGAGCGTTCACCATCTGTTCTCTCTACACTGTTGTAATTCTTCTTATTTTTTTTGCTGCAAACTGTGACTCATGTGTACCATCGGTGCCACCACAAATCTGCTCCTTAACTTCTTCCCCACATGTCAACAAACACTCCACACAAGGCAAACAGAGCTGAGATCCCCCCCTCGTTGAAATCTCACCCTGCTCCTTTTGCTGATGTATATCTTGTGTCTGGACACATGTGTTACTAATTGACATTTCACAGAGATGTATGTGGGAGAAGTGGAAGAGAAGGAATCGTTACGGACAAGGGATTTGCTGAATACTGAGCCAGTTTTTCGCAGTAATATGAAACGCTGCTCTAAAGTGACCCTGCAGTAAAAATCCTGAAATATCCAAATGGGTCCCCGAATGAACACCATCAAATAAAGATGCTTTGTTGCTTTATGAGGAATTGCGTAACAGACAGTGGACTGATCCAAGCGCTCTTACATCTGCACGGAGTGGGAGAGGCGCTTTGCAATCTCGCTCTGATCTCGCTCTCTGGAAAAAAAGAAATCACAACACACACTGGTCAAAGGAATCTCGATTTAATAAAAGACTAGCGAGTCAGATGGCGTAAAAATCATTACATGAGGAGGAAAAAAACTATTAAGGAATACCTCTGGTTTCACTCCTTCCTCTCGTGGTGGAGGAGCCTGGAGAGAAAGAAAAAAAGAAACAACATAAATAAACATGGACACGTCTGGATGATAAAGCTGAAGCAACATTGCGCAACAACTAAGTTTAAAGTTTCACTCACAATAGTTTCCATAATCTTTGCGTGTAAATTCTGGAGAGGAATTAGCACTGGAACTTCCTATAATAAAACACAATATTTCAGCCCCCTCATGCCCAAGAGTTTCTCTTCCTTTTTCAAGCTTCTGTTTCAGTTGACCTGATGCCAGCTGTGTTTTATTTACAGAATCTCACCGTCATAACCTCCTGAGCGGCTGGATATGGTCTTCCTTTCTCGGAAAGCTGGCGACAGGCCTCCTGTTGAGACAGCAGTTTGGGATCTCCTGGCACCGCCTGATGAGCTGGACCTAACCTTTGACACAGAGCTCACGAGATAACTGCCGCCTCCTCCCCCTCCTCCTCCTCCGCCCCCTCCACTTCCGTACCCTTCTCCGTCTATGAAGAGCCCCCCTCCATCGCCTCCTCCTGAGGAGTCTCCGAGGTAAACTCCAGAGGAGGAGCTGTAGCTGCCACTGGTCACACCTACAGAGGCTGGAGAAATGATGATGCAAACAACTATTATTGGACTTCCTGCTGCATATAGCAGGAATATGCACAAAAGTCAACAGTGATGGAGTGTAATAAAGTACTTATACTCTGTAATAGTACAGAGTGAAAGAATTACTCAAACAATTAGCTTATCAGAAGCTAAAAGTAATGTAATGCTGAGTAATGTATTGAAAATGTACTTAAAGTATGAAAAGTACTTGACCATGACAGACAAATTATCATATCTGATTCTATTAATACATTAAATATAGTGTGTGTACAAAGTAGTTCATGAGTCATTCAAAATCATAGAAGTATTACTTGTGTTGTCAATAATAAGTGATGCAATTACAGCTATGCAAAGCTCAAACCAAAAAAAATGAGCTAGTTATGTTAAGTTAAACCACAAAGTATTCGTATTTGCTTAATATGTTTTTGCATAACTTGGATCAAAGGCTTAACTATTCAATAAATCACTGACTAAAATAGATATACTGGTATTGTGTAGTTTAAATGTTTAATGTTTTGAATACAAAATCTTAACTTGGGAAGTAACAAATATTTAAAGCTGTCAGACTAATGAAACATTATATAGCAGTCCATTAGTCTCTAGATAAAGTGGAATATAGTATATAAACATACTGTGTCTGTTCATATACTGGGTTTCTCTAAATTGTCTCTAAAGTCTCTAAATTGTCTTCAAAGTCTCACACTGTTACATTACACTGTTGCATTCTGCTATATCTTATTTTACTCTATTTATATCTATTTAACTTTATTCTTATTGTCAGCACCAGGATGAGAGAGAAACAGCATTTCAATCCTCTGTACGTCTTGCACCAACGGCAGAATTGACAATAAAGTTGACTTTGATTAGGTAGTTGATCTATTATTAGCTTAACCTAACAAGAAAGAAGCACAGATATGCTTTGAACTACGTAAATAAAGTACAAGTACATCATATTCACGTGTCAGTAAAGCTCGCCTCGACCAGCTAAAATAATCAAGTACTGTCAGTAAATGTGATCCTCAGAGATCTGTGTTGAGTTATTTCACACGTTGTATGTATGACTTATGACCATGCAGAGGATTTACTTCTATTTATGAATTTCTAAAGCATGGTAAAGTCACTTTTACTTCAGCACAATACTTTCTCCCCTGTTGCCTGGGAGTTAATAACAACTGCAAGTGAGGGGAAAACAAACCTAGAAATCAAAATTAGCAACAGTTTCTTTCTACCGTGAATTAAAAATACAGCATTCAGCATTTCAAAACTTGTCCAAAGACAAAGCCACAACTTCCCAGTTTTGGCCCACCAGTGGAAAATTGCTCTCACATGAGGAGAAGTAAGTTCCACTGCTGTTCTGGGTTAAGACATTCTTCTCCAAGCCCAGCCCTCCAGCACCACTGGACATATTCCTGTGATTTGATCCGCTGGTTCCCTCTAGCAACGAGAAGTAACACAACAAAACATGAAGAAGCTGTTACTCATCGGGTACTTCTGTAGAAACCCTCAGCTATAATTATTGTATTATGTTTTTAGAATACTGGCGGTCATTAAAGCGAGCACGACTTGGAAAAAAGAGACACTCACTTGGTGGTAGAGAAGCCAGTCTGGTGGTGGATGTTATGGTTTCTGACACAACTGATGAAAAAAAAGGAAACTGTCACCGTGTGTACATTGTGCACTTGAAGTTGACGCCTGCATGCTATTAGAAACATGTACATGTAAACCCTAGTTAGCAGGTGTCGACTCCCGTGTTGAGTGACTGGAACGGTGATGAGTTTCCCTCGTGTGAATGAACGTAACTCTCACTGACAGACAGTGTTCACAGAGTAGAGCTGTGGGAGAAGTTTAAATGTCTGAACACATCGATAGATGACAAATGGCTTTTATTTTATGGGTATTAATTAATGTTATTGAAACTATAAAAACCCTTTAATTACTAATGTTTGACTAATGATGACTTAGGGTGACATTTATTTATTTGCAATGACACATTATAATATACTCATGTGATAAAGGTGATTAATTGTTCTAATGAGACTTTGAGCTAAACTGTCTTTGTGAATGTTCGGGATTGTGTGCATTCGTTTTAGAGCTCAGATGTATTCATTATCTACGATAAGATAAACGACAAATATTATCTTTTTTCATGTTGTTAACGTAATGTGACAAAATCTGAACCCAGATCTGTGCTTCCAGTCCAGTCGTAAACATTTAAAAACAGGAATATAGAAGGAGAAACTGGACTAACTAAATTCATACCACTTGTCTCCCACTAGGAGGCCTCCCGTTCTCCAGCTGCATGTTGGGTTTTCCTGGATTCAATTACAGTTCACCTAAACTCCATTTCATTTTCATGGTGCCCCCCTCTCCTCCTCCTCTTCCTCTTTCTTTTGTTGAGGGTTTTCTGTCTGCTTAAGGTTCAAGGCTAAAGTTTAAAGGTGATTTTCCTCTCTGACTGTGGAACAGTGTGGAACTACGTTCCAACGAAGCCAGAAAAGGACTCGTTTGTCATTTTTATGATCACCAGAAACTGTTTGTTGTGTTCAGACCACATTTTCTTGTCTTGATCTTTCTGATTTCTCTTCTACTGTAACGGCTGGTTTGAAAACCACTGCCTCTATAAAGTTTACTACCTTAACTATAAAATGAGGAGAGGAGGAGACAACAAAATGAGTGATTACATGTTTCTCTTGGTTGGCGTCAAACATGTAATCAGATGTTTGGTGACCTCTCTATCCTTCCCCGTGTCAAGTTCTAGGCGATGATGAGCTGTCCTTTTACACTGAGTTATGGCTACAGCAGGAAAAGCTGGAGGGTGACTTACACCCTGAGAAATGGAAAGTAACACCAGCGAAGACATGTAAGCGCCAGTAAGCGCCCTCAAAAAAAAAAAAAAGCCAGACAAAGCGTCACCCAAGAAAGTGCAGCAGTTTAATTCTATAGATTCACTGTCATTGTGTTTGCGTGACCAGAGACACTAATCAACACTTTAACATGTGACTTAATGGTGGATTTGTCAGTTGATTGATAGGTAAATAAAGAACTCTCACCCCTTTCTCCTGAGAAGTCCATCTGTCTTGTTAACTCGTCCATCCCATCCTATCTGGTGAGATGATGATGAGATGTTGACCACGGTCATGAATAAATATCGTTAAAAGTCTCAACTAGTAACTGTGGTTAAATGTCATTCTAGCATTTTTCTATTTGATGGGAAAAGGGAAAAATGTTAAGTTGTTCCAAAAGTCATTTTAAGGCCAAGGCCGCATTCATCTGCTGTTTACGCATCAATTTGAAATTTCATGCCACTGGAGACAGAAACATATAACATCGGTCTCATGATCCTATTTTAAATAGCACAATTTTGGCAGATACACATATTTCTCTTGTGCTTTTGATTAGCAGAAGGCCCAAGATCGTGAAGATTCACGTGTACATCCCTCATATTTATGTGTTTAAAATGAATTTCCAGACACATCTAAAACACACGTGAATAGTTGCGACCACAAAATGGCCACATTAACTATAAAGCATTATCTATAGATTTCAAAAGACTTTGTATTTACTTTTAGGTCTCTGGAGACCAAACTAACAAAAGAACAAAAGACGCCAGTGGATTACAGCACAGCTCTGAAAGACCATCCTCTCACCACACCCATGCCAGCCAGGGACATTTAACTGCATGTGCTTCATCTAAAGCAAAATAAAACAAACAGGTCCTCCCAGTGATGGCATTTCCCCTTTTTTTATTACAGCCAAGATGCTAAAAATCATATTTTTTACCCTGTAAACTGCAACAACCACTGAAGCTGACTAAAGAAACTCAGTCTACTTCTGTTGATAAAAGCCTGTAACTAATCTGAACAGTAAATATAAAGGGCTGGTGCCACAGCATGACCAGGTCCTGTAATATATTTAGAGGGATGTAAATAGCCCAGCAGAAATACCCGTAAAACTATCCTGAGATCACTATAACAGACTATAGATACCACTGGAGGAAAGACTACCCCGGAACCCCTCTCTGGGTTTTATAGACAAGTTAAGTACTTGTACTAATGTTATATGTGAAGCATATAGAGGATTTAACGCAATTCCATCACATGAAGCCAAATCATTCAGCAGAGTCAAAAAAGGACCCATCACCACATGTTAATGCAGAAATGCAGCAGCCAGGTGGAAGAAAACATCCGCTACATCCAACATAAACAACTTCACAAGCAAATCAGTAAGTGTCCAGGTTAATCCAGTGTCCAATCCATACCTTCAGCCAACACCAACAGTCTCTAGCAAATCCCGATTCCTCCTCAGACAGAGCGCGTCCGCGGGAGGGATACGACGAGTGTGTGATGCGCTGAGGAGCTGACGCGACGTGGTGGGATGTTCTTACAGTCCTCGCTCCTTTTGTGCCTTTTCGCTCAACTTTCCCAGGCAAGTCAAAACAGAGGTTTGGGCACAGGTCCCAGCCGCGCCCATCGGCGCTGGCGCTGGGCAGGCAGGTGTAGTGCGCGGAACGAAGAGCCGAGGAATAGAGAGGAAAGAGAAAAAGAAAAGGCAGCGCCCGAGGGAACCAATTAACCTGTCAGAGACAGATAGTGCTCTGTGATTCCTCTCGCTGCTGTACTCACCATTTTCAGAACTTTTCGGAAGGAGGTGGGAAAGACGGGTTGGGGAGGTGGGATCATCTCTTTTTTTCCATCTTTTCCCTTTTTTGGGGGGGGCGGGGGTTGTAAAACAGAAACCATTTCGGGGCTCTACTGTGTGTAGTAAATCCATTCTGAATACATCTGGTGCACACATTGCACAAGGGGAACGGAACATTTGGTCTATATGGTTTCACCCACGGTCTTATTATATAACCGTGCTCTGTTGACAATTTGTAGGGTGTATTTAAAAAAAAGAAGCAAAAGCAGCGTGCAAGCTGCACAAAATATGACTTATCCTTCACATAGATGCAGCATCAAACTGTTTTGATGATGTGTATGATTATAATAAAAGTTCCCTATCCATTCATTTGCATTTATCCAATTTGGAGCCAAATTAGATGCTTTATTCCTGCACTGGCAGCCACAAGCGCCACTAGGATCCCTCACCGACCACACCCAGTGTAGACATCCACCCTCCACGCATGACTCACAGCAAGCATGACTCCAATCTGCTCAAGTGATGGAAAACAAATGGCCCCAAGGAAAGTGTAACAGGGGAGTAGCAGCTCCACTCGCATCTATGTGCAAGTTTGAATAATGCCAAATCTAACGGAAAGAGGCTGCTGTCAAACCACAGATTCAGGAGGGGAACAGATAAACAGGGGGCTGACTAGATTGTGCAGCTTTTTTAGAGGAAACACAGTTGTGTTTGTGTTGGAGAGAATATTCCTGATAAGGGCTCATTATGTCTCTGAACCAAGGAGGCAGCAGTTGCTGAAGTGTCCAAATTAGGAATAGGAGTTCAAAAGAAGTGTAACACATAGCAAAGAACTGAATCACTCAAGGTTGATCAAGATTATGTGGATTAATGATTCACAGTGAAAGTGAGTTGTTGAAGCAGAGCAGCAGAGTGTTGTGAGGTTTTCTTCAGGTAAAATGGAAAACAACACTCACTGTGGTGGAGTAGATGAGGTTATTCATTGTTTTCATCACAACTCTGAATAAACCCCTGCACATACAGAGTTTTATCACAGCGTCTGGTGACTTCTCCTGGAGGCAACGTTTCGTTCCACTCAGGCAACAGTTGTTGACTGTTAACAACAAAACACAATTTAAAGGAAAAAGCCAACAGACCTTTTTAAGAGGGGAAGCTGAAATGAGTCTTTTCTTGGATGGTACATTTTGTTCTACGTTATGCTGAACCTCACTGCTAAAAATCAGGAAACAAACAGAAAGTAAAATCTGCTAATGCACTGTGTGTGTGTTTAGAGAAAAGAAAGGAGCTAAAGAAACACTGCATTTTATTGCCATTTATTTACCTGGATACTTGGCCTAAATAATGGAAAGTCCTAAAGACACATTTTTAAAAGTAACAGTTTATTTTTAACATGTTTCTTTCTACAACCACCCAAAACCAATGAATTCCTAATAAGTTGAGCTAAAATGAATTGAAAAAAAAGAGTGACCTAGGCACAGAGAGAAATGCTATAGTATATCATTTATGTATAGCACATATGTATGCATATAACTACAAAAACATGACCAAACTACTATTACGCATTGTGTAAAACATGGAAAGAAAGAAAATCATTTTAGACTTACGTTACTTTTTGATTGTGAGAAAAACATATTTCTCCTACTGGGGAATATTCAGAAATAATGTGCAATAAACGTCACCATCATCTAAGTAGAACAACAATCAGTGGGCTATGGTTCAAAATCAAAACCACTTCAGTGAGTAACAGGCCTTTCCACAAAAGTCAAATCCTATGCCTATCCTATGTCTGTCACTACTGTAACAGTTTGTGAACTTCAACAGACTATTACAGCAGGCAAATCTACATTATCAGATAAGGTTGTGACTGTGTCTTGAAGTTGGGCTTCTTGTCAAACTCTAGTTTACACAGTAGACATAATGTTACGTAAACCTGGAAGATAAGGAACCACTCAGAGACAAGACACTGGCATAAGATGAAAGTAAAACCTACTGCAGTGAGATAATATGTACAATATCAACTGGAAACTAAACAACCTACTGACCCAAAATACTCTTTCACCTAAATAAAATGTGCAGTGTGTGCACATCAGCACAAAAAAGACATTTACAAAAGAAGGGAATCGCTCATAACTATACAGTATTTTACTAGTATAATAATATCTTGATGAACCATATGTGCAGCTTAAGAGAAATTAAAAGCCTGCACAGACATGATATGAGGCGATATTTATGAGTGTCCAGCGTGCACACCTGCTTTGCATGAAAGAGCTGGCATCCGTGCTCAGTGTCTCACACAGACTCTAAATCCTGTCAACACAAAACACTGCTGCCGTTATTTCAGAATCAAGCAAAGCATTTTTGGTAAAAACTATTAAAAAGTACAAAAACAGTCTCTTGAAGCATAGATAGTAATTATCTTTAACCTTCAGCCCTGAAAGATTCAGCTGTAAAAAATCCCTAATTCCTCTGGGTGTGTAATATCAGACTGCCAAATACTGATGTTCAAGTCTTGGCAGGATCACGTTTTAATTCACACCTTTCTCCCCACGGCTACAAAAAAACCTCAGTTAAAAATGTATTAACACAAGTCTCTAAACAATCAAACTATTGGTGAATATGTCAGCCTCTAGGAGTTTTTAATAAACCTTTTATAGAGTTGAATCAACTGATGCGAAGAGGTGAATCACAATATGACTCGACCATAGTAACAAGTGTAACCAAGTAACACTGCTTAAACACAAGACCACAGAAGGTTCAAGGGTATGCATTTTGTGAAAGGTTAATTTTGATCGAGAAGATACAGTTTCACTAGAACAATAATAATCCCTTTTTACAGGCTCCTGTCATTATTATTATTAATTTCACAGCTGTAGGTAAAAATATATAGTCTTTTTTCACTAAAGTAACTATTAAATGCACAAAAACAATATGTGATAATATGATGGAAGTGATGAAAAAAACACGCTTTGTTGTCGTGTAATGAATTTACCGTTAACAACTACATTTCCCATGAGCCCTTACGGAAGTACGTCATGACATTCTGCCAAAGCGCACACTTTGAAGCCGGACAAATATGCTTGAATCTTACGTCGCTTAAAAAGTTGTATATTTTAGTTTGGGGAATAACCTACTGTTGTTGCGAAGGTGTCAAGTAAAACACGTTTAAAACGATGAGTTAGTTTAAGTTTTTTTGTGTTTGTTGGGAAGAAAATACAAGACCAGCTAACTAAGCTAACTTAGCCTTAACGTAGACTTAACTGTGGTCACAGATAAACGTTAGGTTACGTGGATAACCGTAGCTTTCATCGATGGATGTCACTCCTAAAGCTTCTAAATTAACACCGCATGATTCTTCACATTGTACGTCAGTGGAGTCCAGCCCCTGTGAAAACAAAGAAGAAAAGGTATGTTGCTTTGCTGCAAGTAACAGCTTGCATGTGTGTAGCAGCTAGATACATTTATTTCTATTAAAAAATTCAACCGGCGATGTTTGTGAGACCGTTAGGGATCGCTCACCATTGTTCTAGCTGTATCTCTAGATTGTCCAAAGTTTGGCTTAAACACCTGCATGATGACATATTCAGACCCCTGAACGATAAAAGGTATTCATAGAATAAAAACAAAGATGGCGGCCCGCTGACTGACTACCTTGATACTAGACAGGTAGAACGGTCTGTGGGTGTTACTCCCATCCGATCAACAAAAAATGTTAATTTTAATAAACTTTAAGAGGAACGTAAGTAACTAAAAGCTGGAGTCCGTTTTTCTTTTAGTTAGGTGAAGTTATCTAGCTTTAATATCACGGTACTAAAACAAAGAATAATCTTACATAATTCAAGAGTTACACTCACAGCTTAACTATATTAATATATAGCAAAATTGCCAAATATGGTGTTTGTTTATTTAAATAATGAATCATTGTGTGAATATCTTTGGATTGTTTTCTTAAGAAGACGTCAAACTTCACCTTCATCTGAGTGAACACCTTTTGTAAAGTTCAGTCATTGTTGGAGCCTTGTTCTTGTCCGTCTATACACTGTGTACCTTGTGGTTAATTTTTCACTGTCATTTCAACAGCATCATCAAAAGCGGAGTTCCTCTCTGAGGGAGAGGCTAAAGAGATCACAGCGCTCCTTCACCTCACCTTGCTCTGTGGCCAAACGGCTTTGTGTTGATGATTCGGAAGAGGATGGGCAACAGGTTTCGGCAGGTCCCCGGGAGACAGTTAATAATGTTCCAGTCACGATGCGCATTGATGTAAACAGAAATGAAGTTGGATCAGGTAGTGAAATGTTTTCTGGACTCGTTCCTGAACCAACACATCCTCCCTCAAAAGACTTTGAACAACTACGTGACCAACTCCGGAAGGAGGTTAAAGACAAGACGGAGACCCTACGCAGACTCAGGATGGTTAAAATGTACAGAAGCAAGGTATCGGCTACCATTAGAATGCCTGGGCTGCTACCTACATGAACATGATGACATTTTTGCTCTCTTTACTGAAAGTGTACCTTTTATGTTTTATGCTACTCTTTCTTTCTCTCTCTCTAGAATGACTTAATGCAGCTCCAAACTTTGATTGACAAGTGGCGGAGTTGTGCTCAGGCTGCGCTGTATGAGCTCCAGTCTGATGTCCTCATAGAAGGACGAAAGGCCAGCCTGTCCCAGCTTATTGACCTCTTTGGTTTAAATGACAGTATTCTGCACTTTGACCGCACAGAGGAGGACTTCACTACCCAATAGTGAACTTTAAAATGAGGGAACAAATACATTTCAGACAACCCTGTTTATTGTTTTATTGATTGCTGCTACATGTTTGTGTTCCTAGTTTAAGTTGCAGACTTAATGTTTATTTAAGGTATGAGTAAATAAAATTTTGTTATCTGTTGAAGCCTTTGCTCAGTTGTATTTCAACTTATCCAGGGAAGGAAAGTTCTTCATCCTCAGACGCTCAAGTTCTGCCCAGAGGAAAGCCAGGTCTTCCGCCTGAGCTCTGGCAATGTCCGTCAACGTCTTCTTCTCAACGATTTCCTGGTACCGCTCCTCTCTTTGAGCAGCCTGATTTTCCTCTGATGCTAAACACAAAACAAACCGCAGTATCAGTCAGAACAGGCTCCTTTCGCATTGTCTTTAATTAGAGTTGGAGTTACATTACCTATTGCTTCATGGACGTGTTTCCTCTCTGCCACAGTCACCTGCATGTCGGGTAGCTGCTGTTCTAAAAAGTCCTTCTTCGCAGCTTTTGTGGCCGCCTGCCTATTAAGTTGTTCAATCTTTTTTATGCGATGCTGCACATTCTGCAGATGAGTCTGGAAATAGATTAACATGTGTACATCACCTTTAAAGCTACACGCTACAGAGGATTGCTCAGATGAGATTGTTACCATTTCCTGGAATGCTATAGTTTTCTCCAGAATAGAAACTCGCTTAGACACACGGCTGTCTCGATCTGTCATTTGTAGATACTGGAAAGAAAAGGAAACAACTGTCAAAGAACTTTACATGTAGTCAGAATAGGTGAAAAAAACTGTTTCTGTCAGGGGTCAAACTCTTGATGAAAGATCCCACAGCGGTCCTAGCAAAAACGCCTCATTGAAAATGTTCAGGCAGCGTTAAGTTATTTCAAGGTTTCAGGGGCCTGAACAATGACAGGAAGCTGCATGCCTCACCACGGCAGAGCTACCTGAACCTCTTGCCAGAGGAAACTGGCAGTCAGGCCTGAAAACATGTTTTGTGTGTGCCATGTTTATAGGCTTTTGAAAATAAAACGCATGACTCATTTAATTTGTACGCAATTTTTCACAGCCTCCGAAAAACGTTTATGCTACTACATCTTTTATATTGTGTGTGTGAAGAGGCCGAAGGTTCGCAGTTAGGAGCAAAGTTAATGTATCTGTGTGTCCTTTTTTGTGGTCTGCATATGTTTGGATTGTTTTACTATTCATTAGAGGAGTATTTTCAGATAAGGCAGAGAAGAAGTGGTGCATAAATGAAAAGAAGAGAGAAAGGAGAGGGTGGGGAGCTTCCGTGAATAGGGTGTGTCTGTGATAACAAAAGATTATCCCATCTGTGCTTGTGTATGGTAACAATTTTCTGCTTGGAAAACATGAGATGCTGCCAAAACCAAAATACCTGCCTCAATATCTCTGACGGAGGTTCGGTCAGAACAGGCTTCATATCACATCAAACTCAGAGGTTTCATGAGCTTCATTAAGTCGGTTGTCTGTCAGAAGTGTATACAGTGTATTTGTGTTTGCTATTCTGTAGTACTGCTCAGAAAGTGGTATTGAGATTTTATAATGGTACTCAAGCAAGTTGATGGATGTTCAGGTCAATGACCGTGTGAAGATGTCAGGATCCTCTTTACACTCACATCCTGTTGCTCCTCAGTGAGTGGTAACATCTGGAGGTCCCTCGCCTTGTTGTTGAGGTCCTCTATCTGCATCGTCCTCATCTTGTGCTCCCACTCTAGCCGTATGATGCTCTTACGGAAATCTTTGCAATCCACCATGGATGCTATCTTCTGCTCTGCAAGCATCTGATGAGATAAAAACCATTTCACCAACGAGAACATATTCATAGTATTTGACCACTGCTGGCATAAAGACAAAAAACTGTAATAGTTAGTACATTCAGTGTTGAATGTACTATGGTGCCCTGTATATAGTATTTCTGTATTTAATTTTATTATAAACCTATAGGATCAGACAATATATATGTCTAGCTACACGTAAAAACTGACCCTGATGGTTCTGTTGAGATCCTCCACCACGCCACTGTGTTGCAGCACAGAGTCAGTGTAGTCGGGAGTCAGGTCTTCTGAAGACACCTCCACCTGACCCTGTTTGAGTACGATCTGGACCATGATGTCTGTCAGAAACCGGTTCTTCTCCTTATGCAGACTAGAAGAAAGCAGCGCAAAAACCAGTAGGATCTTTTTTTTACATTTATTACATTTGTCCTTTTAGTACTTTCAATATTTGTATATTTTCAAATTGAATGTATTTACAACTATTGGTCATAGCCACTGCAGATGTGTGCCTCCACCAAACCGGTCAAGGTGCTGTTTAGTTTATTTAGATGTAACACAGTGGCAAATATCTAATATCTAAGGTTGTATCCATCAGAGCTAATGATAACGCTGCAGCCTTACCTTTCAAGTTCATCAGAGAGATTTTTAATTTCCTGTTGAGTAGCTGTCTCCTCATCTCTCCTCTTCTGCAGGAAGGCCTGCATCTCAGCAAGAGTCAAAGCTTTTACTTTGACCTGCAAAAGACAAGAGTGGACAACCACACACATACATAATAAATAATGTGGTGATTTGTGCCAGCAGAGAAGTTGTGCCACCCCATGTTTCTAAATACTAAATTTCAGATCAAAAGGATGCACCACATCCTGGAATATATGTACACATTTTAGTTGTAAGCATTACTTTACTAGTAAAGTAAAGTACAACATGATTAATACATTTAGGAAGATTTACATCAGTGAAATGTTATAACTAACGCTGACTATCTGTACCCGTGTTCCTCTGTATTCACAGTCAATTTGATAGTGTCCTCAAAGTACCTTCTGTTCACTCTCCACTTTTGTCCTGCGGACAAGACAAAACCTCTCCCAAATCGATGGGTTCAAGCCTTCTGGTATATTCTCCAGAGCATCCAGTTCTTCCATGGCCTTCAGCATTTTGCCAAGTGCATCAGGAACCAGAGAACCACACAGACGCTGCTCTTTGAATGGGCTGGAGTTGTTTTCATTCTGGGTCCTTGTCTTTTGAACCCTAAGGCGTAAAAGAATGATGAGAGTGCAGCTGTCTGTAGGAACTAGGTAAATCATAACTCATGTACATATCAAATAATGTACATTTCTACATGTGAAGCTCTGAGTCAGCACATCTGCATCACGTTTGTACTTAAACTGTAAGTATTACAAACCTGGGTCTACGCTTGAACAGCTTATACAGGTGATCAACCAAATGAGTTGGTACATCAAAGAATTCCTTCCTGAACTCTTTGTCGAGAACCTTTGATGGTATGGGTGAAAAATTAGATTTACATTTCATTTACAGCCAAACGCTGCTCAGCATTTTATCAGCAGGCTTACTTTGTCCTCGGCCACTAAGTTGTCATAGGTCTCTTGAAACAATTCGAGATCTTCTTCGTGTTTCTTCACTTCCTCCCCAATTTCATCCTGTCAGAGAAAAACGAGTCTGTGGTGATCGGCAGTCTTTAACCCTAACAAACAACTGCAGGTTAGCTCGTGCAAACATGCCTGAACAATGGGAAGTTTTATCCTAGAATTTGGAAGGACAACGTTAAACTTCAGTCAGGTATCCCACAAATAACTGAATCTGGAACTGTCGTAAATTCCTTCAGCATTACAGTTTTCTGACCTTGTATGCCAACATTTTCTCAAGTTTGAGCTTGAGCTCCAGGTCTCGATTTCTTATCTCCTCTTCTATAAGGACGGAATTAACAAGATAAGCAATCTTGAGTTCCTCCTGTAAATTACATCAAAAAAAAAGAAACTGTATATTATTAAGATGTAATTTCTCATAATTATGTGAAGGACAGGAGAGGGCTTCTTGTGTCACATTTTGTGTGTTCTGGCTCACCTGATATGTAGCCATTTCACATCTCACTTTCTTCTGAAACAGCTTTGTTAAAGTTTCATCAAATCTTTCAGTTGCATCCTTGGTGGCTGCCTGCAGTTTTTTCATTTCTGTTTCCAGTAACTGCAATTACACAGCTTACACATGATTTATGTTGATCACTGATTAGATTTCTGGACATTTTATTCCAGAACTGTGAATGCATGTGCTACAATACCTTTTTGTATTTCTCCTTCTCCTCATTCAGGTCTTTGGTTTTCTTTTCTAACTCTTTATAGGCTTTTTTCTCTTCCTCGCTCCACTGACTGTCAGGTTTGGTCAAAACAAACTCAGGCAGCGGTATTTCCTGAGGAGTAAATTCAAAAGAAACTATGTGCCCTTCATGCTGATTTGTCTAATTCAGCTGACACTGCCTAGAAAAGTAAAATGAACACATAATTGGCCTGGAAAGAAAGAAGTACTACTGAGTCATGGATTTTAATGATCAGGCCATCTTCTAGTTATTTTCTTCTTATGTAGAATATGTTTTTGTTCTGCATGAAGTTGAAATGTTATTTTCATACAGCATGTCTTGTTGTATTACACCTAAAACTATTATTATTATTATTACTCTAAAACCTTTACATATTCAGATTATTATCATGTATGATATAGAATCATCAACATGTGCAAGAAATTGCAGCCAGAAAATATTTGGTATCCTTCTTTGAAATAAATAAATATTAAATAAACAAATAAGGTAACTATTATTAGCCACCAGATTTATATTATTTTGTATTTGAACAATATATCTGGAATTTAACAAACACTCTTTCACGAACCATTTTCAAGATGTCATCTTTTTTCACTTCAAGCACACCATCCATCATGTCATCAAGAGCCCGTTCTCTACTATCATCATTCTGTGAAGACAAACAAAAAGCTGACTTGTGGTATTTAAAATATTACAAAGACACAAGATATGAATAAAAATCTAGTAATTGCACATTTAAGTAAGTGTCTGGAGAAGGTGTAAATAGTAACAAACATGTAGAAAAACAAAGGCACATTTATTATGGCAGCATACCTTGGCAGCCAAACGCCTCTGCTCTTCCAACTTCTTTCTCTCCTCCTCCTCCTCTTTCTGTTCTGGGGTGAGGTACTTTTCTGTTTTTATCTAGAGTAGGACAAAGGTGCATATTTCCCTGTTAAACTGTGAAAAAAAACTTCCTAAACATATAATTTCACATTCCAGTACAAAAACAAAAAACCACAGACGAGTGCAACATGTACACTTTGTTTGTTGAACTTTATGTGAACTGGACTGTTTAAGTGTTTCACGAGGAAGAAAGTGACCTCAGAGTCGTCCACAGTGAGCATCCTCTCTGGCCACTCGCCGTCACTCAAGCTGGGCTCCCACAGCTTCTCATTCATGTCCAACTCCTGCATGATCTCTCTGATGAGTCTGTTCCTGTCCCTCACACGATTCAGCTCCTGAAGCTTCTGCTTATGCATCGCCTCAAATTCAGTGTTGAAAGATGTCTTGATGCGATAAATCACATCCTACATTTGGAGTTGAACAAAATAATTATTTATGATCCTGAAGACGAGAATAATGTACGACTGAGCTGTATTTTTAATTTGTTCTTTATTTCAACAGTTTTGTAAAAGTAGTTTTGTAAGGGCATGATTTTAATTTGGAACAGGTTCCCACCTGTAGCAGAATTATCTGGTTGATCCTCTGTTCTGTGGTTTTTAGACTGAACTGATCATAGGTGTATGGATTTGAATATCCTAACTGAGCAGAGAAACTGCCAGTTAAAGCCGCACTCTCCTCTTCGTCGTCCTCCATGCTCCCTTCTTCCTCCTTCACACTGGTTGTGTTGCTTTTCTTTAGGCTGCTCTGCTGCTGTTAGAAAGTGGAGATAAATACTCTAAATGGGAGGGCTGAGATAAACTTTGAGTATTGAAACTGTGGCTTTAAGATTATAAGCTTTATCCCAGAGTCTTGCCATGAAGAGAACTATCGTAACAACGTGCATTTATCCGCACGACCATAAATCTAGTCCACAGTTTCAACACTGGTGGACTGGCACGTATTCAAGCATTTTAAAAAGCTACAACAGTGAAAGGTCAAACACAGAACTGTGATTAAAAGCTTAAAAATATTTCATTGCAGTAATGTGTTCTTGACCATAAAGTGTTAAAATGTATTTCCAGAGAGTAAACACATAAACAAGAATAAAGAAACTAAGAAGAGGTTGCATTCCTATAGCTTTTAAAATTGTGCACGCTGCATTTCTGTTTCAAATTAAAATGCACAGTAAATTGTGTGCACTGTTGTGTAACATGTCACTTCTGCTTCTCTCGTAAGTTCCAAACAGATTCTAAACCACAGACTTATCAGACCTGTGGATTAAGTTTGCTTACAGCGCATGCAGCCTTTTCAAGCTTCCTCAGGTTCTGAACCCTCCGAAGGTCCACCATGTGTTTTTCTTCTCGCTCTTTCAGGGGGTAGTTCTTCACCTCGTGTTCAGAGTGAAAGGCCTGTGGGACACAACCAGAAATCATCTAGGATAATTATGCACTGTGCTAGTTTCGACATATTCAGATTCAGATTTTATTAGTCACATGCACAGTCATACACAGTCATACACAGTACACAGTACGATATGCAGTGAAATATCAGCATTTGTTTACGGACTCACCTTAATGGCCCTGCCTCTGAACTTCATTGAATCCCAGCATTCTCTCTTCAGGACATCATGAAGGTAACATTTTGCTAGAATCTCCCACTCGATTTTATTTCTCACCTGCAACGAGTTCAATCCCATCATGACCTCAAAACGATAGTAAAGATTTGTTGCATTGTGTTTTTGTGCATGCATTACCTCAATAACCTCCTTGTCCACCATGGCCTCCAGTCTCCACTGCTCCTCGACGTCCAAGTTGAACTCACGTTGTTCCAAGCGCTCAATAACAGCGAGGTCCTCATTTTCGTGCATCATCTCTTGAATCTAACAAAACCAGAATCTCAGTGTAGTAAATTGTTGTTAAACACAAGAAAATGTTAATAATGTTCATAACTAACTTAGCTAAATAGTAAAAAGAATTCTTACATGTAATTTATCTGTTGGACTCATACAGTAGATCATTATTCTCAATGCTAAAAAGCCTTTATATTTTTAGTGCTTTTGCTCTATGATACAATTGAATTTCCTCGATTTATTGTGTGTTTATGTGTTGCTCCAGGTTGAGATCTGAAGCATATAATTACAGGGATAAGACATGTTTAATTGAAAAGCACTGACTAAGCATGTTCAACAACAAAATGTTTGTGCTTATATGCATTAGGAGGTTTTGTCGGGAAAAACTCACAGTGTCACGGAACTCTTTTATGTTTTTTCTCAGGCTTTTCTTTGTCTCAGAATATTGCTCATTGTCTTCTTTTATCATCTGTATAAACAGTATAGAGAGAGACAGAAAGAGGTAATATACTATATACTGTAGAGATATATTCTTACATCAGCTTCACAAGAATCACAAAACTTTCCCAAGTTATGGTAATTGAACTCTAAAATAGTGCCCTAATTGATAAATGTTACTAAATACATAAAGAATAAATTATCAAGCATTTAATCACTCAAACATGATGAAGCCTGATTCAAAGATGAGTCAAATTAAAAATTATATTCTAGTACAAAAGCAGGTTAGAAAATGCTTCTATTCATTTTACATGAGTAACTGTTGACAGAGTCAAGATTCAAGATTCAAAACACTTTATTAATCCCAGGGCGTAAAATTCCCAATTCAGTGACTACCACGCCTTCAGTATCAGTTTATTTCTACCACAAAGCTTTGACAGAAGCTTTACACCTTGTTGAGTTTTTTACAATGCATGCCACTATAAATCAAGCTGTTGCACAGATGAAGCTACATGCCAAAAGCGCCGCCTCTGCTTCTAAAGTTTTGTAATCCTCCACCTCCAATGTAGTGGAGACACCAGACATGTATCTAAACATTGTTAACATCACCCACCTTTGCCCCCACCACAAATATTTTAAAATGTTAGTCACTTGCCTCCTGTTGCCTTCTTTCTAGCCAGGTGGGGTGTGAAGGTGCAGAACACAGCTGGCTGCTATAACTCTCATCCTGCACTGTCACATCCATAGTGTCTGTTTCACCACTGACCTACAGTGTTCACAACAAAGGGTGCACAAAGATTTTAGGTAGATAAAAGCATTTATTTTGAGACAAGCTAAAATCCTAACTTACTATGTGCAAGCCCTTTATATGAGCAACAGAAACAAGATAATATCTATTACCTAACTGGTTTATCTTACACATGTTGATTCATGTTATTAGTATTCACAGTATTTTTAAATTGTACTCATATGTCTAACATTATTTAAATACAAGCTGGCCCAAACATTAAAACATTATCAATATTATAAATATGCAATCCTGTATTTTTTGTTAAATTGTTTTTTTAACACTCCTCTGTCTGTATTCCGCAGTACTGTCATATTTCGTAATATCAACAATACATTAAGAATATAACTTACGTTACTATCATCAGCAGACCCCTGACTCCACCCGGGCAAGTCAGTGAGCAACAGGTTCTCTTTATTGAATACGTTGTTCAAGAAATGAGACATAAACTGTCTATACCAAATAGCTTTGTTCACCTTATCAGCATCACCACTTTTAGTTCTGCAAAATACAGGACATGCACAATAAAAGAGGAGATATATGAGGATGTTTGTAATGGAAGTCCAATCATAACCAGTCTATCTATACATCTAAATATAGTGTATATACAAATAATCCATTAATATACCTTCCTTAAAAAATGAATTAATTATCTGTACATCCTATTTATGTTTTAAACTGACTTTTAAATATATGTATATTAGACTGATCTAAAATTACTAGAAGTTATGAAAAACTAAAAGCAGTTGGCACACAAAGGAATGACGTTAAAGACTATATTCTATGTTTCTAATATTGTCAACAAATGCCTTGAAAAGACCAATGGCAAGAACTCAACAATCCAATAGTCCGTCTATGTATCAATTCTGACCTCACTACTTAAAAAAGAATAACGTGCTTCCTAAAACACATGGATGCTGTCCCCAAACATCATCCAAACAGGAACAAATAGAGCATTTGTTGGGGACAACAGCAGGATGGTGTATATGAGACGCACTTTGGATAAACTACAGTGCTTTTGTTGATCATAATTAAGGACAATGACTCATTTATGTGTTTTAATAGTTATGGGCAACAACAGATTGTGTCACAGAAGACAAGGCTATTTCAAGTGCTGGCTTTTTAGAATACTTGGTTGATTATAGTCTTTAAATTGATTTTGTTGGCATTAGGAAAAATTTAGAATAAAGCGATTAGACACATAATGAAGTAACAATAGGTGAACATGTTAAATACTATTAAGAATTGTAAAAACAAGATTAAAAGTATTTTAAAAAACACACAAGTCAAAGATTAAAACAGTGCAACAAACAAATATATCTACACACACACACAGAAACATTTATGAACATGCTTATAAAGTACACACACACATAGCCAAACACATGTATGTATATCTGGATACATACACATGTAAGAATGGGAGTAGGCTGAAACTGACCACAAGTTAAGAAGGATATGCTACAGTGAATAATAGTGTTTTAAGTCCTGATTTAAATGAGCAGACAGTTTTAGCAGATTTTAAATGTTCAGGCAACTTATTCCATAAGTGAGGGGCATAAAGAATAAAAGCTGCTTCACCCTGCTTGGAGTTCTGGGGAGTAGTGTTTTGGGGCATCAAATTTTAAGAGCTGATCTAAAATGTATTTGGGCCCAAAACCATTTAGTGCTTTATAGACCATCAGGAAAATTTTTACATTTATCCTTTGGCCTACAAGAAGCCAGTGTAATTGGTGTGTAATCCAATTTCTTGGTAGCAGCATTTTAAATTAATTTTAACTGTCTTATTGATTTTTTACTTTACTTTACTTGGACATAAAACAACTATTTCTGTTTTGTCAGTGTTTAACTATAGAAAGGTTTGATGAATCCATTTGTTTATTTGTGCAATGCACTGGCTCAGTGTTCAATTTGACTGTACACATGGTGTACATGGTGATACTAAAATGTAAAGCTGTGTGTTATTAGCATATGTATGGTGGAAGATGTTAAATGATTCTATGCTCTGAGCTAGAGGGAGCATGTAAATATTAAACAAAAGAGACACTAGAATTGGCCCTTGAGGAACACCACATGTAATGTTTGTGCATTTAGATTCATGATTCATTCCAGGTAGGATGCAGACCATTTTAACACTGTGACAAAAAGTCATACCAACTTTTCCTGTCTGTCAAGCAATATCTTATGGTCACAGAAGGATGCATCAAGCATAAATAGGTTAAATAGTTTAGCTGCTCTTTTCAAAGTGTAATAAGTTTGGAAAAAGGCCTGACTGAGGAGAATAAATAATAATGTTGCGCACATAATTTGCCACACAATGATATGTCTTTTTCAGAAAGTGTACAGATAAAATTTAAATACTGCAAGTAGTAGATCTGAGGTGATGGACTATTTCTGACAATATAACGTGATGCACAACTTCAAGATTTGATAAATTAACTAAGGTGGTCTTGTGAGGAAGCACAGTTAATACAATATTTTGTTTGGATTTTTTTCAGTGGAAAAGGTGAAATTCAGAAAGAATTATTTAAAAATTAAAAGAAAGTCTATCCTCAATTGTCAATAATTTATGTCCATTATGTGTTTGCTAATAATCTCTGAAAAGAAAGTCACCTAGTCTGTTTTTTCTCCACCTGCATTCAGCCTGTCTCTGTTTCTATTTTCTCCACTTGTAATGATTTGGTATTAAGAAAGGAAAAACACTGTTTTATGTATACCCAGCATCAAAGTGTGTGAGAGTGGCACCACAATTGAGAGCAACAGTTCCCTCTACTGTTCACAGCTGTGCAATATGTAAGCTTGACAAGCATTTTGTTTTACCTCAGATTTGTGCACACAAGAGAGCCATCTCTAGAGCCAGCAGTGAGCAGTGTCTGACTGTCTGCTGAGAAAGACACAGAGCGAACTTCACCAGCACCATATGAATGACACTTCAGTTCGATGTACTGCTCCTGGATGCAGAAACAGCACAGAGATCAGCAAACCCAAAGCAAGCAAAAATATAAACCAAGCAGTCAGAGAGTAAGATCCTACCATGGAAGCAGTTTCCCGAATACGTAGAACGCCATCTCGACCTACAGAAGCTAGCCATAAATGATGAGGGGAAAGAACGAGGGAGACAGGGTCCAGGTGATGATCTTTCACCTCCTGCTGTGGTTGCAGCTGCACCAGCTGTTGACTGGATGGGTCATCTGTGTCCTGAAAGAACATGTCAGAGAATAACAGTTTCTTGATTAGAAATAATTATCATAGGCCAAGTTTTACAGACGTTCCAACAATAGTTTAGTGTGTTTCGTTTAGTCACATGTTGCTATAACACTAGTCAGCAGCACCTGGGGAAGCTGGAATTGTTGAAACGTTTTCCTCCTGTGGCAGTAAGCAAAGACCTCACTGTCTCCCAGAACACAGGAATTAACTGGATGAGGAACTTCATATCTGGACACTTTGAGAATGTGAGTAGACAGACAACCATGCCGGTCTACACAGTCTGGACCTGAAGGAGATTAGAGGCAAACGATAACATGTAATGAGAAGCAAATGGCTGATAATAAAAGTAACGCTTCCTTGGCCTTTACTTTTAGTGATTTATGAAATAAAGTAGACAACATCAAGCCTATGATTTGTAGTTTCCTAACCTTTGTGCAGCCACACCTTTGACTTAATGTTTGCACTTTCTTCGCTTCACTTACAAATGATTCATTAACTGCTAGTTGAAAAAAACAAATAAATAACCCATGTACATGAGACTATTATCTTTGACCCAGTGGGTGAGAGGTAAGAGGTATAGAGAGCCTTTTCTCTGAATGAAAATCTGAATGTCAATGCTATTAATTTGAAAATATAGAGAGTAAGTGGTGAATTAATCTAGTCAATCGGGGTGTACCTTCGAGGTTTGTCATAGGCAGAGTAAGAAGGTTGAGAAAGCTTCCATCACGAGTTTTGACATCTTTCTCAGAGCACAGTGCAAGAACTTTCACCTGCCCATAGTTCCTGACACACTGACTGGAAAGAGACAAAATGGATCCAGGGACAACTGAAAAAAAGGCAAAACAAAGAAGTTACACTACACTTGATCTTGCTCTATCTTTGTAGCTGTCTCTGTTTAAACACAGAATTATCAAATATCTACCTGTGTATCCCTTGACTGAAAACCTCCTTGATGGCTTTGCATATAGCACATAGATATGTGAATCTGAAGCACCCGTGAAAAGGTAGTGACCCTCTTGATCAAAACTGTAAAAACACAATCACACACACTCACACATGATCCCCGATGATATATAACCAAGGCAAAATCCTTACCCTAACCTTCGGGTTATGAAATCTGGAAACACCTTAATTTTAAGAACAGTTGTTCTCTCTGTTTATTGGTGGATATAACTCAAGCCTCTCATTAATACAGCTTTAAACTCAAACTCTGTGGTATCATAGGGATGGAGGATACTTGCTCTAGATGATCCACAGAAGTGTGGTAGAGGTGGACCTGGTGAACCAGGCGAGGCTGCTGCTCCTTGTTCAGGTCTATGAACAGAACTTTTCCTGTAGTTGTTCCCACAGCTGCGTATTGTGCAATAGGACAGCAGGCCAAACGTGTTACCTAAACAAACAGAGATTAAAACTTTCAGCTCAAATTCTATTCTGATTTAACCGTCATTTCCACATGTTAAAAGTTAATCAATGTGGCACTACTCTGCATGATCACCTCATCTTGTAGAGACAGGGAACCGAGGCAAACGCCACCTGTAGAACACAGCCGAAGCTCTCCAGAATCCGTCACCAACTGCAACCAGCAATACAAACACATCACTACTCACCCACAGAGACATTAACCTAAAATACACGTGCCATTACAATAAATATTTAATTTTTTTATATTTTACCACACAAATGTTCTTATTAGTGTTCAAAAAAGCTGCTGCCACAAAGTTGCCGCTGAGAACATCCACGACCTTCACAATCTTGCCTGACTGAGCTGGGTTTAACACATAGATATGTCCCTGCAGAACAAAAACTTGTTATAGTGCCTGATTTGTTTTTAGTATTGTATTATAAATTGTATTGTAATAGAAAATGGGTTGTTCGTATGTACAACAGGCCACACAGAGGCACATTGAAGTACTTACTGTATTAGAAGATAAAAGTATTGATTCAAAATCAGGGGAATGTGTTACTCTTGTGACAGGTTCATCCAATTGCCAGATTTTTGTGATGTTGATCTGTGTCCCTTTAATTTGCAGACAATGTGCTAAACTCTCCTGTAAGTAACAAACACCTTTGTTTTAACATTCTAGAGGTGTTACACTCAATGACCAGGATATTATCGTACTGTAGTTGTACCTTTCCTACAGCAATCAAACCATTCTTGCTCAGGGTTAAACCATGAAAGTTACACTCTCTGAGTTCAGGAACAGAATCTGCAGCTGAACAAAATGAAACACAAAACTTTAAAAGTCTTTTCTGTTGTCTATTAAAATTTGACAATCGAGGACAAATAGAAATTAAACTCTTCTTGACTTTGTTTACCTTTGGGGTTGAAGAGTACTGAAACAGAGAGGCTGTCTGGGTCAACAAGGAGCAGAAAGCCTTCTGCGCAGCCCACATAAAGCTGGGATGTGGCTGTCCAGCAGATGGCAGTAGGAGTTATTCTGGCTTTGGTGCAGAGATTAGCCTGTGTAAACACAGGTGGATTGGGTAACAGTTTACAATTCATCTCTATTTGTATTCCTAACAACACAAACATATTCCCAACAAATAGAATCAGCACCAAAACCTTATCACCACAACAAACATATTGAATACAAAAAGTATATTTGATTTTTGAGTGTATTTAGTGTGATAGTCATAGTGAGACGATACCACAATGCTCTCTGCCTTGTTTCCCCTGATGCCTGAGATGGATGATAGAGGCATCTCTGGACCAAAATAGGTAAGTTTTTCGCTGACAGTGTGAGACACCAGTCTCTCAACAATTGACCCATCGGTTGCTGGAAGTTCTATCACACTGCAACAAAACAAATATAATGTACACATAATCTACACAGTGTTTTTTCTCAGTGCCATTGCTGGCTGCTTCTGGTAATGTAATTTGGTTTATCAATCAAAATAAATCACATGCAATACACATAAAACATTCAATTCGTGTCCATACATGTTGAATAATGTATTCATTCTGATTTTAACAGCATTCTTGTACAGCGACATCTGCTTTACCTTGGTTTCAGGGCATGGTAGCTGCCACTCTTCTCAATATTCCAGACAGTGAGCGATGTAGACCCCAAAGCACAAAGCTGGAGCCAATTTAGAGGGTTGAACACTAAAGAAATAACATTCTGTCCAGCATGTGGATGTGTGCAAATTGTCTCAGCATTTTCCCAGTTCCTGAATCACAGAGTCATGACTACAGTAAGGTGTCCAATCTCCAAATAGGAATAATAAAAAATATGTAACACACAGTATAAAGTACTGCACAAATATCTGTTGCTTACCATATGGTGATAATGTGATCAGGAAGAGAGGAAGAACAGCCCAAATAAGGAGCATCATTACTTAATGTCAGAGATGTGTAGTCCAGTGCTTGTCCTAGAAAAAACTCCACAAGAATATTAAATTGGCTAAATATTATATCAGTTAGTTTTTAGATTTGTTACCATTTGAGATTAAGAGAACTATTGTTTAACAATTGAAAACACATTCAAAATGGCGGTGTTTTTGTAAAGTCATTATGATTATGCATTTTGAAATCTCTTCAGTTTGGAAAGTTAACAATTGATAACAGGAGTGGATTGCAAATAGCTTAAACAATCAACGCCTCTGTTAACTTCAATACATCTGAATTTCAGTGATGGATGGTGATGTAGATAAAATTATCTAAACCAGTAAAAGACAGTAATAATATATTTTTTGTTGATTCATATATGTGTGTTATCATATGTCCAAATATGTCTTATCACATTTACATATTGTCCTGGTATGACTTTGTATCAGATGGGAGAAAATACCTTACCTTTAAGTTCATTCTTCAACATAAGCTCAGGGAAGGTGTACACAAATATGGATGGGAACAGCTTTTGCTCAGTAAAAGCAAAAATCTGATTGTTGCCATTTGCGGTCAATGCACCAACGCCTCTGCCAGGACTCTGAAGCACACTTCGTATATTTGTCTCCAGATTCAGGAAACATATATGGGTTCCACATGTGTAACACACTGTTTTATCGTCAACAAACACGATGTTCTTGTTTGTAAAACCTTGTACCCACCTGAAAGAAATACATAAATATCTAAACATTAGCTTGTAAGCTATCAGCTAGAACACAAAAAAATTATGATGAATATGTAGAGTACTAAAATAAAAATGTGTGCATTCGCAGGAACGACATACCCGACTTCTAGACTTGCAATGTCATCCATTATAAGATAAAAGTTAAGATACAAGTAAAAGAAAACTTAACATCAACAGAGCAAACAAACGTTTGTAGGAGTTGTTGCGTAACCCCGGTAACCTGACCACGCCCACGTAAACGACCTATCACGCTATTGGCGGAGACTAAGCCAGCCAATATCACAATGTAACATCACACCCCGGAAGAAGGTTACAGCTCAAAAACTTTTGACATATATCGACTCTTTAAGTACGCTCTTTCTTCAGTCGTTTATCGACCTTCTTAGTCGTCCGTTGGGAAAAAGTGTTTCTAACACCTGAAGTCCAAACATGTCCACTGCGAAGTCCTTTGCCAAAGGTAAGACGTGCAGTGTCTTAAAAGACAGGTTTCAATGTTTAACTTATGTTTCAATTATTTTTTCACCACTGTTTATTGTTGGGAAGCGGTAATACGTATGCACTATGTACTTAATTTAGACAACAACGAATGGTGTGTAGCTAAATTTGTGAAACCTGTGTTTAGTGCTTTGCTTTAAATTACAACACGAGTCTCTTTGCATTGTCTCTTTTTAACAGCGGTAATCAAATCAACATCTGACCACTATTTCCTCAAGATAATTGTAGGTTTTTTTGGCTATCCACCCCATTCCTAGGATGTAGTTACATGGTAAAGTTGATGGGTGGACATGCCGTTATGATTGCATCAGTAGATTTGATCGTGTGGGGGAGTCTCCAGACAGGATTTTACTGTTTTTGCAAAGTCATTATTATATTGTATTATATAACCTTCTATATTCAGTTTGCAAAGCAAACAATAGATAAGAGGAGTGTGCTGCTAATACGTCAGACAGTTGACTCATTGTTCACTCAACGTTTAATATCTGAATCTCAGTGGTGAGAAAGGTTTATTTTACATAAGTACAAGCAGTAACACTACAATGCTAAAAAAAACAATACAAGGAAAGCCAAACATTTCAAAACTGACATGAGTAAATGTACAGCTGTATGAAAAACATTTTAAAAAGTAAAAGAACACATAATGCAGAAACCCATTACAGAATAATACATTTTACCTTATTAGTGTATGATTAATATGTTCAGTACTTCAATGTTACAGTTAGTAAATGTGAAGATAACTACATTACACACGGTTATGTAACTTGTGACGTTCCAATTAGCGAATTAACTGGTTTTATATGTAAGTTTAAGTCTTAGCCTCGATTGACAATTCATTGTAGGTCCATTTGGCTGATTTTAATAACTAGACCTTAAAATGAAATCTATGTAATCTATTAAATGTACTACGTGTGCATTTTTTTTCCCTCCAGGGAGTGCTGCACCTGGCCCAGTCGCCAAAGGCTCTGTCCGGCTTTACAGCATGAGATTCTGCCCTTTCGCCCAGAGATCCAGACTGGTGCTGAATGCCAAAGGGATCAAGTAAAACACCCTTTATCATGTTTTGTTATAACATAGCATAATACCACAGCATGAAATTCTCGGTAATGCTTTTTGTCAGATTTGTAGAACCTGTTTTGTTTTATTCAGGCATGACATAATCAACATCAATCTCAAAGAAAAACCTGAATGGTTCCTTAAGAAGAATCCACTTGGTCTTGTCCCAACACTTGAGACATCTGCTGGTGAGGTGATATACGAGTCTTCCATCGTCTGTGACTACCTGGATGAAGTTTACCCTGAGAGGAAGCTGATTCCTTCCTCTCCTTTTGTTAAAGCTCAGCAGAAAATGTTGCTGGAGCACTTTTCCAAGGTATCAATTATGAAATCATGCATCTGAATCTGACGGAGGTTTTGTTTGGCATAGTTCTCTGTTAATGAAATAATCATTAACACCACTGTCTTACCCAGGCAATACCATACTTCTATAAAATCCCAGCAGGGAAAAATAACGGAGAGGATGTCTCAGCACTGGAAGCTGAACTGAAAGAGAAGTTTGCCAAATTAAATGAGGTCAGTATAACTGTATGAATCTGGCTAGTTTTAAGTTTTTTCATAAAACGCACATATGTATTTTATATACGTTTATTTTTCAGGAACTTGTTAATAAGAAAAACAAGTTCTTTGGTGGTGACTCCATCACAATGATTGACTACATGATGTGGCCATTTTTTGAGAGACTGGATGTCTTTGACATGAAACAGTAAGTAAAATAAACACATATGTTATTATACATTTTATAACCGTCACAAGCAGTATGTTCATGTTGTTATAATTTGGTCATTTTGTCTTCTTAGCTGCCTTGACAAGGCACCTGAGCTGAAGAAATGGACTGAGTGTATGTCAGAGGACCCAGCTGTCAAAGCTTCCAGGCACAGTGTGGACACCTACAAGGGCTTCTACAAGACGTACAGTGCAGGGAATGCAGACTACGACTTTGGCCTGTAAAACACTGGCAAAGACAAACTTATACCGTCCATTTATTTTCAGATTTTATTATCAAAACTGAAATGATTCTAAAACAAATATACAATTGGATATTCAATACTTATTTTTGCAAAAAGGGGACAAAAATTGAATGATTAAAAAACTCAATTAATCTCTGACTTGAATCTTATTTTTTTCCTGTCTGTGTTACAATAAACAGAATACCAATATTATATTCTTCTGCTATGCATTACATGATGTTTAAAAGATCTGACACCAACACAGTAGAAAAAGTTTGGTTTGACTCCCTTTAAAAACTTATTAAAACCTCAAAACAGATACCGCAAACAATAATAACTGCCATCAAAAACAATGGCCAAAGTTGTAGTTATTGGTAAATGAATCTCATTTACAAAATAAGTTCTGAGGTATGTTATTTAAAATGTTTCCCCAAACTTTTTTTTTCAAGTGAATGGTGAAGTGATTTCTTAAAATAATTATTCTTTCATGTAAATTACTTCCCTCTCTGCCTAGTTATGCAATAAGACTGAAGCATTAGAAACAGCCCTAACTAATAATTTAAAAAAATACAGTTTTTCCAGACGTGCACAGGTAAATCAATCCCCTTTATTCTAAAATAATTATCCTTCATGTAGATTACTTGTTGCTGCTGAGAGATACTTGCAGAACACATATCCTCCTGACTCTGTACTGAAAGATGATTTTCAAAATGTGATTCTCACTGTAAAAATAGTTATCAAATATACTGTAGCAGTCCGAGGCGATATTCTCAATAAACCCGTTACCCTGTCTAGCTACAGAAAAAAGCAACAATATCTGCCCCAACTAAAATAACAGTTGTATGTGCACCTTTTATTCGTAACATTACTTCAAGTAACACTGAATGATATTTAAAGATCCACTAGTTCTAATTGTAAAAACACAATCTACTGTTATTGCTCACAAATGTTCATCTAATTACTGATGTAAACCTCCATTTATTAAATGAGGCGCATACTCTTGTAGGAGCACGGGGGCATTTCTCAGCATCTCCTGGTAATGCCTCACTGTTGCTGCGTGAAGCTCGGTCTGCAACACCAAAGACCTGAACAGATTGATGGGTTCTGCCTTAAGAATTGTCTCAGGAAGCCGGACGTCTCCTGGGACTCTACTGTTTCCAATCAAAGCATGATAGAGTCTCTTTTCCTGCAGGCTTCTCTGCAAGAAGCCGAGCACATCCCGAAGCCTGTGCTCCATATTCTGAATGCCCCACGCGGAGGGCCTTTTATGCAGCAACAAGTGCAGCAGAGCAGTCTTTAGGTGGTAGTTAGTGAGTGCACTTTTTCCCGTGAGCCCCGTCTGCTTCCTGTGTAGGAAAGTAACAATCTGAAGGCAGTGTAAATGACAAGAGTTTTGTGGTAGGCATTTAGCGAGATGCTTCAACAAATCTCTCTCGTAGACAGCAAAAGAGAGGGGCCAGAATGGGTCTGGAGAGCTGTCACAGCCTGATGGAAAGTGTGGGACAAAATACACATCTGTATCCTCCAGCTGAACAACAGGTATAATGTTCATTACAATGACCTTCCCTGAACGAAATCTGATCTTTAAAGCACCAGCTGCATCCAGGTTGCGAAAAGTAACCTCAAAGTCATATTTGTGAGAGATGCGTCCCCATGCTTTGGTCACAGAGATCTGAAACCATTTCATGACTTGGTCTTTGGCTAAGAAAGGTGTGTTTCTGGAGCACAGCAGCTCATCAAGACTGCGGTCCGCCTTCGGCGCCTCATTCCGACTGTGCAACAGACAAAGCATGTCGTCTCCCAGGTTAGCAGAGCCGCAGAGACAAGACTCCTCATTATCCCCAAACATGGTCACCTTTATCTTGCCACAGCCCTGCATGTCTGGAGTCATGTCACTGAAGGAACTGCACCACAGGTGGAACTGGAAAGAGTACGGATCTGGAGCCGAGAAAGGCACCAGAAGATCACACATCAAAGGCCTGCACACCTTCCAAGACTCAAACATGCTTCCAATGCCGACAAAATCGCCAACCTCCATGTCTGCCTCCCTGTCACATGCGCTCCTGAGTGATTCCAGCAAGTCATCAGCAAAACCCTCAACAAACTCCCTCACCCTCCAGTTTTCATGGGCTGAGGCGTAGGTGCATTTGTCACAGAAGTTGCTCAGGATATCCTTATCTAGTACCATTGTGGCAGGGGTGATGGATCCACTCTCTGAAAAGATTTCTTCATCCTCAGCTGGACGGATTTCAGTGTCAACAAGATCCACCCGCAACAGCTCAATCGTGAAGAATATGACAAAAGAAACAGTACTCCAAAGGTACCAGCTATAACCGTCCTCCGTGCTGATTTCTTCCTGCTTTAAGTCACGCTGGGAAAGTTCTGTCTCCAACTTGGCCTTCTCCATTTCCAGCCTCTCCTCTCGCTCCTGCATTCGAGCAATCAGATCCTCATCCTGGTCCGGCAGTGTGGTGTTCTCTTGGGGAAAGAGCAAGGGGCGGTTTAATATAGCAGCGGCCACCACCATACACACTCGTGCAATGGCCCCCTGCATCTTCAGCTAGTTTCTTGTCACAAGAACATCACAGACATGGAGACAGCTCTGTTCCTGAAACCAAACAAAATTAGAAAATAAGTGGCTTTATGACAATAAATATATGAAAATCATTTTATAAAGGTCTAGATGTTGTAAAGCACTCCACCCATGAGAGGGAGCAAAAACTGCATTTTTAAATATAGAGGCTGTGAAGTAAGTGACGCACTTGTCCAGCATGAGGCTGAGCGACACAGGAGGAAGGAAGACTGAGCTCTTTCGATGAGCGTCGCACCTCTCTGATAACCCTGTTCAGTTCCTGCTCAACTTTAACCACAATAAAAATGACCCTCCCAAAGATTTTCTGGAAAACATCTAATGTTTCCACAGTATTTATTTCAGGCCTCAAGTCAAACAATGTGGAAATAACACACATTGATGTTATTTTCTTTCCTGGATGTCATAAGATAATCAACAAGTAATTCTGTAATACTGTACGGAGAAGGAAACATAAGTTTATTGTTATTGTTTCAAGGTTTCAGAAGAACTTAAAGAGACTGCTGGCCACTTTTGAAATGCAAGATGAAACGAATTACTTTAACTATCATCATTATAATCTCTAAAGACACAAAATATGCTAGAACCTAAGCTTCCTCTGGTGCGTAAGAGAAAAAAGAAAAAGGACGTACAGATATATCATGATGTCACTGTAAAGTGTTCTGACAGACTCTGGCTTTAAATGACAACAGTAACGGCAAAGTATGTGAAGGCACAGAGGCAGGGAGATTTCCCATGACTTACTCATTTGGATTCTTTCCAACATCGACATAGCTCAGTCCATCCAAACAAACAATAAACCAGACAGAGAGTGTTTTGCTGCTATAAGCCAATGTCTGGTATGACCAGTAACATCTGTTCTGTCTGTTAATGAACAGTAAGTATAACGTGTGTATTATTTTCTTACAGTTACAGATACATTAAGCAATGAATTGAGAAGACTGCAGTTGTGCTTTCTAATATTGTGTTGTTACTGTATTCTATCAAATTGACACAGTTGTATAGAGCTTTTTGTGAGAAAGAGTAAACTCTACCCCAGGCCTTTTCTCCGATTATTTCAAACTGTGCAGTGTATGAATAACACCCCACACCCAAAAAGTTCAGGGTAGAGTAAATGACTAAACTCTATGACATGACTGTGTATTTGTGAAGTGATGTAGTTTAGACACGTTGCCAGGTTGCCTCCTCGGTCGTCTTAGCAACAAAATAGAAACAAGCTCATCATGGAAATGTGGATGAGAACCACTCCACAGCCCCGCGCATAACAAACAGCGACCTGCAACAAGCTTTGTGAAACCTTACAAAGAAAGTGTAGTATAAGCAACATCAGTCTCAGTAGCCTGTTGCATAACGTGGTTAATCTGACTGCGCGTTTAGCTGCTTGGCTTCGTCCTCTGTCAGACTAAGCAGGCAGGTAAAGTGACGCAGCTCTATAAGATACGTAATGTAAAATGTGTAAAACACCTCACCTTCGCACAGCTCTGCTGAAAGTAGACTCATCATCATCAGCCCGATGCGAACAGCGAGGCGACAGTTTCATAGCTTTTTTATTTTACTCATTTCCTGGTTGTGAGCTCCACCCATAAATATAGACCCCGCCCAGTTTCCTGTGCGCTGTTTTTAACCATGATTCATTTAAATGTGACACTTTTCTGTATGTCACCATCCAACTATGTCACAGTTCTGATAAAAAATATATATTCCTATTGCGAGAAAATATACACCAATGAAGGAGTTATTGGAACACGGAACTTGCCTAAATATAATCAGGTTTTAAGATCTATTTAGTATCAAAGTACTCCATTAATAGTCGTGAGTAGATGCAACAGGATACAGAAAAAATGAACCCTTCATATCCAATTCGGCATATTTAAGTGCCGAATTGCTCATGTGCTCATGTTCAGAATATGATACACTGAGTGCATGGCAACTGGACACTTCCTGTTTCTGGCATTATTTTGTATCATAGTGCAGGCTAGTCAATGCCTCCAAAAAAGGTTAATCTGAGATTATATATAACTCCTATACTGAGTTTGCAACCACAAATTGCTCCATAAATGTAGCTCCCTCTGACATTTACAAAAACCCAAACTGATTCAGAAATAGCAATCCCCAACAGCAGCACAGAGCAATGTGTTATGACTGTATATGAACATAACATTAGCTGCATCCACAGGGTGGCGCTTTATTTTTTTTTCCGGTCAGGATGCACAAGACACACTCAATAGCCTACAACAAACTCTGTATAACTAGCTGTTTAAACTAAGAACCACTTCAATAATCACAACATTGACCATTGTAAGCATGAGGCTAAAATAAACTCATTACATGACAAAAAGCAGATTAAGATTTTTAAATTTGTCTGTCCAACATTAATGTTTGTTAATGTTTTGTAATGTTAATGTTTGTCTGTCCAACATTAACATTTACATTATTTACAAATGTCTAAATTATATATTAGTAGTCAACTGTCTGACGTATATATTAATAACACTGCAAATCATTTAAAAAACTAAATTAATCTCCCAAAAGAACAGCAATGTCCAGATTTCATTTGGCAGTGTTCTTTATGTAAAACTCCACAGGAAATGCTTTGTAGGGATGTTATGCAATGTCACAACACTTTGTTCTTCAGTAACAGTGTTAACAGTGTCTCGGTATAGTTCTCTGGAAGGATGACGGGCCCAGAGAGCAGAGAAAGTCTCTTTATGCAGGTTCTTTGGGACTTCTTGAGAGGACACCAGAGTCTTCTCAAATCTCCGTTCTTTCCAGTTTTATTCTCTCTGACTGCTTACCTGAGCTGCTGTTTGCCTTATTTGTGTCTGGATTTGCTCAGTTCAAGGCTGTCCCTGGCACGTCGCTTCAAGATCCAGCCACAAAGCAAAGTGACATGGTCAATGTTTTGGAAATGCTTGTGCAAAATTGTGCACAACCATGTCTGTTTCATTTTCCCTCTCTCTGTTGGACACTGGTACTGGGAACCTGTGGTTTCTCCTACACTGGCACCTGAGCTGCTGTCGGTTGTTAAGGACATACTGGCCTGCCTTCTCCTGTTTGACATGCAGTACTTTTTGTGGCATCTGTTGCATCACAAGATTTCCTGGCTCTACCATTTCTTCCACAAGGAGCACCACCTGCACACGGCCACGTTTTCCCTGATGACTGAAGACATGGGCGTCTGGGAGATGCTGAGTCTCAGCTTCTTCTCAACGCAGAATCTTGTGTTCCTTGACTGCCATCCACTCACCAAGATGCTCTTTTATTTTACCAACATCTATCTGTCTGTGGAGGCTCACTCAGGTTATGAGTTTCCCTGGTCTCCACATAGACTGGTGCCCTTCGGCCTCTACGGAGGAGCTCGACATCATAACTTTCACCACCTTAAATTCAAAGTGAACTACGCACCGTACTTCACACACTGGGACAGACTTTTTAGCACATTGTGGGAAGAAGACACACAGAGGACATAAAAAACATGGATACAATTAAGAGGATGTGACTATTTGAGGTGAATTTTATTTTGCTGATAACTTACAGGAGACAGAACTTATACTGTATAGAAGATGCTTTTGTTTTGGAAGTGATTCTCCACCCACAGTAAATACAGCACTCTATAAAATATAATCTTTGCATTTCTCTCTGTGCCTGCACAGGTCATCCCTTTGTTTAATGTAACTGCGGAGTAGTCCACTTACGTATCTTCATCCAAAGTTGTCTTCCTATCTGAAATTACATTTTTTCACGTTACACAGCTTGCACAAATCTTTAAATCTTCTATAGTCCACACAGATTAAAACTATAATGTAACATATTTAAAGCATCGTCTACAACACCAATCAAGTGTCTACAGAATAGATGATGATTATAAAAGAACATATTTTGACCATAACATCCTTTTTCTTTTCTTATTTCAAACAAATGCTCTGTATTTCTATGTCCTTCATCATTTTGACATTTCTATAGAAAAGGTAACTTTTTTAAAAATTATACTCAGTTTTATATATCTTTACGCATTTACACTCATGAATAGTATTGTTTTAATGTTTAGAATGAAGTTAAATGACTGTGGATATAATAGAAGAAATAATCTGGATGCCAGTTTAGAAAAGTCACGTTACAAACTGTGTCTAGATGCCATTTCACTTGACAAACAGGATTCTTCTGAAGCAGCACTACTGGTAAAAGTGTTGCAACGATGAGAAATGAAAGCAGACAGGCTAATGAGCAGACCTTAAGAAACTGGGCAACTATTTGTTTTCTTCTTACAGATTCACAGAACAGGGATGTGAGTGTGCTGTTCAGATTTACACAGGGGACTTTTCAACCTGACCAGTTTTCTGAGTCAGCATTTTATAAATGAAGAAACCTGTGCTTTAAATAATGAAACCAATATAAATAATAAATATTTTTTATTTGATATAGCATTGATTAAATTACCAATATACTCTGCAAAGTCAGAACTAGAAGTTCACTGTGGTTAATTGGTGCCTGCAGTGCGAAGCAGTGCAAAACACATATTACTCTCCACCTCTAAAACTTGTATCTACATTATCGCGGCTCGAACGGAAGGGTCCACAGACACAAATGATACATCAAATCAACCGGCTCGGTCCCAGGATGTGTGCTATTACTTTTATTTAAAAAATATTTTGTACTTTTTAAGTAATTTAAGTAATTTTAAACGAGACAGACACTTTCAGGCCAGGCACCTTCAAAGTTTCTCCAGGAACTTTCTAATTTTGCCTTATTGTTCATTTATCACCGTTTAATAGACCATTGAACGAATAAAATCATTATACTAATGAAAGCTGCAGAACTACTATTGTATCCATCAGATTCACTGCTTTATTGTAATTGTAATTTTACGATGAACAGAATTATTTCAGTTAACTTTAAAAAAATGACTAAATGTGAATGTATTGATGTTGCCTTATGTGAAAGTGACAAACTTAAGCTACAGAAAATTGTAACTGGGTTTTGAACACTTTTGTCCAGTAAATTAGAATAATTATTGTCAGATATATTAATATTGAAAATACATCAACAAAGACAAGGGGGAAGAGAGAAGGGATAGAAGACAACATATTTTAGAATAATGGGTATGTGTAGATAATTACAGTAAGTAATTACAATAAGATCTCACACAGCACACAAGGGAAAAAAAATGATATCAGTCTCACTCTTTCTAATTCTACATTTATTTACATTTGACCAGTTTGTCACACAGTTTAATCAATATGTAAGTAATTAAGTTTTGACTCACTCCCAAATCCAGACAAAAACATTAACAGAAAACATTATATTTACTCAAACACCTATTAATAAATATATACAGTCGCTTGAAAAAATTGTAGAGAATTTAAAAACTTGTCAATGCCCAAAATAAGACATATTCAAACGGAGCTAGTTGTTCAGAATTCCTATCACTTCCTGTGCTTTCCACTTTTTGTCAATCGCATTTAGTTCACTGATCAGCACCTGTGAGGCGTTCCTTCCCTGCCTCTCCACCCAAATCTCTAGTAGCTGTAGTGTCTGCGCTTGACTATCACCAGGTTTATCTAGTTGACAAGACTCAATAACAGCATTTACTATCCCGCAACGCATTGCTAAATTCTTCATATCTTTCCATCCAAGCCTTTCTGCAATTTCCGGCAGGTAAGGAGAGCGATGTGGATCTAATGTAAAAGACAAGCAAAATGGGGATTAGTGCCATAAAGAATGACACACATACCTTCAAAGATGTTTCAGATGCAAAAAGAGTCACAATAAAATAAGCTGTATCTGCTGCCATCAATTAATCAGCTCAAAATGTAAAGAATTAACAATTCAAGCTCTAATGCTGCATGTTCTGGTGCATTCCTCACCTCTAAGTAGGAGGGGCTCCTGTGAAGCAGAGGTAGAACAAATGGTAAGTAAAGATCTTCAACTAAAGCAGGTTTAATAAACACGTCATGCCACAACAACACAGAGACAGAAGGAGCACACCAACAAGGACCGTAGAGGTTTGACAAACTAACCTTTACCTCCTATACAAAGGGAGAGCTATGCAAAAATTAGAGAAAAAGCAGAGAAATGTTTACGTGTGTCTGCGTGTGACAAGACAGGTTAGTTAAAGCTATAAAAAGCAGGAGAGAGGACCAAGCATCTTACAGAGAGGGTTAAAGAAGAGAGCGGATGAGACCAAACTGGACAGTAACTCACCTCATTAGGGTTGAGATGCGGTGGTTGCTGACATTCTGATGAGATTGATTTGGATTTAACTTAATTTGTGAAAAAAAAAACATATAATGAAATAAAACATTAGGTAAACCTGAACGTTCCTTAAAATGAAAATAAAAAGAAATACTCACTCCGTCTATATAACACAGCACCTCCAACTAATGCAGCAAGGACGACTAAAGCTCCAACAATTCCGGCTATTTGTCCTGGTTGAAGTCCTTGAAAGACAATGCAAAGTGTGTTGACACAGAAATATACTGGTGGCATCATGATTTATTTTAAAACGCAGTAACGCTAAACTTTACCACACCTTCAGATTTTTCATTGCAGACAGTGTTATTTGCGTCCGTACAGGCTGTTTTGATGCCTTCAGGACCACATCTTGAATGAAAAGACCAACAAGTATCAGTCACAGAGCCCGAATCAAGAAAGTATACAAATATGCATCTTTATAGTTTTTTACCATACTGTACATACATCTAGTCTGTGGATAAGATGTGAACTTACTTGTCACAAGAACTGCAGAGTTGACAGTTTTCTGGTGCATCTAAACTTTTGCTGACGCAGTAGTGATCCTTTTGACATCTGCATATAGTGTCGCTTCCAGGGCTACAGTTTTCATCCACCTCTAGATTTGCTGAAAGGATAGTGCAACTGCATGACTGACAGTAGAGGGAGGAGTATTTGGTGACAAACTGTTACTGTTACTCCACAGATTTCTGGGTTTTTAAATAAATCTTGGGTTTTTTTTATTTTAAAAGTTCTAAAACTCAGCAGCATCTTACATTAAACACATTCAGATTAATTAACATATTAATTATTTAAAACTTTTAGCTGTGTAGAAAGTAATATATTGGCTCACTACACACTACTGTCACACTACATACCCGTGACACATTAAAACGTGTGCTGTGAAACGTTTTACTATTTTTACAATGTTTTGTTTTCGGTTTTGCTGGAAACAAAAGAAATGTACCATTGGCTTGTCCACAGGACCTGCAGGGCTTACAGGACTTTTCATGATTAGGTTCATCGTTGTATGAACCACTTTCACATTGTTTGCATATCCGATCATCCGCCCGTGAAACACATTCTGTCACCTGCGCTTGACCTATAATAAAGAAATTAGTTGATCAGTATGAGCAAGTCTACGATGCGCACACTGACACAGACAACCATGCTGTAAATAGAAGTAAGTTAAGTTAGAAGTAAAGTTAAACAACAGAAGAGTATAACAAGTAAAACATGTCAGTGCTAACTGGAAAAAAATTAATGATAACTTTAATATGAATACAGTAGAGTAGAAAACAGGAGTATGAGGAAAAAACAATTCTACATGTATTATGTGCTGAGGTCATCAAGTGTTCAAACTTAAAGCTACGAATATGCTCCAAAGCCTATGATATGGAGAGAACCTGTCAAAGGAGTTTGAGGATGTTTTTCAAATCTCTGTTGGTGGTTGTCATAGAAACCAACAAGATGATTAATGAGTAGACTATAAGAATAATACCGCCTTTTGACTCAGGCAGCAGGGTATAAATAAATGTACATCTATAAATGTACTGGATATAAACCATATCAGCATAAAAGCTAGTGACAGCGGGTGATGCAGCTGTATTTATTTCTCATAATTCAAAGTGAACATGAAAACTTACCGATGCCACACAAACAACACGTCCCGATGGACGACGTGTAATCACCATCTGGGCACAAATTTGAACTCTGCCTTCTGTTACGAAATATCCGTTTCCCACCAGTTCGCGTGGGAGCTGGAGAACACGTCCTGGGGAGGGAAATCGAAAGTGAAAGTAAGCAGAAAGAGACGACAATGCACTAGCTAAGAGAAGCTGCTATCTTGGTAAATTACACAACAATGACTAATCATCCTGATTTGCTCATAAATATAAAGACCGAGGTTGTGGCGAACTGTTTTACCCACGAAGTTGTTTCGCCTGCAATGAATTAGCGCCAAAACGTCTGGCTTTCTTTTTGTATCACACATAAACTCAACGTTATCTAGGACTGAACCCTTATTGACTGATGTTATTAATGAAAAAAGCGGCGTTAAAGTAACTCAATCAACGTCACTTTACGACGTAAACACAGTTCACTAAACACATCGAGGATCCGATTAAATCGTACTTACATTGAGGCGAAGAAGGTGAAGAAGAGGAAGAGGAGCAAACCCCTCACATGTAACCTGTTGGAGTTCATCGCCATAGTTAGATAATGTGAAGGCTCCACAGAGACACCACAGAGAGTTCAGAGACACCGCCCCTCTGCCGGGGAGGGCGGGGACTTTTTCCTCTATTTTCCTTTTCAGTTCTGTCACTAATAAACAACTAGATTATGTCCATTTTGCAATAAGGCCCAGGGGTAATACAGGAATATATACACCATATTCATGTAGTACTTTTAGGTTTTATTATAAACGGGCTCCACCGACCTGAGCTGTGTATCTATAGACTCTTTATGTCTGGAAACTCCCCATAACACTAACCAGGGAGTTTCCACCCTCTATCTATCTATCTATCTATCTATCTATCTATCTTTAACATTTTAATAATTAATTCATTTGTAATAGCTTATAGATTTTCAGAATATGTGTCATTTGTCGTTTATACTCCTTATTGTCTTACATAGTAACCACTGCTCTGAGTAAATTGAAATTTGCTTTACAGGGAAAAACCCAGGGACCAGTCAAATGATTTCTGGAGTTCAGTCATACAGTTTCTGGTCAGTGTGGACAAACTGAACTTTTTTTGATTTGTAATTTGTCCTTTACTTCCCTTATATACTGATATCAGTTATTGCTTTGAAACAACAAACATAATACATATACTTGATACAAACTCATTTAATTTATTGGATTAGATTATTGGAATTAAAGTCATAAAATAATGACTGCTCTAAGAAATGCTATTGCCACGATATTACACTAGGAGGCGTCATTGCTCTTTTTTCGCAGTGATGTCTGCTGTAAATGTGCAGGTTTTGTTCCTGCTGATGATTCTGATTCCGATTTTGGGAGGATCTTTTAAGAAAATAAAAAAAATATGTTTTATGGAGCAATTAGCCAAACATAGAGAAATATGTATTAAAGATTCAATATAAAAAGATTTCTTACAATAGCGTAACAATGATGATGATTTTCATTTAAATATCAGATTATACAGAACAAAACTGTATTTGTTTTTATCTGTCAGATAACTATAAGACCATTTTTGTCTTTCTTTACTATGATGGTAAAACAGGTTACTGACTCAGAATGTATCTGTCTTTTTAAGTTCCTGAACAGGAAACCAGCCAGATAGAAAGAAAGAGAAAGAAAAGGTGATGCAGGTAAGCTGCAGAGGTGCTGCACAACTGGCTTGCTTCCCTTCTTGTGCCAACTGTACTTATATAAAAAGTCATTTCTGTAGCAGGAAATCCTTTATGTCTGTACCACAATCGTAACAAACGAATGTCCCTCCTACACCCCACACTTCTGCAAAAATGCCATATTTAAGAATAAGAATTTAACTTGAAGGAACACTCTTGTGGGATTTGGTTGTTTTTGCAGGTATGTATTCAATTTCAGGCCCTTTGTAGTTCCAGTGAGTCCCAGTGTCAGATTTGTGCCAGTCTGCTGCCTGCTCATGTGACCCACTTATAGAGCAAAATGAACATAAACGCAGCCATGTTTCCATCACTTATGAGGACATTACATTGACTCACATTAATTTCCTGAGGGCATAACCTAAACATAACTGCAACCACTACTTGTTTTGTCCCAACCACAAGTCTAACGTTAACCTCATAACTACATTAAAACAAGGATCTTGCAACAATTTAAATTATACCAGCACTTGCTATTTGTCCACAGTCAGATTTTCTAAAGATGATTTTATATCATATTTGAGGCACAGCTTTGGCTGGTTTCAGTCTTTATGTATGGCCACCAGGTCCAGACTGAAATACACAGTAGAAAACAAAAGAACCAGCTATATTGGTCAGGTGTGTTTGTACATATAAGATTTTGACTCTGATTTCAATGTATATACACAAATGCACAAGTAAATAGGTGAGATATAAGAATATGTGTGTATAGAGGGATAAAAATAATTTAGTGGTTAGCTTAATTAGTGTATACAGTAGGATTTTATTTAGAGTAGTGGATGCATACCCGTATGTGTACATTACATTCAGTCAGAGCAATGACAAACCTTTATTTTGAATAACATAAATAACTACACAATATACCATTGCTACACATCATTTAATTACTGTAGCATAATATGTAAATCTCATAGTTCAGATGAGCAAAGGAAAGCCGAGTCTCAGCTGCTAGCTTTGAGGCTAAATAAGCGGATGTGTTGGACTTGGCACAACATTCTCTTTGTGTGGGCTAAAGCTTAATATAATAATAGCATACAAAACTGTAGCCCAACAATATGCCGCAGAAAGAGCACTACTCTCCTCCATTCTGTTTTACTGCAACCAAACCAAGCTGCGAAGCCAAGAAGTGCAGCTCGTAGATTTCAGCTCTGTGGAAAGACATTATCATCCATGGTCAGTGTGTTCTGCCTCTCATCGCCCCCCGGTCATATGCAGAGTAAGGCGGAGTAATAGCTCCACTGAGATGGAGGGGAGGAAAAATTAAAAAAAAAACAAAGTTTTTGTTGTAAGTAGGAAGCTGCTTGTACGGACTGTGTTGCAAAGCCACCACGGGGACGTACAAGAAGAGAGAAGAGTTGGAGGAAGGAGACAGGTAATTATTCTTCTCTTTGGGTGAAAGAATCCCCAAAAAGAAAGAGAGGAAAGAGACTGAAGTTCATTGATGCTGTGTGTGTTATGAACAAATTCAGGACGTGTAGTATGCATGTCAGTACAACATTTTGTATCGACATAATATGTACTGTATTTGTTCATTAAAAACTTCATGAACCTTTGATGGAAGAGTGGTTCCCATTCACATTTACTTCTTTTGCACTGAGCTTTTTCTTTAACTTGAGCAGCAGCACTTTTCTTGATAGAGCCAAAGCTTTTAGGTCTACAGGTAGTAATTATAATCCATGAATGCACTCAGACTCAATATGAAAACTATACTTTTAAAAGAGGATTGGCGTTGCTCTTTGAATTCACAGTAGCTATACTTCTGCAGCGTTTGACATTTAGACATAACCACCATGAAAGTTTTCACTTCTTCAAATCTGAAGTGCATATTGAAACATTTACCTTAAAAAGAACCAGACTGAGAAATCCACAGTTTGGGTATTCATTGCTTATGTTCAGAATCTAAAACTGTGATATTGGCCAATAATAATTCTTGTAGTGATGTCTCAATTTGAGATTACCGAATGCACTATGAGTAAAAGAAGACATAAGTAAAATAAAGCAAAAACAACATCTAGTACTAACTGATTGTCTCCATTGTGCTCTGGGTCTAGTTTAGAAGAGACTGAGATTGGGGGACAAAACCAATGCCAAAAGAACAGGAAGCGAGTCATGCTGCTCTTAAAGTACAGGAAATAACCTCTGTGCCGATGACGCAGATCTCAGGGGAAAGCTCAGCAAGTTGTGTAGATCTGTACGCTCAGTGCACGGCCGTGTAACATGCTGCAGTACAGACACATTAGTCTGACTGTTGTTTTGTGCCGTAAATGAAAACTAAAGATGTATGATCATGTTCATCACTACATTATCAGGAGTAACTACAGCATATGGCACAGCCGTAAAGCTGCCACTGATGATATGACCATGTCACACACACACACACACACAGTAAACCTGTCGGTAAGGGGGTCTGTGCCTGGACATGGTAGGGGGATTTGGCCGCGAGCATTCATTCCCTGTGCTGGCTGGTGGGGAATGTAATGGAGAGGAGTGCAGAGGACAATCTATGTCAAGTGCTTCTCTCCAGCATAGAAGAAAGACAAGAATAATACTGGTTGAAGGATTTAATGTTGGTATTGTTCAAATCTGGTTAGAGACTAACTGGTTTCAGCTCTGCATGTTCTGTCCTTTACCTGTCCTCTCTGTCCTCAGAGTGGGTCCTCTTCGGTCATTTGTCCTTTGTCTAAACGATTATATGAAAGGACGCCCTCTCGCTCCATCGTCAAGGACAACTCCCCTCTCATTTTTCTGCCCTCATGTAGAGTATTTGAACAGTTTATGTCTGTCCTTCTAGTCCCTGAGAGGTACTACTGCAAGTATCTAATACATTAATGGATGAAAGTAATGACTGGAGGAAAAATGACAATTACTAATATCAATGTTGATTAGAATTATTAATACAGCTGAAAATAATGAATGTTTAAAAAATAATCTAAAAGTGTCGGATTGATGACTGAGATCTGGGGTTTCTGCATTGGGATTTGTACAAAGAGAAAAATAAAAAGACAATGATGGATCTCTGAGTAAGAATGCCCCAAATGATCCCTGTTAATGCTAAGAAATGCTTTCATAAATGGTTAACACAGGGTTAACAAGTTTTTTCATATTTGGTGCCCATCAGTAAATGTTCCTCTGAATCTTTTTTGAGATTTTGTAATTTTTATCAAACTGACAAACTGACACGAATAGTGTTTTCACTTGTGAGATGGATCCACCTTTCTGAGAACATGGCAACATTTAACTTTTCTCATTCACCCACACAGCAAATACACATAAACGTGTGATCAAACACACATAAACACACAGTGCATGATCACACAAAGCTATCACCTCCCACACACCAGCCTGGAAAATATTAACCTTTTCATCTCACATCACCTTTTTTCAACTAACTTCATGCATCATGCTCACAATTGCCTACAGACACATGACACACTGCACGCGTGCACAGACTGGTGTGTGTGAACTGGTTAACAGTGCACACGGATTCATACAGATGGACATACTTCTGTAGCTATCTCAGAGGAACTTCAGAGAATTCAGGGAGTGGAAAGTCATTTGGTTAAAGAGGCCCAAACTGCAGGAAATGAGAATCATTGACCCTCCCTTGTGACCAAATTTACAATCTGTGCCTGAAATCCGTTGGATGAAGAAAGAAAACAGAGAGTTAGTTAGAGAAGAAAATGTTTGAGTGGCTATAAATAGAAGACCCATGTTTGAAATGATTTTGAAAGGCATGCAGTCATTTATTATTCAGCTCATATTGCTCCGTGTTTATCACATAGAGCGGGTAAAAGAAATTAGCTGTTCCTGTTTGGAGACTAGCTAATTTTAAACTAGTAAAAAGCTGCAAGGGACACTGTGTATTCATGAAATAGTTAAACATACACAAGTGTTTAAGGCGTATACACTTGTGTGTTTAAGTGCAGTGATTCGAAACGTTGCTATATTCCTGTGCAGCGTAAAATAGCTCAGTTCCTCAGAAACCATACCAAGCAATCAAATTGTCTTAGATCAGCACCTACGAGCTGTGGGCACAGTATGATTAAGCTCAGACAAAGGACACCTCTCAAATGTTGTAAGAACCTACACCTCAGAGATTTAGCACAACCAACACTGACAAAAACAAACAGTATATTGTGAACATGAGGAGAAGAAGCCGTTTCCACTGAAAAAGGTGTATGAGGCCTCATTCATAATTCAGAGGCATCGCAGCGATATGAGAGAGGAGGACGCATCTGTCTGCATTACGCCAGCGTTGCCTCGGCTTGCATCACCCTCCTGGGTGGTTCATTTTGGAGAGTTTAATATGCTCCCTATCAGTTGTACTCTGGCTGTGGTCTAATTTCAGCCTCAGATAAGAGCCTTTATTTGTCACCCAGCTCCCCTACCCTGTCACACAACCTAAAAGTATCGTCTCAGTGTGAAATCTTTGAAGGAGTGCTGACTGGATGAGCTGCCGTTTGTCTATATGTTCCCTGTGAGTGTTCAGCACGCAGCATCCCAAGCAAGGATATTATGAAGCGTCAGTGCTAACTAGAAACCCATCCCCCACACACGCATGTATAGCTGTCTCCCAACACAAAGAGAGGCGCATGTGCCTTATTACCCACACATACACACACACAGCTGGCTGCTGGTCTGTCTGACCTAGTTTATTTCAGTAGGCTGCTCTAATGGAGGGAGCGAGTGTGGTGTATTATCTGTCTGCCTCTGATTTGCATTTCTGCCCTGTCACTGGCAGATGGCACCAGAGGTCGAGAGCAGAGCTTTTCAGAGGCCCTGTCACACGCAGCCCATGCTACACACACTTACACACATGCAAACAAGCACAGACCTATGGATACTTAAATGATCAGAAGAGCTGACTGAGAATATTCTAAAAGCATTGTGTGCAAACTTAAAACAAGTCATTCACACATGTGGGGGGATGTGCAGGTGTGTGCTTTAAAACACATGCAGCACAGGTATTGCTGCCTGGTGCGTTGAACTGTACCATCGGTTCACACCCTCTGCTCTTGCACTATTCATGCTTAATAGGAAGGAAGTGATGAATCACGCTCACTTATTTGTGGTAGTGGTGAGTGTTCAAGCACAGATAGGGCCTTTCTTTCTCACTCTCTCCCTCTCCCTCGCCCTCTCTCGCTGGCTCTCACACACACATGAACACACACTCGCTCTCTCTAGAAATCACAGAGGAAGTGAGCTGACATTAAAACCTCAGCACTTTGTCATCTTGTATCTGATGGAAGTCATGGTTGAAATCATCCATAAAGAACATCGCATTAGGTTTATTGTAACTGAGAAAGGGTGTGTTTCCCTCCCTGCCACTGCAGAGGGACATGTGAGGCATCACAGAGGTGAGAGCTCATATGTCTCTCCGTGTGTAGTGTGTTTTATTAAATTTGATCTAATCTGGCACAGTGGTTTTAATGTATGTCCCTTTGCCCTGGTTTATCACCGGCGGAGTGCATGAGGGTGTGCCCTAGATGTCGGTGAATTTACTGAAATGTATTTAAATATGTCAGCAGTTTTTATCATCACGACTTCAGGAATTGATAATAGGTTTCCATTTCATGTGTGACCCATATAAATGAAATTTGCACTTTAACTAAGCGGCGTTGTGCACACTGAAGAACATAGGTATCCAGGCGCACACATGTATGCTGTATTCATGCACACATGCACATGAAAGAGAGAGTCTTTATTTGGAGACAGGAAACATCAGGGTGTGCTCTCACTCGTTTCTCTTTACCTCCTTCTCTCTCTGTCTGTTTCTCACACACACACACACACACACACACACACACACACACACACGTAACCATTATTCAAGGGTGTGGGGACATTTTCCATGCAGTTTGAGTGGTTGAGCTTTGCAATTGTAAAGAACAATCTGCCAAATTTGCTCTAACATAAAGACACAAGTGGCTGAAGTGGCGAAGACGAATTAGCTTATGGCTCATTGGAAAGTTGAGAAGAAGAGGAACACGGCAGTTTGTCATGAGAGAGAAAACTTTGGCTGACTGAAATGTGATAACATTGTTATAATTCTACAATCAGAGTTCAAAATCAAGGCCTAAGTTCAAACAGAATGCTGCTTGTGCTTGAAAAGTCCCCCTTCCTTCCTTCTCTGTCTTTTGGTTTTACAATTTTCTTTGACATGGCCATCTCCTTTCTGACTCATCCTTCAGGTCTCAAGTGTATTGTGGTGAACCACCGTCGAATTCGCTCCACATTTATATCCTTTCCCTCTCCTGTATCTCGCTTTCTCCCTCTTTCCATTTCGGTTTGCGCCGTGTCTGTCTCTCTTTAGCGAAGGTTAAGTTCTCGCTCAATGTAGACTGCTTTAAATAACGCATATTTAAACATAAATGAGCTCGTTTTTTTTTTAAAGAAAATATTGTAAATTATACACAGTATGTCAATCTCTTGAGCTCAAATAGTTTAAATTAAATATTAAGCTTTCTATAAGCAGAAAAAATCAGACGTTAAGTTCTTCTTGCGTTCAGTGTGGCCTTCTCTTTTTTTAATAGCAATACAAAAGACCAGTCATTAACTCAGAGGGAGCTAATTGTGTAGTTTTTGCTCCAGATTAAAAACAAAGAAAGTACAGAAAAATCTGTGTGTTACCTCGGCTGCTTTAATACAGGTAATAGACATTGGTGAAGGTCGGCAGCAGAGCCGCAAAGCATTTGGGAACATTTCTCTGTGCATCTGTGCCCTTTATTTTTGCTCTAACACAATCATAGCTGCTTCATTGTGAATCAGTTTGGTGGCACTGAACGCTGTCTTTTCACACCAGCCACCGTGTCACTTTTACCCCAAAAACCTTTCAGCTACGCAACAGTTTGGGCTTTTCGCGTCTTATTTAATAGCTTGAAATGGAGTCAAATGGAACTGACATAAGCCGGTGTGTTTATCTGTTATTGTCTGTAACTGTGAGTGCGTGGCTACTTGTGTGTGTGTTTTTGTATGTTGTGGGTGGGTACAGTGGATGTGGACAACATGTGCATGTAAATGTGTGTGTGTTCTCATTTGATCGCTGCTTGCTATCCGTGTTTGTTTGGGGTTAAAAGCCCCTGTCTCTGAGGGTGTTAGCGGGGGTCATTTAAACCGGATCTGCAGCAGAATCGCTTGAGAGGCAGAAGCATAATCTGTGGCTGGCTTTGTGCTCCCAGATTAAAGTGATGATGTTTTAAAACCTTTCTCACAGCCACAATATGCCTTCGCTGCCCTCCCTTCTACTCGGTATGTGTGTGACAGCAGATCCACCGAGCCGGGTTCACGAAAAGGACACCTTCTTCTCTATTTATGAAACGGAGAGCTTTAGCACATTATCTGAAAGGACGCACGCATGTTCTATTCATCTATTAATTTGCCATCAGCATGGTGTGGCTATAGCATATCTTCTCCAGTGTTTGAGGGGAAACAGCTGCTAATCCTAATCCCCCAGTCTCCCCCTCACGGGATTCTGTCAAATCACAGGCCCTTTAAAAAGCTCTGGCTGGCTGGTTCCAGAGCTGGTTGAGTGGCTGGCTGACTGGCAGGCTCTAAATGAGAGGATGGACCACGCTTACCCTCTCCTGTGACTGACGCCGTACTAGTATGTCACTTTGTTTGCTGCTTCATCCAGTGCAGTGAAAATAGATTTCCCCGTAAACATCGGCAGACAAAACGTTCATGTCAGAAGCTTTAGAATAGATGCTAACATACGAAATGGGAACATTTAGAACATTTTGTAAGGATTAATAAACAATATATGAGCTAGTTAGCTTTAGAGGTACTGACTCATCTACTGACATGGATGTCTGCATGCTAAGCTAACATAGCCATAGCTTCATATTCAAAGACATGGAACAAGTTGTATTTCACAAATAAACTATTCATTTAAGGGTTCCCGAGGAAGACACTCAAACCCAAAGTGCACTTGATGTTTTTGGAAGTAAACTATGAAAAACAAGATTAGAATCATCAGGCTTCGTGATCGGCTACCAGATGAATTCTTTCGTCTTTTTTACATATCTAGGTAAAGAGAAGGTCTTGGTGCATCGTTCTCTAAAGCGAGGCCAAGTAACCTTTGAGGAAATAATTAACACATTCTTCCTCTTACAAGTAAAGAAGCTGAACTCAAAAGCAATAAAACCTCAATTACTCAACTCTGTACAGTTTTTTGATGCTTACGCCAGCAAACGTTAGATAGATATTGTCCTGTACTTGACATTGCTGAGTCATTTTCCTAATTTTATGACTCTTGAGAATGAAAGTTAGTTCTTGACTGTGGAAGTTTTTAATAAATGCAAACTAGCTTAACTGAAGGCCCACTATCCAGGTTTTAGACTGAAGCCTGTGGCCTTCATTTTATATGGCTGCATCTTGTGCATGAACTGATTTTGTTAAATGTATTTATTTCTGTACATGTTCTACCAATACTATATTAGTTATTACATATTATGTGAAATTATTTACATATGTGAAAGAATTACAAAATCAAGTAGCCACTGAGTGGCCTCAGTGACAAATGTTATACAAGTCATGTTTTAATCAAGATGTAGCACCTGCCACACCTGGACTGGTTTAAAAACATAGACGATTGGATGAAAATCTGACATTTATGTTTGTCTGACATGAGGAGTGTTGCAGTCCCCTCAGGGTTTATGTTGTCTTCTGTTGCTATTTTCATTTCCTCACATAAGTGGAAGATTCAATCTGTGTTTAGATTTCAACTTCCTGCTTTTCTACTCCCGCTTCTACATGCATTTTTAATTTGCAACCTAATTTTGAAGAATTGTGTCTTGGAAACGCCGATCGTGATCCTTACACTGGTCTCTGAGTGCAGCTTTGAATGAGGTTGATCAGCTGAGAGTCACTTTGTTGGCAACATATAAAAATTATCTTCATAAAACCACCAGAACTCGAGTATGTTCAAGATGTGTACACTTTTCTAGATGTGCCCCATGAAGCTGAAAGTTTGCAGTGCCATTTCCAACTTTCACTCTCTAGCAGAAACACTAATATCGACCTTGTCCATCAGCTATTCTCACATCAGTCATTCCAGATAATGACTCTCAGCTGGGAAAGACAGAGAGTGGAGGCACAGTGAGCAAAGAGTATCAGCCAACACACTCGCGCCTCTCACTCCCTTGTTCTTGGTTTATAAGGATGAGATGGGAATGAGGAGTGTGCGGGTAACTATCAGTTATCAGCGTGAGGATTAGGGACTGTCATCAGCAGCTATATGCCTCATATTACCCTCCTGATGACACTAGATGGAGAGAGGGAAGAGAGCAAAGAGGAGGGGGATGAGTGTGCTCGGGGGAAGGATTATGCCTGCTCTAAGATTTCAGGGTAAAAGTCAGGTAGAGAACAGAGCCTGTCAAAGTAAACCAGATAAATGTATAGGCTCTGGTGTGTGAACTCTTGTATGCACACAGATTCCAACAGATATGTGAAGACCTTACAGCGGGGGCACCTTTCACTACTGGGTGCCTTTCACAGAAAGCCAAGCTAAACACAATGCAAGTTCCTGTTGTAGAAATGTGTGTGCGTGTGCCTTTCTGACAGACTGCAGACTACGATCATAAAACTGATATGTTTCTTTCCATGTTTTCAGCATCTGGCCGTGCATGTTGACAATTATTCAGCGCAACAGAGACATATGTGCTGCTCACTGATCACGCAGAGGGAATAAGTACGTGTGTGCGTCTGCGTGTGCGTGTGTGTGCGCGCTGAGGATGGGGAGGGGTGGTGGTGGTGGTGACAGCAATACAGTAAGTGTTTCCATGTGCTTCTCTTATTCATGAAGACGCACAAACACTCACAGACTGACAAGCATGCTGGCATATCCATGTCAACAAAAACTCACAGACGCACCCAGAACACAGCTCATGTGACTCATTAGGTGACTCAGGTCTTGACAGTAAACATAACATCTGAAAACATTTACCGTATATTCATTAACAGTTGGTCCAACTCATGACGAGAAGAGCTTTAATGGATTTCCATCAAATGCACCTTGCCAGCTGAACTCCACACTCCGCTTGCATGTATGTGCAGCTACGTGTTTTCAAACATCTCCTTCTCCTCCATCCTAATTCCACTTCCTTATTCACCATAGTTCCGGTGTGCTAAAGCTGAGCTATTTTGGTGCTTTCACACAGAAAGAGAAGCCACGCAGCGAATTTGTTGAAAGTGGGAACAGGTTCACAGGATAGTATGATGATTTAAAAAGCTGAGATCTTTTAGAGGGATAAAGGATTGATAATATTTAACATCTAATGCATTTTTTTAAGGCTTTGCTCATATTTGCATACGGTCATAGGCAGATTGTTATGTGAACAGAACAGAATTAGTCCTGTGCTGAACTTGCTCATCAGATATTCATGAAGCTTGACCTAAAATAGTTTGATTAAAATCTAAAATAAGTGTAATAATATGGTGATGAAAGCTACAATTGTTTTAATATTTGTTGTAATCCCCTTCAAAGAAAGGCTGGATTGGATTCCAGCTTTAATGTAGTGGATTAATTTGAAAATGCAGTTCTCTGTCTCAGGACGTCAATGGGTTCCATGTTCCAGTGCTTTTGAAGCAGCTTGCGTGATAATCAGAGTGAATGCATAAGTAATCAGAGCAACTTGTGCAGCTTTTTATCTTATTCGTAGCCGTTTGTGTTGTGAATATAATGTTTGCGTGACATCTCATAACCAAAATACTTCCTTATTAGCATCATTACAGAGGCATGCTCCAAGACTGATTGAGCGTGTTTGCTAGTTTTCCTCATCAGCCGCCACAGTAGACCACCATGAAGAGAAGAGGCAGAGAGGCACTTAGCATGTAAGAAAAGACCATATGTGTGAGCATGAGTGTGGGCACAGAGAAATGATATGCCTGTGGTCCTGCTCGGGCTTATGTGAGTCTGTGGGAGGCAAAGTACGACTTTGTTCACACTGTAGTATATTTGTGTGTATGAGTACGATGGTCTACACGTGTGGGTGTGTGCACTTTTTCCACAGGCTGACACTTGAGCTGCTGCTGCTTCTGCTGAGTTTTTTGTAACTTACAGTGCCTGTGTGTGTGTGTGTGTGTGTGTGAGAGAGAGACAGAGAGAGACGGAGAGAGAGAGAGAGAGAGAGAGAGAAAGAGTGTGAGTGTGTGTGTGTGTATGTGTGTGTGTTTAAGCTTTTGTTTAATTTCTACTTCCTGTTTTATTCTTGGCCTAATCCAAACGCAACACAGCTGTGCAGTGAGCCAGAGAAAGAGGGCTTGGGGGATGGGTTGCCAGGTCCTGGTGAGTGCAGCCATGCTCTACAACTGCTACCAACAGATGGAAGGGAAATGGGGTTACCAGCTTGGGCTTATCTTCTCTTTGTAGGCCAGACTGACCCCACACACAATCCCCCACCCCCTCATTTGTTGAAAATTCTGTCCTTAAATCTCTGTATTTTGGTGTTAGATTTTTTTCACACCAGCTTGATATGCAGGCTATTGAAAGGCCATACCCATTAGAAAAAAACAAACACATCACACAGGACAAAGTCACAGTTATTGAAACTTCTGCCATTTCAGAAGTTTGATTTCCTATGACATAATTGTTCCTAATAGATACACTGTGTAATGTTTTCTAACATTTCTACATTATAATGTGGAGAGGTTCTTCTGAGGGTGAATTTCTATTATCTCCCCTTGACTAGCAATAAAGCAAAACTGTGCACATTTCAGGGTGGCCTTTTATTGTGGGCAGTCTAAGACACACCTGTGCAATATCCCTGCTGTCTAATCAGCACCTTGACATGCTACACCTGTGAGGTGGGATGGATTATCTCGGCAGAGGAGAAGTGCCCACTAACACACATGTAGACAGATTTAAGAACAATATTTGAGAGTCATGGGGAGAGTTTTTTGTGTGTAGTAACATTTTCAGCTGTTTGGGTTCAGCTTAAATCAAAAAGGGTTGCAATAATGGTGTCTTCTACCATCTCAAAAATCACAAACAAGCAAATGAAATATACATATTCACTATTATTTCAAAAATATTTTCTTCTGACTCATTTTAACTTGGACTTGACTTAGTCTGGATTTGGACCTGTCTTGGACTACAGCTACTTCTTCAATGACCAAGTGAAAATACTTTCATAAACCAAACAAGCTTCCACTGAGCATCATGAATATTACTCAAAGTGGTTACCCACTGAAAATGCAACACAAACATATTTTCACTTAACTCTACCGTTTCTTTTCATTCTATAATTTAGGATATTGTTGTGTGTTCCATCGCTTCCTGGTTATATCCATGTATAAAACATGACCCACAAAATGGAGGAAAATACTAAAATACACAAAGCAAACATTCCTACAAGACGCCCATCTTTACATCTCGAGAGATGTTGATTCAGAGAAATCAGACAAACCAACATCTAATAGCGAAGAGCAGCCCCTGCTCAAAACATACAAATGAAGCTGTATATTGATTAGATTAATATTTCAGTTGCTGCTTCTTCCTCTGTGTCTGTGATGAAGAGGGCAATCAAAAGCAAAGTGTGGACTCTCAAAACTTGAGCTCTACTTAAGTCGGCCCTCTTCCTCCTCTTCAGTCTCGCTTGCCTGTAGAGAGCTGAGGCATCTCTCTGGTCTTCCTCAACCCAGCACAACACATTCATTATTAATCTAACAAAAACAGTCTCTCTCCCTCCTTCTCAGCTCAGCCAATTACAGTTGGGCCCCAGCGACTGCTGCCTGTCTCATTTGACACTGTGCTGGTTGGCTTTGATGTCTCTATCAACTCGAAAGAGTCAGGGACTGAGCCTTATTAGAGCAGAAAGGGATTATGTGACTGCCTGCCTCTGGGGGAGGACATTTTTTTAAAATGTGTATGTTTAATTCATACTTTATTTTATTATCAGGAGACTTTGGGCCATGCTTTCGCCAAGGTCTCGCCACTCTGCTCTCCTATCACAGTGACATGGTTGTTAATCCTGTTACTCTTTCATTTGAAGAGTCCCAGAAGCCTGTAGGCAGAGCAGGCTCGTCTACCCGGGGCCTCGTACTCGTTCCTCCTGGGCTGGTAGCCTTTCCTTCCTGCCTTGATTAACCAGCAGCAGCCACTGTACATGCCAGCACTTGATGGTTTGGCATGAGATCGGGCCACTTTTGGCTCTCTAATGGTAACGTTTATAAATCAGGGTTCAGAGGTCAACTTGCTTTGAAATCAGTTCAGGAAATGTAGATGTACTGCTCCTTAGACAGAAATAACACCAAAAAAATCCATGTAATCTCCAAACTTACTCCACCAGCCAAGTTTGAACAAAGTACTGCTCTTACCCAGAAACTAAACATGGACGATAATCAAGATTCTTTTTGCTCAGACTGCCTTGATTGTAGATGCTTAAGCTCGCTGGTTGAATCACTGTTATGTGCTTTAAGTGGGCACTTTGCCCTTAACTGATCTTTTAATAATAATCCTTCCATCACTTCCCTACGTCAGGTTCCACCCGCCATTTGCAGCGCTGACCTTTAAAGCAGGAAGTTGCAACGACAACCTGCTTTACAGCATTTTTCTCCCCCCCTCATCGATTGGAGTTGCTCGTGTACATTTTTTCCCCTCCCTGTCTCTCTGCACATACTCCACGTTACAGGATCTGGGCGCTGTCAAATGAAACTGCGCCAACCTCGCCGTTTGATGACGAGCGCACATTACAAAACTTACTGTCATTCTGCATGATTTTCATTACCGTCAAAGCATGAGGGGAGAATATTACATAAACCTCTGATGTAATTTTCTGAGCATGACTCAAAACACTGGGGAATCCGAGAAGATACACCGCAGAAGATACACCTCAAAGCTGGTTTCTTTAAGAAAAGACAACATTGCATACATTTATTAGAGATGGACGCCAATTCCAATACATGCAAATCACTATTGTCCTGTAAATGTAGTGCTGACATTATTGCAAACACTTGTCTCCCTGCTGTTTTGTGTATTATATTTTTATTATCTTAGGATAAAAAAAACATTAACAATTACATGGGATGCCTTGTTCTGCATAATTTAACGTATACACAGTGGGAACAGGAATGGCAATGCTTTAGACATCATCACAGCCTCTTCATAACCCCGCCCACCCCCAACCCACTGCCCGCATGCAGTTTGCACTGCACAAAGGCCAAAAGTCACGTGAGACAGCCTGCAAAGAGCACGAGAAGCATTCACAGTAAAGGAGGATATGATGGAGGCATGGGGAAGTAAAAATGAAAGGAGAGGGGTGGGGGGAGAGAGAAAGGGAGTGAAACAAAGTGACTGCAGCACTGGCCTTGGTTTAGACAGGAGAAGGAGCAGCAATGTCCTAGTACATCATTCTAACTTCTCCCACACTTCAACTCCCGTCTCCTGATTGTGGTACTTTTTCCATTGTCAATGACACAAAAAAGTTTGTTTATATTTGCATGTATATATGTATATACATATACGTATGTATACATATATATAAATACATTTTTATAGCTACAGCACCTTTTCCCATGGGGCAACAGTATCAATACCTCGCACGTGGTATATGGCCATGCCAAAGAAAAAAAAAGAAAACTAAAAACATTATATTGGTCAGGATATTTATCTTTTTTTCCCTAAAATTGGCATTTGACATGATGATATTCTATTGCCGTCTGGGGGAGGGAAGGGACAAAGGTTCTTCTTTTGAGTTTATATTCAAGTTTTGTCCTTTTTTCAGGTGTATAATTTCTTCTTTTCTTGTTTAAAAAGAGTTCACACTTTTGTGATTTGTGTGTGCTGCTCTTCATCAAAAGGTTCATTTTCCGGATCAGAGTCAGTGGTGTCAGAGTATCGATAATGGTCTGGCTCATTGTCGCTAACGTCCGGGGTGACTGATGTCGAAGTGCTTGCCTCCGAGTTTGAAGGCTCCTCCACGGTTTTCGTAAAATACAACTTCACCTGGAATTGCAGATTGAGACAACCGACTTCAGTCTGTGCACTGAATATAAACATGAAGGCTGAACAACGTACAGATACATCTACAACATCTAAACCCTGTTAAGTTCTGTTGCTGCTTACCTTGAAGTTTGGCGAGAAGTAGCGGTTAGCTTTGTCTTTGTTGGCCTTGTCTAAGTCGTTCTTGGTGAGCGTCAGGATGAGGTAGTCCCTGTCGCTTTCCCTGACCTCTGTGCTCGGTGGCTGGCCCTGTCCCTGTCCCTGTCCCTGTCCTGATGCTGCCTGCTGGCTCTCTGCATTGTTCACTGCCCCGTTTTCCAACTTGATCCAGCTCTCCTCTGGTCCAGGGATGAAGAAGGTGTTCACCCAGAAGTGAAACATTTTGTCCTGGAGGGCAGAGGTGATGGGAGAGGTTTAGGTTTTCTCTGTGCACTTCAGCTTATTTGGGTAGTTTCTAAACATCCACGTTCTCAGTCGAACCAAACATACAGCTTCAGTTTGTAGGACAACTGTTGCTAAGCAATAAAATGCAACTGCACAAGTTATTGCTGTTTCAATTATGACGTCAACAGTTAACTTAATGACGGACAGAAATTATTCAGTGACAAGTGCCGAGCAAATTAAGATACAACAAAAACCTGATGAGTGAGTGACACAACCAACCTTCTTCATCATCTTATTCTGTTTATGGAAGAACTCCACTTTGATGTCTCCACAAACTGGCAGCGGCTGGGGGAATTCGAAAAACATGTGCTTGTCCTCGCGTCGCGTGTGAGTGGGGTTTGACGTGTGAATCTTCACTTTGAGTTGGTACACCACGAACTGAGGATCTGCAAGAAGTTGTTGATGTTGCATTGGGGAGGTGTGGAGCGCGGCGAGGTTGTGAGAGAAAAAAAAACAGGAGACGAGTGAGTGACAGGAGAAGAGAGATAATCATGAGAGCAAAGTGTTATTACAAACAGCACAGCACACCACCACCTCCCTCCACAGAATAATGCAAAAAAAAAAAAAAAAGGTCACAAAACATTACAATTAAAAGGAGGAGAAAGTAAAAGTTCCAGATCACAAAATGTAACACCAAAAGAGACCCAGAACCAGAGACACAGGACCTTATTCTGATGAGACAATCACGGTTTGCTCAGTTTTGGAACAGCACAACACATTGCATATAGAAGAATTTTAACCCTTCCTTCTTCTTGTCAGGCTGAGTGTCAGAGATGACTTCATATACCCGTGAGCTAGTCCTATCCTGCTAGGCAACATGTCTACCTCAGACCGCTCCTGCCTGGTGGATCTCTGGGACCACATAAAAGCAAATGAGTGAAATGATAATAATGGATGAAAGGCTCATTTACCCCAATGCCAATTCCCTTTCTTGAAGCCCTGAGGGGTCGGCTCGCTCCTGTTTTTAACGGTACTGTCCCCTTAGAGAGAAAGAAGGAGATTATCACAAACAGGGCCCAGCTAGCCTGTCAGGGGCTTGACAGCACAGCAGGCACAAACACAAGAGCTCTACACAACTATTCACACAATTTTTCTTAAAAACATAACGCGTGTAGCTTTAAATAGGAGGTGTGCATCTCGTAGATTTGACACAGGATCTAATGTGTTGTGAAATACACAAAGGGGAAGGTAAAAAAAGGGGGAAACTTGAGACTGCTGAAAACCTCAAATGAACATAAAACACCATAAAACAGTTTTCCTTGGTGCTTTTAGCAAACAACTGTGTGACGTCTTTAACAAACTTGCTTTTCCTTCTTTTTGTTGCTGTGCCGAGTTAAAACCTGAGTGTGAAAAGGGGCTAGTGTGTATGTGTACATGTATTAAAACGTAAAACTCAGAATAGGGTCTTTTTTTAAAAGGAAACAAAAGAATCGGTACAGTCAGATGTTAGGGTGAAAAAGCCACAGGAGTAAAGGGAAAAAGAGGCTTGTTCTGTTCAACAGTTACAATTTTACAAATTCAGATAAAGCACTGTATGACTCAGACACATTTGAGGAGAAAAAAAGAACAGTTTGACATTTTCGTATGCTACGACTATAACAGAGCAGGATTACAGCATTAGAAACACCATTAGCATGTTAACACACAACAAAAGTACATTTGCACAAGTGTCATAACCTGATTTTATGTAAAAGCCTCAAACTATAACTGATGACGGAAAATGCTAAAAGTGCTCTAGTGTTGATAAAGTTAAACTTAAAATCAGACAAGTCTGAGTCTGGCTGCTTTGTTTCTGTGTCGCTCTGCCACCGAGTACGGGACAAACAAGTGTGACTGTTTGCGTACACACTTTTCAACAACCACTGAAACTCAGAGTAGACATGCAGTGATACTTAAATACATTGTGAGAAACATAAGTGCAGTGAGCTAATGAGTGCACCATCTAAATATAAAATGACTCACTACATTATTAGTTGAACTATCGAACTTCAGACATTTCCCCGTTACTCGTCCATAAAGCTCATTTCTACATGACCTAACCTACACTACGGTCGGGAATTCATCTGAATATTACTAATTATTACACTAGATGATAAAAAAAATGGAAGCTCAGATGGCTTCTTACACAAATGTGCAACAATTTGGTACCAGCTGAGATAATACAATTCTTAGATTAATTTTTGTTTATGTGCTTTTCTTTAAAGACAGATAACAAAAAAAATCCAATAACTGAAAAAACCATTAGGACAAAACGAAAGGATCATATTCAAGTCTTCTAGTCTTGTTGTAAGCAGCAAGATGACTTAATCAGTGGAAAGCTGCTGTTTTTAGTCAAAAGATCTAAAATGAGTAGAGCACATTTACACAGGTTCGGTTTTAAAACCCCAGCAGAAGACGACTCGACTCTACCATGGACGACCTGCTCTGTTCTGTGGTGCTAAACCGTAGCGTGGGTGAGCCCTACAGTGCACAGCACATCCAAGGCCCTCGTTCAGCCTGAACAGCGGCAGTGCAGAGTTAGAGTTGAACATGAGCGTGACTCACTGCAGGTTCCCCCGCTGAACATAGGGAGAGTCTCGAACACCATTTTGTGGAAGAGCAGCGCCACCGGCTTGTACTCGAGGCGTTGCTTCAGTAGGTGGCTGTAGTAGTAGACGTAGCGACGCTGGCTCGGGATCGTTACTCCCTGCGGCGAAAATGAGGAGGTTTAAAGATCCAGAATGAACAAACCAAAATAAAAAGGTTCATTATAGGTTGAGTTCAGTTCAAGTAATTGATCAATTTGCATTCGTCTGTTATATGCTGCTATTAAATGAACACATCAGGAGAGGGGGCCTGCTATGCTATGGACTTTTTGACAATAAATAGACCCTCCAAAGACTAAATAAAAATACAATTGCAAGAAATGGTATGACATGAGAAGCCTCTCACCTTCTTGTCCCTTGTCCTGACTTCGCCGTAAAAGTCAAGCGCTTCCTGGGCCTTCTCGAATTTGCCTCGATGGAGGAGATATGCGCAGATCATTACTCCAGTGCGGCCCTTCCCAGCTTTACAGTGGATGGCTGCCACGTGATTGTCATCCTCGCTGAGCCACTGGTCCAGGTCTTCACAAAACGGTTTAATTAGCTCCAGCTGAGGAGGGTTGTGGTCTTCAAAGGGGTACTGTGCAACTGATGCGAGACGGGATGCAGGCCCACGCAAAGTTGAAACATGAGAAGAAAGAATTGTGGCGCACAGAGGCACACAGGTCAGAAGAGACAAGACACAGAGGGGGGAGACACACAGAACATTTAGTCAGACTTCAGTGGCCTGGTGTGACATAATTCTTCTTTTTTTTTTTACCAACAGAGCAACACAAAGCATCAATACAACACATGAACCTACCTCTGCAGTTAAATTTGGCAGCGTCGTAGTGTCTTTCTGCGCAGCTGAAATGAGAAGAACCAAATCCAGTCAACGATCACTCAGAGGAAGTTGGTGAGAAAACAAAGAGCAGTTCAGGTAGAAACGCAACCTAGAGCACTTACAGGTTGTAGATTTTGTAATGGTTTTTATGCTTTGAGTCCAAAAACCTGTTTGCAAGAGAGAGCACATGGAGAAAGGTTATATGCATTCAATTATTTACCACAATCTTAAGACGTGACCATGTAGCAGAAGGACAAGTTACACAACTCACCGTACTACATCGTCTATATTGTTTCTGTACACGCCTTCGAGTCTTTCGGCTGGAAAACCCATAGCAATTATGTTTGGGTAGATATCTGTTCAGAGAGGGGTCAAGGTAATGCACATTTTGCATTGCTATAGAAATCAAGCTTTCAGAACATAACCATGAAGGCATAAAGGCACAGAGCACCACATCTTAACTCGCAGAATAAAGGCTTCTGTGTGTGTGAACAGTGACGAAACACGGCTAAAGAAACGTGCTCTATAGGAACTGGCCATGATAGCTCATTTACAAGAATGCAAAGAGGACTAGCAGAACGTTGAAAAGTTTCAGCCAACGTCAAGATGAAGGTGTCATTGTAGTTGTGAGCAGATAGGAGAGGTACTGAACAGTGCGCGTATGTGTGTGTGTTGTGACAGATGGCCTTGACAGTGAGAAGCAGGCAGAGGGGACAGGAGTAACAGCGCTCCCGCTCAAGCCAGGCCCACATGTGGGTGCACCCAGATAGTCTCCACTCCCTGACCTGCATGTATTTTTAGAACACAAAGTTATATCGGGATGATCGCAAATGTTCGGCTTATCTCTCTTTTGAGTCCCGCTAGACCAATTTGAATATGTGGGATCAAATGCAGGCAACATGAAGACACGTGTAAAAAAATAAAAATACATCATCAAATAAGAGCACTTTGTGACAAGTTGCATGTGCAGCGGCAGACAGCTGGTGCATTTTTGTATTGATGCACAAGTGGAAACAAACAACCTTGCTTCTGCTGCATCTTTACAGTCTCCTTAAATCATGGAATGGAAAGCCACGTGTCGGACTGTGACAGAATATGTTGCAGCCATTTATATGGTGACATGCAAACAATAATAAAAGGGACACGCTGTGTGACATGCTGCAGCAGAAATAATAATTGAGTTGGCATACATGTCTTCATGGCTCGGCTGCAACGCCTACATGTAACTGAAGTCTGCTTGTCGCCATAAGCTGTGGGATTTCACACTTCAACCGCTGACTAAAGGGCAACCTTTTCTTACACTTCCTGTGCCACGATGTCAAAAATAGAAAAGCTGAATATTTCTAATTGGATGCGTCTGTTTCATATTCAGCAGGCCTTATTTTCCCAGGGTCGAAACACTGTTTCAACTGGTCAGAAAGATTTGACACACACCAGACAACTCCGGTGCAGAACGACAGCACCTTCAAAGACTTGCGTATGCAAAAACACAGCAAAACACACAAGGACAACCCTTTGCATGGTATCTGGACCTGCTGCTATAGAAAATGTTAAAATTTAGCAGCGAGTACCTGAGGCCAACTGTACAACAGAGAGACAATCAAAGAATAAAGATCTACTACAGAGCGTTGTGTCTTAATGCCATTTCATGCAGCTGAGGTATGTTCAGCACAGGTCTTGATGCATGAATTCAACAGCCCAACAGCTGATGTGTAGAATTATTTAAATACCGTCAAGCTACTTCCCTGTGGCATGAAACACACAAGCTTATCAGTCCATAATGTGACACAATGCCCTCCGTTAATGCCTAAAAGACCTAATTATGAGCCAAATACAGGTCTGCTATGCTATTTAATGGGCTACTGTAACCCTTGGACCCTATTTGCAAAGTGATCCCAGTCAGACTATTCTAAGTGTTTTTAAAAAGCTTGAGAGCTCCCAGGAGAGCCTCAACCCAGAACATAGGGGGCTTGGTCTCTGCAGCTGGGGGGGAAGCTCGCATATAGGACCCCTGACGGAAGCTCCAAGTAGGAGGGGGGGGGCAAAATCATCCGTTTCAGGCACGCCTTTTCTTTAAAGCCCTGCCTCGACTATGCATACGCCAAATCCACAACTGAGAGCAGGAGAGAGGGGGGGAAAAGGGAGAGTGGGAACCGGCAATCGTTGAGCGAGTAGGGGGTTGGGAGGACAGGAAAGAAGGAGAGCAGAGGAAAAGGGGGCATACAGAGGGAGGGAGAAATAGAGTGGGAGTAGTAAAGAAAAAAAGAGCAAAAGAGAGGTGGTGGGTTGAGAGGGTAGGAGCAGGAGAGAGAGCTCAGACGGCAACGATGATACAAGATCATGGGCAACTCTAGCAACTCTGGCAATTCCCAGAACTGTGATACTGCATTACATAACTAGAAAGAGACCATATTGTTTTTAGACACCACGCCAAAAATTATAAAAGGGGTAGTTTGAAAAAGCCCACATCTGAGCTAGAGGAGACTTCAAGCAAAAAGGAAGATGCCACTCTTGAATGGCGGGCCCCTTCACACCTGAACAATACTTCAGATGCAAACCACAGGGTCGTGCCACACACACGCTTTACCACATTATAAGACCAGGTGAGAAAGATCTGATCAAACTTTGTGATGAATACGTTTCCATCACACTACATCACAGCTGACAGCTCAATACGTTTCCATCTGTAGTGATATAACAATACTGGATAACATTACCTAATTCCACAGTATAGATCATAAACTGCAAATTATGCTCATTAATACCTGGTTGATGTATTACACACTGTATGGAAACACTTTTGGCTGCAGCAGACAGTCATTATCAATCATTCTCCCAAATATCTTTCTCAGTTTGTTGACATAACAGTCCAAAGACCAAATACATATGATTTACTCTCATAAAGAACTAAAGAAGCCAGTACATTTACAAATTCCAGCAGCCCTGAATTTCCATGATTATCGTGTAGAATACTGATAAAATCGATTGCCTCAACAAATAAGTAACTACTTTCCTCAGCAGAAATATCAAAGTCAAAGGAGGTTTGCAATATTTTTACAACATCAAGTGCACATCCAAGACCGTGACCAACCGAAACACTGTCAAGTTAGACTCTAGGGTCAGTCACTTGGTTGTTAATCTAGTTTTTCGCTAGACAAGTAACTACCAACTTCAAGCAATACTGCACCAGGGAACCAGGTCAACTACTACCAGTGGCCTCCGATGAGAAATAAACTCTTTGCAGAGGTGAATTAAAAAGTCATTTGTAAATCTGGAAATTACTACATGTACAAAATGGGAACATTAACCTGTTGCCACATATTTTTGCAGAGAAAGGTATTCTGTGATCAATACATGACATCTACCTCCAAACACCAAAGAAACATTAATGACACCGACTATTTCAGAGGCTCAACCTAGATCCGCCGCTCGGTGTCCGGTAGGCAGGTTAAATCACTTCTTTGTTAAAGGAAAGGAAGCTCTCTCACACACACACACACACTGAAGTCCAACTTTACAGGTATTTTCCAGCTATGACGTGACTGTGACATTTGTGCTGCTGCTTTGACAGATCCACCATCTTTCAAACATGCTGCGCTCTCTGACCAACTAGCCACCTAGCTAAGTCACAAGGAAGCTAGCTCCCTCTCGATGCTCAACTGACATTTCTCGCTCCACTTGTACTAATCAATGCAACTATTACATGTTCATAATCAATGTCCCGCTTCCTGCGGAACAGGACACGGAAGGATACATGTTAAGTCCAGGTCGAACCCATCCTCTTGATATCTCCTTTTGTTCCGACTGACCATTTCTTTTATAATTGCAGCCATTGTAGCAGGTGACAGGAGTCTATATGTGGTAAATGATGAAAGCAGGTTTTTCTAGTATTGACAGGCTGGTTCGGTGTGTCGCAGTCACTGGGTCTGCTTTCTGAATTTAGCAGTTCTTTGGAGAAACGTGCTAGCCAGCAGAGCTAGCAGTGACTGTCGGTAGGATTAGAAAAGCTTCCTCTGGATCATAAAGACGGGCCTTGCTCAGCTCCTCCGTGCAGGCCCGACTTTCCCAATCCTGCAATTTGTCTTCCAAACACTCCCGAATAAAATACATGCAGTTGTCCTCAGATAAACCTTTAGATGGCAGACACGGTCCACGCCGACGACTCAATTGTAGCCGCGTCGACTGACAGGGGAGGGGGGGGTAGAGAACTCACCGGTTCCCAAAACCCGTATCCAGTCACTCAGACGTAGCTAGCTCTCGCTAGCTAAGAAGCTAGCAAGCACAGCTCGCTAGCAACAATAGCTATTGCTGCCTCCTCTTTCGACCCAAAAGCCTCCTAACGATTCAACATTGTCATCGACTGATTGCCAAGAACACATCTGAAAAAAGTGACAGGCTCCACCTTAAATGTATATAGACTATACAAAAATCAGAAATCTGCACATATTAGCTTGACAGTTCCGTCCCGGGGAATCATCTTTTCTCGCTCCTCTCGCTCCAGCTGAACTCTCAGGCTCCCATCATGGCCTCCACCGAAGGAAAAAAAGAAGCTAGTGCAGGCTGGGATTTTAGAACAAATATCCCGCCGCCTTCGCCATATAGTCCCACTGCTTCATTAAAAACGAAAAATGCAATATATGTTAATATTGTTTCAGCAACTAATATTAGTCCCTGATTATCTGCTACCTTCACGATTAATCGTTTTTAGCCTAACCAGCGCAACGACTGAGTTATTCTGTGCCTGTGGCGGAAGGACAAAATGAGACCGCATGCCTACGCGCCCTTCTGTCAAAGTGATCACGTGTGGTTGTAATTAGGGAAGTTTCCAACATAATGTCACTTTTCGCGGTTTAAACTGTCATCTCATGCTACTGCAAACATACCCTTCGATACGCGTCACAGTCATTATGTGCAGAAAGATCCACTGTAATGTACATTGCTTTCTCTATATAATCTCATGAAAGCGGTCCTAAATTATTGCAACATTAGTTGTATGGGCCGTAGACGTCAATTTATGTTTTTTTGAGTAATGCACAGTATTAGTAAATAAAACAAAACAGTTTTTTTATTAATAATATGTATTTAATAATAATGAAAAATATCTAAGCACATTTATTTAGATAGGTTACAGTTTTGCAACATGTTTCTGCTACTTCATAACTATATTTTGTATTATATCTATATCCACATTCTAATCGTAATCACCTGCTTCCATTTAGTGTCCAGTGAAAATCTGACTGGTTTTGTTCATCCTTTACGATTGTCCAAATAATTATTAGCGATCATCACCTTGGTGCTCTTCCTTATTTTCTGATATGTTATTGACTAAATGTAAAAATTATTGTTAGTTTCAGCTCTGGTACTGATTTTCTCCACACATGTTTGCTTTGTGTTTTCAGAGAAGCTGCTCTGGAAGCATTGTCTATAAATGAAGTCAAATAGCGCCCGCCACAGCATGAGAGCGGCTTCATGTCCATCATGTTCACATCCACATCTGGAAACAAGGAGTCCTACTCAGCCCATATCTATGCAGCATGACAAATGTGCAAATCATAATAGATATGACATAAGAAAAATAATTTACATTTTAATGTACATAAACAGACTTGTACAACAATTCTGAACACCTGAGTGGAAATGTGTGCTGCTAAATAGGGTTAGCCTATATTCAGAAAAGTTAGGCCTCTAGGACACAAGAGGTTTACAACAGCAGCCATCTTGGTCATTTCTCGGTGATATGACATGTTGTATGTACAGTACATTTTATAAAGTACCGAGGGTGCAGTTCAGCAGATTTAAATGGGGTTACCTGGAACATCGCAGATTAAATGATTGGATCCCATGTACAGCTAATTATAAAGCTGCTTCTTACAGATGAGACTGTTCCTCCTCATAGAAGAACACTCACCCCATAGTAATGTAAGCCCTTGCAGCTTAATGACTGGCAAAATTAATCATTCCTTTCACTTCTGTCAAGCATCTTAAGTGAAATTTGAAAAGTATCTCAGGATCCCCTTAATCTCTAATCTCTCTTGTGTGAGAAAGTCAATCCAGAAGCAATCCCAGTGTTTTTCAATCAGTCAGTTTAAAAAAACCTCACCGGTATTTCAAAAAGGTTTTATCCAATAGCAACTGAACTTGTTAGGTTACTTGACGTTTACAGAAGGGTGAAACTTGTTAGGTTACTTGACGTTGTTAAGTAACCTAACAAGTCCAGTTGCTATTGGATAAAACTTTTTTGAGATAACCATGACCTGCATGACTGAGAACCTTCACAGATATTCACCGTTGTTGACTGCAAGTCAGGTTCACTTTCCAATTAACAGAAAATATATATATATATATATATTTCGGAAAACGGGTAGTAACAAGGGACACAAAGGATGTTAGAATGAGTAGTTAGCAGGCATTTACCCACTGTCAGAGAAACCCAAAGCTGCTAGGTTTTTAGTACATTCCATTTAATGTGGGATTTCCTTCTGCCTGTGTGTTTGTGTATGACTTCATGCCAGCAGATGGCAGCATCACACCTTTAGCTTTGCAGTCCCACTCATAGGATAGTCTACTACTTCAACCTTTAACCATAGAAGATAGGTATGGACCTTATACAGGCATTCAGTTATTGTGAAGTATGTTGCATAATCAGTGGCCCACAGACAAAGTTACTGAAAAGGAAATGTTTAAATCCAGCATCCATTATTTTAAAATTGGTCACCAGCATTAAACAATGACAAATACTTTTTTATTACTTCATGTTACAAAATGATTTTGTCTTTCTAAAATTGCAGGTCTTCATTACATTAATGCACATGCCCATTTGATGACAAATCTTATTTGCCCATTTCAGACAAACACCAGCAAAGGCACCATCATATCATTAGAAAATCTACATTGTAATATACATTAATAATAAAAACAGTCACATGATTATTCAATTAACAGTCATAACAAAGGCACTACAGGTAGTGATAAGGCTTGATAGGTGGTGATATCATTTCCACAAAATGGTATAAAACTTTAAACTTATATGTTCTTTTGTAATATTAAATGTTAATATCTAAAATTATTTCCCTTTTAGGGATATACTCCTACACTGAAAAAAATCTCACGTTTTTAATTTATTAAAATACATACTTTAAATTAATAGGCATATAAACATATAATGGATTTATAAATCACATAGTTTTATAGGAATATAAAAATGTAATGCTTTAATAGCTTAAGACAAATCATTTTGATTTGGTGAATAAAAAAGTGCCCCCATGCCAGAATGTCTTATTAATTACACAGTAGTAATCTGAATATGAGCATTTTTTGTATGAAATAAAATAGGAATCTCCTGGAGGGGTGTACTGTATATTTAACCCTCCTTATGGACTGACATGTTGAAAAATGCTGATTAAGGGTGATCCGAGCGCTGTATTAGTTAATTCTCTTTCTTAAGAGAGGAGTAGTAATCGACGAGCACCTTCCAGGCCTTGGGAGCCATGAAACCGTCCGGAGGGTTCTCTCCGCTTCGAGCAAGGTTCCTCATCTTAGTTCCAGAGATGAACTCAAAATCAGCATGTCTAAGAGAGTGAGGAAGGGCAGTATGTAAAGAGAGTGGGGGGTGAGGGGATGGTTCATTATAAACTTTGTGTCTACCTGTATTGCAATATTTCCAAATATTTTCCAAATGATACGGTATGCTTGAAAGACAAGTTACAACAAGTATGAAAAAATGTGGTGACACCAATAACGTAAAGAGGCAGCATGTTTGATGTGTCCTCTTTTACTCGTGTTTTTCTATGTTGATTATTCAAGTTATTGAATTATTCAGTATGCAACAAAAAAAAGAAATGTTGATATGTTGTTGTAGGTCTGTGATTAATAGGAAACAATTAAACACGTAAAAATGTGCTTTAAGGTTCTCAGTCATCTGTCACCAAGTTATCTGGGAGTTGAGTTATGGTAACTGGGCATTCTTCTTGTTAGAGGATAAATTAAACAAAAGGAAAGAATACAAACTTCCCTCAGACTGACATAGCTACTTAGATGAGTAGTGAAATATTTCAACACAACAAGAAAGAGTTGGTCCAGGTCCCTCACAATTACTCATCTGAAATTCTTAGTTGTCTGAATCTCAGGTCACCAAAGCTGCAACACTCACCGCTCTGTGCTGTAGAAATCCATAGCCTTTTTAGTCTTGTTGTAAGCAGCTACCCTGAAGGGGACGATCTCCACAGAGGTAAGGCCTGGGGCCATGGTGAGGACCTTTCCACCATGGGTGGGGTCATACAGGTCCTGTTTAGTTTCTGGGTGAGGCATACCTGCAGGATCCCTACCTACAATGTAAAAGTTTGCTCCAGCGATCATTCTGGCTCTACAGTGCCACTGCACCTGTTGAGACATTGGCAGACATACTGGTTCAATATTCAATCACTTTATTAGGCACACCTTGCTAGTACCGGGTTCGACCCCCTTTTGCCTTCAGAACTGCCTTAATCCTTCGTGGCATAGATTTAACAATGTACTGGAAACATTCCTCCGAGATATTGTTCCATACTGACATGATAGCATCACGCAGTTGCTGAAAGATTTTATGACATGGTGCATTATCCTGCTGAAAGTAGCCATCAGAAGATGGTACACTGTGGTCATAAAGGGATGGACATGTTCAGCAACAGTACTCAGGAAGGCTGTGGCGTTGCAACGATAATCAGTTAGCACTAAGGGGAACAAAGTGTGCCCCACACCATTACACCACCACCACCAGCCTGAACTGTTAATACAAGGCAGGATGGATTTATGCTTTCATGTTGTTGACAGGTGTGCCTAATAAAGTGGCAAGTGAGTGTATATATAAATGAGTAAATAATGGAACAAACGAATCTTTACAAAACCACAGACTAAAGAATAAGCCCGCACCGCTCACCTCTGTAGGTCCAGCATACATCATAGGTGAGGGGAAGATGGCAACAACGGTGTCAGCTGGGTCCAGGATGCCCTCCTCCAAGACGGCAGCATGCTGCTTCATCCGCCAGTCCAGAGGTACGTCATCATCTTTGGTCCAGCCGCCGAGTGGGTGCAGTAGGAGGACTGGCTTTTTGTAGCCTCGCTCCACCAAACGGCGCTTTGTGTCCTGCATCAGCAGGGCATGGCCATTGTGGACTGGGTTGCGTAGCTGGAATGCAAATACTGCATCTGTAGAGGACAGCATGGAAGATAGCACCTGAAGCTGACACAACTTTATTTGTAGACATAGCAGAAGTGTGAGATTGTCAGTGTCATGTCTTCTCCAGCCCTCATGTGTCCTTTGTTCCTCCCTCACCTTAGCCACTCCCCTCTCTCTCCACTTTCACTCCCTCATTAT
>JAUMTR010000007.1:11169207-11244768 GCA_032270685.1 Microctenopoma stevenorrisi | reverse complement strand
GAGCAGAAAGAAAACGGCTGACTAAAACCCTCTCAAGCCCTGGTTGCTGGGTCCAAAGTGGTCAGTTCATTCTGTCATTTACACGCACGAAATGTTTGAACCCTCTCTTGTCTCTGGTCTGCGTTTGGGTCCTCCATTTCGTGCGTGTAAATGACAGAGATACGTATTTGAGCTGCTGATCTGCAAAATCATGTGGCTGTTGTACAAATTTATAGAGCTCAAAGCTAACATGCTTGTCGTGACTTTCACATGACTCATATGGACTTTGTTGTAAATTTGGGAGGATAACTCCTTGTGGTTTAGGCGCAAACATACGTCTGCTGATATTAATTATTTCCCCTATTGTCAAAAAATCCCATAAGACAAAAACCAATGACTGGTGGATCCTACTAACAGCTCAGCTTATATAGCTTAGTTCTCTGTTCCTTAGAGCTCTATTGTGTCCAAAATCTATTAAAAACACATAAGTGAGTTTCTCTGTGCTCGTGAACACTGTTATGTTATTCATTTTGTGCTGATCCGAAATATACCACCCTCAACCTCATACCACAGCAGGAAACACTACCCAATAGATGCACTGCTCATTTCAATGTGAATGTTTGTTAAATGCAACATTACCCTGATATTATAGAGAATCAATTGCTTTTGAAAAAAGGTTGAGTTCTTTAGATGGAACGAATGTCTGTCAGGCTACACATTGTTCGTTTTGGTCTCTTCATGGGCTTATTAACAATAGGAAAATATATATGCTCAAAAATCAAAGCAAAACTTTGACCACACATCAGATCTCAATAGAATCAATTTTCACAGTTTTAGGGCTCTGTCCCACCTGAAAGGAACCCAAAGGAGCAGATATTGGTCCAACTAGTGGGTTATGGACCTTGAGACTGTGCTGGGAGACGCAACAAACTTTTTGGCAATGGCACGTATTGATCAATGTCCAATAGGTTTCACTGACTTGATGCTATAGTCTAGTTAAAGTGTTCCTTTAATTTTTTGATCAGAATATTGTCGGTATAGTCTGTTAAGTGCATATCACAACATGCTTGCACCAGTATCAAACTCAGGATGGAAACACAGAGCAGCAAAGAAATAAAATAAGAACCCTAAATTTACCAAATCCTTATTACACTGGCCTAGATAAATAAACAACTCAGTGAGTGAAAGTCAAAATAAGCGATTTCATTGGTCACTTTTCAGGACGATTCTGTACTATACTGCACTTCTCAAAGAAAGCAGTTCACAAACATTGCCATGCAGCTTTAAATTTACCATTTTATTTTTCCATCTGGGCCTTTGTCAACTTCTTCTGAAAGACAAATGATGCACGACTAAATTCAGTCCTTACATTTATGTACCTCATACCCGTGTACTGGCAAAACTTCGGTTCTGCCAGTTTGTTTCCAATTACAATTTCCACAACAGTAGTTTCATAAGCAATTTGGATTTTCTAACCTGCTTTCATTTCTTTGAACTTCTGCTTCAGCTGGCATGGAGTGAGGCGATACTGGTCTAGTCCATCATTCCATTTGATTCGTTCCAACACCTCCAGGTCACCACCCACCAGCCAATCTCCTCCCTCCATAACTTTCTGCACAGTGCGATAAACCACGAATATCAGTAATTTCTCACTGATCCAAATATTTTCCTTTATCTGACACTGATGAAATCATAACGGTATGTTAGAGATGTCTGATGAATCTCTTATTACCTTGATATACGGGTGCTGCAAACAAGTAGTGCCCCACTGTCTTGCACAGCGCTCCTCCTTACGGTGTTGGTAGAACTCTGGGTTCCTGAGAATAGCCACTCGTGAACCCTGGTACTCCAGAGCTAAAGCCGCACAGCCATCCAGCTCCTGCTTGGTGTCAGTGTTAACGGCCAAGACAATAGGAACAGACAAGTTGATGGCTCCACCTGAGACAAAAGAAAAAGAAAGAAGAAAACAAATAGACATTATTGACACACTACTACAAACATTATTGTTATTATTAAGAAAGTTGTCATTTGTTAATAAAATTAGAAGACTAACTAATGAATAAACAGTGGTACTAGATGGCTACAAGAAACGGATGAGCATCTGAAATGGTTAAAGCTACCAGGCCTCCATTTCTTTCCCTTGTTGTCCCTATTATGATATGTTTTCTAATAACAAAGTAATGTGTTGTGCCAGTTTCTGCTCCTGATCGGTGGATCACCCCAGCTCCTGACTCAAGTTCCAACTTCCCACCTCTGCTTTTCCATTGGTGTGGGGTCTACACTGACCATCCAATCAAGTTCCAGGACTCATTATGGCACCCTGTCTGCAACAAACTCAGGGTGGCTGCAACGTAGAGAGAGCAGCACATCTCTGTGTTTATTTTTATTTTCTTTGGTGGCACTTTATCTTTGTTTTTAATGCCACCTATTTCTGATTTGTAAACAGAAGGTTGGGCAAGGTCGTGGACAAATATACTCTCTCATGCATCCATACCCTCATTGCTTGTGTATGCGTTCATGCAATCATCTGCACTGAAACTGAGGTCTACCCTAGTTCTTTAGGATGTAGTCTGTTATCAGTTATCTGTATCCAACACGTTTCTTAACGAGTCAGGCTAAGCTAACGCATTCCACATTGCTCTGCTCTGCTGCACTCCACCACAGAGGGCTCTGCCCAGAGTTTCAGGCAACAAACGAAAAATACTTACCAATGAGGCAAATATAATGTCTCTGATTGGTTAGAAGGGTGAGCAACATGCAAAAACATTTTAAGCAAATATCTTCAATGAGTTTGGGTCACATGCAGATGTGCTTTTTAAGATATGTTTCTACCTTTTATTTAAAAAAATAGAAAATACTATAACTAGAAAAAGTTATAAATAAATGATCCCATAGATAAAATGAATAAATAAAATATTTAGATGACACTGCTCACATACACTGAACTGTGTATTTTCCCTGTTTGGGACCTATACTTCTGAGCTGTTTGGATTTAAAACGTGGGTTTGAACTTGTTGAGATAAACTTACTACGCTCTGTGTGTATTGGAATACACACAGAGTTGTCATGCATGCTGCACAAGTTGCATTAGTAAACTGAATCCAACTTGTGGGTAGGAAAGATAGTAAGCTGTGTAAAGAAAAGCCTAATATGAGACATGTGCTCTATGGACAGACTACATGCACACTTTACTCCAAAAAAGATAATAAGAAAAGCACTGGACATGGTTTAATGAAAAACAGAATGTTAATGTAGTTTTGCCGTTTGTAATATGATCCTGTGTGGAATGGACAATTTCAAATATATCATATTTAACCATTTATTAATAGATAACTGATATCCTTTCAGGATAAAGGAATATGTGTGTCTAGTGTGTCATTTCTTACCATCTAGCAGGCTGCCAAAGTGTAAAACCTGGAGAAACTCTCGCTCCCTCATGAATCCCCTCAGAGGGCTAGCCCAGCCCTCCGCCAAAACCTGCACCCACTGTAGATCCAGCTGTGGACAAGGAACAATTCCTCATAACTTAGAGCATGAAATTCAATTGACAGTGAGAACATTTACACAACATTTAACACATTTCGTAACACGTTTCCACTTCACAGAGGCCATGGATTTGACTGCTCTGATGTTTTCCATTGTGCTGTAAAGGCAGATGAACAAGCCTGTGATCCACTACGAATGAAACAATCAATGAACTGTGAATATAAAAATGCTGGATGGTTGCAAAACAGGCACTTCTTTTAACTCAAATATTAACTTTATTCCTTTTGACCTTTCTGAAAGACTTTGTGTACTCTAGTATGCTTGTTTGATAAACAAGACTTTCCTGGTGTTTTCAATAATCAACAGAAAAGACTAACTCCCTCACAAAGCCAGAATGACATGCCCCAAAGTAGCATGTTGCACACACACGAAGTATTCTATTTTATTCTGGAATAAAATGGGGTATTCACACACACATATATATATATATATATATATATATATATATTTATATTAGTGAATACGGAATTCTTCTAGTTTAATCTCTTGATTTGAGATTTCTTGTCCATGCTACAGCTTGAAGAAGTAGAACTCTTGAGAGTGTTACTTTGCTCTCAAATTGTAAAGAAATAAATTCTAAATAAAAACATAAACTAAATTAAAAAATAATAAACTACTTTTCTTTTGGCAAAAACCTTCAGTCATATCTTGGGAAGGTACCTCAACGTGAATTTGAAAACCGCCGTATGCCCGATTATTACCACCCATGGAAGGCAGTGCAGCACATTAGCACACCCGAGCCACACAGCGGGGAATGTTTACGGGTTTATCATGAACAGCTCTTGACCACGTCCAGGATTGACCTCCTCGTGCAGTTGCTGTGTGATTAAAAGAAACAAACCCTCTCAAACGGGGCAAAGGGTTACCTTGGTGATGCTGATGGTGGGAAGGGTATTTGCGTCAGCCACAGCGAGATTCAGCTTGTTCTCAGGGACAAAGAGTTCATTCACCTCTTCCATGATCCCGCTTGGTAAAATATTCTGTACACAAGAAAAAAAGGTGAATATTCATACTACAGTTGGATAAGATTGAAGATGTAGGCTGCAATTAACAAAGATTTTTTTTTATTATTAAATAACATGTAAAACATCTGATAAATGCCCATCACAGTGTTTCCGAGCTCCTAATTTAACTACTATTAAAATAGTAAACATTGTATTTTAAAAGTCTACTATCAAAGAATGCTCAGCTGAATGCAGCTCTATGCTGTTCTGTCATGATGTATATTTGAAATATATTTGTTGCGATATATTATATAAAAATTAGCAAACTTCTCTTCTTCTTCTTCACTTTGCCACAGTCACAATCACTAGAGTAGAGTAAAGTTGACACAGCATTTGTTTTTATCAACAAGTCACCTGTGCCTCAGTGACGGGGCCATAAAAAGGTTATTTACGATCATATTTATTTTATCAGCAACCTTTCCTTCAGCAAAGCCTGCCACACAGGTGTAAAAGCCGAGTTTGTCTTATAAATGCGATTGAATTTAATGTCTAATGGCTTCAGAAAGTTTTCAGACCTCCTTATCTTTTTACGCATTTTCATTTTAAAATAATAGCATTATTATGTAAGTATGTTGTAAAAAACACAGAGAAAAGTGTTCAGACCCTAATGTGGTGCTTTTAAAGTGCTTCTCTCTTTGGCAAAAGCTTGAGTTTCAGTTGTTCATGGGTAAGATTCTTAACAGATCCTCACAAGCTCTGTCACACTGGTTGCCTGTATGCTTTGTGTCATTGTCTGTTGCCAAGTGAGCTGTCGTTTTGACACCTTTACTTCTGTAATACCTCCTTATTGTTGTAGGGTTTCTCGCCTGCTTCTGCTGGTTGGGAATAACCAAAGTAGTAGTCTCAAACTAGATTGATTTTACCCTATAACTTCCACTTCCTGGAGCTTAGGAAATTGTTTTGTACCTTTGTCCTGAACTATGCCTCACCACAATGATGGTCTATAGAGTTCCTTTGACTTCATGCCTTTATTTTTGTTCTGACATGCAGTGTAAATTGTGTAATCGTATATACTGTAGTATACAGATACTATGTCCAGTCAGTGCAATTTGCCACAGGTGAACTGAACACAGTGAAACATGCACAGGGTTACAACTGTTCTTCCAGTTTGAATACTGTGATTTAAACAAAACAAAGGTGTTATCTCATTGAACTAGGTAAATCTGGTATTCCTCTGCATTTACAAATGTACCTTAGGCCAAACTGTGGCTGACACATAAGCCAGAGAGTGTTTTTTGTTCTCACGTGAGGTGTGACAACTGAAAGACTGAAATCTCTGTTCTTTTTTTGCATCTAATAACTTTTATTGTTTGCATTGTCACTCCTCAGAGAAACCAAACACCGTCCCATCTGTTTTGCATTAGTTGTTTCACACTGCTCAAATGTCCTTGTGACTGAACTGGAAAATCCAGGACTGGCATAAAACTTTACAATCTTACAATCGTTCAAATTGAACACGGGCAGAGATGAAGGTCCGTGTGTGATACAACCTTTACGGTACAGTGAGTTACTCTATAAATCTGGACCGAATCGAGGGGGGTTGTTTGAGCAGAGAAGACCAAATTATTGTCTGTCACACCAACCTGCTCCCTGAGCATCTCTAGCACTTGATGAAGGCATTCGTTCACTGAGAGCTCTCCAGTTTTCAGTACAAGCTCTGGTGCCTCAGGACGCTCATATTGTGAATCAATTCCAGTGAAACCTGGCGACAAATATGAAATCATAAAAACACGCATTATTGAAAGCGTATTGAAGCATTTACTGTATATTCCATTTTTCCTTTTATGAGATGTAGTATAAACTTAACAACAGGTGAACTGCCCTGTAGTAACAGAAAATACTTGACAATGCTTGTATATCTGATAGAGCGGCTGCACGCAAAACAATCTGCGAGGTTTGATGAAGCGCCACACGAACCTTTGATTTCTCCTGCGCGAGCCTTCTTGTAAAGTCCTTTTACATCTCTGCTCTCACACAGCTCAAGGGAAGCGTGGATAAACACCTCAAAAAATGGCAGCCCAGTAGTTGCGTGGACTTTCCTAGCCTCATCACGATCCTGTGGATTTAATTACATTTAAAGTGCTGTACGTCACAATGCTGCTTCCCAGCTCTTTACAGTGAATAGACGTACATCCTCATATGACTGTAAGTGCTCATCGTTTTTGACCTTTGTGAAAGGAGAGATGAAACTTGTAATGCAAACAAGCCCCGCGTCAGCAAACAGTTTGGCCACCTCAGCAACACGGCGGATGTTTTCCTCACGATCTTCAGGGGTGAAGCTCAGATTCTTGTTGAGGCCATGGCGAATGTTGTCACCGTCCAGGGAATAGCAGGGAATCGCATGGGACACCAGGTACTCCTCCAGGGCAAAACTGATGGTGGTTTTCCCAGCACCAGACAAACCTAGTGGGAAAATGTAATAATACAAATAAGCATGGCTTGAATGAGGCACTATAGGTTAAGTAGTCGATATCAGATTGGACCTTGTCCAATGTAGGGTTCACATGTACACAGTGTATGCATGATAAATAGATGGATAATGAATGAGACTATAAAGACCTACCAGTTAGCCAGATGGTACAGCCTCTGAAGCCCCCCCTGGTGCCCACAACCTGCCCTCTCTTGCTCCGGCTGACGTGGTGGGCCTGGTACACCACATTAGTTGACCTGTTGAGATCCTGCAACCAAAGAAAATAGAGGACGGTGAATTACTGAAGATACAGAACTTTCACGTAGCAAACAAAAGAAGAACTGGGAATTCTTACTGTGCTAAAAATCTGCTATGTGACGCAAAACACGTACCATGTGCTCAAAAAAACACATTGCAGTCATACCTGATCTTCACCCTACTAATTGTCATGTCATGTCATGTCACGCAACTACTATGCCATGGTTCTTTTACAGCAATTAGGACTAAGGTAGTATGACTGGTTTCACATACCATTTTCAAAGAGACTGTGTGGACCAGGCTGCAGATAAATGGGGCTGTATTGGCTACAAGGGGGGGGTGGGGGAGTGGAGGAGGGAGCCACAGAAGGCATGGAAGGAGGGAGAGGACTGACTGGACAATGTGACCAGTGTGCTGCCTGCAGCCCAGAGATGATGTGGCACTGCTCATGAACACACGTTTGCCCTCTGCGCTAACGTTTCCTTCTTCCCTACATCCATTCTGAGGCCTCACTTTTCACATATTCATCCTCTCTCAAACACTACACCCTTTGCCTACAACCTGGCTTCCACACCTCCACCCAGTTTTACTGTAACCTAACACACTAGGCCCTATTTGCAAGATTTCAGCTTTCTATCAATCTGCATTAAGAGGCCTTATTCATACAAATCCACAGAGTCATGTATATAAAATAAATTACGACAACGCGAAAAAGGAAACGTGTTTCAATCACAAATGCATTACAATCACCACATTAAACTATAATTATGAGCAGTCGCTTAAACTTGCAGTGTTTCTACATCACCATCGTGTGCATTGCTGGTACTAAAATTAGAAATCGGATGTGTAACACTCAATGACCTGGGTGACACATGGCACACAGTACATAGTCTGGAAATGTGCGTAGTGTAAAGATACCAGTAGGGAGCATATATGACAGAATCATTAGCTAGCAAATACTTATATACCGTGGGCTTACGCTGATGATGTCACATTGCTCATATCAGTCAGATGTTTTAATTTCTAGCAAGATGTCAGATGTTTGAATGTGGAATTACGGTGTCCTTTAGAGTGAAACATGAAAATGAGATCAGACACAGATGACAACCTCTACCCTTCCATCGGTGTTTCCCACACTGCTGCTCTCTTCCTCCCTTTCAACACTCATTGGAACACTATGTGTATTTTGGCACCTAACTAAGCGGGTTTGTGTAAGTGAAAACTAAACAGATCCCAAGTTTAGACACGCCTTTACTCAAAACAATCATTTACTTTATATGTTTTACCTCATTTAATTTAACTCAATTTAAGTATTTAATATTTAAACAAGCACTTCCAGCAGCATTCCTGCGTTAGAAATGCTTTGTAAACGCTTCTCATTCTTCATCTGGAAGACCTTACGTAATTCTTTTCTCTTGCTTCTAGTTCAGCCTACATCCTCTTTTTCAGGAAACTGCAATAGATGCAAGTATGATAATAATTGATATTTCTCAAGAAATACATTTTGCAATGATGCCAATGTGCCAATTCCTCAAGCATACAAGTCTAAATTATATTTATATCTATTTTTTCTTCTGTCAAATCAATGTATAACTTTATAAATAAGTAAATTATACAAAACAATTAATCTCATTGAAGCAGCATTTTGAGGATCAGTACAATCGCTTGTACCCATCTCTGCCTGAGTTTACTGGTGCAATGATCACTGTGTGGTGAACTACTGGAGTTTCTGGGACCACAGAACATGAAGGTTTGTCATCGTTGGGATTAACGCCACCTAAGTTCTCCATCAGCCCGACGTTTTCTCTCTCTCTCTCACAAGACACCCCGCAGTATGTATGGACCAAATTAATCCGAATACTAGACAACAACAACCGGCCTATTCATGGACAAGACATGTCTATAACCACCACACACGGCGGGACACAAAAGAGGCGTAAAGTAATCTAGCAATCGTGACACTGCAAAAATGTGGTCTGCAAAACTCCCTCGTTACTGTGAAGAAAAAGTGTGTGTGTGTACTTTTTTCTCTGCTTTTCCGCACGCAGCGCTGTTAAAGGACGTACAGCGCACAATTAGTTGAGACGAGACACGGATTTGGACAGTTTTACTAATTTCGCACACACTTTTTTTTTGCTTTCCAGCCAAACAGTAGATGCAAATGTGATGACAGCTTGAATTTCAGCTATGCCATCCCTCCCCGTTATCTCTACATCTCCTTACCGTGCGTTGCTTTTTCAATCCGGACATTTCGTCGAAGGGATTCACACGCGCCGGGCTTCACGCACGCAGACCTGGGTGATGGGAGAGTGTGCCTGTCGTTTGATTTCTAGATTCCCTAACTTGAGTACGGTAATCGAAGATAAAAAGGGACTACCAAGACACGTAGCATTCCCCTGACCTAGCCTCCGGCCCTCCTCCGACGTACAGAAATCTGAATAAGGTGCCAGATTCCAGCCAATACCCGAGCACGACGACACGACGGGGGCGAGCACACCACACACCCAGGGTTAGGACTGGGTCGGAGATTGGTCAGCGTTGTGGGAACTAACGTAACAACACACGACTCCAGTCAGTTGTTGGTATAACATTTATTATTCTTATATTATACGTTTTACGTCAGTAGTAGGTTAATGCCTCGACTCGGGTTGCAGAGCAGCGTGTTGTGTTACCGAATTTACGTTGTTACAGTCGCACACACCACCTTAAAACAAGCTCGCAGTCACCTTTTAGCTAGCAGATCTCCGTTAGGCCGATGTTAAGTTAGTTAACGTTAGTTGGCGGCGGCAGTCCGACAGTTAGCTACTCAGTTCGGTGTATTTCAGCCACACTTTTGAGAAAGTCACTTTCGTGACTGAAACTCGTTTGTGGGTGGCTCGATTTTTTTTCTGCTCAGACGACGGCGTCCGTCAGTGCACCACTCATTCGTGCTGCGCGCGGTTAATAAAACAAACGCACCCTTCATAGTGCCAACTGTAAGCAGGTAGAAGAGCCTCATTCATGGGGCGGAAGGTGTCTGAGAGCAATGGAAAATATATCTTCACCTTCTTAAACTGTTATGCAGTGTTTTTTCAACCGTACAGTATATCAGATGTGCTGCTTCCTTATGTATTTTAGGTTATATGCAGCTCCAACGTGCAGTTCTGAAGCACTTTGACTTAATTTGAGTTGTAAATTTATTACAAATCAGAGGAAATTATTGTACTTAGCCACATTTATTTGACAGCCTTAGTTTCTAGTTCATGTTACATTACAAACACAAATTTTCAACATAAAATATATTTATATTAGGCATTAACTATGTGTCTCAAAAAAGTTTAATCCAATAGTAACTGGACTGGTCTGGTTTCTCGACGACATTTCACACTTCCATTCCATAGGACTTTCCCTAGGGTGAAACTTCGTCAAGAAACCAAACAAGTCCAGTTGTTATTGGATTGAAACTTTTTCGAGATAACCATGACCTGGATGACTGAGAACCTTCACAGACATTAACTATGTGTACTCAAAATGCAATTAGAAAATCCTCTTTGCTGTACTACTACTGCTGTAAGTAATACCACAAGAGCACGATGTTTCTTGTTGATTTTAGTAAAATAGGTATGGTGTCTAATAAGTCACGGATGTCCAGAAGCACTATTGTACCTAAACAGGTGTTAACTAACAGTGACACTGTGAGGCAACAAGTTGTGCATGACTTTGGAGGAGGGGAACTGTTTCCCTAAGGCTGTACTCCTCTTTGAATTAGCTGAGTGGGAGAAATTCAGGGTGAGATGTTGAGATAGAAGGCAATAAAATCTGTTCTGTTATACACTTATATGGTATTTAGGCTGAGGTACTTTTACTTTGCAAAGCATTTAGTGATGATTGGGCTGTTACTACATACTACATTCACCTCTGGAATACTGACACAGGCTATTCCTCTCCTTTACACGATACATGAACCTCCTTCAACACTAGAAAAAATATATATCAGGAGCTGTTTGAACTTGATATCAGATTTAAACTAAACACTGTGGCATTGACCACCCTCCTAAAGAGACTGGTCAAAGGGCAAATATTAGTCATTTTTCTTTATGCAAAGTTGTAAAAGATAATTACAAGGTCCACTAATGCAATCTCAGTGATCTAACCCATAATTTTTCTTTGGTTATCTGATGGTTGTTTTGCATATCGTTAAAAGCAGTGCTCACAGCTTTTATTGAAGCCTTAAGGGAGTCTTTACTGAATCCCATCCTGATGCTGCTGTCACAAAAAATCCACCCCAATGTCATACAGATATTGTTACCTCTTTCTATGTTGCCCTTTTTAGTAGTTGTAAATATTAGTTTTAGTAATAGCTATGTAAATAAAGTGAATCATTAAGCTATTTGGAAGGACGGTATTTGTACTGCTGTATGGCAGAAAAGCCTCTATGTGTCAATCAATGGGTTCCTCAGTTTACAATACACCATTCTGTTATCGTAAATAAAAATAGGTTATTTATGTGTTTTTAATTAATATAGACAACAGTTTAATGTTAAAAGGTTAATAAATGGATTTGTGGCAAACTGAAAAAAATAATCTGGTATTTCATTGCCTTGGTCATAACTGACCTACAAAGGTTAGTAAATGATTAACCAATGTTTAATCCATTAGCTGCAACCCTATGCAAAGGTGTATTAGACAAAACCAGTATTCCAAAAGTAATTTTAACGCCAACAATGAAGCAGGTGGTTTTCTTGATGCAAGGCTATATAGCTGTCCAAAATAAATAACTTCCATTACCGGTTTTTCTTTTAGATTATCTAATGTGAGTAAACTTTTTGCCTATTCAAATAATATTAAACTATATGGCGTAAAAGTAATCAAGTAATCATGACACTGCAAAAAACAGATTTTCTAACGTGAGTATAGATATTTTTCTTAACATATTGATTTTCATACAATCTCAAACTAACCAAACACAATTTATGTTTAAACAATGGCAACCATTTTAGCTTCAGGAAATATTTCAGTAATTCTTGTTACAAAAACTATGAACAGCAAAGAAATAAATGTATAAAAATGTGCACAGATCATGCAAAATGTATACACTGCAAAAAAGAACGCTTTAATCATTGCTTTGATACAATACTGCAAGTAAATGTTTGATAATAGGCAACAGAGCAATACTGAAATGGTTCTTGTGAATTTTAGATTTAATTCCTATGCTGAGATTATGGGTTGTCTAAGAAACACCAGAGAATAATACAAAAGAAGCAAAAATACTGAATACCTGATACCAGGCCTTGTCAAATAACATGACATGTTTACGTAAATGAAGTATTCAGACTAAAATGCTCCCATTAGGAACACACTTTTCACTCTGTTGCACAAATACAATAAAGCCATTCAATTTTACACTTCTTTTACAGAATCTACTGTCTAAACCACAGCAGGATGCTTGAACAGCTCACATTCGCTCTCAAAGTCACAGCCTTGGAGAAGTTCCCTGTAGTGCTCTCTGACGTCTTGATAAAGCGGCATGGAGGCCTTCTGCTCAAACAAACCCGGAAACATCACGGGCCTCTCGTTGAGGAGTGGCTGCAGTCTCAGGTCGCCTCCACCACAGTCGTACAGCACCAGCAGTATGTTGGCTGCATAGGGTAACATGTGGCTGGTGCGGAAGGAGCGATGGGCCTGTGCGGCGTAGTTGGTTGAAGTCAAGGCTTCGCTGTCCTTGAAGAAGCCAAGCAGGGTGAGCAGTGGCAGTAGGGTCTCTGCATGGCCAATCTGCACGGTCGCAGCTTCAGTCACCTGATGTCCAGATCTGACATACAGGACACACAAGATCATAGTAAGGTCCAACACAAAACAAATTCTGTTTGATAAATGTTTTTATTTAATTATCCACAATGCTCAGTTTTTAATTGAATTTGCGAGTCAGGTACGAGTGCTAATGTTATTGACCGATGCATTGATTAGTTGATTGTCAGAAAGTTAATGGATTCACTGAAGACATTAATCAGACAGGAAATAATCATCTCTGGCTTCAGCTTCTCAACTTAGTTTATCACTGAAATATATTTCTATCTGGATTTTGCGTTGTTAGTTGAACTGAAACAAGATACAAGAGATATCACATATAGCTGTTACAATTTTATGATATTTTATAGGCTGAACATCCAATTCATCTAAAAACTTTCAAAAGCAAACTATGCCCAATTCTCTAATTCTTTTAATGTTAAGAAGCATTTACCAGGCATTTAAGTAACAGTCCAGTGTTCTGTATTTGTGCAGAAATATTTTATATTAGTTCACTTATGTGCTTTGCTTAATGTATTCCTCCTAATGTCTTTAGATATTTTGAGACTGTCTTTGTTTACAGCTTGTTTAATGTCTGGCTGATCAGATAGGATCGAGACGACCGTGGGGCAGACAATGCAGAAACCAGGTGCCGCTGACTGTGACCATGAAGATAGCATAGTGTGGTGGGAAATGTAGTCAAGTTGATAAACAGCTGTGTAACTGTTGTGTATCGAAAACTGATAGAAAACTCTATTGTAGAGATTTTTATAATGTATGAAATACATCAGGGAGCCACACCATGTACTGGGTACTGGCCATTACAATGACCATGAGTACTATAGTTATTACATTAGATGTGTAATACTCCACAGGTACAATACTCCCAAACCAATTCCCAGCAAGTATTATGTCTATAGTAGGAACAAATGCATCAGACCTGAGGGGGGGGGGGGCAGTGACTTGATAAAAGTATTGAGAGACATATTAGGACACCATCCTCCAATTTACTCAGTGAAAGTATGGTTACTCACTTGTTCTCACTGGCTGCTTTGTCCAGTCGGCTGAACACGTCATGGAAGAGAATGCAGCTCGACTTACTGTTAATATCATAACCATAGCCTCTTTTCCAAAATTGCTTTAGGTCATTTGCATACTCCATAACCTGTAAAGCAAATAATACAGATCATTACTAGTGTGCTTGTGGAGTGGGCTTTGTGTGAAGAGTTTTAAAAGACAGAACTCAGGCAGTCCTTTGTTAAGCCAGGTAACATTTCAAGCTACCTAGGAGTGTTATGTCAGGCTGTAAGAAAAGACAGAGCACACTCTTTGTGACGTGGATAATACCAAACAGTGTCTGAGTGAATGGATACTGAGGTAAAGTCTTTTTTCTTTCACCCCCCCCCCACCCCCCTCTTTCTGCAGCTCATACAAAAAGAAGCAATGCAACACATACATTATTTACTTAAACAGACATTGTGATACACAATTAACAGTGAATTAAACTAAAACTTGATTTGACAGGACTAGCACACGCAATCCAAGGTCATTAAATGTCCGAGGCCCCTACCTGTGCGTCAGCCTCATCAAAGAGCCGACACCACGGGGAGTTTACGGTTTTGATGGCAAACTCGTAAGCACACAAGTGAAATGCAGCTTCGGCCATATCTGTGGGATAAGGTTGCAATAAAATGTTAATATGTAGTGGGATCTGACAGGCAAAGCAGAACCTCACAACCACAGGCACTGGAGAATTACACAATCACAGACTTCCTGGTGTGTATTACTTCAGTTTTACACAGGCTTTAAAGCACGAGACAACAAGTGAACACTGACTAAAACTCCAGTCCGTAGCTTGGATTACTTTCATATGAGAAAACAGCTCCACCTACTGTGCGGATACTCACTGTTAAATATGTTTGACATCTTTACAGCTTTAGTTACTTTTGTGGATGAAAACGTACAACGTCAACATGCAGAATGTGAAATGTGTTGACAGGCAGGCATACAGTGCAACATTTATAGAAAACCTTTCAATAACAAATGAATAATGAAATTAGAGCAGTTATTAGGGAAATTGTCCTGGAAATCATCTACTGTGCCTGAAGTCAACACATGTATCTATAGTTTCTATTTTTTTAACCAGAGAAGCTCTTAGGAAATTAAAGAAGCGTATGATTTAAACTTCAAATTGACTTTGCCTATGACATAGGCTGCATACTTAGTACAGGATAGCACTGAATATCTTGCAAGTAAAGGTAACTACTCAGAGTAACACGAACACGTTATACACCGAGTGCTATAGAAGATTGCCATAACACAACCTGATATTTACTTCATACTAAACTTGAGAATTTCCATTTAATGCTACTTATTGTATCTTGCAGCTGAGCCCTATTGTGTGACAGTCAGTACTCCTAATGATAGTTTAAGTTAATTTAGTTTGAAATGGCGCCAGATTAATACTTATTCCTTATTATGTTCTAATAGCTTTTTTTAACGTAAATTAAGGATCTTAAGACTCAATACACCACTGACCAGCTGTGATGGCATTGTATGGGATGCTGAGACGGTCTGCTATCTTCTCCTGAACCCTCCTCATCTCTGGTCCTTGTTTGAAATCTTCCACTTCCGTCGCAGCCTCAGGGTTGTTATCAACTTCCTGCAAAAACCTCGTGCATTGGTCAAAAAACCTCATCAGAGCATCATTCAGCGTGTAGTCAAACTCCTTATCTGCGTGGAAGAAATGCAAATATTATTATATTATTGCAAATGTCTATACCTGATGGTTCCTAGTATCTGTTATCTCCTCACCTTTAATAGCCCACAGCTCTGTCAGTCCCGCCTTAAAGGACAGGGTGCTGTTGACACACCTGTGCTTGGAGCTGGTTATGAACTTGATGAATCCCCCTCGAAGCTTCTCCTCAGAAATCAGTGACGGGAACAGCTTTGACAACCTGACAGCCAGATGCCTGTGATCGTTCACTCCTTTTTGGACGAGCCGTCCGTCCATGTCCTCAGTGTACCACATCGTCCACTGCGTCTGGATTTCGCGCAGCCAGCTCTCCCGTCCTGAGGCGTTGCTCTTGACCAGCTCGTAAAACTTCTGCATCTTCTTGACGTTTTTGCTCGTCGGGTATCTCGTGCCGTGTCGTATGATGGCGGTCAGATGAATTTGGCGACATTGTGCGGATGGGGGCTGTAGGATCGATCTGTTTACAGCAAGTATGTCCTCTATGAGATACGGGTTCACTTCCTCATACCTCCCCTTGGTGCTGAAATATTTGGCGATCGCTGGTATTTCTGGGTTGTCCTCGGGGCTGCTCTGGGAAGAGCAGGAAAAGCCAATGATTGTGGTGAGATGGACAGCGACGATTTTCCATAAACTGACCGGCATTGTAGCCAAAGAGCCTGGAAGTTGTGCCTTTCCGTGCGCACCCCCACCGACCAGGTCCCAAAGCCAGTGACGTGGTGCGTGTGCGTCTGTCCCACCAATCACTTATGAAGGACTATTTAGCTTCTTTTTTAACATCAAAATAAGCCTAATTCTTTATTAGAAACTGAATCATAAGCAATGTTGTACACCAGCTAACAAAAGCTACATTTTAGTTCTGAAAAATTACTATAAAAGTTATTCATGTGGGACAGATTTATTGTACAGCCAAAAAGAGTGAGCTATATTCATTTAGCGACCTTTAGTGTTCAGAAAGCTGCTCTACAAGCATAGATTTACAAACTTATTTTAACTATATAAAAGCTACTCTTTGGTTTAAAAATTACACCAGTTCAAGCTTGTTTTTACACAAGCTTGTATTTTTTAAAGAAACAAATCAATCTGAAAATCCTCAAATGGAGCAAAGAGAACTATATTTAAATTTGTAAATACAACACTGTAAATAACCACTGTACACTTGTGTAGTGAAATTGTGGTTTATCTTCCGTTTAATCAGTCACTGCATACATTAATCAAAAGTATGTATTTAAAAACTATGTATGAATGTAATAAATGTGAATTCAGTCAATATCTCAGTAAATTGTGTTGACGTAACTATTCTTAAGTGAATTAAATCAGTACACAGACTTGTTTTGTGTCTGTGTAAGTTTTTACCCACTGTGTTGTCTTTGACAGATTCCTGACAACTAAATGGACCAATTCTGTTTTCAAACTACCAGCTTGTATAATCATAACTTAATTGATTGATGAATGTAATGTAAAGCCATTATGTATTTATTAGAATCTTTACTGTCTGTCTAAACCTCAGCAGGATGCTTGAACAGCTCACATTCGCTCTCAAAGTCGCAGCCTTGGAGAAGTTCCCTGTAGTGCTCTCTGACATCTTGATAAAGCGGCATGGAGGCCTTCTGCTCAAACAAACCCGGAAACATCACGGGCCTCTCGTTGAGGAGTGGCTGCAGTCTCAGGTCGCCTCCACCACAGTCGTACAGCACCAGCAGTATGTTGGCTGCATAGGGTAACATGTGGCTGGTGCGGAAGGAGCGATGGGCCTGTGCGGCGTAGTTGGTTGAAGTCAAGGCTTCGCTGTCCTTGAAGAAGCCAAGCAGGGTGAGCAGTGGCAGTAGTGTGTCCGCGTGGCCAATCTGCACGGTCGCGGCTTCAGTCACCTGCTGGCCAGATCTACATACAGGACACATAAAGTTTAGAATGTAACATAGCTATAATAACTAAATGAATACATGGATACAAAATGTACTACGTAACATGTTGTCGTCATCAAGTAAAATGTACATTTTAATGGACTAAAGTTCAAGAGAAGATCACGTACTTGTTCTCGTTGGCTGCTTTGTTCAGTCGGTTGAACACATCATGGAAAAGTGCGCAGCTCGACTTACTGTTAATTTTATAACCATAGCTTCTTTTCCAAAATTCCCTCAGGTCACTTGCATACTCCATAACCTGTTAGTGCCAAAAGTTCACACAGAGTGTTAAAGACCAGATTTGACTGTTGCTTAAGGTAATGTTTCAAGCTGTGTGGCATCAGCTTCTAATATACAATTCAGGTTTTCTATTTTTGAATAACATTAAAGGGTTTCTCAGTGTATGCGTAGTAGGTTTTTAATACTACTACCAAGTGCCCATCTAATCAGCTTAAGCTACATGTTGTAGCTGAGAGGAGTTTGAAGAGCGTCCTCCTCTCAGCTACAAAGTGTAGAGTGTCCAGCGCCACAACCAGAACTCACCCAGCCCTCCTGATTGGTTTGTCCAAACTGTTAGTGTTTGCTACCTTCAAGCTGCTGCCCCAGCAAACCACAGAAAGGAAGATTACACTGGACACCACAGACTAATAAAACAATCGACAGCATAGTGCTGCAGACGTTAAAGGAGCTGAGATTCCTTAAAAATATACAGGCGACTTTGGGCTTTTTTCAGTTCATTGTCCAATTACACGCCCAAGTACTTATACTCAGACACAACCTGTACCTCCTCCCCCCATATAGAGAGTGACAGAACCCACCAGGTTTCCTGAAGTCCACCACCAGTGTCTTTGTTTGGATGATGTTGAGCTAAAGAGGGTTTTGCTCACACCAGTCCACAAAGTTGTTCACAAAGTGTTTAAGTGCATAAACATAACCCTACACTAACCTGATGAATGAAAGCAGTGCTTCTTCTTTTAAACTCTGCCTTTGTGTTACTTTTTCTTTTTGTAAATATCCTCAGACACTTTATTTTGATCAATTTGTGCAACATTTACTTATATAAAAAACCTTCCTGTTCTACATAAAGAACTTAAATTTACTGCATTTTTCACATAGAGAATAAATATTTTTGACAGTTATGAATATACCTTTTATAAATATACTTTAAGGTGCCACAGTAGCAAATAGTATATGTAAATAATAAACATATGATGGCTAAGTTCTATTTTTGCTGTCAAAGGTCTCTAAAATTGTGTCTTGTGCAAGAAAATGTCTTGTTCCTACGGTGACACAGAAGGTTCACAATGTTTACCCAGAAATATGTTAGAAACATATAGAGTAACTAAGATTCATATTTGTCACAATTGCCACAATAAATACAGTTACCTTTGCATCATCCTCACTGAAGAGCCAACACCAGGGGGAGTATACTGCCTTGATGGCAAATTCATAAGCACACAAGTAAAATGCAGCTTCAGCAATATCTGCAGATGAAAGGTTAGTTTAAATTGTTTAGTGTTTATATTACACAGCAGATGCAAATAAAAACAAAGTAGAATACACTTAGAGCACCAAATCCTCTTTTATATAGCATCACTACAATACTCAGGACATGGACGGGTAGGTAGACATTGATTTTTTTTCAAAACTGGAACTCATTAAAGATGATGTTAACAAAAGGCTATTAATTATACAAAGGGCTACTCTGGAATCTCTGCACATAGACATCCCCGATACTGACTACATCATCATTCTTGCGTTTAATGTGATGTTGCGCATAATATACAAATCCGATATGACCATGTGTGATGAGAATGTATGGGACGTTGAGACGGTCTGCAATCTTCTCCTGCACCCTTCTCATCTCTGGTCCCTTCTTGAAATTGGTGATTTCTACAAGAGCTGAAGAGTTGTTGTCAACTTCTTGCACTAGCTTGATGCACTTATCAAAAAACCTCATCAGAGGGTCGTCCACTATGTGGTCAAACTCCTTATCTGGGTAGAAAAAAAGAACTGATTATACTGAAAATGCAATTCATTGGTAACCCAAAGCATTCATAAAGTAATCATTATCACAATGAACGCACCTTTAATAGCCCACAGCTCTGTCAGTCCTGCCTTAAAGGACAGGGTGCTGTTGACACACCTGTGCTTGGAGCTGGTTATGAACTTGATGAATCCCCCTCGAAGCTTCTCCTCAGAAATCAGTGACGGGAACAGCTTTGACAACCTGACAGCCAGATGCTTGTGATCGTTCACTCCTTTTTGGACGAGTTGTCCGTCCATGTCCTCAGTGTACCACATCGTCCACTGGGTCTGGATTTCACGCAGCCAGCTCTCTTCACCTGAAGCATTATGCAAGACAATTTCATAGAGCTGCTGCATCTCTCTGATGACTTTAATTGTCGGGTATCTCGTGCCGTGACGTATGATAGCAGTCAGATGAATTTCTTTGCATTGTGCGGTTGGGGGCTGTAGGATTGATCTGTTCACAGCAAGTATGTCCTCTATGAGGTACGGGTTCACTTCCTCATACCTCCCTTTAGTGCTGAAATATTTGGCGATCACTGGTATTTCTGGGTTGTCCTCAGGATTCACATACAAGCAGCAGGAGATGTTAAAAAAACACAAGACAGAGAATTTCCAGAGAAAAGTCATGATTCACCCAAGACAAAGCTTGTAAAGCAGCCGTCTACTAAACCATTCAAAACACAAAACATCTGTGTGATGCCGTCAGAAATGGGACTGAGCAAAGTCCAGTTCTGTTTGTTTACCGCAATTTCATCACAGCACAATATCCTAAAATGTAAATGCACTTTGTGCTCACATGTCCTTTGTCTCATTTGCAATTACCAAGCTGTTTTGTGTGTAGTATGTGTTGATTCATTGTTCACCTAAATAATCTAAACAAAAACCCAGTGGTTAGGGGTGTTTTAAAATCTCACCGTGTTGTTGGAAATTACTACGCTAAATGGTTTGACAAGATTTTTGTAGGCATATGATTAATAAATACTACCAGTAGTTTTCCTTTGCTTTTTGAATACAGTTATATGTCAAAACATTCAACTTGGAGTGCTACTGTAAGACTGTGTAAAAATACATCATATTGACAAAAGTAATTTAAACCAAGATGCAAAAAAACTTTATTAATCCCAGAGGGAAGATGTTTTGTTTTCTTATCACAACCAGTAATGAACCACACCAACACAAATACAATAGCATTTTTGTAAACAGTATTCACAGTTCACTAGATGCTTTTTGGTAGAAAGTCAATTTTGCAGGTACATGATGCAGCTTTGGTTTTAATTGTAACCTAAAAGTAGTTCAAAGTTCACATTTCAAACTGAAGGAAGATTAATTAAACAGAGCCTTTGTTTTGTTTGTTAAAGGAGCAGCTTACTGTATCAGTTAAGGCTGATAAGCATATAAAGTTACCCAGAAACAGTGAAGACAATGCTTCGTCACAATAAGCCAAAGGAAAGTAACTCATTGTACATTTCAAGATCTGCCAAGTCACTAATACTATCTGATCATTCAGGATATTCAGTGTTAAAGCAGAATTTGTGAAATACAGTGGTGGACGAATGACTGGTTAGGTCAGACTATAATTTCGTTAGTGGTAATTGTATATCGTTGATGCCACTGAACCACATTAATTCATATTGTTTGTAAATAAAATATTGATTTCAATATTTTCTGACAGATCCTTTAAATTACCCATTTAACTTTTCTGTAGACTGTATCTTAAATTTGCTTAAAATATAGTCTTCCATTAGTAATTCGTGATTTCATCAGTCTCTCCCTCTGTATGTTATTGTAGGTTACAATTAGAGCTGGGTTTCCAAAGCATAGTGTACTTTCACAAATGAAGTATGTCATTTTGAAATACTTTGGAAACCAACAGATGGATGAGTGGGTTGGCTCGTGCTGCTCCAACGCAGCATTTTTTACGACTTTGTCACTGGTGTTGCATTCATATGTCCATCTTGTGCTCGAATTTAATTGTTATAGAGATAATTACTATGAATTTTTGTTAGATACATTTTATATACATTAATATGCTGTGGGGTTTAAGGTTCATCGTGGTGTTGTCATTGGGAAAGCGAGTATGGTACAGAGGCCCAACAGTTCTTGTCATTTTGTAGTATCGAATATCTGGGCAACATATTCTGGTGGTACCTGAAAGCAGCACGGATGACGAATGGAGGGAACTCCCCTTCACCAGCGACAAACCTACTCGTGTGTACACTGGACAGACCGCTACCACATTGCAGCCACAGCATCAAGCACAACTGGAAGAAGCACGCCGAAACATTTCAACAGCAAGGTAATTTACATTTCACACAACTTTCCTGCCCTTTTCGTCGAAGGCACACGTAGCTGTGCGCCTAGCTCCCAGCTCTGAGCAGCTGGTCCGTGGACACCGTGGCTCCGAAGTCTTGGCTGCTGGTTAATGTTTGGTGCGGGAGGACACACGGAGGTAAACAGCGTCGTGTTAAAACACATGCTAATCCGCCGTTTGACAGACCGGTTCGTACCGTTATGCTTGCCGCCAGACATACGGCTAACCAACGCTGTTCGCCGGCCTTGTGTTGAAACGCTCCCCCCGCTGACGGCAACGCATCTCCCGTTAATGCCAAAACCAACGTGAGGAGCAGAGGAAACACACTCGGTGCGTTCACTTCGACCTGAGCGGGGTAATGTGTTAGGATTCACCGTTGGCAGCCTTTTAATACTCACTCTTGTAGCGAAATGTTAACTCAAACCGCGCTTTAAGGTAAGAGCCCAGTGTTTGCTGTGTTTTTTTTTTCCAGCTAGCAATCCAGCTAGCTAAATACTGAAGACGACAGCCTGCCTAACGTTGTCTATTTTTAGGTGGTCAGACTATAAGCCTTTAAGCCCCGCTATATAGCGGCTGTCGAGGCCTTAATGTGAATGAAAACAGTGTTTTAGCTCGTGAACATATACGTGGGAGCGATTTTGGTGCAACTTAAGGCTGTCTCACAGGTGTGTCTACCCCTCTCCTTCTCATTCTCTGTAAATATTAACCTAGATTATTGACGCTAGTCAAACATTTTCTGGCGAGGTTACACCAGATCGTCCAGTCTGACTTGAGAACTGGGCGGAAAAGGGTGACCTGACTCAACAATGTTTTTCCACTAAGTCTTCTCCGTTTGGGCAAACTAGGGGGGGAATAAAACCTGATCGCAGATGTGTTTGAACAGTTGGGTCGCTCTGGCCTGTTAGCAAGACATGCTGTGTGTGACCACAGCAAAGGTCCCCACATAGAGACATAACCCGAAAAAAACTGATCGAAACAAACAGAGCGATGTTTGTATAGAGAACTGGTGAGAAAGCAACTTTTCACAGACATTAACAGTGTGACTGCAGCGAGTGTCAAGGGGCCAAAATGTTAATGCGAGTCAAGGGTTTTATTGTTGTCATTGGATCCTGCCCAGTTGCAGAGGAAGCCTCACTGCCAGAGCAAAGCATGTTCGACTGTCACCAGGCAAATGGGTACATTTGACCAGCAAGACACAGCAGACCTTTTTGTCTTTCAGTGGAAATAATGACTTTTCTGTAGGCAGGGTTACAGCTTGACTGTATGATTCACTGCCGGAAAACTGAGCGACCAAACTGACTGACCATCAGTCAGGCCTGTACAGTATCATCAGCTTCCTCTGCATCGGAGAAAATCACTTTCATTACACTGCTGTGTAACCGTGAAACTCTATTTTTGTAGAGAAGAAGTTTTCTATACTCCTATGCTTGTCTATAGCCTATTTATTTTGGTTTCAACTTCTAGAAAATGAGGAAGACTGATAGATGGCTATTATCAATTTCAAAGTTGCTATATGAGGCTCATATAGCAACTTTGAGATTGATAATAGCCTGTTCAACTGAAAGCATTACATGTTCATACAGGTAAATAAGAGTTGGAAGATTTGATTTGCTGTAGGGATATTACCCATAAACCTCCCTAACTACATGACTAATCACTCCGTCACTGCTTTAGCGGAATATACTTGAGCAGTACATTCCCAGATTTAACAAAGGGTAAAGATAGTAGGTAAGTAGGTAAAGATATCAACCCAGCAAGTAGTATAACTTAGTCATCATCGCGATCAACTTAGTGCACTGTGTTTGATAGTTAAGCAAATGAAGGCATCATAATAATAAACTTTACGATATACCAGTTGCACTGTCTTATATGACCAGCCAGTAAAATTATATTTAAGAAAACGGCACATTTTTACTACATCATATGAGTAAATTATGTGTTTTGTCCCACTGCTGTATTCATTAAATAAAACATAATGAAGTATTACTTACCAGTGTTTGTTTAACTGACATTTATGTGAGATTAAACCATTATTCCCTTCAGTGTTGGTTCTAAGAAATTATTTAGTCGATTTTTTATATAATTGCAATGTCAAGCCCGTTTATAATGTTATTACCATATCTCCAGCATATGGCACTACAATGTTGAACCATTACAATGCCACCTGACCGCCATTGATCATTACCTCTCTGATGTGGGTTTCCCTCCAGAGAAACGATATGTAATGCCTTTAATCTTCTTCCTGCTATAAGTAGACACTCATGAAGTTTTACCACGCTCACATGATGTCCCAGTTTTCCATGGCCTACAGCTGCTTTTTGGAAATCTAGGCTGGTAGCGCACTGATGCAGCCTATTTTGATTGTCTCAGAAATTGTAATGTGTCAAATTACGAGATAAAATTTCAGTAATTATTTTCGGACACAATATTTCAGTAGTATAATTTCATCTCACATGGCTAGGCTTTATTAAGTAAATAAAGGAGCCATTTGAATTTTGACTAGAAGTTTCAGGGTATGTTTTTAAATGTTTACATCAGGAAACATGCAGCTTCATATGCTTCAGGTCTTCATAGACAAGCGGAAATGTAAGAAATGATGGCGCCGATGCATGTTAATAAAGGCAGAGTGTTTTAAAGGAATTTTAACTATTACAAGCTCCTCCTGTGTGCTTTTGTCCTGCCTTATTATACCTGAAATGGGTATTCCCTTGTCCTGACTTGTTTCCCGTAACTCTGACTTCCTTCTGCATTCCTTGTCAGGTTTTCTCAGGGTGTTCTGGTGCAATTAGAAGTGTGTTTTCAATTTAGGGTAGAACACTGTTCCAAATTTACCCAGTAAACCACTCAATGGCCTCATTGCTATGAACCCACTCTTGTCCTAAATCTTTCATATCGTGGCCTATTTAAAATGCAACATGATGATAAGATGTTGATGGTAAATGCTTTTTATTTGTTCTTGTTTTTGCTTTCTTTTTTGTCCATTACATTGTGGCTTCACAATGACTCCACCTACCTCAGTGTATGTTAATGGTGTAATGACACAGTGTAAAAACCTCTCCACACTATGCTGAGGATTATTTGCTCTTTTTCTGCTTCCATTCATTTAAAAATAGCTAATGTGAAAGATGTGCTTGGATTAAGTTACTGCTGTATATGCATATAAAGGAGGCATGTCTATAAATATTAATTATGACACATTTGATCCTATGTTGACTTGAGATATATGACCATACTGCATGACTTCATAAGATAGCTGTTCAGTGTTATATTATTTTCTATGGGTGTTGCTGTGACCCATGTTTCCCTCAACTAGTCACTGGTTAACACTTTGGAAAAGAAAGTTAAAGAATGCAGTGGTGCATACATAGTTTAAGTTGCATGACTGAAATAAAAACCGTCGGAGTTAGTGATGGCATCTGGTAACGCAACACTCGTGTCTATTTCATATGTGTAAAATGCCTTTACATTTTGAGGATGTGTTTTTCTTCTTTGTTGCATGCTAGTGCACACCTGCTAAATACATACTGAGATTTTTAACAACAAATGTCAGTGTGTGACTGCGAATAGCATTACAGTTGTTGGTCCATTGAACTGTTTATACAAAAACTGTTGTGCCCATATTTTTCATAATAAATAAACATTCATCCCAGTTCAATTCAATTCATCTTTATTTGTATAGTGCCAAATCATAACGAAAGTCATTTCAGGGCACTTGGCAAGGTTTAGGACCTTGCAAAAATATAGGTATATATGTAAGCAAAATAATGCAGAAAAGCAAACAGTCCCATTTGAGCAAGCACTAGGCAACAGTGAAGATGATATATTATATATATTATATATTATAGCAAATGCTCATTTTGTACTGGAATAACAGCAGAGTGAAGAAAAACTCGCAAAAGATGTAAAAGGCCAAGCAAAACCTGTAGCCCACCGGTACAGTGGGTCATTTTATTTTTGTTTTCACACAGCACAGTCTTTCATACTGAAACAATCACAGCGATCATTCTTCTTTGGTCATATTGCCCATCCCCAGTCTGCAGTGTTTTTATTTATTATTTTTATTCATTCAAAATTTTGTTTTGATTTTAGATGATGTAGAAAACCTTACAAACCATCAGCTTAGCTTTTTCACTCATCATATCACCATCCGGAAATCACAACATTGGTTCAGACAGGCCAGTAAAGTCATTGTTAAGTGCTGTGAAAAGGGGGCAAATCCTTTTTAACATTTGTGTTGTGTGAAAGAAAGTGAATCACATTATTTATTTATTCATATGTTAGCAAGATTGTTACTGGATTTCAATAGCAATACAGGAACGCTGTAGATGAGAAGCACTTTGTCAGCCTTACAGAGCAATTGTTGAACGCAAACATGGAAAATCATTGCAGGTCTGATGAGCTGTCAGTCCTGTTGACACAGACCTTTGTGGTGAGAATACTCAATAGATATGTATATAGAATAGATGTGTTAAAAGGCTTTGTTGCTCAGTTCCCCGCTGATGTTGTTTGTCCCCTGTATGCTTTTCTACATAATACTTCTAATGTGTCTGTACCAGATGCAAATGAACAGTCTATAGAAGTTGTGTATTTGTTCTCTAGGGCTGTGACCTGACACTCTCATAAGGGAAGCTACAGGTGGTTTTCTCATTAGCAGATAGCACCTGACAGTCTTCATGTTGTTGTGCAATTCACTTTGGCTCCTCAGAGACCATGCAATATAAACACTCTTGCAGAGGTCTCTCGTCTTCATCCTTGGTAAAACTACTTGCTGTTAATTAACAGAGTGGACATAATATTGTTCTGTGTTGCACAAGTGTGTATGGCAGTGACTTCTCATTTAACATATCTATTGTCTTGAAAATGGATCTTCATTTAGCATCGCTCTGAGCTATTTTAGCTTAATTTACCAATTATGAATAGGTTGTGTGTTGGTAGGAAATTTTATTCAGTGTTTTCATAAAGGCCATGTATCAAATCAAATCCCTTAATGCCAAATTCTTATCAATTCTTAGTAGAACATAGCAGAGTAGCAGAAGATTCGGCTCCTCCAGCACTCTACAAAGCATCGTTCATGAACCACACATCACTGGTGGAGGGGGTACTTCACGGCATTGATTTTAGTATTGATTTGGTCTTGTTGACGGCTCCAATGCTTTGACTTGCATATTATACATGTGCATTGACCTTGATTGTTTGTTACACAGGAAGAGCATAATCATGTGAATGATTCACGTCCTATATGAAAGAGCTAATTTAAGAAAACGGTTGTGTTGTAAAGAATTGTGATTTTATTTGTATTGAGACAGTAATAACTGCGCACACACGTCTTCCTAACTGTAGGCACGTGACCAGTGTTCTTTGTTGAGTTGAGACGGTCATGCTTGGGGCGCATGATTTTCTGGCCGAGCTAAGAAGAATTTTTAAAACGATGTATTGGATGATGTTTTTTATTTAATAGCCTTTTTATAATCAAACAACTGGGCTTAACTCAGACTATGGCACACAAAGCTAAATCTATTTTCATGTTATCTGTCAAAGTTCTCAGTCATCCTAGGCATGGTTATCTCAAAAAAGATTAATCCAATAGCAACTGGACTTGTTTGGTTTGTTGGTCAAAAATTGGCTTAAACTTCTTTGACATATTTTCATGAATAACACATAATAACATGTTTGATTTGTGTTTAAGGTGGACTTGCCTTTTAATTTGAAAAGGTTGCATTCCAAACGCATTATTCATCGCGTTAGAGTTCACTGAACCCAAACACTTATGAGTCATTTAATCTGTGCCTACAAAATGGTTCAACAAAGACGGGCTATGGGTCAATGAGCTTCTTAGAGGTTTGTGTTATGTTACCCAAGACGTGTGAGACATTTTCACCAAGGTTATTTATCTTGAAGAAATAGCAGCACGAGGTACTGCATTATACTGAATAAAGTTGGTGTAAGAATTAACTTATGTGTAAGTATATTAACTCTTGTGTATTTTACAGTGCAGTAATTCTTTTACCTTTTACTGTTAACAGGCTGGCCCAGTTGGGTAAATATTGACCTTGCATTGTCTACCTGTGGGCAAATACTGTAAAGGAATACAGGTGGGAGTGTATTGTTCACCTTTTACTTATTCATCTCACAAGATAAGAAAATCCGTAAAGGAAAACAAATCCTGTATACAAAGAGAAGTATAACGCCATTACCAAGCCCGGAAGTAGAACATTTTTGCGAGGAAATATTATCTTTAAGCCTTTTGTGTGACTAACAGTGTCTGTTGTGCAAGGGGATGTCTGTTCAAGATATCCAAAGTTTTGCTTAGTCGGATCTGCACAAATGTATCATGTAACGGATAACTAGGTTAAATGCAACATGAGCTGTAAAATATGAGAACTGTCAGTGAAACTGTGGACAGACTCGGTCAACTTCGTTTTCTTTATATATATAGTTTCAGTACTGACACAGGATTGATTGTACTGGTGCCAGGCAGTCACTGTCTCATTCTTTTGTGGATTTGTATACAGACTTGGATGCTTTCATAATCTCTTGTCTTGATTATTGCAGCTCTGTTTGTGTGGGCATCTAGCAGTCACTCCTAACTAGTTCAAAATGCAGCAGTGAACTCCCCACTGGTCACGAGCCATTTCTCCTGAACTGGCCTCTGTTAACCTGGGTTGCACTTAAGTATTCAGTTGTCAGATCTGTTGCCACTTTTAGTCCTGACTAAAAACCATTTTATATGTGTTGCCTCATGTTTTAACATATTTGTATTCCTGTTATACACTCATGTAACTTAACAACTACAACAAGACTTAAAATAAATAAATATTCAATTTAATGTAATAAATGGTAACATTTAAAAACCTAGAACCAAAGTATATTTGACCATTTTGCTTCATAAATGCCTGACAGGATCACTTGATATTTAAAAAATTAATCTTTTATCAACACACTGATTGGTTAATTGTTGAATTTCACTGCATTTGCTTGCATGCAAGGTGAGGAAAATGTGGTTTACTCTGGTGAATCTGGTCTGGTATCATACCAGGTGTCATATCCTGCCAAATACATCTACTAATAGCAAACTCTCATAGTTTGTATCCAGCAAGACAGAACTGAAATTGTTATTGTACATGATGTGGAACCTTTTTAATAGTTTGTTAAACAAAACCTTCTGGATAATTTAAACGTAAGTATACACAACGTCTTTTTTTTTTCCTTTCAAGAATTACTTTTGGTCCATATTTAGTGTATAGGTTTCTACTTCTAGTTGTCTCAGAATTAGCTTAGTTTTACAGCGCGTTTACGTTGCCATGCATATATCAGGCTGCAAACTCTGGAACGGTTGGATATTTTGTTAAGCAGCTTACTCAAGCACAGACACGCTGTAGTATTTATTGTAGCAACGCGTGTCTGAGTGTATAGTAACTGTATAAAAGACGCCACAGAATGAAATGAACACCAGGAAACAGATGTGCAGCTGAAAAAAGTGAGATAAAGTACTATCAATAGGCGCTGGCTTCTGGTTCTGTCTACATGCGAAGGAAGAGGTGGGAACTATGTGACTGTGATATGACAGGTCAGACAAACAACCCTTTCCACCCAGATCAATGCTTGTTGAGCCGATGAAAGCGGAGAACTGAAATTATGAACTCATAACAGCAAGTGTTGAGTTGTGTAGCAGTGGTACCATAATTAAATAAATTTTAGAATGCAAAAAAGTAAAGAGTGGTTCCTATAGATGAAACACTATATGTAATGGAAGAAATATGTAGAGTTAGTGATTTCACTGAGAGCACATCTGGCCTGTTTACACTAGCAACTGTTAACGTACTGCATGTGATGATGTGTAGCAGATGCAGCCAGTTTGGTTTCAGATGCTCCTCTGAAAAGGCCGTTTAAGGCCATTGTGAGTCATGTGGTCTTAACTTTTTTGCCTAAACATGGGCCAGAAATGGCATGTTTATGTTTGTGTCGGCGTAAAAGTATTGTCTCTGCTGAGTGGGATCTTTTTCTGGTAATGTCAGATGTAATGCCTCGTGCTGAATCATTCGACCAACGGTCCCTTCCCCTCAGTCAAAATGAAGGCCATTAAAGTATTGAAACGCATTATTCGTCAATGCATGAGGTATTACATTTTCATGCAACTTTGTTTAACATGGGATTAGACTTGTTCATTTTAAATAGATGATGTCTGTAATATTAACAGTTTGAAACACTGGCTCCTGCTGGCGCTCAGAAAACCAAACAAACTGACTTCATGGATAAGCAGTTTTTTTAATCGGGCTCGGTGAAGATAAAGTGCAAGAGCAGGAGGGTGGTTTAACGTTGCTTTTTAGCTGGACAGTTTTTTCTTTTCTAGCAGTATTTAAGCTCCAGGTGGACACAGACACAAACACTTGAAGGAATCATTAAGCTCCCCCAGCTCAATGTTGATTGGATGCCATCAAGGCCTTTCTCAGAAAGTCAGAAATCTCATGACCATGAAAGCACCAAAGTGTGAGCAGACATCCTGCAAAGTGAAGGTGTACAGATAGATGTCAATCTAGCTTTACTGTGCACTCTGTAGGGACCTGTGCCTGATGTTTCACTTCAGTAAACGTGGGCAAAGTTGTGAGAAGTGTAGATGTATAACTTTAGTTGGTTACGTAAGAAGAATACGTAAGAATCCTCGAAGGTCCCAGCACTATCAGCTTTTTTGTGTGTTAGCACTTTGTCTCTTTTTTTACCTCATCAGGTTTAAAAAAAAACCCCAAACAACTGCGTGTAACAAGTAGGAGCTAGCCTACAATAACTAAACAGATGAGAATAGAAATTCCCTGGTCACACACCTCAGCGCTATAAATAAAAGCACTGTTCTTCAACAGCGCTGCATGTGACAACCCTATCCTCTTGTGTTGTCTTCCGCTGCTGTTACATTTACAGAAGTTCATAACGGGAAACAGACTTTCAAGGTCAAAGTTCTTTGTTCAGGGAGGAGTTTCATTTCTTTTTTTTGATCATTATCTTGCAAAAAATTTACAACATCACAAGGTTGAAACATTTTTTTAGATTTCCCTCTGTGCCTGTTGCTCTCAGCCATCAAACAATATTGCCCTGAGGTTGTGTTTAGCCAGATTTCCATCTGTTTTGTTTTCGGTTGAAACATTTTTTTCACTGCTTGCTATTTGGTCATCAAGTATTGAGTTGAACTTGTCACACAAAATTTGCCTAGGTGAAATATTATTTTTCCACAACATGATGGTCAACTTCTAACCACTGAAAGGTAATTTAGTGCAACTCACGGCACGTTATATTAGCAACCATAGCGCTGTATGCAGGATTTCTGCAGAGATCCTTCTGTTCAGATACCTGGATTAATATGGGTTTGGTTTATTAGTTTCAGGATTAGTTTGTTTTTCAGTTTCTGCTCATTCAATTGAGTGAGATTATTACTTTGCAGAGCACGTTATAAGCTGATTCACAGACCAAAGGTCCTCAACACAAAGCTGACTAAGTGATAGCTAATCTCTGATCTGTCTCAGTTGTGCACGGTTAACAGTTAAGGTGCTCCTTGTCTCATGTTTCCTTATCTGCATTAAATCCTTTGTGCTATATGAAGGGTACACAGCTGGGTTGTCACATAGCCAAACTGTTCTGATAAATGTCATGCTGTGCTCTTTGCACGATATCCATATGTTTTTTTTAACACTTTGTCCTCAGTGTTTGTAGTGCATGGTACGTTAGATTCATGGGGTTATATGTTAAATTCATACCACGGCTGGAATAAATCTGATGCCAGATGCAGGCCCCGTTTTGCTGGCCTAAATGTACAGGCCTCAGAGCAGGACTGAGGTGAGAGGAGCTGAGGACTGATGTGCAGGTTGTTGCCCTGCCAACCAGACAGCCTGCCAGCGTATTTAGCTGCTATTGGCCTGGGCTGTGCTGGGGCCTGACTGTTGGCTGACTTCCCTACTTACAAGGGTGGGGTCTGGGTGCACAGCACTGACTTTCAGTCTGATTTATGAGTTCCTCCTATCAGTCGGTTTCTCTGCCATCCTCCCCTCCCTCCATGTCGTAGATCAGAACTCGCTTCCAGCTGTACCTCCTCCAAACATAAGCGGGACCACCCTGTGTTCACCACTGACTTCACACTGTACAAACAAACAGTTGATATACAGCAGATGTGGGAGTTCATCTCTTTCTTAATGCTGAACTTAAGCTGATGGTTGAAGTCTGGGTGGGAAATGCACACAATGGAAAACTAAAAGTAACAGTAAAAACAAGAATATGCCAACAGGCTACACATAATTGGTTAAATGACACATTTGTAAGTGGGAGTTGGTTGTTTGGCACTGTTTGTTCTGTTCTAAATGAACAATTGATCACTGCCTTCATGAATCATTTCTATTCCTATCCATCACTTTATCTTGAATTCAATGAATCTTGAATCTCTTTACACCCTTTATTATTTACCAAAAAAACAAATGGTTCAAACAACAAAAGGGTTTAAAGTGTGTGTGTGTGAGACACTGTCTTCAGAAGTGTGTCATGTATATATGAGCTAATCCACTTAAGATGTTGACATTGATGTATGAAAGGTTTCCCTGGAGCGAAGATCAAAGAGGGGGAACCTGACACAAGATTAAAGTCCTCATGTTGTGCTGTTATTGTAAACTACAGTGAATCTAAAATTATTACTTTAATGTTTCAAACTGTGAAATGGAGCCTAAGTGGTTTCATTTGTGGTTCTCTGTACTTTGAGTTGGCCAACACAAACAACCTCCTGCCTCATGGTGTTCTCTTGAGTTGTCCGGTCCGCTCATGCATCCATTTCAGGTCTACACCCAGTATCTTTGTGGAAGTAAAGTAGTCATGATCAGAAAGCTGACTTGTGTGTAATATGTGTAATAGATTGCATTATGACTCACGGGCTTATTTTCCTTTTAACAGGAGTGCGCTGTGTGTGTTGTGGAGAAAGGCTGCTGAAGTGAGGAAACCAGAGGAGGCCGGCGTGGTTCACCTGCTGTCTGTTGGCCCTTATTCCGAGTGGCCCTGTTTTCATTACATTGCCTCAGGAGGAGGCTGTGCTCCCTCTGGGTGCAACAAACACCATGTACCAAGACTGGAGAGGTCTTGCCTCTGCCCGCTAAACCTCCTATGACCCTTCCTTGGTTCACAAGAGTCTGAGGACTTTCCTAGACTAGACTAGCTCCACGTTGCCCACTGGCCAAGATGAAGAATGTGGCAGCATGGTCAGCAGAGGATGTCTCTGAATGGTTGAGCAAAGAGGGGATGCCAGAGTATATAGATGCCCTCCGTCACACGGATGGCTCTTCCCTGCTCAGGCTCACCGAGGTGGATTTCCAGAAGCCCCCTCTTTCACTAGTTTCATCTGATGGTGGGCTACAGATTTTGGAGAGAGTGGAGCTGTTGCAGATAGAGAACCATATTGAGGCTCACAAAAATGGACACGCCAATGGGCATGTTGGTGGGATACCTAACGGGACCAGCAAGCCCCAGAGGAATGGCACACTGGGGAACAGGAGCAACAGGATGGAGATGGTCCACATTCACATCCCCACAGTGGAAACAAAGCGCACCTCCTTTCCTACAGAGTGGGGGAAGACAGGCATAGCATTTCTCTATGCGCTGGTGTGCTTCGTTACCACCACTATCGTCATTTCCGTGGTCCATGAGAGAGTACCACCTAAAGAGGACACCCCACCACTGCCCGATAAGTTCTTTGACCTGTTTGACAGGATAGAATGGGCCTTCTCCATTTGTGAGATAAACGGGATGTTGCTGGTGGGACTCTGGCTGATACAATGGACTCTTCTCAAGCACAGGTTCAGTCTGGTTTAGTTGGCCAACTTATTTTGTAGATGCTGAAAATGCCAAATTTTTCATGTCCTTTTGTCTTTCTTTCCCCAGGTCAATTATAGGCAGGCGGTTCTTTTTCATTGTGGGCACACTGTACCTGTACCGGTGTATTACAATGTACATCACCACTCTGCCCGTTCCTGGCATGCACTTCAAATGTTCTCCAAAGGTACCTACATGTGAACATTTTTTCCCCCGCAGTTATAGACTTGTTTCCAATGAAAGTATAAGTTTGTGTGAAATGACTTTTGCTAGAGGAAAACCTCTCCACCGACCACTGATTGTGAAATAAGTTCATGTTTTGTGGAAGATATGGTGTTTTTTTTTGTAGTTCCTGTTCCGCTGAGATACTGTTGCACACGCATTACTAAAGAAGAAATGTAATATAGTTACAGTTAAGGAACTGCTTTTTCAGATGAATATACTGTTTTTTGGTTTACTACGCCCCCTCCACTTTTTCCTTTGCACACGATGGTCACCTTTTATCAGGCCCAGTGTAATATATTATATTTGTGTTTCTTTCAGCTTCTTGGTAACTGGGAGGCACAGGCAAGGAGAATAATGAAGATGATTGCTGGTGGGGGACTATCCATCACAGGTTCCCACACCATGTGTGGAGATTATCTATATAGTGGCCACACCGTCATGTTAACACTAACGTACCTCTTCATCAAGGAGTGTAAGTTCCACTGCGTCTACACTATACTGTAGTTTCAGTAGAGATGAGCAGGGAGGTTAGAGAACATTGTACTTTTCTATAATTCGGCTTCAAATGCTGACCAAGCTGATTTACTCATCTGTACTTACTGCAGCGCTTAACCGATGTAACCAATGATTCCGGTTCCTGTATTTCACTGGGTGTAGCACTGCCTGAGTGGTGCAGCAGTTCTTAGAATTCTGTAATGTACAGGAAATGCACACTCAAAGGAAATGCATCTGTTTCAGTGTGTATGTAACATTTTCTGTATGTCGGCAGCATTCTCTTTTTTGCCATCACCTCACACGTTATCATTGCCTTTAGTGTAGAGTTATAGTGTTTTGTGCTGCTCAGTCGGGATATAGACTTTATCTTTTCAAGCTTTGAGTCTCTTTCTCTCCTACCTCAAATGTTTTTCACTTGGTTTGTGTTGAGGAACCAGATTAATACAGTGGCGACATCTAGTGGTAAAGAAAGGTTAAGTTAAAATTGCTGCATAGAAGCTGCACTGCTACTTTTTGGTTCAACACAGCGTTTTATCATCAGCCAGCTGACATTCACTGACCCTCATAAAACAGATGAATTATCTTTAATCCTGCTGGATTGTTATGTTTGGCAGATTCCCCTAAGCGCTTCTGGTGGTACCAGTGGTTTTGCTGGACCTTTAGCGCTGTAGGGATATTCTGCATCCTTCTGGCCCATGACCACTACACTGTGGACGTGGTGGTCGCATACTTTATCACTACACGCCTCTTCTGGTGGTACCACACCATGGCTAACCAGCAGGTGAGTGAACTTTGACTTAAAGTAATAAGCATAAGGGCTTATTTACTGAATTATGAAAGACTTCAGAGACAGGAAGCACATAAGGCTTTTTGTGTAACGACAGCTGTTCCTGAAGGACATTAGCATGGCCCTAGTAACAGTGTTTTGGGTCTTTTGTTTCAGTCCCTAAAGGAGACATCGCAGAGTAACCCATTCTCGCGGGTGTGGTGGTACAGACTATTCCTTTACTTCGAAGAGAACGTCAGCGGCACGATCCCTCGTAACTACCAGCTGCCGTTTTCATGGCGAGCTTTACAGTGGGACCGCAGTGTGAAGTACAGCAGACTGGACATCCAGTGACTCCTCATTTCAAAACAGACCATAAGTGCTGTTTTTTTACCTGTGGGAAATGGCACCGTTTCATGTAGCACTGTCCCTTCACGGCTAGTAACTGACACAAACATGTCCAAATGGGTAGCACTGTGACCCACCAAGTATTCCTTTTCTTTCCTCATATTAGTGTATATATGTATATTTCCGTTTTTCCTCTGGTGGTAGTTTTTTATCAACACAGAGCACAAATTTATATTTGTTTGTCCTCTTTTCTCCTTTTTGGGCCACACTACAGTTTCTGTTTATGTAGCAGATCTATGAAGGATTTCAACAGACTTCTAATCTCAAATGTTTTAATCATCTTTTGTCCCCTCTCAGCACAAAACCATAATTAAGGTTTTCAGTTCTAAGGGTTTTAGTGAAATAGTGTCAAATAACCAAAATGCCATAAGAATTTATTTTCTTTTTTGAATAGAAAATTTGTTTTTGTAAACTGTCCTTGCTAAAATGAGTCAAAGGTGCAAAAATTAATTTTTCTAAGTATTCCAAACTTTATTTTTCAAAAACAAATGATGTCCAACAGAAGATTTTTAGATTTTTATCTTTTTCAAGATGGAAAATGAGAGCATAAGAATCTAATGTGGTATTACATTATTACAGTGCCTTTCTTAGCTTGATTGTAAAACAGTTCAAGTACTATATGTGTCTTGTGTGCTTCGTACCATGGCGTGATGACACCTGTGGTGAGAAGTGGTACTTATTTAACATTCTTGTTCCCATGAATGTAAAAACTACTCCAGCCTTACCAGAAGATTGGTCTTCCCAAAATTAAGCGCAGCTAATGAAATGTCCCGTCAAATTATCAATGCTTTCCAATGTTAGTTTTTGTGTTTAGTTGGTTAATGCTGTTCTAACAGAGAAAAACGACTGTTAATTGTATTTTTTACGTCTGTACCATTTCATTTTTATCAGTCAGTCTTTAACCAACACCAGCCATGTTCAAAGCCTGATTCCTGGCTCCTGCACGTCCGCTAGTTTTACATCACAGCACTATTTGCTAAACATCACTGCCTCATTATAAATCACAAAATATATTTGAGCTGCAGAGCCAAGTGACTTTAAAGCTGTACATGTTTTGTGCATCTGCGCTGCGTCTCTCACAAAATGATGTTCCCCACGTTTTGTCTTGTAACCTGAGAAGCAGAGGGAAATGTAAATGTAAACGGAAGCTTCGTGCAAAGTTTCTCAGTGTGTCGGTGGTAAATCTGTAGGTGCTTTTCTACAAAAACGAGCTGCTACCATTCAGTTTGAAGTCAGTGTATCTTCTACAATACCTCCTTAAGTTGGTCCTCTTTTGAGAGGTAGCACATGCTACTTGGATCGTGCAATTTTGGGAATACTATCAAGCATGATGCAAACAGCTGGTATAATATACAGTATTTGACCATAAGTGTGGAAACGTTAATTTGCATAAATGTGAAATGGGTTCTTATTGATTAACCTCATCATGTGTTTTGCTTTTTTTGTACAACTATGACTGAACTGTAGGATACAAGTTCATCTATAGACAATTTAATTCATCCTATGAACCTATAATTTAAAATGAGATTTTTATGAAGGAAAACTGCACTAAGCTTTAGATTACACAAGTTCCAAATAAATAAATAAATATATATATGCTTAATTAGTGGGGAAATAACATTATTTTTAATGTTTGAAACAAATGACAGAACACGCTTTCCCTCCTCTCTGTAGCATCGTCCAATCATTTCCCTTTTACAGAAAACTCTTCGCGTTTTTAAGAGCACCGTAAGGCTCCAGGCACGGCTCTTTAATTGTGTATTATGGGGGGGTCGAAGGCTGGTGTTTGTTTGTCTAGTTTGCCAATCAAGTTGGAATATTTTTCCTCTCCAAAAAGAGAAAGTTGGTCATACTTCATGTTTGTCTGTAAACCTCTCACCTGCTTTATTCCTTTTTTGTGTGTATACCAGATTTTTGTAAGATATGATAAAAGATTGTCCGTGGGACACTTTTGAATAAACTATTTACTATAAGGTTTTTGCTGTTCTGTCAGCCCCTTTCTTTATCTCAGTTCAAATCCTCAGTGCCAAAAGATGATGTCATGGCAGACCCACAGACAGCCAGCAGATGGACACATTGAGTTGCATTAATCTGACAATACATTTTTTTTCCTTGCTTCCAGCATGCAATTGTGCGCTCCCCCAACTGCAAGTATGTCTGACAGTCATTTCCTGCATTCGTTTTGCTCCTTCTGGGCCTCTTCATAACCCTGTTTGAAACTTTACTCTTGTGTTTAGACAGCAGGTTCAATAAACTCCAGAGCATGAATAAACCCAAACCACCTACACACAGTTACACTACATGTGTTGTGCCCTCTTTAAAGCAACTATAATAACTTTTGAATCCTACAGAGTAATCGCGGTTTTAGGCCAGAAATAAATTTCTTTAAAAGCCCTTTACACTACCTGTGCAGTTATGACTATCTGGTGAATCTAGTGCATTGTTTGACAGCTGCTGTTCTCTCCATGTTCTGTGTTTCATAAACACGAGTCTTAAAAGAATAAAGTTGCTCTGAAAACAAATAAGCAATCGTTCGCACAAAATTAACTTTTGCTGCCTTCTAGTGGCTAAAATCAGTTACTGCAAATAGTAGTCTAACAACCTTTGCCTATATAATATTTTTTCTATTTTCATACATTTGCTGACATTTGTAAAATTATGTTTTCTATTTTCATTATGAGGTTTTAGGTGTAGATTAATGAGAAAACAAATGAATTGTGGTTTTAAAATATATACAATGACCCAATAAAACCATTTACTTTACTTTGCTTGGCAGACGCTTTTATCCAAAGCGACTTACAAGGAGCTAGCGCTGAGTGTCTGGCTCAGGGACACACCTGGTAGGGGATGGATTAGGACTCAGACGGGGTTCGAACCCACAACCTTCTGCATCCCAGTCTGATGCTTAACCCATTGAGCTACCTGAATTACACTTGCAATAATTTCCAGTGTACTTTGCCACTGTATTGAACCAGTGTATACTCATTTTAACAAAAGGGTCTACATTAAAATAACAAATAATAAGGCACACAGATTATTTTGCTTTTAAAGACTTTCTCTGTCATAGAATAAAAAACAATACAAGAGTTTATTGCAATAAATGCTGCTTTAAAGTGTTTCTGCACCTATAATCCATCCCTGCAGCTCAGAATAACATGAGCACACTTGATGATTTGTAAACGAAACCTCTCTAAACCAAACTCTAGCATCATTTATAGGAAAATAATCCACACACTGGTAAATATTTTCACTTTTTATACATGAACATAGGCCATGTTTCTCCTCCCATCTTCTCGGCTCCTGCTGCAGTAACAGTCGGACATGATGACAGTTACCTATTTTTCAGCATCAGACTTTTTAAAAGCATTCAATAACATCCATCCATAAGTATCCTTACTGAAATTGTTGCAAAATATTTCTATTGTTTCCACAAATTCCTGTGGTATTTTACTTACTCTTTTTCTGTCTCTACAACCACATTTACCCAAAGATATGCCAGATATCCCCAAGAGATTAAGCCTATGTTAAGGTCCTGGCAATAAAAGGAGACAACTCTACATCATGTCTTGATTTTAAATTTAACTAAATCCTGCTCTGGTGCACAGAACTTTCACATTCGTCCTGATTCTCAACAGCAATAAGAGACAAAAATACAGAAAGTCCCTGATGTGAAACAAGCTAAACTGACACCAGCTATCGCACTGGGAATGTTCTTTAATATCTAAATAAACATTACAATATTTTCTTGCAAATCATTAAGGACTTATCTGGTGCTGATTATTGTGCGTTCTCACCACAACAGCCTCTAGGACTACTAAGATCCAAATAAAACTTGTTGTTGTGTTTGAGTGACCTCTGGAGTTTTCTGCAATCGCCTGCGAAAAGAGCAAGAGGTCCTCATAATTCCCTGGCGGAAAATGGACGTTTATTTATTTCGAGCTGGCTCCTTGGCCCACTGGAGAATTCGCTGGCACCCTGGAGAGACAGCATTGGCCAGCCAACTCCCACACACTACTACTTAAACAGAGAAGGATAACGGAGAGAGAGGAGCGAGTCGGCACTTTTAGTTTGGGCTGACTTTATTAAACAGGCCAATGTGACACTCTCAAGATAGCTTACAGCATAATGTGTCTGAAAATCTTTTAATTATGCAGATGTGTCTGTGGACAGAAAACAGGCTGTTCTTATCACCTTCATGTGATGTAAGAGTCGTGTGTGTGTGTGCTACACTGTCCTCTGAATCATGCAGTTAATAGTAATATAATAATATTCTGTAAATGATTTTACAACTCAAATAGTACGTTAACAACAAAATGCAGTCTGTGCTCTCATGTTACACAGCAACAGCTTGTTTTCCAATATGACCCATCTCCACTCTCTGTTGACCATCAATCATCTGACTGCGCCTCGGTGTGAGACAAAAAACACGCATTTTACAGCCCGGTTACATAACTGCATCACAATATACTGTCGGTCTATATAGAGTTGTGATTCATGGGTTCAAAAGCAAATTCTATTCTATTCTCAGCAGCGCTGTGGTCTTTCACCATAATACCATACTTAGTCTGTGAAGATAATGTTGGACAGCAAATGGAGTTTTGTCTATTAATGGATGGCTTTGAGAGTGGGTGGTATGAGAAAGACGGATTTAGGTAATAAAACTGTCACTTTGTACACAATGTTCTGGATAGTAGCACTCAGTCCCTCCTGTGCTCCTAATAATAATTGGATAGAGTGGTACACATGCGATGACATATATCAAATTTGTCTCGATAATAATACTAATACTAACCCTAACCCTCACACGTAGGTGCAGTCAGCACAAATAGTGAATTTAACACTAAAGTGTTAACTAAATGAAGTTAAAATGACAAACTTTATATTAGTCATTTGCTTATTTGCTCATAGGATATCTACAGAGCAACATCGTTGCTGAGCTGGACTGCTGAATGGGTCCACATGATAAAAGTAATGCAACGACAACACGTTAAATGTTGCGACCGAGAATTAGAAACAATAACCTGATCATTTACTAGTGTCAGTGTAAGTTTTTACGACTAACTGCTTCTGAGGTGTGGTGAGGCCAGGAGTGATACAGCACTAGCCACTTTCATTTCAGGTTTCCTCTCAAGGGATTAGATATCGTTGAAGCACTTCAGGCCCAAATTTAATGTGGCTGCTGCTGCTGCTGAAGACCACAGCTGTTGTGTTTAATGGTGGTAGTTATTTTCATCACACACACCATTATCAGAGCTGGTTGTAGTGCCACCTCCTCCACCATCAGGACTCCACACAAGAGGCCATGAAATGACCAGAGCTTAAAGAGATCGCTTCCCTGCTAACCACTAAGTTTATCCTCACTTCAGAGCTTGCTCATCTCACCAAGCTCTGTCAGCTGGGCCAGCACTCTTCACACCCTCTGACCGTGTGAAACTGCATTTCAATTTCAGCCCATCTACCAGTAGAAGGGTGGTTCAGTAACTGGCCGCAACAGCCAACGTGACAAGGTGGTGATTTTCAGTAGAGGAGGTCGTCCCAGGGCCATGTCGTGCTCTGAGGCTTGAAGTTGCAGCTCATTTTGGGAAGTGCTATGTGCCTTTGCTTCCTCTGCTTTCTTTAATCTGCGTGTGTGTGTGTGTCCGAGCTGGAATCGCCTCAGAGAACGACATAATGCATGACGTAACAAGTCATAAGTCAACTCACGCCAACTGAGGGGAGACACTTGCGACGGATGGAAACGATTTCTGTGCCATCTGCTGACAGCTCTCACCGCCAGTGCTGGCACAGTAGACTGAACCAATACAGACGCCCTTGGTCATCTCACTGCTTTTGCTGAAAGGCTGATTTTCATGCATCATCCTTGAAGAGACACTTTGATTTCTGGATAGGGTTGTTCTGTTTTTTTGTTACATGATTTGGCAACACTATGGGCGTGCAGATGGCCGACTGGTTCCTCTCAGACCCCGGTTGTTAAAGTGTAATTTAGGTACAGATCACATCACAGCTGAACCATGGCTCTGCTGGCATCTACGTATCACTGCGATATGTGTTGATGGGCCTCACTTTGGCAGCAGAACAAACGGTAAACCTTCACATATCACCACCTTACCTACCTGCTACACTGCCAACAAACATACGCTCTTTTACCTCAGTTTTGCTTCAAACCAACTCCTCGGGGAAATATCTGGCTTTTAGCAGCGTAACACTTGTCTGCCTGAAAACAGCTGTGTCCAGAAACAGTTGGTGGTAACAGTGGAGCTGAGGTTGTTAAAACCAAAACAATGAGCTGAGAAGTACTAAACCACTCAATTTAACTGCAGAATCAGTGATGACTATTTCTGGGGTCATTAACATAAATGAACATTTAACAGTGCACATAATCACTTGGCTCTTCAACAAAGGATTATGCAGACAGGCCTAGGAAACACTCATCCATCTGCTAGTGATTACTGTGATGTCTTAGACCACAAGAAGTGATCATTTGCTGGATGACCTTGTCACTGTAAGACAATCCGACTAAACAGAAAAACACATTCTGTAACTATAAGTTAATTTGTCTAAATACAGAAAATGTTGCTCTTATTCAGAATCTAGATCTGAACTGGCGTTGGATCAGCAGGAAGGCAGTCTGGCACAACACTGACTGAAAGAGGCCCCCCTGCTTCTTATTCCTATTTTCTGCTCCTCTGATGGTTCTCAGTGGGTTGATAAGCACTGCTGATGATGATTCTTGGCAGTTGCTGTATTCTGATGCTTTGTGTCTAAACCCGTTTCCTGACTGCTACATGTGACTCATTTTCAGACACCAAAAGCCTCAAAAAGCCACAGAGGCAGAGCTGCCTTTGATCTAAGATGACATTGTGGCTTTTTAGCTTTGGGGTGACATTTGGACACCATAAAAGAAGTACAAAGTGTCTGGTCAGCAAATGGGGAATCAGACAAATGTCAGCGATAAGCACACAGCAGCCTTATGCAACACTGTATGTGACTGTCACATTATTACCACGGACAAAATAATGACCATATATAGAGTGCTGCGACTGTTAAAGAAAGTATCCAGTCTGCATATAAGTGTCCTTGACCAAAGCACATGGCAGAGGAGATCCGAACACAGCAATCGCCACGTTAACAGATACTATAAATCTGTAATACAAACTTCTCTTGGATGTTCTGTAGCTACTTAAATTAGACTTAAAAGTAAAATCTGTAAAACCAATTTGAATCTTTGTTTCATCTTTATTGCATATCCTAAAAGCTGATTTATGTACCTGGTACTCTCAGGCTCACTTTGTAGTTTTTCTATTTGCTATTGGAATGTTACCTCTTGCTCTAGAAAAAGCAAATTAAGGAGCTCGGATAAAGAGCCATCTGAATAAGATGGTAGAAATGAGAGAAACTGTTCTGCTGGAATCTAAATCTATACTGTGCGTCTGCAGAGTAAGACCGTCTGCCTTGATGAGCGCATACGAGGTCAAAGGGTTACGATAATGGAGGCCCGCATGGCTGATTTACTGCAGCACACACAAATGGAAAGTGATCACACCTAGACCATGAAGACTTGGAGTGCTTCCCAACAGCCATGCTTCACTTTGAACCCAACAAATCCTTCCGTCTGAGTCACCCACCATAAACAGGGATATGCTTGTATCCTCCCAAAAGAAAACATGGTCAGATTTTTAATGCATGCAAGGTAAACACACTGTATACTGTTATGTAACGGAGGCAAAGATTAATTCCCACTTTTATGAATAACGTCTCTCTGTTTCTGTTAATACATCTCATGCTAACACTCCAGCGTGGTACCCATAAAAGAGATGGCCACTCAACTCGTACATATTACATTAGTGAGCGGTTGCCTCTGGAGGCCTGTCCAGTTATTCTGGGTGAGATCCTCTGGCGTCATGTGATAGAGGCTGAAAATGAAGAGGGCATCAGCGGCTACCAGGCAACTGCAACGCAGTGCAAATCAGTAACAACCCAAGAGGAGCCGCAGATAAGATCCGAGTTTCTCCTAATATCAATCAGTCTTGTCTTTGTTATGCAAATATGGAAATTACATTTGCACGTAATGAGTAAACAAGCGCACCGGCTCCTTCTTGCTGAAGGATGGTTTCTTGAATCAGACATCAAAGCAGATTGGTGCATTCAGCTGCCAAATAAAATTAATGATGCTTTTTTTTATCAGTTACACTGGGAAGACTTAGGAAAACACTCAAACGCTTAATGACCACACAATGACTCAACACCAATCGCAATGACACAACAATAAGAGACAAAGTGATGGGGGAAGGACAAAAGATGTGCCGCTGTGGCTTCATAAAAGTGGTGGCACAGAATATCAGCATGTGGGTATGGCTGAGAGGCAGAGTGTGGGCATTTTTCTCACGTCATCCCACCACAGGCAAGTGACAGCTGAGACAAGACACTCTCCTTCCCCCGCTATGTACACATGAAGCCGTGGGCAAATGTCCGTCAAACACATCAGCCCTTTGTTTCAAACTGAATCATCTGTATCCTCAACATTATGTGTTTACATCTTGTTTATTATTTTAATATACTTAATAGCTCCTTCTTTGTTCACTCAATAGCTTTCACTAACAGGTTCCGTAAGTACTTTCAGACACTATTTTTACAGCACCCTCCAGTCCAGGGTGACGGTAAATGGCTTTACAGTAAGGGGGAGGGATTGTTAACCCCGTGTACTGTGTTGACATGCTGCAGGCGGTGGCCTGTTGAATGTCCAGCTGAGCCAGGAATGTGGAGGCTCTTTAGGTGCAAAGCAACCAGGATCAGCTGCGGAGGCAGCAGTGACTTCTCCTGAACAGCCAATGATAGTGCTTTTCATGTAAGATCTAATTATCACCACCTCAGGTTATCCAGCTGAAAACCAAAAACATCACATAACACCAGACATGTCACGTGAGGGATTCAGTGACAGTGGCATAATGGCAGAGGACACTTTCTCGTTGGGCCCTGGGGGTCTCCTACTGATTTATTGCTGTCCCTCCGATGGTCTGTGTCTATGTTTAGATGCACTGATTTTTATGAGGCGGCTGAAGTGAAGGCGTGCTGTGGCGCTGTAGTCAGAGTGGCTGCTCACACACATGGACTGATCTCTGCCATGACTTTAACATTATGACCTTCCACTGGTTGAGAAAAGTTTGCTTAGTTTGCTGGGAACCCTGCAGGGATAGGCATGTGCCAAAGGTTCAATAGTTATTTTTGTAGTCTACTATAACTCACGGCTACTGCTGTGCTACTGTTCTACCTGTCCAGATGTGTTTACCCAACTGTTGTACAACCTCTGGGAAACACAGCACAGGTAAATCTGTGAAGGCACCATTAATGCTGAATGAAATACACAGACTTAGGGAAAAACAAATGCTTCCAAAAGTGTGACGTCTGTTTCAGGGAAGGCCTTGCTCACTTAAGTAGGACAATTCATCAGTTCCCAAATGCTAACAGAGAGTTAGCATTTTCCCTCTGGGATTAATAAAGTGTTTTGAATTTTGAATCGAAAGAAGAGGTGATGCAACATGGTGCCCTTACATTTTTTACCCTTATTTTAATGGTGTGGTAATGCTGATTAGACTCAAGTAAAGGTTCTGAATACCTTCTCCACTCCACAATTTTATCACCTCCATATGCTTATCTACATATAATGCAACAATTTGTTAAAGGCAATGAATAAGATGATGCAATACTGTGGAGATGTCTTTTGAGTTTACGTCAGGTCAGGGTGGGATGAATAAATATTCTGAGAGTGCACTCTGCTTACCTCACCGGGGAGGAAGGAAGCATTAGACAAGGCCAGAGTTATGTGATTTCAGTTGTTTTTGTGACTTGAAACTTTAAGCATTTACTGTTATTTTTATTTATATCAGTAACCTTTATCACCCAAAGACAAAAACACTGCAAAGTGACTCATTAATAATAATGCTAATGACATACTATATGGATGGGGAAGATGATGTTAGACAGCTGACATGTCTGCGCTACAAAGGCAAGAGGACGACTGACAAGCTACAAACCTGCAGTGCATATTTGGTAAGTACATGAGTGTAAGAGATGACAAGCTACATGCAGCACAGCTGATTTTACAATACGATGACATAGCACCAGTGGTATAACCAGTGGAATCAACTCATTTTATAGGAAAGCTTCGCACACAGTCCCAGAGTTCTCTTGTGAAACTGAAATGTTTTGGCCTGAAGTGTGACGTATAGCCTCCATATGGTACGGTTTACACTGGGGGAGGGACATGCGCTCTCTAACTAGCTTCCATTAAAAGCATTCCTTGCGAACAGCCTGATAACAGCATGCTTGCGAGTCCTATTTTCTCCAGTGATGTGAGTCATCACTCAGGTGTGTTTCCAGCTTGTTGTTTCTTCTGGAGACAGACTGCCACACTTTCTAACACATGTTTCAAGCTTAAAGAATAGCATCACAACTCATCACGTTGAGTCACCTCAAATGTGTCGCAGGTGACGATCTTTTCAAACATGTGCTTACACTTACGCAAACACACAGACTGAGAGGCGGAGTTGGAGACAGTGAGACACTGTTCATGTATGTGTGAGGCTGAGAGTTACAGGAGGAGAGATTCCAGCTTGACTCATCAACAGGGTCATTTCACTTCATGCAGAACCATCAATTACATTCTAGCCGTACAGATAGATAAGTTGCTTTAGTGCAGCGGTTATGCATTCCTGTGCGGTGAAAAAACACCAGGTTACAGTGATTCCGCTTGTTTAACACACAGACAGGCCTTTGTCTGCTCCAGAAAGGTCTCAATAATGTGACGAGCGCACAACTTTTGTCTGTAAACTAGGGAACTAAAACCTGATCGCTGTACTACTTCATGTACATCTGACATTGACTCCTCATATGGACACAACCTGTGCTTCGTCTCTCTGAACCATCGCATTCCTCCGTGCAATTAAAATAAACACATGCAGCATACAGTTTTTGTGTAATGTCCCAAATGCTTTGTCACCGTTACACCGTCGAGTTACTGGAGGTGCAGAAAATAATCATGTTCTGACAGAAAAATAAGCTGATACAGGAGCAATGTGGAGTAAGATTTGTTAGAATGACAGTTTGTGTGTCTGCTTCTGCAACCATGTGTCCACTGAGGAAACGTCGGCAGACTAATGTCACTTCATTTTACATCACAAAAACAAAGCGTTTATGTGAGGCACTCGGTTGCTGACACAGATATGAGACGCTTATTGTATGTGAAAGAATAATATTTCACTTCCACAAACTGTTATTTTCATTTGGCATTTTATTGACAGAGCTCCTTTGTCACAAGGTCGAGGATCTCATCAGTCTACGCGACCCTCCTAGCTCAATGCAAAGAAAACTTATGCAAATAGATAACACGCATCTTCAAAACACAACATATTTGTGCCATAGTGACAAACAAATCAAAATAGAAATTCTCTGCAAAGGGTGTTAAATGACTGTTTGGTGTTTCTGTCGTTCTATGCGTCTTGCTCATGTCTGTTGCCCCGGAGCCCGTAGTTTTACTATCTGAGGTCATTAACACCGTTTCTAACCGAGCACACCTGGTAGATGAGAATGCAGCATTCCAACCAATGACCCCCGACCGTCTGTTCACCTCCCAGACACATTTCTCCTCTCTGTAACACCTGACCCAACTCGTATTCTCACTGTCATTTCATGTTCACATCACTGTTGCAGCTTTTCTCGCCTTTCTGTTTTACAGCATCCAGAGCTAAAATGATTTGTTGATTAAATACAGTACATCAATGAAATACATACGGACAAGGACTCTCTTAGGTCACTGTTTAAAAAAGTATAAAAAAAGGTCAAACATGTGATACATATTTATGTTTTATGTACATTTTGAATTAATTTTTTGGACACTTTGCTGACCAAAAGGGTAAAAAAGCTATTAACAAAACATAGTACATATGTTAAGCTGATTTGGTGAATCTGTGGCCTAATTGCACAACCAATCAAATGTGCAATATTAGCATTCATTTGTAAGTTGTACATAAGACTCTTGGGCAGCATGAACATTTCCACTATGCCCTAAGTAGTTGTTAAATGTGTCGGGTTATTTGGTTCTATGTGGGTAGTCTGCTGTTTATTAGAAACGCCTGTTGCTGCAGGACACAACACCGATTAAAGCACTAAGAACCAAAACCCTACGTTGTTGTTGTCATGTAAAATCGAAACAGTGATTTCAATTCTACTTTGAGCTGAGGAGTACTGCAGTGTCAGGGAGAATTCCCTATGAGCAACCCCTTTCACATACAAGTCGTCCTGTGTTCCACTGTCAGTATAAAATATTATAGTCACTTTAAATATGAGCGTCTATAAATATAAAATATAAATAATATATCGTAAGTAGATTCTTTACAGATAGATTCATCAATAATAAAATAATTGTTGATTGCAGGCCTAGCAACGTTGCAAAAAATGGTGAAATGCATCTTATCCCCACCTATCTGATTTTGACAGTACTAATGCAGGAAGGCAGGAAGGAAGTATCATTATAGTGTTTGCTAAGTCAATTTCCTGAACTTGGGTTCTATTCATCTCCAGTGTGAGCAGAGTGATCAATCTTCAGCTCTGGACATGGTGTCATGTTGCAGTGTGAGACTACGTCCATGTGATGTGAGGTTGACATGCGATATTGCTGCCAGAGTGCAGCGTTTCTGCTTTAATATTTTACGGGAGAGGAGGTGCTCAGAAATAGATTGTTCTACACTAAAACATCTGTCCCGTTGTCGTTCCCCTGATGTCTCTCTCGTCCTCTCCTGGGACGGCAGGCCCAGGCAGACAGCCAGCTGGTGGTGTCTCGCTGGGACGGTAGCAGAGACACAGAGTACACGTAGTATCAAACACAGCGGGGGCTCGAGGGGGAAGATTCTCCAGAGACAAGGCAACACACCACGCCTACCGCTGCACTTACAGTAATCCCCTCTAAGGTTTCCATACGGGCTGCTCGCATGATCACGTCCGTGGGGATTTTAGCTTTGTGAATGGTTACATAAATCTCTGTATGTAAGCGCGTGCGTGGGTGATGATGATGTGCAAGCATATGTCTGGGTATACCCATGATATTGCCCTCTGTTTCTTTTGTGTGTGTGTGTGTGTGTGTATTACAGGAAAACAGTGACTAATGTCTGCCCTCTTCTCTTCCGTAAGCCGATCTGTCCCTGAGGCGAACGAGAGGGCACCAGCCTTTATCTGCCCAGCGATGTTTAGAAAGAGTGCAAAGACAGCACGTGGATGCTTTTATTACAGCCGCACACAGCAGTCGTGAACTCAATGATGCCCGCAAACGGCTACTCTCGTGTGCCATGAGTATCTCTCTCTGGGTGCTGCAAGACTAACTTGGCATCCATTACCTAACCCACAACATCCAAAGGGAGATGACCCATGTAGTAGTCAGACTGGGAGTGAGGCATTACTCATAATGTGTAAACATGGACATAGTCAAGTGTGGGGGCTGCACGGACACATGTTTTTTCACCAGTGATGCTCACATGGTCATTGTGATGATGTAATGAGCGTGTATGTGTAGAGGCACAGGTAGTGGGCAGTGATTATGGTAATAACTTGACATCAAAGACGCTATAAAGAAAAACTGAATTTCTGCATATTTATGTTCAAATGCACGAGTGGCCCTTTCTTGAATAGGACGTCAGTAGTGCTTTTCTAGTGCAACAATATGCTCCGTGGATGTGGACAGGGTCACAGAAGGTGACACTTAATTTACCACTGTCATAATGAGCACAGTGCCTGCTGCATACATAATTAATCGATCACTGTTTTCCACTTCGATAACAGCACGACCCCGGTCCTCACCTCGTCTTTGAATGTTGGTTGCATTCACTTTGTTGCTCATAATGACTGCACAACATGTCCCACCCTCAAAGAGGGACGCAGCAGAAAGGAAGCACATCATACGTGCTGCGTGGTGGGAACCACTGCAATCTACACTCGAACGACTATCGCTGCAATTATCAAGCGAGAGTTAAGTAGGTTATCACAAGTCACAAGTCTCACGTGGGAGTTGAGAGTTTGCAACCAGTTATCATAATCTCCATGGTGCATCTAGATGGTTTCAGCAGTAGAGGAAATGTCAAATGATGTACAATAAAGCTCTGCAAATATGCTTTCCAGCGACATGCATACACTTCTAGCCCGATAAAAGGTAGGTGAAATAATAAGAAGTCAAGCAGTGTACATGGGTAAGAAATGTTGAACTACACCAGCGAAGGAAAGATCTGTTCACTCTATTTTTATCCTAGAATCTTAATGAAACATCCCCCCAGAGCCCATGAGCTCCCGTGTTTTTTTCTCAATGAATTCATTGAGTTGAAACAGATTTAGGCAGCAGAATGAAAAATGGTGCACAGAAAGGACTGGATGGGTTTGGAGATTAATATTACAAGGACAAGTGATGATCTATTACTCAGTCCGCTCAGTATATTGAGGATGAAAGCTATGAACGCCATTACCAGCGTGTGTGATTACAGATTCATCTAATAACAGCAGATGAGACACAGTGGATCTGCTGTGGAATGAACTTTCCTTTAAGCTGGGTGCATATAAGAACAGCTTCCTTTTTACCTTCTGCTACTATGAATTACTTTTATTGGTAACTTTATATTGTTTGGTGACTCGTGGTTTCAAATATCGATGTATGTATTATTCTGTTCACTGAATTTGATTTGAGGTTTCCATATCTTTATTGCTTAGATGTTAAACGTTTTTGGTCATTGCTTGAATTCTAATGAGATTAGATCAATCTCACTGATGTCTTTATAAAAATCATGCACAGACAGCAGAACTGAAAATCACAAGAGGATAAAATTCCTGCCAATGTAAAAGCTATTTGCCTTTTAGGGGTATTAATGCACTTCCATGATGTGTGCTTATGCCCAACAGCCCAGTCCCTGTTTGATGAAGTGAGTAGTACTTGATCGGGACCACTGCTTCTTGCAGGAGGTTATGTTGTGGTGTTTAACATTGTGACTTTTGCTCGGGGCTGTGCAGATAGATGGTAAACAAATATTTGACAGCAGCAGTAGCGCTGGTCTTCCTCTGTGGTGTGCTTGCAGCGTGAGAGGCGGTGAACTGCAGGAGTTGTCACGGCTCTGTAGTGCCCAGTTTAACGACCTGCCTGCGTCCTCGGAGAGGAAGAGCTACTGTAATTGGTTTCTCAATGAAGGATCATCAGCAGCTCCCCGGAGGGTTGGCGGACTAGCGCAGGGCTGCTCCATCAAGCGCCCGCTCCACAGCTTCAAACACCGTTTTGCTCTTTTCCTCTGAAATAAACAAGTGGGCAGCGAAGGGTTTTTTTGGAGCATCGTCCTCCTGCGCGCATTTAGAGGGGGGTCTGTGTCCGCGATCGTAACCTGTGCGAGTACGGCTGGGACTTATCGTTCCGACCACATCGCGGAGAATCGCGGCAAAGTTTAACGCACGTTTTCAACATGAGCGACCTGGAGGACGACTTTGCCAAGATCCTGCTGCTGAAGGAGGAGAGGATACGAGACTTGGAGAGGAGGCTGGCGGACAGGGAAGACGAGATTCAAGAGCTGAAGAGAAAACTGCACAAATGTCAGTCTGTGCTGCCCAGCGCGCAACTTCTCGGGCCGAGGACCCGCAGGGCGCAGGGCATCTCCGCGGAACCCCAGACGCACCAGGACTTGTCAAGACAGTCGTTTCGGAAATACGCCAAGTCCGACTGGTAAGATTGTTTCAGCAGGGGGCTGGTACTTTATTGCTCAAGCATGTGTCCTCTTTGTACCTATCGTGAAATATCTTTGTGAGTTTTAATCTGTTTTAGCCGATATGAAAAAAGGCTATTGACGAGCCTCTGAATTCATGTTCTGTATTAACATTTCGGTGCTGATCCTTTCTGCTGCGAAACACACTTCTTGTGGCCCTTTTTCTGTCTAAATGAAAGATGGACACGTTTGCCATGAATGGACGAGCACTTTCATTCTTGGGGCCGATGACGCAGCTCCAAGGCGAGCTTCAGAAAGAGCTCCTAATTGATCAGATCCATCACGGCGGTCCCATAGGACACAGGCAGGAGGAAGTGCGATGCATTATTGGCTTTTAGTAGCTGGACGCTGAGGACCCAGAGTGCATGTCTGAGGATATTTAATACTCCATTAGAAAACGCTTTGTTTGACCATATGCTTCCTTCATCACCTTTAGGTGCTCGTTTTAGCTTCACGGTATGATTGTGCTGATTTTGGGAATTTCACATGTGGCCAGTGGATGAATGGCATCGGTTAGTTCACTACTTTCACTTGAGTTTCAGCTTTACCCAGCTTAACACCAAGAACAAAACGTTTGACTCTTCCTCTTCTTCTTTTAGTGTGTTTTCAACTTCAATTCATGGATTAATATCAGGCAACGGTAGAAAATCAGTCTCTTGACTCACTTAATGAAACAGAAAATGGGGTTAATCTTATTAAGGTGAGCAGAGAGATGCATTAATAACCTGCAGACACACATTTGCACATTGCTCATTAGTCCAAAGAAAGAAAACTTGACGCTAAGATATGGTCCCAGGACGATTTAGTAAAATGACTGACAGGTTATACTCTAAACACAGTATTTACTAGCTTTACTAAAACACCAGGGTTCATTCTAAAAAAAAAGAGTACTGGGACCTGCAGTGGGCATATGCACCAGCTGCATGTGGCCATGAACATGTTTGAGCGTGTGACGTGCTGACGTCATCGCCCTCGGTGCCTCCTCCGGTGTATGGAGGGCGTTCACCTGCGCCCGCCGTGCCCGCTGGCCGCCCGCGGGGTCGCAGACGCTGTGACCCCCATTAGTGTCAGGGACGTGGCACCAGCCGGCGGCCCGCCCAGCTCATCGGATTACCGCAGCATGAAGCAACGGATCCTGTTTCTATTGATCTGCATAGGAAAAGGGCTGAGCTAGATGGTTAGAGAGGTGAAATTTAAAGCGCAGAGGTGCTTTGAAGGACAGTGGGAGAGCTTTTTGATGATGGGAAGATGTTAGGGATGCAAGGCTGAGCAGGGCCGTTTTGGGGTCTGTGGGGGCCCTGTACAAGATCATTTTGGGGGGCCCCTGTTTTGAATGGATATATTAAATTTAAACCCTTCAATTATCTGTTGAAATGCATCATAGTAGGGTCTCAAACCTGAAATTGAAAACATGATTCAAGGTTCAAATCTGATCTACTGTTTCTAGTTTTTGTTTTATGAGTCGCAAACCCAGGTCTTCTACATGTGAACGCAATAACTTACCAACTGAGTAAAGACATACAGGACAGGCGAAGATGTCTGGTTAAGAGCAAGCCAAAGTTAATACTCTGGTGCAGCTGTTTCTGCGATACATGAAACATTTTCCAACAGTTTCCCAAACTTTTTGTCAACATTACAGAGCAAACATAATCTGAGAGATATTTGAATTACATGTAATTCTAATAATATTAGCGGTAGCTTGGGGGCCCCCTAGTGGCTGCGGGGACCTATGCCTCTGCATAGTCTGCATAGCGCAAGAAACGGTACTGATGCTGAGAATGAAATCTTCAATTGCCTACATTTGCCCGATATGAGGGAAACTTTGATGATGCCTGAGCTTTCGTGCCCTGCACAAATATGTTTTTAAATAACCTCTCAGAAACAAAGAATTTCTTCTCTTGAGGGAATGGAAGGGTGAAACGTCATCAAGAAACCAAACAAGTCCAAACCTTTTTTGAGATAACCATGACCTGGATGACTGTGAACCTTAACAAAGATAGTCTTGGCTTTGTATATACTTGGAAGCGCAAACTGCACAAGTCACTACTGTGCATCTCAGTTATTTGCAACTGTTAGGTCATTACACATACTATAAACAAGCTGTTTCCATGGTACATCAATCAGATCTTCTACTAAGGCAACAAAAGTGTGGATCATGTGCTAAACCTGATTCTTTGACGCACCACAAGAGGGCAGCTGTGATCTTTTATTAGTTCACCTGTCACTGCTCCAGGGTTGTTTACGTGCTTTTGTGCCATAAAAAGACGCTTTCAGCAACCACACAAATCCTTCCAACCAAAGGTTCACTTCGAGTTTTGTCCTGTCAGCCTGTGACTCCCCAACCTCCCAGCACCGTAATTGCCGTTTTAGCATCAGCCTCATCCTGTCAGATTGTCCAGAGCAGTGTATCCTCCTCTGATTTTGTCCACAGCGTGCGAGGCCAAATGTTGCTCCCTGAGCTTCAGATGACTCACTGGGATAATGTGGACAGACACCAGCGGTGCTCAGACTCCAGACAACACAAGATTAGATGAGGAATGTGGAGCCGCTGTGGAGAGTCACAAGCCTCGGTAGCGTTGGTATTTTTATGCCTGCTATTATTTGACAATGTGGAAAATGATCACTGTTTGCCTTTAGCACTCACTTGCTCCATTCTAGAGTCTGCCACAAAACAAACAGTTGCTAAAAAAGGTGGATTCATTAAATGCCTGCAACCATTATTTGGGTTCAAATATAGCATAGCATCCTTAGATTTAAATATTTAATATTAGCATATGCACAAGCAGCACAGTTTTTCCCCCCATGTTTATTTTGACATCCAGGTTCATTAACTTTCCATCACCTTCCATTTCTATTAAGGCTCCGCTGTACATCTATTTGTACCTCGGCTGCCTCAGGGTGAGTTACTAAAGTACGACGACATGCTTCTCCGAACAGAGCCTTTCTCACAAAGTCCATTATTCATGGGAGACGAGACGAGCGCAGCTCTCTCTGGAGCGGCAGACTGCACTGTGTCAAAGATTCCTGTAGGCGCTCTGCTCACCATGCGCTCTCCCGGGTCGCAGCCTGACGCACTGGGGGGAGGACGGTCCTCCGCTGTCACACTGCTGAGGGAGGGAGGGTGGGCGGTAGAGAGAGAGAGCGTGAGAGGGTAAACTTTGCGTGATTGTGGCTGAGACGTGTTACGGGCTCACCTAAGCGATCGTGGCAAACACCGAACATACCTTCGGTGAAATTCACGAGCGCTTGTGACGGAGAGCGGCGAGGAAACCACCTTCAGGAGAGACGGGGCTGCATCCACTGGAGCTGTTCATGCCGGATAAAGTTTCTGAGCAGCGTGGTAGAGGAACGAGGATAAAGACTGGACTGCAAACCTTTGGATAAACTTACTGGAAGTCTCTCGTTGCCGCTAACTGAAATGGGCACCTTGCGCGACCTCCAATACGCACTACAGGAAAAGATCGAGGAGCTGCGTCAAAGGGACGCGCTCATCGATGAGCTGGAACTGGAGCTCGACCAGAAGGATGAGCTTATACAGAGGCTGCAGAACGAGCTGGACAAATACCGCTCCGTTATCAAACCGGCAACCCAGCAGGTCCACAAGCAGAATGAGCTGCAGGAGCAGCAGCGAACGAAGAGGCAGGCGATATCGGCCGAACCCACCGCCTTCGACATCCAGGATCTCAGCCATGTTACGCTACCTTTCTACCCCAAAAGCCCACAGTAGGTGTCCAGATTATAACAGCATTATATGGCCTACAGTTTGAACACTGATCACATTTTTGCATGTTCGGTTGCGCTCCAGGATGCGTTCGTTCACCTTTATCATCCTTCTGATTGCTGTGCGTAATGTTACGTATGGAACAGCAGGTATGGCACCTGTAGCACACACGGATGAGATGGTGCTCTCTCTCTCCCCAGCTAACGAAGACAGGCAGGCAGGCAGGCAGGCAGACAGACACGCGTCTGCGCGCAGAGACACACACACTCACACACACACACACACACACACACACACACACACACACACACACACACACACACACAGGATATAAGTAAACATGTGACAAGATGCCCTCAGAAATATGAAAACTGTCATCACTGGCAGTTATCAATAAGATTATGGTCAGCCCAGTGATACAAGGCTGAATGTCAATAAGTGTGATCACAGGCAAATATGAGGGAGAATGAAATGTCATCTAGTGACAGGGAGTCACAGCTTTACAGAGCTGGTGGCAGCAGTTCTGTGTAATGTACCAGTGCCTTTTTTATACAAGCAGTGATTCAGTGACAGGCAGTCTTAACAGCCTCTCTGTACATGTTTACCTTTGTCTAGAAAGAGTCTCTCTCTCTCTCTCTCTCTATCTGTGTCTTACACAAACTCATCTATCCTGGTCATCTAGGTCTGTCTCCCCAACTGAAACTGGCACTAAAATAGGTCTGCGCGGAGAAATAATCCAGCTGCCTGTTGAATTTGAACATAAAATTTCTGTTATTACTATGTCTGAGAAACACCTGTAGACATGTAGGATATCCACTCTGCATTCAACACAGGCATAAAGACTGATTGAATGTAATCAATACAGTTTATAAACTAAGTCCACCTTTGGAATGCATAGTGAGATAGTAAAGTCACTTAACAAGAGCAGAATGTTGTGTTCTAATTTAAATTATTGATATTTCACGTTCTCTTACATCCATTACGGCCCAACATTTAATGACTCCATTCTCACGCTGGTGTTTAATGCCTAGGGGGAAAACAAAAAAACAAAAAACAAACAAGCATCAGTCTTTGCAGGAAGATCAGAAGTGTCAGATATGAACGTCATTATTCTGTTGACACGCAAACAAACAAAGCTCCAAGGATTTTAGCGAACAAGACTTAAGATTTAATCAAGAGGGATATTTATCTGCCTAGAAAAAGACCATTAGTCTTTCTTATACCCGTCCGTTCTGTGTGTTGGGGAAACGACAGAAAGCTTTCATTTGTGTTTTTGTCTTACTGCCATAAACCATGAGAGATCCTAGACTATGGCTTGGAATGGCAGATGAGGATAACACAATAAAGTGACCATTTCATTATGATAATCACGCTTAAACATTTTACTGTTTGTGCCTATTTCCATTTCGAGATTTCTCAAAGAGGCTTTTTGAGACCATGACTGGAGGAAAACAGTAACTCCAAAATAGCCGCCTGGTGTCCTGCATTTTGCCTTCTCTCTGTGAAGAGTGTGACATCTTGACCAGTGAAGAGTTTCAGTGCATTAATCTGTTACAATAAGTATTTTAAAATTTGACCAGAAAAAGTGATAATTGCATGATTTCTGATGAAGGCAAGTTTCATGAAGGAGCTGAAAATGAACTCTACTAAGACATAATTCAAACGTCCTTTAAAGTCAACTTTAATTTCCTACTCAGTGTCAGCCACACCTTTCCATACTCTGCATCTAGCAGAGAATAATATTTTGTTTATATTTTAATTAAAAAACAACAACAGGTTTTCTAATTAAAGAAATTAAAATAAACTGATAACCTGAAAAGCAGTCAAGACAGTCTACCGGTGAGCAATCATCATTATGTTTTTAGACCTCTTTACTAGATATAGAGCAATTACCATTATTAATTAATATACAGTTCCTTAGAAGTCAATGTCTTCCTTTTTGTACAATATTCCATTCCCTCCTGGGAAGAAAACAGCTCCATTACATTTTAATTTTGTTTTGCTTATTGATGCGTAGTGATAATGTCTGTTGGACTTGGCCAGATGTTTATATTTTTCTTTCATTCTCACCCACTTTATCTTCTTTACAAGCATTCTTAACACATACACTATCTAACATTTTCCCTCTGTCTGCCTCGTATTTCTGCTCGCCTCTCCCACTATTTTTTTTTTGCCACCCCTCATCTTTTTCTCGTAAAAGAACATATTTTCTCCTTTTAAGGAAGGCTGAACTTGCTCTGTCCCAAACTTCACTGGTGGAAGAAGGCAAATATATCATTCTCACAAAGGAAAGGAAGGCAGATGTTTTTATAAGGGTCTGGTTGGAAGACGTTGCCATCAGAGGCTCGATTCGGGGGGTCCCAATGAGGGTTGAAAAGGCCAGATATCCTAAGTGCAAATGAACAGAAAGGGTCAATAAGGCACATTTCTTGAGGACTGGAGGTCAACTTTGGGTAAATAATGAATTTCCAGCTTGTTACTGGCAGTTTAGTTAATTACCCTGTCCGTTACAAGTCTGTCTGTTAACAGACTTATTCTAAAGTATGGCAAACATCATAACCAACAAAAAAAAAAAAACAGTTAACACCTTCATGAAGGTTTATTCCCTTCATGATAGGGGACTAAATGGGAGTCAAGTAAAAAAAATAGAAAAAATAGAACAGGATGTGGGAAAACAGTTTACATCTGAACATACTTAAGAACTGGAAAGTAGGTGCGGCATCTCAGTCTCTTTTCAGTTTGAAGCAGTAGCTTGTATTGACTCTCAAGGACAGAATATATATATAAATATCTACTGAAGAACATCTGGCTGATCCTGGTTGCTTTGTTGGAGATAATTACTGTAGCTTCATCAAATTACTAAAAAATCCAGAGACTGTGGGACAATGTTAAGACACATCTACATTTTCTTCTCATATCTGAAAATTGTTCAACAAAGGGAAAAGTTACAGAGATAAGTACATCAATCCAAAGCTAGAAACATGCACATAGGACAATTTACTGGAACTGGTTAACATCTCTATTGGTGAGTCAAGCATATGCAGAACACTGAACAGGCATGGTATCCTTGGCAGGAAACGACAAAGGAAGCCATTCCTTTCCAAACAAAACATTGCAGCATGGCTGATTTGGCAAACATCATCGTGACACTCTACAACACTAATGGGAAAATATCTTTTGGACAGAGAAACAAAGAAGCAATAGAAGCATACTGCCCAATGGCTGTGAAAACATAACAAACATTACCCAAAAATGTCCAGCGCAGGGGAGGGAGTGTTATAGTTTGGGGCTGCTTTACTGCCTCTGGACAAGGGCCGCTTACGATTATGGAGGGGGAAATGAATTCCCAAGTTTATCAAGATATCTTACAGGATAATGTCAGCATGGCTGTCTGCAAGCTGAAGCTCAGTAGAAGCTGCGTGATGCAGCAACACAAAGACCCTAAACACTGAATTCAATCTACTACAGAATGGCTGATACCTCTTGGACTGGCCGAGTCAGAACCCAGACCCTATGGAGGGACATATAGACAGATGGTCACATCAGATTTCCTAAGAATATAGCTGAGCTGAAGTATTTGAATGAATTCTGGGAGTGAGAAAGGTCCAGGATTCCTCCTGGACGTCGTGCAGGTCAGGAAGCGCTTGCTGGCCTGCTTGAGGTTATTGCTGCCAAAGTTTAATGGGTGTGTTAAATAAAAACATGAAATATCGCAAGTGCATTTTATCAGCTTCTAAGTATTGTGTTTATACATATTTGAACTTTGATGAGAATCACATCACATTTATTGACCAATTTATACCCAAACCAGGACATTTCAAACGATGCCATTACCTTTTCTTGCGACTCTATATTTTAGAACAGTAATGGTGGTCTTTATTAATTTACTCCTCCCCTTTTATCCACGAGCCTGTTGTCAGACAGTAAAGTAGAGTTGTTTGGGGATCCACGGGCCTTGAAACCCAAATTAAAAACTCTAACGCAAACACACAGTATGAAACATCTCAAAACCAAACTAATCATCAGCTGATGGTGCAAAAATGATGCACTTGGAATTTTTGAATACCAGCCAGGACTTAAATTTGTGTTTACATGCTAGATGTTGAAAGCTGCTTTTCAGTGTGAGATTGGCATCTCTCACAGTTTTCCAGTTGAAGGGGCTAAACCCCTCTCAAGTGTCTCAATATTTAATGGAGAAGCCAGTAAAACACTGGCCATAGAACCTTATCTCGTATGCACAGAAATGTGCAGAGTTGATAGAGCTTGTTGATTTTAAAAATAAGCAGTGCTCTATATATACAGCTAAAAAAAGCCTGAGCATGTTTGATATAGTATCATGGCAGATGTTGAAGTCGGAGTATTTGCATAGCTGTGCGGTTTGTGTAGGACTTTGCTGCAGGCTGGCAGCGGGGTAGAGAAGCCCGTGTTGGGTGAGAGCACTGCTTCATTTGCCCTTTTAGCTTCAGCTCTTCGGGTGATCAGCATCAACAATGCACCTAGAAACAGGTTTCTGAAAAGGGCATCGACCAAAAAAAGGCAAGAGGCAGTTCACCAGCGCCTTTGAATCCTAGCAGCAATGATAGAGAGAGGGGCGTCTGTAGTTTTTTCAGAATTAGGGTATAAAAGCCTCCCTTCTCAGTAGGAGTAGTCTCCTGGTTGGATTAATCCTAATACATGTTATTAACCTCATTCATCTGCTTGACACACTGCCAAAACCAGCCACGCAGCACTTAGTCGAGCAGCTCAGACTCTGGTGATGACAGGCTTAAATGAATGAGTGATCACTGTTTAGGATCTGGTCTGCCTCAGAATTCTCTCCCGTCTCTTGACGCCTCCTTTGTGTCGGAGAGAATCAGACTGACGCTCACTTTGACGAGTTCAAACCTCACTGCATCTGGCCTGTGTTCACCTGTTGTCAACACATTGATAGCCTCTAGGAACAAATGTCTCTCCTCTGCCAGTTGTACATAAACATAATCTAATGTGTACAGATATAAATTATACTTTGACATAATGTCCTCTTTCATAACATTGTCTAATTCCATTTGGCTTGCTTCTCCTTTTGGCCTGCCTGACAAAGTGCTACTTTACCTGCACAAGGAGCTGTTTCTTGACATCTGCACATTAGCTTTGCAAGTAATTATATTATCTTAGTTGCTTGAAAAAGCACTGCAAAAAATAGCCACCTTTGGAATGCCCAAATGACTCCACAGTCTGAATGCCAATTTGGCTTTTAGACAGACACCCCTGCATGGAAACAATATGCCTCCATTAGGCATGGGCTTTACTATTTATTGACTTCTTTCAGCATGTGGATTGAATAAAAGGTTTCACCTTGACATCTTAGACCTTAGGATATGTTTTCTAAAAATCTACGGTGGAGCTTGAAGAACAATTTAATTGCCTTAGAAATAAACAACACGTCTGTCTTTTGAACCGGTCAACACCTTTCATTGGGTTTACATACATTTAGGGCTTAGGTTTTTGTCTGTGATACATTTTAACTCCTAAACTAATCCTCTCTTTGTCACATGCAGAGAATAAATTTTGTTGTAACATGTAAAATTGTATCAACGATAAAATAAAGTGGATTCTTCTTCTTCTTATCTCTCATTATTTATTTTTACAGGAACTAAAGAATTGCCCATGCAAAGTGGGGTTTTGTGCAGCATTGGTCTAACTTTGATTTAACTTTTCTTAGGTCCAAGGATCTGATCAAGGAGGCCATTCTGGACAATGACTTCATGAAGAACTTGGAGCTATCACAGATCCAAGAGATTGTGGACTGCATGTACCCTGTGGAATATGGAAAGGACAGCTGTATCATTAAGGAGGGTGATGTTGGCTCCCTGGTCTACGTCATGGAAGGTAAAAGCACTCATGCACAGAAGAAAAGTGCCTGCTTCATATAAAAAACCATTCAAATAAAAACCACAGTGAGTAAATATAAAATTAGCTTGATGGCTCACTTCTTTCTTTTATGACAGTGTCGGCAAACCTTTACAAACCATCATGACATTGATAAAAAAGATATAATAGGGCATTATTGATGGATCTCTGCAGGATGATGATCTACAACCAGTTTTTGATGCCGTATGTGATTCACTGATGTTGAATTGATTTTATTTTGTATGATGCCCTCTGCTTGCTGCAATCGTTTTGTTCAAATTATTTTTAGTAGCACTGTTAAAATATTAGGTTTTTATTAAAAAATTATGAATGGATGTTGGTGACACAGAGTGTGAGAGTGATGATAGTAACAACAGCACAGCATCCGCTCGAGTGCTAATGGGACAATTGATGTTGCAACAAAACGTTCTGAGAGCCATTGTCATAGACAATAAATGTGAGCTCAGAGAAAACGGCTTCAGTCACGGTCTACAGTATAACTGATCCTCCCGTGATCCCAGTGCTTGTCACAGACAACATAGAGACTGCATATAAATAAAGTATATATATTTAAAATGGCACTTAAGATACAAGAGGCAGTGAACAGTCAAACAAGGATGTAAAATGTTTCCAGTTTCAGTTTCAAACAACACAAACCAGAAAAACAAAGCTTGATATTTGTTGGTTAGTATACAGACACTGACATTTAAATGCTAATATTTCACTAGGAAAAATGCGTATATTGATTGTTCCCCCAGTTGTTTCATGTCAGTGCCCCACTTCGATTATTAGGTTAGCAAGACATTTCCTGGATTCCCCTTTCAGCCCAATACTGCTTAGAATAAATCTGTGGCAAAGTGTAACAGAAACAGTGAAACAGCAATTTAACTTAAGTAGAGACATTTTTTAAATTCAACTCTGCTATAAATATATCATTTAATGAAAACATACTATGCAATTGGTCCTCAATGGGCAGAGGTAGGCACTATTTCTGAAAAGACTCAAGAGACGAGTAGCGTCTCTGTTTGGATGTCAGCAGTTAATGCTGTCTGGTTTCTGTTTCATCTGGTCTTTAGTGAGTCACTGGGTCTGATAGAAAAAACCCTTTGGTGCCTCTGTGAATTGTAACTTTAAACATAATTGTTTTTGGGACTCAGTTTTGACTGATGTGAATTCTGCATTCTCAGAGAATATTTTGTATAAAGTATAATATAAATACAAGTTTACTGTAGAACTACTTTAATGTATTAGTACAATTGAAGCTTTAATTCATGTATTGAAGAGCTTTGAGGATGACTATGCCAGTATTCCACCACTATGCTACATTATTGACAGTTTCATTAACTTCTACTATTTAGCAAACATCAACATTGTAATTCACTAGTAACTATGATGATGACCAAGACAATGTTATACTGGAATATTACTAAACATTATGACTTGAATGATGTCACTTGTTGCCTTTATACCTGCAGAGAGATGCCAGATAAATAAAAAGGCTAGCATATAACTACTATAATGAGATAAGGCAAATTAAATGTAAAATATACCTGTGAACTGTGCAACAGTGACCTATAAATTCGGGGAAGTATTAGGCACTGTCACAAAATAGTGCATTGTGTTTGTAATTGTATGTGACCACTGGTGAATATGTTTAAAACTACATTACAATCCCTGAGCTGTAGAGGAAATAAAGCAATGTGCAGATGTCACAGAAAGCCGGGTCAGGAACCTCTAGACGCTGACCTGATGGTGTAACAATCTGTTTGTTTGTTTTTTTTTTTACCAAACTGGTCACACATTCTCTAGGTAGTGAGTAAATTTGAATCTCCCTGCTGTGAGAAGATTATATCATGGGTGACTCGTGCTAAGTCACAAATGAGCATGTGTCACACTGATATGATGAATAGGTTCCTCTTGAGTGCAACAGAATGAGAGAAACTAAAGATACAAATCTGTTAGAGAAATAATTGTTGAGGGGCTTTGTGATTTTCTCTCTGACAGTGATGGAGGGAGGAATTGCACAGTAATTGGAAATTGTTGGTCATACGCAACTAATATAAAACTCTGGGGTAATTATTAGCCATTGTAAAATTCTAAGGGTAGGCATAACATATTTATCGGCTATGAACCCCATCTACATTTGTCCTATTACTCTATCTGCTTGTCTCCTCTGGTGTCCTGGAGTGTCCCTTTTCTACAGTTGTCACCCTAACTATCTCTGGCCTTAACTTGTCTCCCATAAAAAACAAATGTTAAGAACATTAGCCCAAAGGGTGACGACATTGTGCCAAGGTCTATGGGAGCCCATCACAGCCTGTGAGTTTTTAATCCGTGCTGACAGGATGTCTGACTGTGCCATGCCATGTTGAACACACAGCTGCGTCAGCTCAACATTGTTCATCATTTTACTAGGAAATTAAGTGGCGTGTCATTTCTTTTTCAGTCTTGGTAGGCTAATCATATCATATTGTCTTGGGGCTGGTGCAGTTTATCATGCATCATGCAGCCACATAAAACACAAGTCAACAACACCCATACTGCTACTGCTACAAGTATTGGCTGTTACAACAACACTCTCACTTTAAACGCGTGCATGTTTCCTTTTCTCTCAGCTCAGACTAGCTCAGCCTCCCCGTTTAAACAACCTCCGAAGAGTTAGCTTTTGTTGCTGATGCACCTGATAATTAAAGATCAGACAAAACAGGCGCTGCAGAAACGGAATGGATCCTGGCACTGGCTTGCTGCTATGATGAGGCTGCCTGCTCGGCCGAAGCTGCTGTAATGAATGTTTGTTGTGTTTTGGTTTTTGTAACCGACACTGGTCCTATTTAAAACACTGATTGCGACTGAGACAAACGTGCATGTTTCCATGGAGATTAGTTATGTTTTTTTGATTGGCTGTGTCATCCACAAAGACCTGTACAGGTGGCTAATGGGGATAATAACTAGTATAATCACATCCAATTACTATCAAGTATTTCCCTGACAGTGAAACCCCTGTGATTTTCTTTTAAAGTAACCATTCAACTTAATCTAATGAAACTGTGTATGCAGATACAAACAGAATCTTTAGAAACATGCTGCAGCAGGAGACAGGAGTGTTGACACTGTTTACGGTAAGCTTGTTAAAGATGTGTTATTAACCAGGTTATGTGAGGTTTAACTTGCACATGAGTTATGAGAAGTGACCTTTTATTTATTTATGTTTAATTCAAAACCAGTTAATTGCCACGTTTAGTAGATTACAATATTTGGTGTCATTCATGTACATCACAAATCAGGGCTGGATGTCTGTCTCTGCACATAACTATGGTTAAAGGAAACAATTTGAAACAGCTCACAGGTGCCTCTCTTGACTCGGTTTCCTGTTTCCAATTTTGCATCTGCATTTTAATATTGACTTTAGATTCCTTCTAGTGCCTCTCACCGAATATGGGAAAGTACACTGAGAAATGCCCTGCCAGGGTGATGCAGGCATACGCAATGACTCTGAATCATGTTTTTTTTTCTTTGTTATGGTTTAGGGAGATGTAGTAGTCTGCCTTCGCTGTATATTTGATCAGATTCATTAAGTGTAGGGCAGAGGGGAGGCAGAAAGTGTGGAGAGGGTAGTAATGTTACAGTATGAGTCAATGCCAAACCCCAAGTGCTCCCAGTACATTGACAGCTTCTATGACAGGCTACCGTGTTATTCAGTGCACCCACTGATGCACTGTAGACCATTTTATTCAGGTGGAGGTGTTCAGGGATTTGACAATATACCCAGGATTTGGCCTTTTCTCAACAGAAATTGGAGGAGTTTCAATTATTTTATTGGACCTGCTGTCAGACAAGGCAAATATAATATTCTGACAGATTTGTCTGGGAAGATTTGAAGTGAGCTTTAAATGGTATCCTTTATTCTTTGAATATGTCAGAAACCAACAATGCGCTGTTTGAGATTTACAGAGAAGCATTCCTGACAGTCATACTGCTTTCCCTGCTGCTTTTACTGACATATACCTGTGAATAACAATGAATAGCAATGTTTACCCACTTTGGCTCAACACCAGTTTCTCAGGATAAAGGGTAAAATTGATGACGATTCCTTATGATGTGACATTTAAGACACTTGGCAGAATTGTAATACTGTATATGTGCAAGCATCAAACACTTATTTGTTTGCATGTCTCCCAAACACATATAAACATGATTTGAAAATGAGATGCACATGTTTGTTTACATTTCATTTCTGGTCATTTATATATCCTGTGATGATTCCCCTTCTTCTGTTAACCCTCTCTCACCTTGTATTTTCTATTTTAAACTTAAGGAATACTCAGCCCTGCTACCTTTACTTTACTTACTTTAAGTAACTGCAAGACAAAATAAAGGACAAAGCAACCAGTCTACCAGGTGATCAGCTGGCCAGTTTTCTAAAATGAAGGAATGTTTCTATGGGAGTCTTTCACTGAGCTGTTTTGGTTTACAGGTCTCCCTGTGGCACTGTGCTATAGGCTGGTGTCTTCAGTGAGATGCTCCCTGTGCTCAATGGCCAATGAGGCAGAGTAAAGGGAGATAGGCTCCTCTCTCATCTTGAGCTTAAAAGTGTAATCAATAGGGGCACCTGAGTGTGACTGTGTCATAGGTGTGGAAAGACACCATGAGAAAAACAAATAAGGAGCCTAGTATTACTGCCGCTTATGTTACTGCTACTCCTACCTCAAGTTAACACTGTTATTATAGTCTACTTGCATGTTAATGAGGTGATATGAAATTGGAAAAAAGAATTTGGGTTACAGAAACGTGAGCTCACAAACCCAGTGCGCAGCATCGTTGCCTGGCAACTTACCTAATGCAGACCTGAAACTGTTGCTGCTGTCGCTGTCAAAGTGGCATCTTGAGGAAGAAAGCTTTGCAAAATAAAATGTTGAGGCTCAAAGATTTTTGTGTTGGATTGTCCCAGAAGAACACAGCCAAACTTCAACAAGTGCTGCTATTGTATCTTGACAGCACTGTACAGCAGCCAATTGTAGGTTAATAATAAACCTTAACCTGCTGCTGGGGCTCAGATTCACCTTGCCTGCTGAAAAGGCATCTCAGAGAACTCAATTTCAACTACATAAGATCGCCTCTGAGAGTGTGTGTGTACTCACGTAACATGGCATGCAGTACGATTATTACCACATGATTGACTCGTATCTGGGTGTCTCTTTGGGGCTATCGGCTCTCGTGATAAGTCTAATGAGGCTCCTGGAGGTTTATTAAGGCATTATCTTGGGGTCTGTAATTGGAATGACATTTAAACACTCACTCTATTTATCTCTCACTCACACACATACTCACACACATCAAAATGAACTGTCAGTATCACTAATGTGTCCGTCCACCTACATGTGGTCGCCACTGAAATCTCCCCCGTAACGACACAGGAACGAGTGAACCTGTCGAAGTTGCATCCTGCGATTTGATTTCTAATTTAAACATGAGGTTGTAAAATAAGAGTGATTGGCCACATGCGCACAACGGCATGTGTGAACCAAATCGCTGTAGTTGTTTCTGTTACACTTTGCCACGGGTTTATTCTAAGCTGGATTTCGCTGAAAGGGGAATCCAGGAAATGTCTTGCTAACCTAATAATCGAAGTAGGGCACTACCGGGGGAACAATATAAGCATTTTTCCTAGTGAAATTTTAACATTTAAATGTCAGTGTCTGTGTACAAATTCAGACATATTTTTTTTTAATTCAGGAAAAAAGTGAGCATTTTCTAACATATACAGTATCCTAACAATCAGGAATAGTTCTATCAAGACGAATCTAACTAAGCTAATGTAATGTTACCTACACTGCGCTGTGCACCACCTACCCTGAAAACCAAGGGAAAATGCTCTTTCTCTGGCAAGTGTCTTTTCTCATTTGCGCTCGAAGTCTCTAAGCCGTTCCCTTTGTCAGTTCCGTTCTCTTTCATTCTTTCACTTTCCCTCTGTCCCTCTCTCACTCACACACACTCACACGCACACACACACACACACACACACACACACACACACACGCACACACACACGCACACACACACACGCACACACGTCATCAATTGAAAATATTGAAATACATGAGCTCAGACATGGCTGTTGATCGCTCCTTCTTACAGTTTGCTGTATTTGCCGCTGTATTGTCCATCTTGGTTATTATTTATATTCTCTGTTTTCTATCTTTTCCTCTGCTCTGACTAATGTCTGATGGCCTTTGTTTTTTCCCACTGAACCACAGAATATAAACTGATCCCCATTTAACTCCATAGAGGCTGATGAATACACCGCAGAGCAAGAATTAATGAGTAATTTGTGAATGATCCCTGAGCCTTTATCCCTTTTGTGGATAAGCCCGCTTTTCAGAGCTCCTCATCTGGAAAGACGATGAAGCCGGTGTGTGACATTAGGAGAACAGAAGAAAAGCAATGAAAGGCAGAGTCAGACAAAAAGAGATCACAAGGAGCAAATTATTTTCTTTCTTTGCTTTGACTTATTTAGGCATAAACTGCTCTGTATGGCATTGTTGAGGGTGTGAGTATGTTTGTATGTGTGTGTGTGTGTGTGTGTATGGGGAGCTAGTGGTTATAGACTTGGAGTATTTCTGACAGTCTGCTGTGACTGGATAAGCTGAGGTTGAGACTGAGGAGACAAGATAGAGCACGAGTAATCTGTTCTGCTACAGTGCCGGACAAATCCGTTCCTTTGCCCCTAGACTAGCACACGTGCACACACATACACAAATACTGTACTGTTGTAATGTCGTACACGCGGGCTCAAACAGCATTTTCTCCTGAGGACAGTGTGATGGTGTTAACTTACATACTTGTAGAAGCCTGAAAACAGTGAGCATTGATAGGCCAATTTCATCATTTGATGCCACTGGAGTCAAGGTTTACAGGACTTTGAGATGGGGGCACTTTTAAATGTCTCTTCTCTCACTGCAGATTCTTTATTGAATCCCCCCTGAATTATAATTCATCTCTTTGATCTCTTTTTGAACTTTGATTGCCTCTGTACTCTCAAACCCTTCATGGGAACTCTCACATTCTTTTTGAGTAAAGCACAACACACCGACTTTGTGTGTGAGTGTGTATGCAGTTTGGCATGCATAGTTATATATGCACATGCATTTACACTTACAAATAGAAATTATTACTATTCTATTATAATGATTTCAACATTTCAAAACTTAAAAAGCTGTTTTTGTTCACATCATCTAAGGAATTTAGAAAAGCTTTGATGACAAAGGATGTTCAACAGTACCATAAACAACCCATTGACATCTGAGAATAATTATAAAAGGTTTCCAGCACACAATGGACAATTCCATATATCAATGCCATATATGGCAATGTCAATCTGTTGATCCACTACAATAGCCTGAACAGAAATATTCGAATGGTTGACTGGATACCCAGGAAATATGGTACTTTTATTCATTACCAGAGGATGAATCCCCTGACTTGACCTTTACTGCCACCAGCACGTCATATTTTCATGTTTCCAGTGAATGCCAACATTAAAAAGAACAATTTGCATGAAACTTTAGACTGGTATACAGACTGCGCCGTAGACTCTTAAACTTGTTGTGCATGTAAAAACGGTCTGTCTAGCTCAACGCTCGTCCAACGGATAAGAGTGACAGTGAATCCAAATTTCCCTGTGAATGCTTTCCCATGTCTGTGGTGATAAAGAATGGGTGCTGAAATGAGTTCAGGCTGCGGAAGTGAGACGGGTCCATTATTGTAGTACTCTCAATGCCAGATTCATCTGTATTCTGATGCTGATGCTGTCTAATTAAGTCTGGTCTGCATGAAATAAAAGCAACAGTATGTGCACATGGCATGGATGCTAGCTGCTAATTACGACACTGTGATTTGGTCTATGAATACAATATGATCATTTCTGCTGCCCCCTGCTCAGGCTATCAATCAGCTTGTCAACAGAGGAACCATAATCGCAGTTTGATGAGTAGCAGAATAGCAATCTTATTATACGGTTTTAATGAAAAAGTAGGTAAGAGGGGGGCTCCAGATAAATTTAACCGCCATGTCTCACCTCACATGTCCTAAATGAAAGCCGCTTTTAGTGTGCGGCTGAAAGGCAGAGCAGACACGTGGCAGTACAGTAGGTTCTGACCAAATCAATGTCTCCCGGGGTAAAATGATGTAAAAAGCACGAAACCAGCTGTCCTCTGTATCCTCTTGATCTGTCTTCAGGTCTCACAAGCCACTTGTACAGAACTGTTGGGTGAGTTTTTAGATGGCAGGAAGACCTGCAGCCCGTTTGCCTCAGGTGAACGGAATGAAATGTGAAATGCTCTCATCTCTAATGTTATGATGCACAGCGGTGCTTACCTATAGCAGGTGTCCTCCCTCGCTTCCTTGTCTCTTTCTTCCCTGCTGTCCCTCTGTTTCTGTTATGCTTTCTTCATGTCTACTTTTTCATCTCACAACACTTGCCATCCCTCAACTTCTTTTCCTCTCCTTTTGTTTTTCCTGTAAGAAAAATGGAGCCATTTTGAAGATATCAGTTTGCAGTCAGGTTGTTTTCAGCACCCAGACCTAACCCACGGAGAAGTGCACAAACACACAAGGTTTAAAGGAACAGATGGCACTAGCAGTTGCTTGAAACAACTACAATTGAAGGTAAAATCAGTACTCTGCAGCCACGACAACTAAAAGTTGTCATTCAGACATTCGGACTCAAATTTATTTTACTCCTTGCATCTACTCCTGCGCACAGGTGTAGAACAGCAACAGCATCACTGATTCTCAGCTGCATAGTACATGAATTGCAGCCTTCCTCTTCCACAGTCAATTTGTTAAGCTCCTGAAGCCACAGAGGACCACCCAGACTGCTTCGCGAGTTTGTTGACAGAAAGATGATAACAGCCAACAAGGATATTGTTTAGAGATGATACAGATGTGTCACACTGTGGAGCGCGTTTGGGGGACAAACATCCAACTGTTTTTGTTTGCCCTGCTATCTTTGCTTGAAAGAGGAGATTTGGAGTAATTGCTTTAGTTAAAACTACTTTCACATAGGTGCTTTTTCTGCCACTGCCTCCATTGCTCCAACTGCAGGAAGAAAGGGGGCAGCTGCTGCTCTTGTGAAAGCACATTTCCTATGCTGCTTTCTAAGCAACTCAAATGGTCATATTACTTATCAACGTGAGTTTTCTGAATCTCAAGAAAAACTTCAGCAGCAGCAGCAGCAGCACAATCTAAAGACAGAACTTTATAACCTTACTTAATGGACTGTTACAACGATTCAGTTTTAGTAAACCTTTGAACTTTGCAGCGGAGTGTAATTGACATAAATGTAAAGCGCTAACGTCAGCTTCAGAGGTTGAATCTCTGGTGTGGGTCAATAGTACTATAATATTAATGCTGTAATACTGCTAGCCATACTTTATCTACAACATGCTCTATCTGATTAGATCAGGTATGATACGGCTGTAAAGAAAAAAAAAATAGAAAAACTGTTGCTATAATCAGATGTAGCCGCTCGGTGTGAGTGACAGAACCGCATCCTCCTGGTGCCCCTTCAAAATACAGAACACCAAGCGTGCTGGTTGGCAGGCGCAGAGGTAACTACTCACTGTCTGTCAGTATCTTTTGTTGTTTTCCACAAATCAAAGACAGTAGATTCATTGTCTGCACTCTTTGTCCCTGTTTTGTCAGTCAGTCATTCATCCTCCTGATGCTTGTATTTTTCAGCCCACAGTTCTACAAACAGGGATTCCCTTAAACAACACTCAGTGTTGTTTCCAGTGCCAGCGTGCTTTGAGTTGAATACAAGACATTCGGATTCATAGCCATCCTCTCTGACTAATAACACAACAGCACAATTTCTCTCTCTGCCTTTATTCTTGCTGTTGGCTTTAACATCTGCATTTTCTTAAACTACAGGGTTTATTTAATTTTGAACAAGACAGAAAAATAATATATGGCTTGTGATGGAACGCTGCATTAGAACAACCAGTTTTTATTATTGAATGGTTGTATCATCTAGAGGAATCAACAGTTTTTGGGGGAAAGAAAACATCGATTAACTGAGGTCCATCACTAATTAGCCTGAAACTCAAACACAAATGTCAAATGCTTTAACTTGCAGTCCTTTGATTATTTTTCGCTTAGTGTGAAGTACAACACGGCATTCATCCTGAGAGCTATTTATTTTATTTTCCATCTTCTGACATCTGCTCGCTGTGTTGATTCATGTGTCTCGTTTTTCATAGCGGGGCAGCTGTGGATATTTTTCCTGCTGTGTGTTTGGATTGTTGAGAGGTCACACTGTCTTCTTTGAGAAACAAGGTGAAAACCCAAATAGCTTAGAAGTCATTAGCGTCTGAAATCATTTCAAGCCATCTGGTTGAATCAACATGAGGTTCTTCACACTATATTTTTTAAAGAAAGAATAAAGAGCACATGGTGGTTTATAAAGGCTGATTTCAGTCCCTGTTGAATAGTTCCCTCGTTTGACCAGAAGAGCTTTTAGCATCCGTCTTGTTACTCCCTTGGCTTTTCCTCCTCAAAACCATTTCAACCCTCAGAAAGTCTTGTTTTCCTTACAGACATGTCAGTTCTGAACTGAAGTCAGAGGGGGCAACTAAGGTCACCTATGATAAAGCCCGTTGTTTTTAGCCGCTGGGAGCAGGATGAAACATAGCTCTCTTTGATCAAGCATTGCTCCACCGTTGCTTTAATGGATGGAGGATAGCATTGGGTAATTTGATCTCTGAGCAGTGGCAAAGAACAAGGCCCATCAGGATGGGATGGTGGCTGTATGGTATCCTCTGTGGGATTTGAAATCTCCCACATCCTGTTTCTTGCTCTCTACTTTGGCTGCTTGAGGAACATATAAACCATCAAGGGAAGAAGAGGAAGAGGATGTATCCTGTATTTGACCCCTGAAACTCAACTTTATTTATAGACAGAGCCTAATGACCTCAGTGTGAAAGACCTTGCTTAGAAGTTACAGACTTTATTTTCAGGGAAATACAAGTGTGTTGAATTATTACCAACATGCTTTAATTTTTTAATCTGTGTTAAAGCGTTGTCATAAAGTTTTAGACAGAAGTCTTAATAGAAAATGGCTTATTTGCTCAGATATCTGTAGATCAAACCAAAAGACCCCAGCTTTGTAATTTAGAATGCAGCCAGAATCACATCTCATCCTGAGCTTGAAGGAAATCCACTACAAGGTCTGTCCTGATTCCCTGCTGTAAAGTGTGCACTACTGTGTGCATTCAAATGATCAGGCATTAATACGGCTACAACTCCTCAGGGGAAGAAGCCCTGCTGTGATACATCAATAGTGAAAACCCTAATAGCAGTTTAAATTATACATTTAGTTTTTTAAGCATTTTGAAATTTCCAGTTCTTCCCTTTATCTTTTTTTCCCCACACAGGACACGGCTGTAAAATGGCTTAGTGAGATGTAAATGTACTTTGGTATCTGAGCCACTGCCCAATGACATTGAGTGTGCACTGTTATTTGAATAGGTTTTGAATATCTCTGGCGTATGAGAGGCAAATTTGTGTGATAAAGCAGGTCATTTTAAACACAAGAAGGGGAAGTGAGTTGGACCATATGTTAGTGAGTGGATGAATGTGAACCTCTGATTAACAGTTTCTCAAAGAAAGGCCTTTTGTGAAATTTCAACGACTGAATAACTGAATCACTTAATTACCCTCACAGCTTGTAGGCAGCGCAGTTTTTGCTACCCAATCTCTGACCGTCTTTGCCCTTACATGAACTCGTCTACAAGCCACGACTGTTGTTAAATCACAGACCACCTTTCGTTGGACTTAATGAAGTTCTGTGTCTTGTGTCCTTTTGAATAAGGCAGAAATGATATGCAAAGACCCAGATATGCATGGCACAGTACATCATTGCTGAGGGATCAAAACCTACAACTATTTTGCGTTACTTATTTCAAATGGGCTGTACTGATTAGATAAAGGCAACACAAAACAGGATTATAAATGTTTAATAGGCTACTGTTGTGAAACCCTGGACAATTTTCATCATCCATTCTGCATCTGTGACACCCAGGTTTAATAGTTCATAATAAGGGGTCGTGAGTTTTGACAGGTGTCGAGTCACATTATCATCTCAACGCCACTCACAGTTCACTGATTAGTCTGGCACATATCTGTGGGGCACAATCAATTCTCAATGGCTGTTCTCCAGACTTAAATCTTGCATTGAAGTTCAGTAATTAGACTTTTTTTTACTGACTTTGCAGGGCTGGATTGACACTACAGAATGAATTTTAGCCACACTCAGTTCACAACACATTTTAAAGTTGCTCTTATAACTAAACATAAAAGGTTCCCTCTTTCCTGAGAAAATCTTTAGATGCACAGCAACTTTGATATTTTATGCCAATAAGGTAACAAATATCAAAGTAGGTTCAAAAATAGGAAACAAGAATCTATGAGTGATTTTATGTACAATAAGAACCCAATTAAAGTAAAAACATGCAGTCAAAATCAAGACAAGAAAGCAAAGCATTACTACTTTAACTGAACATTTGAATGTCTTTTTTAAGTCGTATCGCAACAAAACTGGCTTAAAGTTTAAATAAGTATTTGATCAGGCAGTCAGATTTTTATAGCAACACATCTGTTAATGTCTATCAGAGTCAGACTTCAGACAACTTTCTCAAACAGAGCTGTCCTCTGATTAGGCTTTGGTAATTACTGGATTGAAAGAGATTTAAAAGAGACATTTATTCTGTGTATGTTCTTCAATTAATCTAAGAGTCCCCCTGTTAAAAAAAAAATCAGAATGCAGCGTTTTTATGGCAACACATCTCAGTTAGTTGGTTCCATATCCAGTAGTTTCTTAATTTGAGGAGACAAAGAGGCGCTGCCATAAAAGAAGGTCTGTTAACCAGGAGCAGTGAAAACAGTGGGGAAGTAGACCATAAAATGGTGAAACACTTTAAGAGCCGAAGACTTTCTCTCCATAACAGTTTCATGCTGGGTGCTAATGGATAATGTATTGTTTACCGCGGTAAAAAAAAAAGCACCATAGTTCCTAATGTGAAAGAAACTACAAGGTGAGGAAAATAATTAGCTCTGAAAGATTGTGATTTTTTGTGGAGTCTCTTTATCAAAGAGGTTCACGGCCTTCACTAACAAGATAACGTGTCAAACTGTTTCCTCTGTGGATGTCTTCCCTGTGCCTATCCTCTTGCTATATTTCATCAGTAGCCTAGAGCCGACTTTAACTGTTTTGTTTTGGTTTTTTGCTCTTTGAGTCTTTGAGTTCCTGCTGGAATGCTGAGTTTCCAGAAAAAAGAGACATCCTTGATGAGGCTTGACAGTGACAGCAGACAACTTCCTGAATTCCAATTCCAATAATGAGTCTCATATACTGTTAAAAAAAAAAAAAAAAATTAATATGTACTAAAACCAGCAATGACCTGCCTCTATTTACAATTATTGTCTGTCACTCTCCAACCACGCATCGACTAACAAAGCAAACTAATTTGTAATAACTTGGATTTATTAGTGAAAATAAACACGACAATGGCAGAAACAGCAGCCTTTAGGAAAAATTTTGTTTTTTATACTAGTATGGCTAACAGAGATTATTATTATAATAGAAAAATAACTTTGGTGATCATTTGTCATGTGGTTTTGTTGTTATAAATCTGTTTGCAAGTAGTTCTGTATGGTGACTATGTGAATCCATACATCCTGTCACAACATACAGTCGGATTGCTAACATTCACATATTTTTCATTTGTATATCTTCATATACTGCACAGTATACAGATTTACTTCATCCAACAGATCTTACCTCAGGGCAAACTGACCTGCGTCTGTGAGTTATGTGGTGTTAAGCTTTAAGTAGTTTTTTCTCATCTTCATGCTTGTGCACTGCTATTTACCAGGACCATGCACAGGTCTCGGTAGAAGGCTAGTAGCCATTGGGAACACCACTCTGCAAAATAATTTTTTTTTCTAGCTCAGTGAGTCACAACCTCTCTGGCTGGGTACCGCCTGAAATGAAGCAAAAGGCTGCAGACAGCGATCATCCACTCAATTTCATCACTAAAACTTTGTTTGCTGCGCATATTGAACTCACACACTTTACTAATCATGCAGAACAATAAATAAATTTACAATTTGAAAAGCACTGCCTAATGTTCTACCTGTATTTCTTTGCATGTTTCAGATGGGAAAGTGGAGGTGACAAAGGAGAGTTTGAAGCTCTGCACCATGGGACCAGGAAAGGTGTTTGGAGAGCTGGCTATTCTCTACAACTGCACCAGGACCGCTACTGTCAAAAGTAAGTCTCCACACACATCTGTAAAAACAACCAAAGTTATCGCATGATCATGTCCATATATGATGGATAATGTCACTTGTTTACACACACACACACACACGCACACACACACACACACACACACACACACACACACACACACACACACACACACACACA
>JAUMTR010000007.1:11150404-11169107 GCA_032270685.1 Microctenopoma stevenorrisi | reverse complement strand
TTTTTTTTATATTTTATATATATATATATATATATATATATATATATATATATATATACTGGATATTGCAGCACCATCAACGACACCAAATCGCAGCTTTGGGCCCAGATCCAGTCTGCTGGGCCCTATGAACACTTATCAGCGATAAGAACAAGCTGTCAGTCAGCTCTAATGGTGGCTGAACTCGTGTGGAGAAGTGCGTGTCAGTGTGATTCTTACAGTGAATCCAGGCTGTGTTCTGTTACTGAAGCTGAAATATAGGGACTGAGGACTTGGCTGTGGTCATTAGATCGAGATGGATAGATGTGTTTTTTTCTCACTAACAGATCAGCCAATTGACTGTGTGTACGTGACGATGCTCTCACAGACTCCCACACTTGGCAATTAGTGTGCTAGCCTGCCCAAACTTGCACATAGCAGTCATGTGTACGCACACACACACACACACACACACAGATGCACAACTCTTAAAAAATGTGCACACTCTGCATGCAGGCCGTTCTTCTCATTTGTGTTGAGGAAGCTCACCTGTTAATAGTCACTGGACCAAAATATCATTCAAACTAAGCCAATTATAAAACCATGTATGTATTCTAAAGGCTAAATATGAATGGCTATGCTGAATAAAAATATAAAAACACAACTGCTACATAAAAAGGGAAGGTATAATTGTTTAGTGTTTCCTTGAGCGTTATTCCCTTATGTTGTGTATAGTATGCTGTTATATATTTCCATAGTACGCATGCATACGTTTTCTTCATTGTAACAACTCTGTCCTGTGTCTTTATTGCCACCTGCAGGACGATGCGCAGCAGCTCTTTGCCCTGTCTGCAGCTGCCGAAGAGCAGGGCATTCTTCCCGAAGACTTAGCCAATGTGATCAGGCGATTGTGGGGTGACAGCGGCATACAGAGTTGCTTCGCAAGGTCACGAGAATATCAACTCAATGACTCTGCAGCATAGTGAGTGTGAATTTATGTCCATTTTGTAACGTGAGTCATCTTAGGAATAAAATAAATGCAACACCTCCCAGCCATGTGCAAGCTTGATGACTTCTACTTGCGATACTCAGGCTGCCTTTACCAATCATATCTCTCCATATTCTCCCCAGTCAATATGCAGTCTGGTCTTGCATACACCCAACTCTATGTTAACCTACTTTAAATGTAAATTTGGTCAAAAGGAAAATCTCCACCTGATACGAACATTTTTCTCATCCTACACTGCTGTTTGTCATTTATATTTTAAAAACTGCACTTTAATGTTACTTTAACAAGATTATTCAAAAGAATAAAACATGATCAGAGACAGTGTTTGTTTTTATGTGGTTGGTGGCCGTGCTGATTACTTTCATATAGGTGTCATATTAAGGACTGTTTAATATTACTGCCATTAGGGATGCTGTTCTAGTCTGATGGATCTAATGGCGTAGACCTGTCAGCCTCTCTCATATGGGCTGCAGTGAAAAAAACCTGTCTCCGACTTCTCCGAGCCGCAGAGACTAGAAAGATAGTCCAATAACTTCCAGTTACTGATTATTTCTCCCTCTGTGGGTTTCATTTCATTTTTAATATGGTAAACTAATAAGCAGAGCACAGAACAGTTTATCTTGAGAGATGAAGAAATGAGATGGAAAGTACTTTTAAAGAACAGTGCCGACCAAGTAAACTGTGTGAGGTGAAAGAGCTAGAATCTCTGTTTTACATGGAACCTGTGTATTGTTCCCTTAAATCATATTGCATTCTTTCAAACCAGCAGGGATTAGGCATGTTACTATAGAAATAGTCCAACTTGTAATAGTGAATAACACTAGTGGGTCAGTGGTAATCTCTTAGTGGTCTCAGTTAACTACCTCACATGTGCAATTCATCATGATTACAGAGAAGTGCATAACTGATATTTGGCTTCCACGTTCTAACTTCGTCTGACTGAAGTATACCCCAATCTCAGCAAAGCGGACACTATGTGACGATGAAATGAAAACATTTACCCAGATAAGGTATTAAATAATCTGTACTACAATCATGTAAAAACGTAATGTAGGCAAATCATTTCTTATTGAATCCTAGATAGTGTTGAGTAGCAGCAGTGCTATGTGTAAGATACTGTAACTATAGCAATGACTCCGTGCTAGTGTAGAGGAAGCAAAACAGTATCCACAGGTATAGATGACTAGAATCTTTGGCAAGACAATGCTCACAGTGAGTTTTCAGTGAGGACAGAAAATGATTTGAACATGCTGCATCATAGATGTTATCTGAGTCAGTGTAGAGACCTGAGTCTGGAGCCACTTAGTGTGAAACCTGTACAATAACAACAATAACAACAACAAAAACAGAGAAATATGCTGCAAAACCACTCCAATGCATTCATTAGAATAGTGTTTTGCGCTACATGAATTAACATTTTGAAACATGTAGGCCAGCGATGTTGCACTGAGGCGACAGTAACAAAGGAGGAGTACCAAGGAGCAAGGTCAAGTACCAAATATGTACTTTCTGTAGCCTGGAGATAAAAAATCGTGACTAACAGCATCTCAGGAATGAAAGCTTTAAAAAGGACTGGTCATGGTCCCAGGCCCCTGCCATCAACATTACATGAGTGCATGTTTAAGGACGGCAGTTTATATAACACAGAATGGATAAATGGAGATGCTAAATGCATTTTCTTCAAACTTTTAACTTTTTGTTTTAAGACTGAATGAACGGTTAGTCAGTGAACTTAAAGTATTATATAATTTTAAAAAGTAATTTAATATTTGACAAAATACTTTAGTATCTCCTCTCCTCTCCTCTCCCTCTCCTCTCCTCTCCTCTCCTCTCCTCTCCCTCTCACTCTCCTCTCCTCTCCCTCTCCTCTCCTCTCCTCTCCTCTCCTCTCCTCTCCTCTCCTCTCCTCTCCTCTCCCTCTCCTCTCCTCTCCTCTCCCTCTCATGTCCTCTCCTCTCCTGGCAGACACATTATGAAGACGGAGAGTACATCATCAGACAAGGGGCCAGGGGAGACACCTTCTTCATCATCAGTAAGGGAAAGGTAAGATTAGTGCCTCTAGCCTACCACCAAAATAATTATCACTGATATCACAACGCGGAGCATATGGCACACACTGCAAAGGACACATATCTTTTGAGCTAAATGGTAGTTTTTGGGTGGAATTTGACTGTCATGAATCTTCCCAAAGTAGTAGAAATGTCATCTTCTTGTACAGCAGCTATGGTAGCATCTAGAAAGAAGAAAGGAGTCACTTTCATTTCACCTTTCTGTCATCAGCGCTGGATTTCATGCTGAGCACAGATGACACACTGTCCCATCTACCATCAACACTCTTGGAGCGCTTTCATGTGCTTCTGTTGTTAACATGTCCTAAAGCCAAGATGACTGCTACTCTTCCTCCTCATTTACTCTATGCTCGTCAGCCTTATCTTCTTTATCCTTTTTCTATTCCTCCTTCAACACTATCTACTTATTCTTTTCACACTCTCTCACCTTCCGTTGCTTATGTTTCATCACCTATTCCTCATCATCATTATGCAAATGTATTTGTATTTAGAACAATGTGGAGGCTGAACATTTTAAAACAGGGTTTATTAAAGATGTCCATAGTGGCAAATTCACCCAACAGTTCACATAAACAGAATGTACAGTAAATGTCATTGTAAGGGAGGAAGAGATGAAGATACAGGATTATTTTTCTTCTCTGATGATCCCAATCCACTCCACAATGTCAGCACAGCTACATCACACACAGACATGGATGCAGAGATGAACACAAGCGCACAAACTCTTTTGACCTTTGCGGTTGGCTGTTTCCATGTCTCTTAGTTTGTCTCCATCTCAACTGCAGATGGATCACTGTGTCTAGATGACAGTCCACCAAGTTTGGATGTCTCGCAACATACACATATTCTGCCCGTTGGCGTACACGTTTTACCTTCTCTCTCTTTTCTCTGCTCCCACTTGAGCATTGAATAATGAATAAAAGCACTGTCACTCCAGGTGTAGACAGCATTGCGGCGTCCTGTTGGATCCACTGCTACAGAACTGACAAATGGTTGAAGACAAGATCCTTCATTAGTCCAAATTATTTACTTCCTCGGAAATCTACTCATGTGCCATCACTTTGATTTGTATAATCTAGTGGCACAACGCAGTGCTGCCACTCATGTGTCATCTGGGTAATCAAGTGGTCAGCAGTGTCTCCTAGAACCACCTGTTTGTATCTGTCACATCAGTGCTTCTTCCCTGTGTGTATTAGTGTAACTTACCCCCTATATTCTAAAGAATATTCACATCAGTTTCTGATGAAATGATGTTTGGATGAAATTCGCCACACATCTTTATACCGTTATCGCCTGTCTTTTCATCACGCTGGTTCCAGCTTCCTTCCCGTAACACTACTGCTATCTTTAACTCGTGTGTTCTTGCACTTCTATTTTTTTGCTAGGTTAATGTGACGAGGGAAGACTTACCCAATGGAGAGCCTGTCCACCTGCGTAGCCTAGGAAAAGGCGACTGGTTCGGAGAGAAAGCATTGCAAGGGTAAGATTGTTCCTAATAACACTGCCTCTTTCAATTTAAATCTTCTGTTCTCCCATTTCTTTCTCCTTCACTCTCACCCGCTCGCCTTCTAATTTTCTCTCACAACCTGTCTTTAATATCTTTTCTCTTACTCTTAATATGTAGCTATTCTTTCTAGTTTGCTATCAATCACCCTCCACCACTTATTTGTTCTTATTTTTTCCACCAGTCACTCTTCTTGTCAGGTGTGATAACTTGCTAAATGTTTAGAAATGGTTAAAACCAGGCACATTACACAGCTTCAGGCCTGATTTACTGTAGGTGTTTTCTGACACAGAATTTCAATCTCTGACGCACGAAAAGCCTGGATGACAAATGAAAATCCAATTACTGTGACATACTCTCTTTCTAAAGCGCTGTTTTTTTTCCCAAATCAAAAGAAAAAAGTGTTGTTGAAGTGAGTTAGAGAGATTAAACTACACAAGTGACCCTTTGTCTGTCCTATGTTTTGTACACATGCCACACAAACAAGAAACTTCAGAGATGAAAAGTAATTTATTGTGAGTGGTCTTTTGTGTTTGAAAGTCATAAAAGGTGTTCCCTGAAGACTCGTTTTGTTGAGAGGAATTCTTTTGTCTTTTCTTCTCTTTTATTGCATTGGTTGCCAGAGCATCAGAATATCAAGGATATCTCCACATGTCCTTGGCTATAATAATGAACTGTTACACTTTTTGTTTGTCTTCTATGAACATCTGCGGTGAAAGATGTGACCATTTTTACTAACATGGCAACTCATGTTGATGAAACAAACATATAAAGCATCAGAACAACTGTCTATACTATGCACGATTGTGCCAGGAATTTCCTGGCTGTAACGATGTACTGAGGCACGTTTGAACCATGCCGTATATATTACAGTAGTGACATGATTCATAGCTACTGCTAACATTTGATGCCATCTAAGATATCAAATACTTTCACTCAAAGAACACTTCAGTGTAATAAAGATATTTTTTATAGCTTCTGGCAAGACCAGTGCCCTGGTGTGATATTTTTGCTGTCCTGTTTGTCCTGCCTTGTCATAACTGTACACCTCCATGGACAATCTATTATTGCAACAGCAGCAGAACAGACATAGAAAATAGTCTGAGGTTTGTTATGTCTGTGAGGGATCAGGTAGAAATAGACAACATACGCACTCATGCGTGTACAGTATGTGCAGAACCAGTGGTGTGGACATAAAAAAATGGAGAGGTTGCCATCTTGTGGTCACTGAATCTGAAACCCAGACGGCTCTGTTCTGATGCTCTTGTCACACCGAGAGCATGCAACGCATTAAAGCATAATGAAATTGAGGTTGACCTGAGCAGTATCCAGTGAAAAATAAATGGTACCTTGAACCACATGCAATTACTCATTAATTTTTGTTTGAAATATTATTCTGGTTGCGATGTATGATGTTCAGTTCAGCAGCTGGAACTGCACGTTGTCCAGATGTTTGGGCTTTCCCCATATGTTGAAGATAACGACTGTAGGATATAAAATATGAGCATTAAAATGCATGTGGAACATGTGACAGGCAGGAAGCTTGATCTCGTGGCAATGGGAGGAGTAGGCTGTTTCAGTTTACACTGAGACATAGAAATGAGCTGTTTGATGAATGAGAGCATGACAGTACTAATTTGGAATGGAATAGCAGCTGTGCTACTGCTTGATATTTCTCTGATTTCTTTTAAGTACTTTTACCTGTAAGTTCGACCAGAAAAATATGAATGACTAATACTGATGATGTGAACACACAAATACTGTATTTTCTTTATGATCCTTTATAGAAACAAATGATAGATGACCAGATTTATTATAGACATGACATCTATAGTGTTTCTCATAACACGATTTTAAATAGTGTCCCGTTAAAAGCACTTGAACACCATCTCTTGCCTACAACCCACAAAACAACACACACTCTTTCCACACCAGGGTCTGCCTGGTATTGTTAGCGTCTGTTGTCATGATCACCTTTTGTCTTGAAGTGTCTTGAGGTGGCAAAGCCTATTTAACTATACCTTTGATGGTCAAACATGTCTTGTAAATGTAAGTGATTGAAATGCTGGCCATCTTGGAAAACAGGCTTTTGATCAGAGGGCTCTTGTGCTGCAAACATCTTTCTAATTAGAAGTTAACCACGTGTATCTTTGCTTGTGAAACTCAATAGCCCTTACTCAAAGCTTACTCTGTCCATCTATAGACGTTGCCTTTGATGTGTGAAAAAAACATATTTACAAATCAAAGTCTCTTTTTCTGCCAGCCATAATGGTGTGTTAGAGCTTGTGTGCGTGCTTATGTGTGATGTGTACATTAAAGCAGCTGAGGAAAAGATCAGATTTCACGTGTTCTCTACATGGTTTGTGGATGCTAGGCCATGACTACAGCGTATTCTGTACTTATCTCGACACAGTTGTCTAGATTAAGGCTGTTTAGGCACAACTAAAATGTCTCTGATGTCACAATCTCCTCATCGTGGTGAATTCAAGTGTGAATTTTCATTTCAGATGTAGAACCTTTAATAGTACAGGCAATGTGTTCCCTAACCTCTACTTTTGAGTGCATTTTGCCCGTGTGTGTGTGTGTGTGTATTTTTATGTAGTAGAGGCACTTGACAAACATTAAAAAAAGTGTGATGTCAGTGACTTTTGATGGGTGTCAACGTCAGACTACCTTCAGAACCAACAATAGCTCTGTGAGATCACAGAGAGTTTTTCTTCATTTGTAGCAGCATTTACAACTCTAGAAAGTTAACGCAACAGCACAAGTTAGGGTAAACCCCAGGACAGGTGGTTTGATTCCTGATCGTTCTGTGAGTTTAAAAGACACAAACACCCTTTAATAGTGGCCTCATCTATGGTCTGTTTCCCTCTAGTAATCAATAAAATAATAACGACATTTTAAAAATCTTTTTCCTGCTTGTGAGTGAGCAGTGGATTTTGCACTCTACTACGAGAGATGTGCTTTAACATTTCAAATTATGTATCATTGGGCTATCAGTCTAGCAGTGGATTCCAGTCTTAAGGTATCTTAATAGCTAAAATATTATAAATCTCATAGTTCCCCCAATCACGAGGTTCACGTTTGTGGTGAACTGCCATTCATTTTGACACACACACATACCTTACAGCTTTGAGGAGGAATTGGAACTGAATTGAATTCAGAAACTTTGGCACAGCCATTAACTTAAGGACTTTAATATCTACCTGTGCTGCCAGGTCTCACCTAAATACCTCTCAGCTAGACAAATCAGTGACTTTGTTTCTCAGTGATGACTCTTGTTCCTGATACATTCTCCAACTTTGCCTCCATCACTGCAGGCTGTAGCTACTGCCACACACTCAACCGTCAAGCCTGTACGCTATTTTCATAACCCTCTTCCTGGGACACCAGATCACAGTTTAATTACCAGCTTCATTTTAACCGACTATTGGAAATCAACACCACAGGCTCCCTCCTGTTTACGTCCAAAGGGCATTCCAGACACGACATGCAGCTGTTTTGGTGCGCCTGTACTTGTGTTTGTGCTTGACTGTTTTTCAATGCATTTCTTGTTGCGCTGCAATTAACATGTGTAGAGGCTTAGTGAATGACTTAAGCTCAGCAATGTGCAAATAAATCATTGTGACAGATATTGTTTACAGATTGTGTTTCACATAGAAGATCACAAGTAGCAACTCAAACACTAAATTGTTTTCCTCAGAGTCGAGCAGCATGGGACAGGTGTAACGAGCCTCTCTCCAATACGAATCCCTTGAGGTCTCTTAAGAATTATTCATGCTTATGTAACTACTATTTCAGTATAGCTCAGTGTGTTGTGTTGTTTTGTTGTATCACCATGGTTAGTAAATGACAGAACAGCACACGCTTCCTTTTTTGAGGCAAATTAACAGAATCTGGTTGATGAGAAAAGTGTATTTCAGGTTTGTTTGTGTGTTTATGTGGTGAGGCATTTTCAAGTATTGTGTATATATATTTATATATATATAAAACTGATCTATAGCACTTATCTTTGGATATGACATAAAAGGAAAAGCTGGTGTGTCTTGTAGAAGTTGCGGGAATGGTTTTGAAAAGTCACAGCTGGCCCATTACAAGTATTTGTGCTTGTACAGCACATGTTGAGTCCCTATTCAGGTTATGTATATCTAAATAGTCAGCTTAAACCTATGTTATAGGGGGTACGTCCCCTTCTCTCCTCCCCTCTCCCCTCCTTTCCTTTCCTCTCATCTAATGTGGGACATTTGTTGTTCTTTTACCCATTAACCTGTTTTTTATTAATACAGTAAGTTTGTTTACATAAATGGTACTGAATGCCTCTGTGGGCGAACAGATGAACAGGTGGTATAGGGTTTGCCAGGGTATTGTGTTAAGAGCATGAATGCAGGTCATAGAAGCTTATCGGAGGTGAGTGAAATACTGTATGTGTTCTACTAGCCAGGGGCTCCAGTACTCTGCTAATATATCCTTTGCTCCTGACAAACACTGCCTTCCTGTTTGCCACTCTCTTCTCCTCTGTAGTCCTCACCTTTCAAAATCTGTTGTTGCCCCACCAGCTGCAACCCTTATCCAAAGGTGCCAAGAAAATGAGAGAGGCAAAGTGTATGAGAGTGTGTGTGTGTCGTCGGGGTGTTGCACATGTGTGTATTTGGAAGAGGGAAGGCAGTGGGAGTTGGCATAGCATGAGGGGGGAATTGTCACCTCACCTCATTGAAATAGATTGCCATATGTCTGAGTTCAGATCACACACGGCGAGTGATTGTCAGTTACTGTTCTCACATCCATCCAATGGAATCACTGTTTCCAAATCTAGAACAGAGACTGGTTCAGCTTTATCTTGCTCTCCGCTGGGATATTAAACTCAACCAGAATATGATAGTGTTTCCTTTTTTGAAAAGATGGGGCCTGAAATAATCTGCTTATGGGACATCCTCGGAAGAATTTCCTGTCTTTCTGTAATATTTTAGTCTTTGTTGGAGGTTGGATTGGAGTTCTATACAAGTACTACAGACGTGTCTTTTGTTGGAGGGCTGCCCTGGGCAGTGTGCTGGTTCAGACTTTCAGCTTATTGCTGTGGGACCCAGAGAGTAGAAACTTTTTGACAGTGAAGGATGGATTCTTGGGAGACAGACTCAGAGGATTCTTGCGACTGGGGTGACTCCTCTGAAGAAGCATCATCATCAGAGGAAAATGAACTTGATGTCAAATATGATAAAGAGTAATGCCATTTATGCAGTGATTTGTTGGCTGATGTTTACATTTTGTACCTGTGCTGTTTATGAGTGAATCAATTTGAATAAGAAACGGCTGGGTTGCAAATGTTTAGCCTTTACTGGCTCCATGTTCAGAAAACTAAAAAGTACAGTGTTTAAAATCAATAATGACTAGAGTTGACGATGAGCACATAATATGTTAATCCAATGTGTCAATTTTTGCTTTTGTGCCTCATTGTGTCGTATGATCCTTTTTTCCAGAGAGGACATTAGGACAGCCAACGTTATTGCAGCAGAGGCAGTCACCTGCCTAGTCATTGACAGAGAGTGAGTATCAATAAACTTTATTTCCACAGGATGCTCTTCAACTGCTCTACATTGTCAATGCTTTTCTTTTTAAGCATAAAAAATAAATTCATTTGGGCAGTGGTAAAAGACATGCATATTAATATATATATATATATTCATGCTAAACTAGCCCACACATTGTGCTTTTCTCATGATGGTCTGCATTATGTTCAGGCAGCGACCTGATGTTGTTGAGTTGTTAGCTAACCTTTGCCTTCCTTTTTGCTATGTGGTTCTATTTGTCATTAAAGAATCATTTGTTGCTACAATGGCCACACATTAGAAAATGTTTTCTAATCTTCGACTACTAAAGAGCTGCTCACGAGGTTAGGAGATTAGAAAACACACACCAAGACAAAAAAAAAGTATCAACATGGCAGTCAACATCAGCAAAACAGGTGTATAATGTGTCCTATATTCATTAAGCAGAAAGAGCTTTTTCCTTCGAGGATGCCAAGAGATTATGGTGGAGCAGAACCATATGTTTCAGCTTCACATCACCCTTTAAACTAGTCTCAGCTCTATCATTGCCGTTTGATGGTGGTTTGACGTGTCATTACAAGATTTACCATGTTTTTATGATAAGATCATTCGTAAAATAATTTCCAATCCAAGGAAATGTACATCGGGTCACACTTTAAGTAAATGGTTAGTCCCTAAGCATCTCTGTCATTAAGTTGTGTGGTGAGAACAGACGGATTGGGTGAGGGAAGGAGATGGTATCAGCTTTCCCAGGGCCTCCCCCTGGCCTCAGGGAACACAACAAGAGCAAACGAGCCAGTAGAAGGGATAGTGAGTGAGTCATGCAGCACAGGTGATTACTGCTGCCTTTCACTCTGCCTGTCATAGCAGCACGCAGCTAATGCTGCCGTGGACCACAAAACTAGCTCCCAGTGTTGTTTGTCTGTGTGCATGTATGAAACAGTGCAGCTTGAGCGGTAAGATAAGAGTTGGTGAAACCGCAGGAAGTAGAGTTAGCGGGAAAGAGACAGGGATTGAAATCAAGCAGCAGGGAGTCACTGACTGAGTGCAATAAACACTACAAACAGCCAAACATTTAAAGAAAAGCCCATCTCAGAAACAGTCCGAGCTCACAGGCATTATGCTCTCAACAGGAGGAAACACTGGATGTATTGAATCTCCTGGCTGACAGCTTGATATTCCTCGCCTGTCTTAGTTACTTGTTCATATAAATCCATACTTAAGAGAGAAATGAGCCACAGCAGATTAGTTTCTTTTCATTTACCAGATTTCTACAGGAGCCGGAGGATTTCCTTCCAGCAATTTACCATGATTGTGCAGTTAAAATCTCATTATAATCCTAAACTTTTATATCTTCTGTAGTCATAAGTATGAAATATAACAAGTTATTTGAATTCATTGTCATTTTTACAATGCCCCAAAAAGAATACATTTCCACTCTTTCTTTTAGTCAAATGTCTTTAATTGACTTTTTAAAAGAATAAAAAATATTGTCATGACCTTTATGTCTAATGCTAACTTTTCCAGTACCTATAACTCTTTTTTTTAACACAAGTAAGCACAGTATGTTTTCTATTCTGTAATTCATTCATTCAAACATTTATGCACCGCCTCAACTTTTATCTTTAATATTCCTACTCATCCATCTGCCATCACATCATTCACACCTTTTCAGGGTAGCTCTGTTTTCTTGTCTGTTCACAGTGTTTTTTAGAAGCTTGTCTCTAGAAGCAGACTGATGAATATTTAATAGTAACAGTGTTTTTATAGCAGCCGGGCCATATATTGCACCACGTTTTTGAACAAACTGTTTTATTTCCTATAACCATAAGCTATTCATACATTACAAACTACAGTATAAGTACGTTTGGACGATTTTAGATTCTTGAACAAGCTCAACAGTTTGTTCCTATGTTGTTTTAACATTTAGTGCCTGTGTTACAGTTCATTCAAGCACCTGATTGGAGGTTTGGAGGATGTGTCCAGTAAAGGCCATGAGGATGCTGACGCCAAAGCCAAGTAAGACTATTATTGTTTTACATGAATTAATTCAAATACCCACTATGCAACACTGTGTTATCTCTTAAGCTTACAGCGTGACTTTTGTTTCGGTCAGTTGTTTTAATAATTAAATTTTACTTAATTTTCATTTCCAACCTTGTATTATATTGCGACTTCCAACAGCTGGAACATTTTATAACAAAAACTGCTCCAGGCCAGTTGTTAATGCATTGTTGCATTTAGGTCTGTTAGATAACAAGACAATACCCGGGTGGCGGGCCAGAAAGCAGAGGCTATGACCTCTGCCTCTATTTCTGGAGGAATTAATATTTACTCTATTTATCATCACTATGGAAACAAGAGAACAGCGTCATGGAGGGTGCAGTGCACTGAGGCAATGAGGTGGGCATCTTGGGGTTCAGACAGCCACGAACCGGCATTATCCGATACCTTACTCGCGCTATGTTGGGAGTCAAGGTGAAGAGAAACAAGAAACCTGTAATGACAGATTACTGAGCGTGACAGAACATGAGCAGCTAACAGGAAGGGAGAGAGAGATGTAAGTAAAAGGACAGCGTGGAGAGTGATGGAGAGAACACAGAGGATGACAAAATAAGCTGAGCTTCTAATCGACGCTTTGAATTTGTCGTCTGCTGTGTCAGACATCTTTGCAACTGCTGGTATTTGCTCAGCAAAGAGCAGAATATATGATCAGTCATTGCGCTGGATGAACGCACTGAGGAAGCAAAGAGGATGTGCGTAATGGAGAGGTGCAGCAGCTTGCCTCTGGCATTCATCTCTGGCCAGGTTTTCCACTCTACCGCTGGTGAGTGCCTGCCAGCAGATGTGTGTAATAGAAAGAGATCAGCAGGGTGTATTAACTACTTCACTCGTCTCAGCCCTAGGTTTTTAGAGTCAGGCAGTTACAGATTTATGTTATGTAAATATGCAACAAATATTACTTTGCCATTCCCATAATTTGTAACCTCGTTATCAGCCTTTTTCTCAACAGAACTTTACTTCTAAACGGAGACGCTGTCTCCCTCCTGAAATCTGTAACTTCAGAGATCTTTTAACACTTATTAGGGTAGATTTTCTTGCCATGCACTCGGTGTGTGTGTCATCTGTTGCTAGCGCTACCCGCCCAGCTGAGCACATTTGTTTCTTGGTGGGGAAATCCTGAGTCAGGAGCGGTGATGGAAACTATCTCTAATTGGTCACAGCGGATAAGCACCATGCAACAGTGCTGTAACTATACAGCAAACTACAGCTGATCCCTGAGAAGTTGACAGGTCTTTTCTTCAAAGACTATCTTGCTGCTATGTGCTGTGTGCACATTAAAGCCACTGTTTCTCTGTGTAGAAGCAGCTTAATGTATGCTACACAGCGAGTGCATACACCTAAATACAATACTGTGTAGTATTTCTATAAAACACAAAAAGCATTTTGAGTGGTAGGTGAGGTGATAATCTCTATTCTCTCTAGACAAAAGTGAGATTTCCATGTACAATATGTTGTTACTATAAGATAAATAATCTTCTTAGCAAATCTATGGAAACATTTTTTTAAATGGGTTTCCTTGTATCTTACTTACGTCTTAAATCTAGTCCTTTCATAGGGCTGCTTTTTATTTTATTTATTTTGTATCCAGTTTTCCAAGTAAAACAGTCATAAAATGTGTCAAATCAAAGGTTTTGAAACCTCCAGATACAACTAAACTAAATATTTAAAATTTCCAATCGCTAACAATCATGAACCATCCAGCAAGTAAACTGTTGACTGTAGAAGATTGATGGCGTATAACTCAGTATTTCCTCTGTCTGCTGAGCGACTGTAGTTCAACAAGCAAGAATTTCTGGTAAATAAAAGTAGCATTGAATGAGTCAATTTACGGTCAGAGATGCTTTTCTGTCCCTTGAGTCAGGCCAAAGCAAGAAGAGCCAGAAGAAAAGAAATGAGGATAATAAAGCATAAACACTTTCAAATGTACAATATCTCACACACACACACTTAAACGCATGGGTATTGCATCATGTTTTTATGATCTCATCCGTTCACTGATACAGATTATCACTCACTGGGGTGCCTGCAGAGCTGCAGGGCTGGTAATGGATATTTTACCCTCATATAAGGAAACTCAAAGTACATGTACTATGTTACTAAGAGATATACTGCAGCGTTGAGTGCAGCTGAGCTCTGTTACTTTTCATTCAAGGTCATGGTTTAGACATCTATTTAAGGTGGATGTATGGTTCCTGTCCCACTGGGTCTCATTGTCAGTATCATATTCCTGTTTTCAACTTCTAGTGCTTCAACCATAGACATAGACAAGTGCTGCTCTCTGCCTGTTTGAAAAAAACAATCAATAAGGGCATTAGGTGAACTGATAAACTAAAAGTTGATTAAATTGACCATCTGGATTTACAGTTGTCTTATTTTATTTGCTTGAATAAGGAGTTATAGCTATAGCTATAGCTACTACCAATAACTTCATTATGTGGTTCAGCTTTAAATGGAGTTTTTGCCCACCAGCTGGCTTTAGCATGATACTTTTAACGGATCAATGCTGCCACCTGCTGGTCATATGTTACTATAACACCGTTCTTTTTTGAAGTAGAAAATGAGCCTCTAATTTCTGATCCCTTTGTAAGACCTTCCTCCCAAACATGTCCTCCATCCTCGATTTTCACTCCTATGTACTGCATGTGTATGTGTCAGTCACAGTGGTCAGTAATCCTGTCCAACACTAATATATATATATATATATATATTAGTATATATATATATATATGTTTATTCTTAGTCCATTTTCTTTATCCCTTTCTTACACACAGAGCATTTGGGGATTTGGGGTGTTTTATCTGGGCTGGCTTCCAGCTGATGGGAGGAGAGAAAAAGATAAAAGGATCATCGCTGAATCTCACATGATTGTAATAGTGCCTCCACACACACAAATAGACAGTGAGTGTCCTGGTAACTCGATGTGTTTCGGAGAAACACTGTGCACAGTAATCTGCCAACACGTGCCACTACAATGCCCACTGGCGTGCAGCTTGGGGATAATGTTTTATTGTTCTGGCTTGCAATTTAACAAATGTATCAGGTGGATTTGATATGTTTAGAATGAGGTACGGCAAAAGTGAGGCGTCTCTTTTTATTCCTCAGATACAAACAACTATAAAACAACTCATTGTTGAACTTTTATGTAAATAAACATAATCCCCGCTGCTCCATCAAGCCATAATGCTCAAGTCTCAGTACTATATTTGTGTGAGAAAGGGCCTCGCGTTGGCACGTAGTCTGTTCTGAGTGACCCAGAAAGGCCTGTCCACGCTCAGATCTGTCCTAAGTCCACTGATCCAGAGATGGAGCTGATGAAACACTGTCTGGATCAAACAATAAGTAGAAAAGACACGGAGTATCTGGGGATAAGAGGTGGACATGTGGAAACAATCTTGGCTGCCAGCGTGTGCAGGTCAGCTATGGCATGCTGGGGTGTACAGTGGCCAAGGCATGTCTTTAGAGCCAGCTGAGTAGCGAGCCTTATCGTGTGACGGATGTCCCATCTTTGTTCTTTCCTGTCAGGAATGAGGACAGGCTGGGTACAGTTAGTCTGTGTTCAGAGGTCAGAGTGGTTTACCAGAAGACTAAACTCAAACACATCCTGTTCTTGTGTTCATATGTATCCATTCCACATCCTTAATAACATCCTTGATAGATTACTTTGAGTTAAATCCTGTAAGATTTGCAAACAAATGAGCTCAAAGAGAGACGGATATTTTGTCTCAGGTTGTTGAAAGTGGATTAGCTCCTCTTTCATCCTTCTCGTCTCTAATCCCTTTCCCATTCTGTCTTTTTTTCCCTCTTTCCCCAACACTACAGGTATGAAGCAGAGAATGCTTTTTTCTTCAACCTCAACCTAGCTGACTTCAACATCATTGACACACTTGGGGTTGGCGGCTTTGGCCGTGTTGAGCTGGTAGGGGGCACTGCACTATAACAGTAATATGATTGATTCTTTTCTTGTACATCTTCACAATGGTCTAACAAGCTGTGTGGGTTAATACGTATGCCGACCTTTTGCGTGATCTCCTTTCTGTCCTCCGCACTGCAGGTTCAGCTCAAAAGCGACGAGAACAAAACCTTTGCAATGAAGATCCTGAAGAAGCGGCACATTGTTGACACAAGACAGCAGGAGCACATTCGTTCAGAGAAGCTCATCATGCAGGAGGCCCACTCTGACTTCATTGTTAGGTACACGTAGCAACATTGAAAAGCTGTATGTTGAAAATAAGATAGTGAATAGTACACAAGGATCAGTGCTTTATTACCTCAGAGCCAAAAGGACCTGGCATTAATTACCAGTTTTCTCTATGGAGCTTGCAGGTTCTTTTATATTAATAAAGGTTTCCTCCCACGTGCAAGTCAAGTATACTGGAAGCAATTTACATTGTGCTGTAGGTGCAAACTAAATAAGTGTGTAGGAGTGTTTGTATTTTTACCTGTCATGCTCCTCACATACTCTGGTGACCTATAGAATCTCTTTGTTTTTCTAAATATATATATATATATATATATATATATATATAAAAATATATCTAAAAAGCTTCTTTTGACTGAAAAAGAACAAAGAGCCACAAAAAAGTCACATTTTGCTTCTCATACAACTGTGGGTTGTGTTGGTGTATATTAAAAAATGATATTCCAAAGCAAGCCTGGAGATTGGATTTTACAGCTGTTTTACATGTCATCCTCTTCTTGTTGTGTTTTCAGACTCTATAGAACTTTTAAAGACAGCAAGTACCTCTACATGTTAATGGAAGCTTGTTTAGGAGGAGAGCTGTGGACCATTCTTCGGGACCGGTAAGTTCAGCTTTACCGGGTCAGATATAATCCATTTGAACACCACAACATGTCAAACTAAACAGATGTGATCAATTCAAGGGGTCTGACAAAACTATGGAATGGGACAAACTAACTGAATTACATAAAAAAGGCCACGCTTTAATAGTTTGCAGTCAATGACTGTCTGAAATTTGAAACCGATGAATGCTTAGTTTCTTCGCTAGAGATCTTTTTCACGGTTTTTAATGCAGTTGCCTTCTGCTGCTGCTTGTTTGTGGGCCTTTCTGGCTTTTGTCTCTTCAGTCAGGTAATAATTGAATTTATTGGGTTAAGATCAAGTGACTTACTTGGACAGTCAGACTATGAGTAAACACCAGTGAGTTTGTTCTATCATTAGTCATACATGCCCATACTTGCAACCTCTCTTATTGGTTTATTGTGTCTTTGCCATTTGTTTGTATAGACACCTCTTTATGTTCAGAACCTTTTTATTTGCTTGATGAGTCACAGCGTAATGAGGGAACAGGCCACTCTATGGAACTCCTTGTCAGCCCCTCAAAATTGGGGTGGTTGTATCAAAATGGCTGTAATTCCTGAATGATGTCACACTTTCAGGCCTGTCTGCACCTTTAGCAAGATAACTCTCCTCTGCTGTTCTGCTGTGTTTCCAGGGGTTCATTTGAGGACTCGACCACCAGGTTTTACACAGCTTGTGTGGTGGAGGCCTTCGCCTACCTGCATTCCAAAGGCATCATCTACAGAGACCTCAAACCAGAAAACCTTATATTGGACCACAGGGGTTATGCCAAACTCGTAAGAAATTGAAAACACTTCACTTACATGTACTTTTGTATTTTGGTGATGCTAGAAACAGTAAAAAAAATTTTTTTTTCAGGTGGACTTTGGCTTCGCTAAAAAGATTGGGTTTGGGAAGAAGACGTGGACATTCTGTGGGACACCGGAGTATGTAGCACCAGAAATCATTCTTAACAAAGGCCATGACATCTCAGCTGACTACTGGTCTCTAGGAATCCTCATGTTTGAGCTTTTAACTGGCAGGTACAGACAAGTCTAGGCATAAAGGCTAATTTGCTAAGTATCTAATATGATGGCATCTACTAACATTTTTCCTCCATTACGTAGCCCGCCGTTCTCTGGCCCTGATCCTATGAAAACCTACAATATCATCCTGAGAGGCATTGACATGATCGAATTTCCAAAGAAAATTACCAAAAATGCTGCCAACCTAATCAAAAAGCTATGCAGGTGAGCTCTGCCTCTAGCAGTTTAGCTGAATAAATAATTGAAGTAGTTCTGGATGCTGAATCATGGCATGTGTTTTTTTCTACTGCAGGGATAATCCTTGTGAAAGACTGGGAAACTTGAAAAATGGTGTCAAAGACATCCAGAAGCACAAGTAGGCCCACTTATAAGTTCATGTTATTATTATTATTGTTACTTTTCTTTACAATAAGATTGTGCAGCAGTGGTAATAATGCCGTTTTCCTTTTAGATGGTTTGAGGGCTTTAATTGGGAGGGCTTGAGGAAAGGGACACTGACGCCTCCTATTATCCCTAATGTAAGTACACTGACAGTTGCCTCAGTTGATATATATACAGGTCCTTCTCAAAAAATAAGCATATTGTGATAAAGTTCATTATTTTCTGTAATTTATTGATAAACATTAGACTGTCATATTTTTTAGATTCATTACACACAACTGAAGTAGTTCAGGGCCTTTCATTGTTTTAA
>JAUMTR010000007.1:11102415-11150304 GCA_032270685.1 Microctenopoma stevenorrisi | reverse complement strand
CTAATGTTTATCAGTACATTACAGAAAATAATGAACTTTATCACAATATGCTAATTTTTTGAGAAGGACCTGTATTTATGTCTAAATACTAGTTCGAACCTAATGCTGTGCTCAAAATCTTCCTACCAGGTCACATCAGCAGTCGACACAAGTAACTTTGACAGCTTCCCGGAGGACAATGACGACCCGCCTCCTGATGACAACTCTGGCTGGGACATTGATTTTTGAAGTCCACCCATCACTTTAAAACCAAAAGAAACTCTTCTTTTGTTGGCTTGGAGGCCATCCTGAGGATATGGCTGTGTCATACAAACTGCATTAAAATCGAAAGAGAGGAGGTGGAAAAGAAGATAATGGCAAACCCTTTGGGTCACCGATATGCCTTTATTTCACTGTGGCTCTGGATCAAGCATTTATAATGAGACTGCTGTAGCACTTCTTAGGTGTTGTCTTAACGCTCAGTTCTAAAGGCAGAGAAAGTGCAGGGATGCACACACATACACACAATCCACCTGAGGTCAATAATGGAGTCTGAATTCCCCAAGTTGCTTGGGAAGATGGTTTGTTTGTGACTGGATGTTCATTAGCCTGTAAGTTTTGGTTCTAGGATAAAAATGTGTATGAAAAGTGTGACAATGGACCGCTCACAAAGAGAGCAGGCTGATAATTGTTTTGTAATCTTATTTTCTCCACATTATTTGGTAAAATATTTGGTCTTCAGGCAGGTATAGGATGTTACTGGAGTTACTCTGTGGTTTTTTGACATGCAGCTGCTTGCTGCAAGCTCTGATACTTGCAGAGATCTACACACTAGAGTTTGAAAGTAAACTGGTTCAAGTGCTTAAGACTAAACTGAATGTCACTGGTTTTCTGTTTAACATCCATATGGCATAAAGTATGTACTGTACATAGCATTTGAATTTACAAGTCACATTCTCACACATGAACACAACCAGGCAGAAATCAAATACTTAGTACACTTTGTATAAGATGAATCTACCTTGAAAAGCACAAATGCTGTGCATTCAGTGGAAAGAGACGTGACTCTTCAAGTGCCCTGCTTTAAATTTAATGAATCACACACCGACACACAAGAAATGTCAGCTAGTATTTCCAAGAAGCAACATGTCATTATGCACTTAAGACCATTAACTGAGGAAAATCAGCAGTTATAGCTAATTTTAAGCTTCAGTAGATGAAGTCACACTCTTCTTTTTGTTCCTTGATGTGCTTTTAATCACGCATATGATTGCTTCTCTACCGTCATACTTCTTAATTTTGTTTTTAAGTCACCCAAATGCCTCTTCCCACTCAACCAAACCAGGTGTCTTCTGTTCACGCCTGTATCATTCTGACATAACTGTGAACATGGTTTTGATGTCTTTGGTGCTTATCGATAAATTATAATAAGCGTTAGTGAGCTGACAGTACTGGTTATTGTTTTTGTATATTAATTTTTTGTGCTTGATTTCTTTGTAATGTACTTCTTTCTTTAGATAATCGGAGACCACTGTCAATTTGTAAACTTGAGTGAAAATGTGTCTGATATCCCTTGGCACCATGCTATATGGTCTTCTTAGGCTACAATGACCACATTCATGTTATCTTAACACCATCTTAATTTAGTTCATCCTATGGCAACTTTAGACTGTGTCCTACAGGCAGACAGTGGAAGAAACAAAGGACAATATATTTGTGAATCTCACAACTTGACCACTAGCAACACAATCTCCGACTCAGCTCATCACCTCTCATGTCCAAAAATCAGAAGTAATGTAAGTGCCTTAAATCAACGGCATACAAATCTAACATCACAAGACCTTTTTAATGCTGCATGAGCACATATACACCTCAAAAACACACGTGTCCTATTAGATGGCTGCTTCTCACCCTTTCTTATATCTATTAAATACATTAATCACCATGGAAAGATCTTTTCTAGTCATTTGATAGCTGATACATGTGGGTATGAAAGGAATTTTCTGATTTATTTCATAGAACATGCATTAAAAGAAAAAAGAATCGTACATGATTTGGCTGCAATGACGTGTCTCTCTCTACATATATTACCTAATATGATCTTATGAAGTCTGATATGACATTAACAGTAAATCACTCTGTGGGCGTATCGGTCCGTTTCAATAAGACTTTAGAGATGGCAAAGATGATTTGCAGTTTTAAACATTTCACAAACACAAAGACCACTGTTGACAATCTTCGACAGAATGATAGCACTGATCATCCCAGTCCTCATTTTATGGTTTGGTTGAAATAAAACTGAACACCTTCACTTTCCATTTCATTCCAGGTAGCCAAGCACACAGGCGCAGTCATACTGCATAAATTAATGAATAATGTTGATGGAAAGCTAGAAATGAGACGAAATCCTAGTTCTGTATGTATTCAATAAGTATTTTCCTGTATTAAGGGCAGGTTATGTTTATCACAAAGCCTTATATATGTACTAAATTAAAAAGAACACTGGTTTTTAGTCTTATGTTGACCGCCTTCTGCAATGTTACCTGATATTTGCCTTGTGTTACGTTGTTAACTCTGCTGTAAATTGATTTTGCAGTGCAGTGTGAAAGATTTTTAAAAATTATAGAGTAAAAGCAATACTTTTGAGTGCTGTCTGTCTCTTAGTTTTTTGAAACATTGACTGAACGTGCATACAGTTTTCGGTTGCCGCCACAAGAGGGAGCTACAGGTGACACATATTTTCTTAATGCACCAGCCTAATCTGAACCGGTTAAGGTAGCCTGAGATCTAATAATCAGTCCTAGAATTAATGTCATCCACTTCGTGGTAAGTGCAGATGATTCACCGTGTCTGGTCTCGGTGTTATTCGCACAACAAATCTGTTTGGGGGGACAGGGAAATGGCTTCAGCCATAACAACAGGGTGACACTTGAGCGAGATCAAAGAGGATCAAAGTGCATCAAAGCAGCTCACCTTAGCAGCACTGACATTTAGTAAAGTGGAGATAAAAGCGCTACTTCAAAAGATACCCAGCAATTCAAACGCGTCAAGTGATACGACGTGTTTGTCAGGTGTCCACGGCGCGTCTCGCTCACAATTACGCACACACACACACACACACACACACACCGTGCACTAACACTTAGGCGTGGGTTGACCAGCAGATGACGTCCGAGTGCCAAGATATTGTCATTCAGTGAGCAAAACCTTGTTTTCACCACAGAGACATCGCACCTGTGAACTTTCCTCAGCACTGTGGAAACTCTGTCCCACGCTGCACGAACGAGGCCTCGTCCTGTCTGTTGGTTTAACGAGGGTTGCTTTGAATCAATTCAACAAAACAATTGGATTTTTTTTTTTTGCTGAGACATACATTTAAATGCAATATTTTGTTAAATCTAACAAATGGCGTCTGTCGGAAAGGTGAAATTACCCGCTGTGGTCGGCAGATATACTTTTTTAAATTTTACATTGTAGGTTTAATTTTAGCATCTTGAAACACACATCTCTTCTCATACTGACGCAGGGGAACCCAAAGGGTCAGAGACGGATCAGAGTTTCCTTTAATCTCCGAAGTGTCAGTCAACCCTGAAAGGCCTCGCCACGGAAGTCCATTAATTCGGTAAACTTTTCACACCCCTTAATGGTCTGCATATCCTACACATTGATGTCCGCCACTGGTGTAATCACGCACACTTTGGAGGATAATTGCCCCCTTTGCAATCAGAAGGATCAAATGAAGTAGTTAATCGAGGCAAAGTAACTTCAATCACTGTCTTCACACAGGCGAAGGGCAGTTAGGTTACTTGAATGTCAAAGAAACTGGAATAACCAAACAAGCTTTTGTAGAGAGAGAGGTAACGAAACAACCGCACGTCACTACTGAAGTTTTACTTTTATCATTCTAAAGTAAAACAGTTTATTATAATGATGCAGCTGAAATCTAAGTGTATTTCGACATATTTGGGGCGAAAAAAAACAAATAAATGCTGACAAATCTATAACAAATAAATGTGCTTCTTAAAGCAAGATCCTTATAATGTAACGATTTCCGCAGAATAAGGCCTTAAAATACACGTAAAAATCTGTCATGTGACATGTTGTATGAAAAATAAAGAGTGAAGTGGTTATATTTCTGTTCTACGTAAGCAGACTGAGTCTGCACACGTTTTCAGTGCGCGTCTCTGAGTGACTGGCATTCAGACTTTGCAGGTTATTACCATTACACAAACACTGTGAGAAGCAGTGCTGTGCAGAGAGAATAAATGGCCATTTTCCGTACAGTGGGGCTCTCTTTGAAATTCCACCCCTCCGCCTTTGTTGTGCACAGCGAGGGGCGGGAAGACAAACAGGTCCACATGTATAAAGAGATCATCGCAGGGCTGAGAGACAGGAGACGTCCGAGCATCGTGCCGAAACTCTCTGGAGACTTTGGGACTCAGGATTTAAGGCCGCTTTGGACTTTGTCATTCGGTTCGTTTTTCCAGCTGAACAGAAGGGATCTTTTTTTCTGTGTCTTCAAACCAACAGAAGTTCAGAATCATGCGGTTCCCGTCAGCGCATCGCGTCTTGGCTGTGTATCTGACGCTGTTTGGATACCTTGGAGACGTTTACGCGGGAACAGTCCTGATGAACTCCAACGCTATCAAAAACTTGCCCGGTGCTTCGGGGGCCAAAGGCGCGGACACTGTCAGTCCGAGTCCGCGGACCTCACCCTCCGGAAGCATGGGCCACAAATCACCCGTAGACACCTTGCAGGTAATTAAGTTTTCCCGTGCGTAAAAGTTAAGTCTGTGCGCAACGGCAGATGTTTTGTTTATGTAGGTTTCATGAATAATGTCTCAACACTTAATTGACACGCTGTTTTTATTTGCACCTTATTATAGCAGTCAGGTGTTTGCACGGATGATGAAGACTGCGGAGGTGATGAATTCTGCAATGACGCCCGAGGCGTCTGTCTGCCCTGCCGTAAGAGCCGGAAGCGGTGTACAAGGGACTCCATGTGTTGTCTGGGGAACCGCTGCAGTAATGGTGAGCAGCCACACACGGACGTTAAGAACTTGTTGTTACTCACGTAGAAACAGTTGCTGTTTTGCATGTTCACTGGTATCCGTCATTTATTATGTTCCTAAATGCTGTGGACTCTATATCTGCTGTGGTAAATACACATGTTCAGAGCTCTCTTTTTGTTTTTTTAGGTGTTTGCCAGGCAAATGACATAGATGGCACAGATGCATCCATCATCACCGACTGGCATAAACACAACAACACCTTGGAGCATCATGCCAAGAAGCCTCCTACTGGCCACAACCATCAGCCACATGCTGTGAAAGGTATGTCCTGTTACCAATCATGCATCAATAGTGGAACTAAGTAATAACACAAGATGTTTTTAATGGGGTCCGTTTTGCTGACTAACATATTTTCACCTCTCTCTTCAGGTCAGGAGGGAGATGCCTGTCTGAGATCTGCAGACTGCTCTGAGGGTCTGTGTTGTGCCAGACACTTCTGGTCTCGCATCTGTAAGCCTGTGCTGACAGAGGGCCAGGTGTGCACACGCCACCGCAGGAAAGGCACCCACGGACTGGAGCTTTTCCAGCGCTGCGACTGTGGTGACGGCCTGAACTGTCGACCAGACAAAGAGGACAGAGATCACACTGTCAGCAGGACTGCAGCCCGGAACCTACATACCTGTCAGAGACGCTGATATAAACACATGGTTACACACATACACAAGGACACACACACACACACACACTCAGCAAACCCCCAAAAATCTGTCACAGACACTGACGAACACTTGCTTACACCGGAGATGCTGACACACACACACACACACAGACAACACCTAAGACATTCTTTCCTGCCAAAGTTGCTGACAAACACAGCACCCTGAAGGATAGACAGGATTCCTGGAAAAGTGATACACCCAGAGGGATGCAACAGTGCAAGACGGACTGATCCAATTCCACCATCAACAGATGAGGGGTCAGAATCTGGAAAGTGAGATTTCAGAGGTCTTGGGAAGATCGATTTATGTCATTGGTAATGGCAGAGCTGTTTTGTTTCTCTTTTTATGGAACTTGAAGCCTCAGTTATTGCAGTAAATTACTGTATTGTAAATATTATCCTGGAGGTGGCACTTAAGTGAGCTATTGAATTCTCTCAACACCAGTATTAGTAAGACGTGGTGCTGCATGCTTTGTAAATGTGTTATATATTGTTTTATAAGAAAATGTTATATATAGAAAAGTTGAATATATTTGTTTTATTAAACATTGTGTGATAACCTTAAGTGTTCTTCTGCTCGTATTTTGTTATAAACTACTCTACTAACAGCAATATAATGATATTTTTCTGTGCTGTATTACACAAACAAAAGCAATGCCTTTTAAGAACTCAGATAAGTTGAATATAAACTATCTGGCAGCAATTAGGGTCTAAATAATTTATAGCAAAAATGGCTGGAACAGCGGGAAACATTTGGAAAGCAACAATCGCTCTGCGGTGTTCCACTTGCAGCCCAGTCTTCACAAATCAGTGGCTGAGGCTGAGTGGATGGTTTGAATGCTTGGCTTCTCAAACTCATTACACACAATTGCTGAAATATGTGCAGGGACACACACTCACATAAAACATACAACAAAACCTGCCACTTTCACGAGTCTCTACTGGGGCCTCAATGGGCCACATCCTGCCGGGGAAGCAGATGATGCTCCATCGGGGCTGTGCGATCAGACGGACGCAAGAAACATGACAGGATGCTGCTGTATCAAATGATAACTGCAAAGGGGTAATAACAAAGTGATTGACTTGGTGAGTGTTTGCCATCTAACCCTTTGGTGTTGCTGGCAATTTTCTAATTATAACTTTGCTGCCTTCATGTGCAGCAGAGCAGATAGCTAGTTACATAAACTAAAGCCTCTAATTACTTACTTACAACTTACTCAATCTACCCGAGGATTCGTGAAATGAAGTGGAACACAGCACTTTTTGTGATGCAACATAATAAAAAAAAGGGTCTTGGTTCTCAGCTTCTCCAGTTGCACAGCACACCCCATTTCCTAGCTGTTGCGCAATGGATCTGCTCTAATATGTAGGTTATATAGATCCACCCAAATACACCTTGATGTCTGTAATTAGACCTGTTTCGATTAGAAGATAGAAAGGAAATAACTGTACTTTCTGTCAGGTTTTTTTGTCAGATCAAAAAGAGCAGAAGACACTTCTGATATCTGACCGAGCCAGATAGCCTCTTCATCTGTTTACACCCGTAGACACTGTGACTAGGTGACGTTTACTCCGACCAACATTGAAGATCAGTGGTGAAACATTTACTCTGTTGTTGTGCTTAAGTGCACTCTTATACTGAGATACTTGAGTATTTCTATTCCATGCCATGTTTATGCTTGTGCTTATTTGTGTTATGCGCTGTGAAATATATTGTTTTGCACAGCACATGAAGGTACCCTGCCGTTTAAATAAGAGTTCAAATCAGGTGTCAACAGGCATTGGTAATAATAACAAAATAGTGTGACAGATGAAAATATTAAATTGTACAGTTCTACTATTGCTGAGGATTGATGCATTGACAAGGAGGCAGGGAGACACACAGAGAGACATACTCCACTCATGCAATTTAGTGTCCATTCATTAGTGTAATTAAGAGAAATGGGAGCATTGTCAGCAGTACAATATACCACGCATGCTCAGCCAAGTCATGTTTGTGGGGGTCCTGGAATCTGTGTATGTGTGTGAGCCTGTCATCATTACACCAACCACAGACTAACACAGGCCACAGGCATGTGCCCTAACTGAGGGCAGGCCAGCGTGTGTGTGTGTGTGTGTGTGTGTGTGTGTGCATGTGCGCAGTGGACTCAGAAACAAAACAAGGCATCCACGACAACAGACACACACACACAGAGTCATGTCCCCACACGCCACCTAACAACTATTGCACATATACAAACACATTTACACATGTACACACACCCATATACGGGTGCATCTCGGGGTGTGTTGCGTTTGGAGTAACAGTGCACTTGCCCATGCAATGGTATCCTGACATTTGGTGTTGTCATACCACAAGAATGAATCAGCTTTCCCACTGACACGCGTTTTCATGCTACTGTACACTTTCAATAACTGGAAACATGTAACTGCAGCGAACATTTTTTCTTAACAATGTGGATGTGGATGTTACGTTTCGTGAAAATACTGATAAACACTTGTAAAGTCTGTTCATTTTGTGTTTTTTAAAATGTTTTATTTGGCTAAAGATTAAGATCTTGTCAGTTTGATATTCATAAAACAGTTAATAGGCCATAAAACCTAGAACTTGCTTATATCATAAATTCTCCTGTCACGATCCAGGTGTAACAATAAAGCGTTTGTCTGCTTGAGTGTCTGGTGGAGCTGCCATTGTTATTCCAACGTCGCTGCCAAACACTCTCGACAGACATCCCTCAGTTAAGAAACCCATGAGTGAACCATCAGAGATGAAAGGCTGAAGAAACGAGGCTGTGTACACAGAGGCAGTGCATGCTGTTTTGTCAGATGAAAGAGGAGGCATACTTCTGGAATGAGCGTTCAGATCAAAAAACCAAGCTCTTATGTAAACAGCATTTCACGGCGAGGTGTCAAACTTCGAGCTGCTGGCACTGATCACTTAATAGAAAAGAGGCACAATGCTCGCTATTCATCCATGTGGCATGACAATCTGCTTGATTGAGCAACAACGGGAAATCTCCCCGTGCTTAGGAAATAATAATTAAACAAGGGACAACTCACGGAACACAATGCACTGAGTGTGTGAATGCAGGTGGAGAACAGGTTTGCTCCAACAATTTAAAGGTGATGTCAACACAATGACGAGAAACAAGGGTGTTCACAGAGTGGGGTGATGATGTATTTTATTTTGATTGGATCTCATGTTACGTTCCAGGTTAATTCACCGGTGACAATTCAGTAGTTCACCACCCTTTGCCTCTCTCGCTCTCTCAAACTGTGCTGTTTGTGTGTTTGTGTCTACTTGTTACTGACTTGGAGTCAGGCTTTCCCTCAGCCTTGATACTTTTGTACACATCCTTGCTCTGTACTTGAAGGAGTAGTTTGACATTTTAGGAAATATGCTCATTCACATCATTGTTGCAAATTAGATGTGAAGATTAAGAACATTTTCAGGTACTATACCAATTTATTTATATAGCACATTTACCACAGCAGCATGGCTGACCAAAGTGCTGCACACTCTAAGAACAAAAACAAACACAGAAACACAAAATATCACAATAAATAAATATCTGTAAGTAAATCTACAGCAGCATAGCTTAGCCCTCCGTCTGGAAGTATGATAAAATTATATCTTATTCGCTTTCTCCAGATACTAAAAAAAGACTTATTGTGGTTTTAAAGTGTGTTATTACATTTTAACTTTATATGTCCCTTGTATTAAAATTCTAACACAAACAATAAACTGTAAAACTTGTTTTGTGAGTTTTAGATGTGCTGATAAAGACAGTTTGGCTGTTCCTCACCATTTTTTGTACTCTCTATGCTAGAAGAAGTATCCATCTATCCATTCGCTTTACCTGCTTATTCATGAGGGCTGCTTACATTGTGAGAGAAGCAGGATACACCCTGGAGAGGTCACTAGTCTGACAAACACAGTGCTGACAAAGACAAACAGACAACCATTCACACCTACAGGCAATATAAAGCTGCCAGTTCACCTAAACTAGATTACCCATAGGTTCACAAGCATTGGAAGAACATGCACATAAACTTCACACAGTTCGTAGTCCGAACCAAAAAACCTTCCACTGCGCTACAGTGCAGCTCAGTAGTGTGGCGCATATACAATAAAATGTTACTACATGTTTAGAACTTCAGCGTTGTGCTAGTGGAACATTTCCACACAGAATGTGCGCAGGGCTTTTCTTTTCTAGGTGGCGAACACCAGGCTGAGTCCATCTCTTCCCAGGGACAGAGCGGTGACACTGACTTCACCAACCAGGGGAGGCTCACGGAGGACTGGTTTGATCCATGCTGGTGTTCCTTCCATCTGCAGCTGACACCCCCTTTGTGATCTCAGGTCTCTTCCCTATGATGTCATACTATGGTTGAGTCCTCATTTACCACATGAAGGGAACTCGACTGCTCTGACTTCAGCTGTAAAAGCCTAAGGTTGGAGAGTGTGTTAAGCTCAAAACAGAAGCAAGTGGTCGTATCGTGTTGCATAAGCTGACTAACACAGTAACAATACACGAAAGCACAAAAAAAGAGATATCTGACCACAATACGCTGCCTTCTGGACTCATGCATGTGTTGGTTTTCTCTTTGCTCCTGGCATTTTCAGCAAACCCTGGGGCAGCAGGACTCAAGGAAGCACTTCAGTTCATCTTGCTCCACCTTCAACCTTCAGGTGGATTCTCTTTCTCCAGTAGCTCCATGTGCAGCGTGTCCCTCTGCTTACACAGCTGCAGTCAATTCAGTGCAAACAAACTATTTGCTCATTGTTTATACAAATAATATCCCAATATGCAATGTCTGCCCACTCTGCCAGACAAGGGGGAGTGAACAGATGCACTGAGAGGCGAGTTACAGCTGGGGATAAAAATGCCTACTCTTCATTATGGTTGGTCCAGAAACTTGCTGCTGGCGGCCTGGGGCTAGGGGTAGAACAAGGGCCATGGCCAGAGCTGGCTCAGCTCCTGGCTGCTATGTAAAGTCTGCCTCAGCCACAACCACATTGCGCAAAACTGCTTCACACATATAATTTACTCATTATTCACAAAGTTTTAGAAGACGTCAAAAAATATTGCAGAGTGAGGGAACTGGTGGAAAACTGACATGGACTGAGTCGCTATTCAGTACAAAATAGAGATCTATCCAGTTATATAAGATTGAAAGATGGCAGACTTGTGGAGTCACAGTTAATTAGCACAGCCTACTGAACTGAAGGGACCACAAAATCTCACATTTTGAAAAGTACCTTACAGTACTAAGGAGAGACAGATAAACCAATGCCAAATCCTTGAATGTGCATGACATAAGTAGACGTTGGTGGTGACCATGGCTAATCCAGTATGCAAAACTGCAGACTACTTTTTATGATAGTCTCTCAGTTGACTTTGTTAGTATTAAAGCCCTGTGAAATGGCAAACCTTTACTCAGCAGGGACCCGCCGTTCAAACACTGTGCTATTAACAGTCATTATGTCTTAATCAGACCTTTTTCTGGAGACCTGCCACCTCTCATGCCACTCTAACCATCCTATGCCCCACCCGAGCTCTTTAATGTCTCTGCTTGTTTCCCCTCCTTTCAAAAACACTCCAACAAAGGAGATCGCTGATGCACAATCTCATTTGTGTTGGGACTTTGCAAAGGTGGAGTCCATGGTAATAGAATGAAAAGGAGGGGGTCGAGGCTTTCATCTCTCTGGGGGGCAAATGGATTGGATTGTCTTGCCCTGGCTGGTGGGGCTGAGCTGGGACAGTGTGAGTCACAGGGGGTCATATCAAAGGTACGTCTCTTCAGAGGGTCTTCTCAGTGGCACATTAGTACACTATCTAAATGTTGATTTGTTCACACCAGCATCTGAAGAACCCTAAATGAGGACACAAAAGGAAACAGCCAATAAATGTAAATGAGCAAAGTAGTCAAGTTCGCTTCGCTCTCCGGATGAACAAAACCAATCAATGTGGATATGCTTGACTCAAATCTGCTTTATTTCCTTATGTGCTGCCTGGTTTTTCCACTCACAGGATCAGCATGATTGCTCATTGTCTACGTTGTGGGTAAGGTAAGAAAATGATTGGGAACAGCTAACAGCCATGTTGAGGTTGCAGCTTGTGTGTGTGTCTGTGTGTGCCTTCGCTGTGGGTGGGAAACATCATATTATTCTCACTCTCACAGCTGACATTCAAAGAAGGGTATAAATCACACACACAAACACACACAATCAGCCACAGGCAGAGACAAAGAGTTAAGGCTATTGTGCACAACACCTTTCCCTAATTTGATAAACTGTGGAAACTGAAAGAATATGCTTTCAAATACCCCTGATGGTGCAAACCACAGCCTCCACAAGCATCTGCTGAAGAGAACCACTGCTGCATTTTAACACCATCCCGACGCCACAGGTCTCCAATGAGAGAAAAGCATAATGCGGAATTTTTTAACTGTAGGGAAAGAAAAAGCATTTCAGGAGAAATGGGGGCAATTCAAAGTTTAAGTTTAAGTTTAAGTCAAGCTTTAATCATAAAGATCTTAAACCTTAGTGTCACAATAATGTGAAAAAATATACTTTCATATTTAGTATTACAAATATATTTTCATATTTACTATTACAAAGGCTGCCAGGCCTGTTGGAGCGGGTTCTCAGCAATAACCATAAAAGAGGGAAAATTAGACTCCTTGCCTAGTGTCACAGTTTGCTATTCTCTGTGTGCATGGCCCAAATGTGGGATTGCAAATAAGCATCTCTATTTTTAGAGACTTTAAGAGCAGTAGCACCCGTCTGGGTCATTCCATATCATTAGAAACAGCTCCAGAGATGAACAAATTCTTCTGGCGCTCACATATAATGCTGGTCTTTAAACCTATAGTACCATAAAATCAAAGCCAAGCCTAAAACCTCCCTCCATCCATAGTTATTTTTGAATCTCGCCTGAAATATGGGTTGACACACTGATTGAAAATGCCCACTACTTTGGTTATCTGGTGCATCAAATTTCTAACTCAGCACATTCTTGAGGGGCTTGAATCACACTCAAAAGCCTCAGTCTAACCCCTGTTACTGAAATGTACATTTCAGTGCTTCTCTTTACTGAGTCATTAACCAGGCTGGCTGTCTTTCAGGCTGTCTTTTCCCTGTCCTTGGCTGTTGGTAAATATTTGCTAAACTGGGACTGCATTCCGAATTGGTACACCAATGTCTCCTTTGCATAATAGTTGTTGTGAAAGTATCTATTGTCTCGTTTAAACTGACCACATAGTGTATTTCAGTGATGTCGGCAAGGGTTGGCTTCTCTGCAACTCTAATTAGCATTCCTTCCAGATAAAACAATGATCACTTGAATAAGACACAGCTAAGCTTGCAGGAAGTGATTTGAAGAGCTGATAGGAACCCATGATTACCAAGCAGCTAACTCCAGACCTCTGTGCATAATGTTTTAATTCAGCATCACCCCCCAAAACCCCGTTTTGTCCCATCCCTAATCTTTAGTTATCTTCAAACTACTGCTTTGTCCTGCGGCTACAGACCTTATCATTTATTGATTATGTCTCTTAGATTAAAGGAGCAGCTTTCATTTCCACAAGAATGCGCCCCACTCTTTGTGTCCATATGGAAGCATTTGCTGGACAGATGGGTTATTTTCTCTTCTAGACAAGGTCCTACTGGTCAGAAAGGGATTCACAAGGACTTGGTAACTAATGGTGCTGTTGATATCCAATTGTTGCTCTCTTTGAAGTCCAACTACCAGGACTATTAATGAGAGAGAAAGAGAGCTGTGAGAAAGGATGTATCAAGGTGAAAAAAGTCATGACAACCTTGCACTGAAGCTGAAAATCTCAACATTAATCACATGAGCCAGTGTTACGACAATCATCTTTAATTCCTCCAGACAATTCAGGCTGTCAAATGCGTGCATAATACTACCCCAAACCCCTTCAGGTCTCCCAGACGAAATTCCATGTGCCAAGAAGCTGAATTGCCTGAATGTGGGTTACACACAAATGATGGACATTTTGTCTTGGGGTAATTACTAATATGCCACTGTTGTTGCCCAGGCTGCCTGTATCTGGGTTTTGGTTTAAATGTCGGGTTTATTCTCCCTGGGCTGTGTGGTTTGCTGCAGCTTAATCACAAAGCCACAAGCATCTCAGCCATTTTGATAGAAGCCAAACTGGGAAAGTTTCATATGTAACACTGTTTTTGCAAGTCCTACATATAGCAGCCTTTTCTGCAGAGTCAGCGGGGCAACAAAATAGAAATAGTTCATGTTGACAAATTGAAAATGTGCAAATAATATGAAAATAAAAACACAGCAGTTGTGGACTGTAAAATGTTGCAAAGCAAACTATGAAGTGCTGAGATTTTCTTGTTCAGGAGTGGAAATCGGTGATTTGAATCCACACAGAGTGAACATTTTAACTGTTGATAACATATCTCTAATCTACTATCTACTACATGATCTCTAATTCTATGTAATAAAGTTGCCATTTGAGAGCTTTATTGGCCAGTTTCCTCTTGTTTTCTTGCTCAGAATAAAATAACCAGTGACTACAACTGGATCATCTGGAGGCAGTTTTTAGATGAGTTTCAGGTTTGGAGTAGAAGATGAGTAAGACGCTAAAGCATAGCTTAAAGATTAAAGAGTACAGAGAGTAGAGTGATAAAGGATCTTCAAATGGAGAACAAGAAGTGAGATAGCACAGATCACATGTCTGCGAACAAACGGGCAATTTAATTCTTATCGGCCAGACTCTTCAACATCCACATGTCCTGATCGCATACGCATCACATCACATCACACATATTTCCCAGCACACAGGTGTTTACAATGCTTTCCAAACAACCCTGTTTACAAAAACAACAGCATTAAAAAAGCGCTGCAAAAAAGTTACAGGCAGCAAGGCAATTAACGCCTGTGTACCACGCTGAGTGCCTCAGCTCACTACTAATGGTTTGGAGCTCTGTACCAAGCCTGCTTTTTATTGGGCATCCAACTTGTGAGACATCCAAATGTTGCCACAAGGGAGGTTTGGAAACATTTGCTCGCTGGAGACACAGAGGCTTTTTTGTTGTGCTCTGCATGTAATTTACAGTTAAATTGATGAACTTAGAAAACATTGCTACTGTTGACCCCTGCTGTGCTGTCACGTAAACTCAGATTTTTTTACTTGGTGCATTTTGGATGCTGTGCAGGAGCTGTCAGGGATTACAGTGAAGTTTGCAGTTTCTTCCACAGATGAGAATAGTTGAACTATTTGAGAGAAAAAGGTTCATTTCCAATGAAGTAAAGGTAAAAATGTTTATTAAAAGCACTATCCGCTATCCGATATTTACTAAAAGATTAAGAATTATTCAAATTCAGTTCTTTGATTTAAGTTTCTCTCCTCCCATTTCACCACACACATCCCTCACTTTAGTCCCTCTTTTCCACTCAGAAGTTGTGTTGTCGTTCCTCTCATCTCTGTTTCTCGTTCTTTTCTTCCCTTCTTCCTCTTCTCCTTCCCTCTGATCTGTCACACACATTGCGAGGACGCTAACCCCTGCTCCTCAGAGATCTGTGAGTACATCAGGAGGAATGTGTGTCCTTCCTGACATTACAACCCTCTTTATCAACTAACAAGAGGAGTAGGAGGGGAGGCGGGAGGAAGAGAGGAGGATGTTGAGACGTTAGGAACGTTTTGGGAGCTGGAAAAAAAAGAGAGCTCTTTGTGATCACTTATCTGACAGGATATGAAGTAACTCAATGGTTTTGGCATTTGGCAAAATAGCTTCCTTCAATGGGCATTGAGGCATCCCCTCACATGAAGGCACATATGTCTGAAGAGTTGAGAGAGAGGGGGGGGGGGTGAGAGAGGGAGAATTTCAGGAAGAGAAACGACAGCCACAGGGTATTTTAGAAGTTCCGTATTTTGTTAATTGCCCACGATAAGATGCAGCAATTTGCCGGTAGTTTTGATGATTATCAGTGGCAGCAATTTAACAGATGTGGCTGCACCGTTAGAGCTTTTAAACACATCAGTCTTTCCAGCGTTGACTAAAGGACCAGTCTGACAAATTTCTAGATTCTTGAGTAGTTCTACAAAAAGAAGAAGAAGCTTTTACATTTGACAAAGCAAATTTAACTCACTAAACACGCACAAAACACAGACATGGCACCAGACACACTGCACAGTTTTGGAGTATTATTTTTGTTAATGGGATCTAAGGGGACATCGTTTTCCTGATGTGGTGTAATTGAAGCTGCTGTATTAAAGGGTTGTGTTCCTGTCCTGCTGCTGAGACACAAAGTACTCCAACCCAACTCCATCCCAGTTATTAACTCAGGAAGTCCCCACGGCACACTGCACTCTAATGAGAGAGGCCGATACGTATTTAATTTTTTTGGCATTTACATTTTGCCCTTCTGACCTCAATGAAGCTTATTCAGTGTTCAATGGTCCTCCTCTGGGGAAACTCAGAGTGTTCAACTGCTTGTAAACTTATTATTTTTTATCTTTTGACCTATTTCTTTTAATAAATAATACAGAAACAATTTCTTTGTCTAATTTCTATATTATTTAGCTATTCTGGGGAATCTTAAATCATTTCCATATTTGGAACAATAAATACTTTAATAGTTGTTTTGAGGTTCCTGTTACCCGACCTGACGTTTTACCTTTTGAACTTCACGAGAAAGACACACAAACAGATTCACTGCCTTTAGGATTCATCTCAAAGAAATACATTCATACCAGCTCATTATGTGGTTAGAACATGATTTGTATAACAGGCAATCCCCGTACAGTCATTTAGTTACACTTTAATATCAAAATGTTTACATATTTCTTCACTTTTCTTCCCTGTAGCCACAAAACACACAACATTTCAAATTAATTGTATCTGTGGTTTTACTCTACGTTTTCCCTTTTAATCAGCCGCACACAAATATTTTCCATTCATTAGGAATTGACGTTTTCATTTGCCAACAATTGCAGATAAATCTTATTGGCATTGTCCACACCCCGCTCTCGACAACAATAGGCCTTCTTCTCACAACAAAACAGCTCCTTGTCTTTAAACAAATTAACACTAATGCGTCTTAATGGGGTTGAAATTACAGCCCAAGGACAATATCTGACAGGGACTCTTCTTGGTTTTTCTCTGTCTTGCCAAACATCTGTAGTTTCTCCATAATGCAGTGTTTCATGGCCCTCTGACTCTACCTCCGATTTTTCACCTCATTGGCTGTGTTTCTTACAGTGTACTTCCAGAGGAATGCCATCGCTGTTGTGTATCCAAAGAAGAGATTAGTTCTACAGCACTAAAAACACTCCCAATTTTCTCACACAGGGCAAAACCCAGCCGTAGTTGTATTGCCTCCTTTGTTTTGATGTAGCACTCGGAGCCCTGACGGACATATAATATCATTTACAGTCAATATCAGGGGTGGTCCTTCCTGGTGTTAACAGCTCACCCTGCTTTTTGTCCCACTGATCCAAAAAGACCAGATTTTTCTCAGGCTGTTGAACATTCACTGGATGATTTAATTGCAAGCAGACTCAAATGGATGGATATTTGAATCATGCTGAGTAAAATATGGCTCCATCTGGATTTGATAAGCTCATAAATGAATGCCATCTGATGCTGATTTTGTACTTTACACTTCAAACAATTACATTAATTCCAGGGCACCTACTATTCCTTGCCTGTGTAGTAAAAGGGCAGTAATCACTGAGTGGTTGGAAAATATGCAGTTGCACGTTTTTAGCTATAGTTATATTAACCTAAAAAAATCATGCTAAGAATAGCAAATAAATGAGGGAAATTGGCCTTTTTGTAAGTGAGAACCATTCTGCATCATCACACGGATGGATAGTCTCACTCTTAACGGGGACTGGAGCGTTTCTACTTTTTGATACCAAAACAGTTTTTACGCAGTGTTTGGAAACAGCAAAAGCATTTGTTGAAAGATCTTCTGAAATCCCTGACTCAGTAAGAGATACGCACCGATAGCTCTGATCACAAATGTTCACCAAATATGTGTCAAAACAGGTTTCAGAGGAAGCGTGAATCCATAATTACATAGATGGTATAATTACAAATCAAGCACATATACAATTCATGGTATAATTATGAACCTCTGCAGCTATAAGCCACTAATGGGAACTGGGAGTGAGGAGTTATTCAACACGCAGACAGCTAATTACTGTGTAGACTTCGTTAATTGGCTATGCCCCTGTTTAGAATGGGAGTGTGGTCAGGTTGGCAGATGGAGCAGTATCACACATACGAAACAATAATGTTTAGGAGAAGAACGTTCTTTGGTATCTTTCAACTCCCAGAAAAGGTGTGCCAGAAGTGTGACAGAGGGATTGTCCACACAGCACAGAGAAACGTTGCGTTCTGCAACAGATGACGCTGATCAAACCTGCCACCGTGCGTGATATTGTAACTTTCACAGATGGGTGAGATGAAAAAAAGGGGGCGTCCAGAAACAGCCAATCGATTAGCTTTGTGGTAGTAAAAGAAAAAAAAAACTTTCGGATCACAAAAGCTGCTTGGTTTTATATGGAAACAACTGTGGCTGGATGTTTGGTTCTCATGGAAGCCACATGACAGGGAGGTCATGGGAGAGACAGCAGGCCCGGCGCTGTGTGCGATCTCACCACACTCGCACTTTTGATGTTTCCCTCCTCAGCTTTTATCATTGCTCCTCGAGAGACCCTTACTCTCACTGTCAGGAAAGCAGACGAGCACACACACACACACACACACACACACACGCACACAGACACACACACACACACACACACACACACAGCCTCTGCTCCCTCTTCATCTGAGCAGAAACTTGGCTGCTGCCAACCATTTCCAGCTTCATGGACCTATTTTAATAAGCAGAGAAATCATTTAGCGGACACTTTCCTGGATCATAAAACAGCAAATGATGGCTTTGGGATCCCCCGCTTTTATTGATCTGCGCTCTCTGATCAAATGTATACTTCCTGTGCCAGGCCTGGTCAGCTCGGATCAGAGGAAATGGGGGGCGGGGTGGAGGATGAGGATGAGGGAAAATGAAGTAGGGGGTTGCTCATGTTAGACTGAAATGTGATCTGGAGCCTGTGTCGCATTAGCCTTAACAGGCCGTGTGGCAGACGCACTGGCACCACTGAGTGGAGAGGACGGGTGGAGGAGGTGGACTAGGAGTAAGACAAGGGAGGCTGATCGGCCGACACAAGAAAAGTATGCTGAGCTATAGCAGCAGGAAAGAACGTCATCATTCCCAATTAAATATTTTTGTTAGGAAAAAGAGACGACAGAGAAGGTGAATGATTATCTGTTGTTTATCTCTCAATCTAAGCCACCTTTGCACCTAGAGCACACACATTATCTCACGTCCCCTGTTAGCCTGTCATCTCACGGGGTCACGGTCAAGCTGACGCTCCCTCTATCTCTGTGTCATGTTGTCTCTCTCCTGCTCTGTAATTTCCTTTTTTTTTCCTCTGCTCTTTCCCGGAAAGAATGTGTCTCCTGACGCTCCACCAGTCAGTTTCAGGGGTCTAAACAGCCCATTTCACTGTCTGACTCAGTTGCCGAGTCCCGGAGGTGCTTGAAGGATTCCAAGAATTCCAGCATTTACACCCACAACTGTGACGCCACCTGAGGGAATGCCATACAGATCATACCAGACACTTCCTGTACACACATGGGATTCATCTTCAAGCAGCAACATGAATCCATGTTTCATGTCCCAGATGACAAAATTTAAGATCAGCGTGAAGAACGAATTAACTGCACACGAAGCATGTCTCAGAGTGAAATTATGCACACAATGCTCTTGCTGTGCATATGGATGGCTGTGAATGGATGAAAGAGTGATGATGACAGAGAGGGTGAAGGAGCAAGAGCGGGTGAGAGAGAGCCGTGGAGGAAAGGAGTGAAAGAGCCAGAGTGAGAAGAGTGGAGGGGGTAATGACTAGGTCTGCTCAGGACAGAGGAGGCGACAGAGGGGGAAGCGTCTCAGATCGTCTCCTCGTGGCTCCTCTTTGGCGTCTGTGATCCTTGGACCCTTCACGCAATCTCCCTTATTACAAGGCTTCCCCTCTCCACACGGGCACCACTACAAAATGGAGCAATTACATTTAATTAGGCTGCAGAGGGTAGCTAGCCTGCTTCATCCCAAAACCTCAGAGAAGCGCAGACTTCAGGTAACACAACGGTCGGGGAGGACTTCAAAGAGATGCTAAATTACAGCGCCATTAGTGGAGCCACCACAGAACTGCTGTGAAGCCAGGGAATCATTTGACCCGGAGAGGTAGACTGAAAGGAGTTAAAGCTGAAAAGCAGAGTAGAAGAGACAAAAACATCTCGACAGCCAAAGATTACGGGGCAGACTGAGCACTTCACTAAACATTGTTTAGACTTGAAGAATGAAGGAGTCTTTACAATGCCTATTAGTTATGCCATCCCCCCGAAGCCTCACTGGAAGGATGCCCTCTTTGGCCATGTCAGACGTTTCATGGTTTTACAACAAAAATACATATTCTCGTTCCATAACAAACAGCGCAGGATTACGAGTCCTAATAAACCACTCAATCTGCCTTAGCAAGATGATATGCAAGACAATCCCACTTTATCTGCCTGATGTTTGTAGCACTGGATTTTGGCTCGCACAGGGCACGGTGGCGCTAAAGGTTTTATTGATGCTGACTCATTTGGCCTCCAAGGAGAGTGGAAAATTCTGAGTTAAATGCTGTTAAATGCGCTTCTGAGACAGAGGGACGCTTGTTTTAAATACACAGCATCCACACAGGTGAACTACCAAACAAAACAGGACTCTGCATTCTTCTAATTTTTCCTGTTGGGTGTAAGGCAATTAAAGAGACTGAGTCAGGGCTTTCTGTGTATGACAGACATTAAGGAAAACAACTGCATAATGAGATGTCTTCGTTGGATGTTTGTCGCTGAAAAGAAGCAGATCACGGAGCATTTAGGGAAAACAAAACGAAACTTATTTTCACGTGTTTGTTCTCAACGCGCATCAGAAAATTGCAGGAGGAAACACGAGAAGCGTAGCCTGATGAGAGATCGTCATTCAGGAGAGTGCTGCTCATCGCTCTGGCACAGTGCAGACATCTAGGATCAGTTGTTCTTGCGCCTCACGGTGGTGTAATGCCTTCCTGATACATCTAATGTCTGTGTTTCCCTTAATCTGTCATCTATTCTGTACATTATTTCATGAGCTCAGACTAATAATAGATGTCTCTTTTTGTGGCTATTCTGTGCCACTGAAACATTCTTTTGCACATGTTAATGTGTCTTTTGCAGTTAACTAAGACTCCATAAAGAAAGGGCCTGGTCTCTTATTTTCCACCACAAATTAGGCTCATGCTGCGTCATGATTTACTGGCTCCGTTATAGTAATGACAACCAGATCTATGCTCACCGTCGACTATAACTGACTCCTGGAAAATTTGACAGACAGCCAGTCGTACTGTTGTCGCCTGTATTCCCAGCGCTCTGGGTATGAAAGAAACACTAGCTACATGTCAGAGAGTGTGGCTTGTGGAGCCACTGTTCAAATATATCTATCCATTTAGTTCTAACTTAATACTTTTGACGTCATGTCGAATGATTATAGAATAATATTAACATATCTATTGGAGATACAACACACAAGAAGCACACGGGAACATTTAAACTGATGAAGAAGAAGGTACTGCAGAACATTAGTCCCTAATAAGCCTGAGAAAATAACAAACATTATGTGACATCATAGAAATGACTTTTCAAAGAGCTGTACAGTATATAATTGAATTGTAATCTTTAGCATGATACAGTGCCATAATTCAACAGTCTTTCTGCTGTGACCTCACAGCACCGTGCAAACTTCTGAAACGAGTCTTGCTCGTGCATTCTGGGCTTGGCCTGTGGTTGGCTGGATTGTGAAAACAGCACGATAAGAGCAAACGCATTCCAGCATTCATCACCTTATATCTGAACGCAGCCTGACTTCACTTTAGACCACATCGATCTCTTTAGAGGGAACTTAAAAGCGCTGTCTGATGACGGGTGCAGCCTGTAGATACAGTGAGTGATATAAATCTTTGGACAAGAGAATTGGATACAAATAGATGAGAAGCCAGTAAAGACGGTAGAAATATCTAGTCTGTGAAGGGATATGAGGCATGCGGTGCCCAGCTGTGTTTGGCTCGAAGCATGTTGTATCTGGTAAAATATACTGCTTTGATAAACTCATATATTTGACAGAGAAATATATATACATATATATATATATATATATAATACTGTAGATGATCAGGTTAAATGTAAGAGGCAAATGTGTAAAGAAAGCACAGAACAGTGATGTGATAAAAATAAGCTAACATGTAGGCTTAAATAAAAAAATAAAATAACATTAAACATGATGTTCACTTTTTGCCGCTTACTGCTTTAGGCCAAAACCCACAGTTAAACATCCAAAACACGTCTGGTATGTTTTTGAACGTATGCAGACATCTGACCGCCTCTACAACTGCGGGATAGTACAGGCGCTCGCTCATTTATCCAAGCGTGTTATTGGTCACATATGCATGGCATTAACAAAGACACAAACAAGCCAGGGGTGTACCACAACCTTATGATTAAGCTGATTTATGAAGATGTCAGAATGCACTCTGCAAAAATATGACCCACTTTCCTTAAAAAAGCTAAATGGATGAGCATTTAATCTTGAGGCCTGTCCTGGTGACATCGAATTTCTCTGAATTATGGAGGCCACAGGGTTCTTTAACATGATGGCAGATTTCGAAAGAAAGTACGCTTACATTTGAAAGAAAGTCATATTTAAAAATACATTTAGCGCACAACAAATCACAAACGCCACAGAGGTCATAAAACTTTAGGAATCATCATTGCTGTAGTGCCCAGACAGCGACATCCAGCCTTGACAAAGAGTGCAACCCTACATCACAACACAGATTGACAAGCTCCACAAACACACACACACACATGCACACACACACTGGGCAGCATTGCCAAAAGGCCCTACTGTTTCATAAATCACCAAGACCACCATGCTACCAATCCGCACCAGGCTTAAATTCAGCCTGAAACTCATAATGTGAATCACTTATGCTCTTACCCCTGTAAATGATTAAAGGCTGAGGTCATGAGTGAATTGTACATGTCAACAGCCTTAAACGGTTTCCTGGAGATTCAGAGGCTGTTGTTGAACGTCACTTTCCCTGATATCTCATGGAATTGCATTGTCCAGGAGATCCAGAGTGTGTCCTACAGCTGTCCAACACACCAATAACACTGGTTTTATTCCCAGAATGCTGCCCCTCTCTTCGCCAGAGATTCAATTTGCTTTCTTGTCAATATACATCATTGCGGGTCATACCTCTCAACACCTCTGCTATTTCTACCTACACACTTTCAAATGTACACGCTCCAGCATCAATTGGCCAAATTTAGCAACCATGCTTCATGGGTACCCTGGACCTTGCAGGTTGCATCTCTCGCTCTCTCTCTCTCAAGAGGTCTCTCTCTCTATTGCTTTTTCTCTCTTGTCCTCCTTTCAGTAAACACCTCTATTTTGACAGGAGTGGCAATTTTCATCTCACTGATTGAAGAGTAAAGCTGCTGCTGGTCCGCCACAGAGACTCCTGCCCTGCCCTGCCGTGCTCCCTCTCTCACTCTATACTATCAGTCATTTACAAGAACCTCCCCCATAATCTTAATCCTCCAAGTCTCAAGGCCCCTTAACAACTGAGTCTGAGCTGGAGTCTCCAGTGGCCTGTTTTCATTTCACCTTGAGTTACTAAGCAGCAAAAGCAGTCCAATTAGAACTTATGAAAACATATTGAGTCACAAAACACTTTTTACAGGAGCATGACTTTGTGCACAAATCCTCCACACGCAAACAAAAAAGCACATTTAGGCACATGACACAACAAACTAAACTTCACTAACTCGAAAGTTAATGAGGTAACTGCTTGCGACAACAAAGAACCACTTCATTTCTGCCTCCTAATCTGCCAGTAGCCTGTCCTTTTAATAGCTCTGCTTAATTGTAATGACTGTGTCTGTTTGTCTTGGGATGAATGAGGCTCTTGGATACAAGGGAGGCGGCAAGCCTAGACCACAGCAGCAAGGCTGGGCAGTGGTGACGACTAACAGCTCATCAGTATTGGAGACGGAGGACACCTCATCAAAGACTAAATCCACTAAACTGTCCCCCCACAGATTAGAGCCACAAGTGGCCAAAAGCTTGGAGCAGTGACTTAAGATAATCTTAACCTCACCAAAGCCTTAACTAATATGTAGAGAAAACACAAAACTAACCACAGATTGTGTCTAGACATAGCCTTAATCTACTCAGATGACTTGTTCTAAAAACTTTCAGATGAGAATACTGACATCATCGGTTTAGTTCAGGAAGACGATTACAAACGGCGACGCGCGGGTAAAATCCACATATTCAGTAAGGTTATTTCTAAAAAGTGATGCACATGAGCAGCTTCTTAATTTGAAACATGAAAAGATTGCGCTTTGTTTTTAATCTGGACTGTGGAGTGGATTTAAGACATGCCTTAGGACCCAATCTATGATAGAAATTAGTGTCAGGACTAACCATGGGGGAAATAAACCTCACTTGAAATCAATTTTGAATTGAGCTGACCCTGTGGTAACTCGATTTAAATGTCAACTGGTTTCAAATAGTCTAATGGCTAGATCATTAGTTAAATAGAACTGGGTGCATGGTGGGTGGCGAGGCCGTGCAGTGGTTAGCACTATCACATCACAGGAAGGAGAGTCAAACCTGCTTCTGTGTAGAGTGCATGCCCTCGCAGGTGCAGGTTCTCACCAGGTGCTCTGGTTTCCTCTGTCATGCAAGATAGGTTTAATTGTGAGTGTGGGTGTGAATGGCTCTATGGGCACTGTGACTGACTGACAATTGATCCTCCCACCAACTCTTGCCCAGTGTCAGCTGGGAGCCACTCCAGTGACCTTGTGAACCTATAATGGATTAGTATAACCAATGGATGATTTCAGTCCCGTAACAGTGGTGTAAATCAATAAAGATGAACAAAGAAATAAATGTTTATTAGGTGATAAAGTGCAAAAAACTTTCATTAACTAAAATATTGTTTGAACACACAAGAACAAGGCCCGACATGTTGGAGTGAATCTACCACATGTAAATCTGTAAATATCAAACTTCGATAGAATTCGGTTATTATTTTTTCTGTTTTTAAGGAAACAATTTTTTGGCTGGAAAAGGTGGAATGAATAAATACCGTGTTTGTTTAGATGGACAGGAGAGCAGCTAAAAAATAATAATTAGCTCTAAGGAAAACTCCAGACTGCAGCATTCATTATGGCATGTGATGATAACATTACGTGTGATGAGAGGAGCAAAACAACATACCTCCTTTGCATTTCCCCCACTGCTTCAGTTGATGTTCCTGCATGATGAAAGCATCCCATAATCCCACTGGAATGACAGTGGACAAAACATGGATAAGAGCAGGGAGGAAATTGCAGTACAAACAGCCTGATGAGTGCCAGAGACACGGCCCAATGACTATGGTCTGATCTGTGTTTGCACAGGACTGAAGCATGCAGATTGAAGCTCAAAGCCTTTGTGTGCGTGTGTGTGTGTGTGTGTGTGTGTGTGTGTGTGTGTGTTCTGCATTGAGCAACAAGTTGAGGTTGGGGAAACAACAGCAAGTGAGGCCAACAGGTGATTCAGGAGAAGACTCTTTAGCGGAGACAGATTCCCATGGGATTTGTGGAAAACCTTTTTCCCCTTTGCCCATTTCCTCCCATAGATCCCAGAGGTGTGATCAGAATGACTTTAACTAAGATCTGTTGTGGATTATTGACAGCCAGACTCTTACTGACGATAAACATCTCTTTTATTTTCACACGAATTGAGCAAGGCACAAGGTTTTGGATGATAATCTTTTCTTCCTCTCAGAAAGCGTCTAATTGCATTGGCTGGCAAGCCCACACAGAATGGTATGCAGTTATGAATGGTGTGTTTACGCGGATCGTTTTCATGTGATGTGTGTGTTTGCTCTTATATTGCATATAATTTGCCCAATAACACTCACATCTACTATTAACTTACCACAGAGTTACTTCAGGTGAAACTGTAAGCAATTAACTATTTGTGTTCTAGTCTGAAGCGCAATGAAATGTTAAAAAACAACAACAATAGACGGCGATTTTTAATAAAAAGTCAGCTCTTGTGGAGCACGAACATCCCAAATCTTATAATACATTGCTGTTTTTGAACTCTCATACAGTATAACCAGTCAGCCAGACACAGATATTAAAAAGACATTCACATCCCAAATCATTGTTAGAGTCGCTGTAATAGGTGGACACTGTCTATTCCCATGGCTAATCAGTGGCGCCACAGCCACAGAAGCAGGTAGTAATAAGGCTCTGGACGGTTGCCCATAGATGTGTTAGCTGATGTGTTACTCAGAAGGCCCCTATGAAAAGACCCCAGGCGCCTATCCCAGTGCCTGTCTCCACAGTACTAAGTGACTATGGGGCTGAATTTAAAGGGCAAGACATTTAGGCTGCTGTCATCTTGTGTCAGTCCACCACAGGGACCGCGCCGTGGTTAAACAGGCTCGTAAATAAACACCACACGCACACAGGCAGGGAGCTGTGCTGTGGTAGCTGCTGCTGCTGGTGGTGGGGGAGTCAACCGCAGTTTTGGACCAAAGCTCCTTTCTACGCCTCTCTCTCCACCCCAGCCAGCAGCTCCACGATTGCCAGACCTAACCTTCAACTTCATAAGTCATCAAGTAGACTGACGGCTCCCCACACAGTCGCTTTGTCCCTGTCTTGCTTTCTCGTCCATATTTCTTTCTCCTCCTCACTCCCACACACACTTTGCATCTGCCTCACACTGTCCCCTGGCTCCGCTCAGAGGCAGCAGCACCACCGTAGTGGTGGCGACAGCAGTGGTGGAAAAACTGAGGGCTTCTTTCTCAGCAGACCTGGGGTCTCACCACCCCTCCCCTCTCCTGTTCTTCACACTCGGTCTCTCCCTTGTCTGTCTTCTTCTGGAGTGGAGACCACACAGATGTTCCAAACCACATCCAAGCAGTCTGGCTGTGATGAGCACATTTGCACACAAAGTGCAGGCTAACAATCTGCCAGCAGCTAAAATGTGTCTGACTATGGCCTAGCACTAATCTTTGTCTAAGACAAGGGCCACTGAAACTCAAACTGAAGGTGCTTACGTAACTCTGGTAGATTTACAGGGAGACACACATATAATGGCAAATTATCACATGGAATATGGGATGAGCTGTTGCTTTGGAGACAGGGTGAACTATTTAATAGCTCCAGGTTGCCTCTTGAAAAATTAACTGTCAGCAGTAATGTGTTGATCATCAAAAATAAGACCAAGTATAACAATGTTTGCAGAAGGGCTTGTGCCTCAAATCACCCAAGAATTGAATATAGTGAGCAAGAAAGCCACGGATTAAGAGTATTACAGTCAGGAACAGCTTGAATGGTGTGATTCAGTCAAACTCCAATGAATAAAGAGGAATATAATAAGAGTTACTGAATGCCACGTCCTCTTTGAGTAATCAGCCATCTTTACCAGCCTCAGAGACATCAATGCAAGTATGTCTCAGCCCCTGTCATTTAAAACAGCTACTGTTTTAATGCACCAAAACTACTCAAACCCCTCAATTACTCTTCATGTGAATACTGTGCGTATGTGTGTGGCGCACATACTCATCTGAAGTCTGTGGTTCGGTACGGTTTGGCGGGTGTGGGAAAGTGTGGTTAGAGCTACACTCACACAAATAGCGGTTTTCAGTGTGAGCAGACAGTGAAATTCTCATTTTAAGACAACAACACAGTGTGTACCTCGAGCCTCGCCAGTGGCCAAACCACACAATGTTTAAATCATTTTGGCTTAATTGCTTTTTAACAAGGCTCCCTACTGCGTTGACATTATACATTAACACTGTGGGTGCTGAAAGCTTGCAGTGTGACAAGTCTGGCCACGTACAGCACGGTCTGACTCAGAATAACACAAGAGAGGCTTTTTGTGAAATCATTTATAAGATCAACAACAATAAGAGCAGAAATGTCTCCAAAAGGTATTAAATTCTATGTTTATGCCAGTCAAACCTGTCCTAAAACACCTTTAAAGGAAAAGTTTCATGTCCTGGAATAATGTCTCCACGGTGTCTAGAAGGCTGAGCTCACATTGCAGACTTGCACTGCTGGCAGATATAGGATGAGATATGAGCTGACCTTGTATCTAGTGATAGAGCAGTTCATGATACATGGTACAAACACAGGACTACCAGTCATAAACCCCTTCATTAGGAGGGCCAGACAGTGAGGAGCATGTATTTTACTACACACCCAACATTTCGAACAGAATATAACCTTTGGGCGGGATGTTGTATAGGACTGGGCTCACTGAACTGAACTCTGTGTGTGTGACCTGTCTGTCAGTTAAACCTTACTTTGGCTTTTGAGTATATTTCCAAAATAACAATGTGCAGCATAGAAATTATAAAGCACTCAAGATGTACAATATGTAGTTATGGAAAACTAAAAACAGCTGAGATGACTTCTAAAACAACATTAAGTCAGATGGTGCACGCTTTGCACGCATGCGCACACACACACACACACACACACACACACACACACACACACACACACACACACACACACACACACACGCACACACACAATGGTCAAGGAAGGTATAGAAAACAAAAACATTCGGAGACATCCTAATATGCTCAAATTAGTTTGAAAGCTGGTCCCCAGACAGCTTCAAAACTGCGGTCATTGGGCGCCTATTTTGGAGACGCACAGTCTTAAATAGCTGCAGGAAATGAGGAGATGATGATGGACTTTGAATCTACCCTCTGCTTGAGCTCTGCTCTCTCCTAAAATAGGAGTGATCTGTTGTCCTCTGCATGCCAGAAAGAAAGAAAACATAATCTCATTGAAAGAAACATAAATGCATTAGGCAGACAGGAGCAGATACAGATTATTATGTAATGCACAAATCACAAAAAAGACATTTGAAAAAAGAGAGCGGGAGCAGAAAAGATAGAAATAGAAAAAAAGTATGAAATATTTACTTCAGATAGATCTGACTTCAAATCAAATAACTACTTAGTTATTTTCATGTTCCAATTTTGGTCACAGTGAATTATCACTGTCATTATTCACAGCATGTTCCCACTTACCCACATTAAACCCACACAAGATAAATAACCACCCACACTGCTGGACCTACAGTGTCCAAAGAAAGTGAAAGTCAGATATATTATCTTTAATTTCCACGCCGTCAGAACTACTTCTTCAAAATCTATTTTCATCACTTCATTGGCCTCCTCATCCAACAGGCAGATGTCAGGACAAAGAGGTGAGTTTCAGGCGCCATCTTGTGGCCAAATATCAACAACCTCTGTGTTCACAAGACTAAAGTGCATTAACGAATAATTAAATGCTTTTTAAGCACTCAGGACAAGTTTCTGTAGTTTTCTATGGTGTCATTCTTGGCAAATGTCTACATTAGCTAATGTTTTCTCAAATGCATCTGATACAATGATGGCTAGGAACTGATTTATGTAAAAATATATAGTCTGATTTTATGTTAAAATAACCTGTCTGAAACCGAACAGCACCACATTTTCATTTCATCACAATAATAATTATTGCCTCACTCCTGTCTCTGTCTTTTTGTCACGTGAAAATCAAATGTTATGCAAATATATTTTGGCTGATATCTCATAAAGATGACATTTAACAATATAACTTGAAGATAAGCAAAAGAAAAACAAAGTGAATCCGTGCGGCTGCTTCTAACGTTGGTCTGGTAGAAAAATGCATAAAATGATGATTCATGGTTTCCATGGGAATAACTTGTAAAAAAATAATCTAATATAGTTTTACTGCAACTATTTTGTTCCTCAAAAAATATAGTTCATGATGTTCTTTCTGGTACTTTTTTCATTTGTCAGTATCTCACAGTGGGATTTACAGTTTTGGATGCTTGCACAGGGTCATGCAGGGATTCCCAAAGTTATTCTCAGTTGGCTTCCCTTTCTATCTGGCCCATCAGAGTTTCGACTCCACTGCACTCCCGACGAAATCTAATTAGTAAGCACAGATGTGCTGAAATGCGAAGAAGCTGGCTTAAGTGTAATCTTAACAGGTGGCTGACCTGCAGGGTAAAATGGAAAGATGGGAAGATGAGTGTCCTCTGGGTGCCCTGAAGAGAATTCACAGAATGTTTATGAATTGGAGTTAAGTGTAGATAATCTAGTTACGGACCCATGGGGAAGTTTTGATGAAATTAGCATCGATTAGGAAAGGGCAAAGCTCCTTCGATAACACTATTTGTCAGCTGGAGTAATGAACTACCGAGAGCTGCAACAACATCAGAACTAGATAAGCATCACAGGCGTGTGCGCTAAAGAAAGAGACACAAAAACATTCAAATACAAATGTCATCTGGCAGAAGAAGCACATGCGGCAATATATACTCAGTTCTCTGATCTACTTTCAGGTAGATGTATAGAAACATAGAATCGCCTCCTTATGTGGTGGCTTATTGTACAAACGCAATGCTAACAAAGTGGATGCTCATGGTGTTCCTGTCATTTGCTGATCGCAAATATAGAGCCTGCCCTTTGACCACCAACATCTAATCAAGTCACCGTTGAGTCCAAGCAAACCATTATGCATCATTTTGTCTGTAGCATTTCTGTGACGTCATAGGAGAACATAGAGCCTCTGCACGTAGCAGTCACCCATGTGACGGCATAATAACTGATCAGTTTTAGTGTTGTGTGCATTTTTTTTGGCAGTATTTTTTTAAAATTAAGGGTGGCTCAACAAAAATTGTGGTTTCACATTTTTGGGCTCAGGTTTGGTGGCTAATTACCTGTGAAGCGGATAAAAGCGTCTGCCAAGTAAAGTAAAGTAAAGTAAAGAAGCACCTTGAATGGAAGCAATGGAAGTAATAAATTATTTTAAACCACTGGGAACAGTTATGCATTTTGAAATGAAACAATAACCACAGCAAACTGTACTGTTTCTGGGTGTGTTCCACATAATCCCAGAGTCAGGAAATCTATGATTGTGAACTTTGTTTACCCTCTAAGTAAATAAAAAAAGACCCTCACCTCACACCTCACTTTGTTGTTTATCAAAAGGAATTACCCTTACACCAGATGGTGTATGTTGGATATAAACAACCTTGCTCAGCACCCTCTAATGTGGCTCCACTAAAATAACCTGTAACCATCCTTAGTTTTTCCTGAACTATTCCCTTCTGTCCCCATGCTTGCTGAAAGGCAGACCTGATCTAGCTTAATGAGTGAAAAGTCAAGAGTTCACTGAATAGCAAAAATAATGACACAGTGGATGCATGGCATGAGCTGTGATTTTACCAGTAGCTGTGAAGTGTGCTGACAAAACACACAAATCATTACCTTTATATTCCAGGCTCAGGATAATAAAACGTAGGGTAATGTGACATGTTTTTTCTCCCCTTCTCGTTTTCCAAAAATGACTAACAACCTCATCTTGCAAAGTTAAATAAATATGTGACCTCTAATTTTAGGACTGAAGTAGTGAAGTGAATAATTTTATTTTGGTGTTTTGGTTTGGGAGGAAATGAAGAGTATTGCCCTCCAGGTCTGAGCATGCAATAAGCAATGGTGACGGGTAGGTATTATGAGGAGTTTCCTTCTGACTCTCTAGGGGATTTGTGATGATCTCCTTTAGAATGAGTCATGGGTAGATTATCATATTGCACTGCTTTAGGCCAGGATATCCTATATAGGCTATGCTAATAGCTAAAACTCAGGAGGTCTGCTGGTGGACTTGAAATGAGAACCGTGCTTACCTGTACCTGAGAAGCACATTCCTCAGCGGTAATGGTATTAATGTATTTCCAATTGCTCCTGTTCGAACAGAAAATCGAATTTGCAGGCTTATGTCATGGCTTCCGCTATCAAATATCTCTTTACACATTTATGACATGCAGTGTTTATGTATATATGTTACATAAGTGTGTATGCTGAGTGTGCTTCACACTCAGGAATAAAGATATATAAGTACAGCATACAAATGAAACACAAACTGTAGTGCTGCATTTACTTTGTGCACAATAATGCAAAAAGCTTGGATTCTTTATGAGGAACCATTTTTCATTCAGGACAATTATGAGCGCTGTGTTATTTATGTACGGTATTTGCTTGGTTTCCAATACTTTTGAATCAGCAGTGTTAGAAAACTGCAGACTCAAAAATAACTGAAGTGACCATTTTGTTTTTCAGCATAACACAGATGATTCATGACTTCTGAAGTCTTTATATGTGGGTTATGTTTGTAAGCATGAATAAAAATAGTTATTCCTTCCACAGTTTCAGGACTATAAAATACGAGTGCTTTTTTCACCCTTATGCTGAGCATGCTTTTCAGAACATAATTGTTCTGACATCAAACGAAGTACGTCGACATGAGAAATGTGTTCTTACAACTCCGGCAAAGAACCACTACCCCACAAGAACGTGAATCCCAATTCCTATTGAACTTATGTTCCCATTTCAATTGACTAAGAATATTTGATTAGATTAAGGTGATTTAATATTGATGCATTTCTGTGAAGATTCTTCCACTTATTATTCTTGTCAAACTGAATTTTAACATGGGCCATATCAGGAGCTACGTGGCTCTATCTGCTGGAGTGATACTACATCCTTAGCAAGACAATGAATTTGTTCACTGGTTAAAGAGGCATCAGGCGTACCTGGATGCATACTTTAGCTCGTTGTACTGATTAAACCAACAACAAGGCCTCACAAGACCTATTAAATATAAGAAAGCTGTCCCATTAGCATACAGAAAGAGCATGACACTGTACCTTTAAATGCTGCATACACAGCATTACGGACTGTGCAGACTTCCTGGTGTATGGAGAGTTATCCACCATAAAAACATTGGGGATTTATAAGTCTCTGTGAAGCACGTCAGTATTTCTGCGTCATCATTTGCGAGGATGGGTAGATATATTTACATGAACTGAAGATTATATGATAAATAGGTAATGAAACACTTCACACATTTTTGCATATTGCATATCCTCTGACACAAAATCAAAGGTATTGTACATTTAGAGATTTTATATTTGTGCAGTATTATATTTCAACAACCAAATTGATTCATATTCTAAGGATGTCTACTGAAGAGAATGGCTTACTGAAGCATTAGGCCTCTGTAGTCCCTGTCCTATTAAAATATATTTGATCAAATATAACATCAGAATTTCCTTTCTTTAAAAGGTCTAGTGTCTGTGGATGAGATTTTTAAATTGCATCGTCTTGCTCAGTTGCTCATGCAGGATTGTGCTTTTTCCGTTTCTATCAACTTATTGTCTCCCTCTTACATGGACCAAACTGAATACATCTACTCAAAACTCAATGATGTTGTTTTCTATAGAAAACAAATAGATCCTTTCATCGCTGCAGACAATCACTTCAAATTAACATTGTTTATACAAGTCTCCATTTTGACAAACAACCTATATAACCCTCACATTTATACATACATCTATCCATTTATCTATATATATATATCTATTTATCTATCTATATATAGATATCTGTAGATATCTGTAGATATCTATATATATAGATCTATATATCTGCAGAATTTTTAAAAAGCAATAGTAATTCACAGAAAAATAAAGACAGAATAGGGGGATCAATATGAATTTCACACCTATCGATTATCTTTCTGATATTTTGTATCAGTCTTAAAAGTAAAAAGACATTTTGAGATCACAATATCCCATCTTTCACCAAGATGTTCTTTCGTCAGTAGCTCCCGACACTGTGCATGCAGAGCGTAGCAGGTAGCTCTTGATAGACAGCGAGCGCTACACGGACCATCTCGCATTTGCAAATCCAAAAGTCAATCCAAATGTTTAAGAGCTGAAAGGACTGCTGATAATTAAACCACGCTGACCCTTATGCTGTTTTTAGGCCTAACTTCACTTATTTATTTAATTTTCTACCAGCATGGTGCAGAGGTTTATTTTGATCCTTTAGGATACCAATCTTGTTATGGTGGAAACAAGGTTCCCTCCTGACCTATTTTCTGAGAAGCGTTTCAAGCTACTTCACTCTGGCATTCAGCTCCTGTTCCTTTCTGAACTTCAGCCTACAAAGAACGCTGTGAACTTGATTGGCATTCTCACAGTTTGATTGACTGCAGGACACTTTTTGTAAATGTCACTCTGGATTAGATGTGTTAGATGTGTCAATCAGTGATAAGCAGGAAACAAATGAAGAGAATGTGCTTGAGATTGCCATTGCCTTCTGCCATCTTTAAAAACGGTTACTTTTGTTTTGTGTTTTTTTTTGGCAGTTTTTTTTGGCAGGTGAGAAAGTGGGCTCAGGAGGACTGTCAGTTTCCCAGACTTCCCTGCATACGTCCCACTGCTTTTCAGCAACACTGTAGCCAAACACACCCCCATGTCTGGTGACCTGTCATTGTTCATCTTTAAAGTGGAAGCCCACTGCACAGCAAAGGCCTCATTTTGACAGACTTCACTCTGAAGACATTGTATTTTTATGAGCTTACTGATGCGTTCCACTGCAGTGGGCCATCTTATATTCAACTTTCATCCCTGTTATGCAACTCCAACTCAACTGTACCCTTATAAACCCAAACATTCCCATAAAGGCACACAATGATGGACTTTAAACAATTCTAAATTGTAAGTTGCTACTAACATTAAGGATGTTGCTGAAGCATCTTGACACTGCGTAGGGTGAAATTGCTGAAGAAGCCAAGACTGCAATTATACTTTACAATACATAATATCATAGATTGGAGGTTTATTGTTGAAAGCGATACATTTTTGGTAGTCCTTTCCTCCTGTAACAAGCTCCTGATGTGTCAGTTAATAAATTATCATTAACACCGTGTAAAGAGGTTGAAAATACCACATTCTCTAGTTGCAAACGTCCATATAAAACACTGATCATAATGTCATTTTTCACTGTTCAAATACAGTGATGACCGTCATGTGCGTATTATGTTTTTAATATCATGTGTTTGATTTTTTATCTCTGTTAGATACAAAATAGACAAAAATAATTTCATATATTTTTCATAAAGTTTCCAAAACCTTATCAAGTGATCACAACATAAAATAATCAATAACACTTTTAATTTGCAAGTAAAATACTAATAGCAAAATATTTTTCTTTTACTTTATCATAGACTATATAATGACATTTTCTTCATATATTCTTCATCTCTGTAATTATCTTTAACATCATAGCGAAATGAATGACACTTTGTGATCAAAAAACAAAACAAAAACAAAAGTAATGACATAATGAGAGAGGCCCATCTCCTGTGGTAAATAAAGAATCAAGCAGTGATCACATATAATCTATAATTTCTTTGAGGCACTGATTGCCTTGCAGCTCGATGTTCCCATCTATATTAGCCCTGTCTGTGATAAATAAGATATCGTGGTTGAGTGAAATTTCACTATAAATGCAATCACCTGACGTGGATGATGATCAGCACTTCTGCATTTCAGGCACACAATTATTTCCTTATGACCATTTTATAAAAAACAAACAAACAAAAAAAATTTGAAAGTTAGGAAAATAACAAAAAGAAAAAAGAAATTGTCTGCATGGTCAGTCAGAGTTTTGTCATTGGTATGTGCAGGCTGTTCCAAGGCCCCATCCATAACTCCTCCTCATCCGATAATGTGTGGTCGCTGTGGGACTCCAGTGTCTCCCTACTGGTATTGTGGTTGTCAACAGAAGTCTCTTGGTCCTCATTGACACATGGACCACTGCTGTTTCTGTCAATCAAGGTCTTGTTAATATTGGGTCTAGATGCAAAAATTTTCAGATTTGTAATGGTGGATCCCAGAGAGTCACAGGAGGATCGAGTGTTGAGGTTGACGTCCACATTAGAGGGAACACATGTACCCGTTCCATTTTCGGTGTCATTTTCGGAACCCTCAGTGCTTAGGATGGGAGCGGGTTCTTCATGAGTCACACCCAACTTGTCTAGTTTTTTAAAATGCTTGCCCAGCCGGCACGGAGAACCCACCTTCAGGTTATTTGGGAGAGGTGAGCGCCTAGTCCGTACAATAGTGCCATTCTGTGCGAGGTAGATGTTCCCATTGATGTTGCTGTGGCTGTTGGGGATCCGGTTCCTCTGGGTCTCTGTTGTACTCTCCTCTCCTGTAGAGCTCGTCTCATTCTCCCGATTTACCACCAGCTTAATACGCTTTTTTCTTCCACCCTGGGCAGGAGAGACAGACTGAAGGTAAATATATATATATATATATATATATATATATAGATAGATATATATAGATAGATATAGACACACACACAAACACACACACACACAGGTACAGTACAAGACCTGAGAAAATGATACCATATTTACCTCTGTATGTTAAGTACAAATTAATAGAGTATTTGTGAAAAGATCCATTGAGAAAATGATAATAATTCTGCTGTTGCAATATAACCAATTATCTTAAAAAAAGGTCATTTCTAAATCACAGCAGTAGCAGTCAGTCAAAACATACTGCAACATGCAGAATTCGCAACAGAAATAAGAGCACGGTGTTATGCAAAAAGGGAAAGCACCGAAACCCACTCCGAAAGCATCAAAGGGAAGAATAAGGTATGTTATGTTCCGCAGCACTCTTTCCTTGCTAAAGGGAAATGAGGAAAAGGTGAATGTTGGAAACACACTGTAATAGCAAGCAGTATTTCTTCACTCCCATGCAAGGGTAATTGATTTTATTCTCTCTTACTTCACAGTGGACTATATATCTCTCTAGAAGGAAGTTGACCCTCCCTCAGACCCTGAACCAGCGTCTGATGGTCCGGTTTTTTCCGAGGACCTCGATGCACTCCTGACCCCTGATGCAGACCCACTGACTGAAGATTTGTCAGAGGAGATGGCGTCCTCATCCACTTCAGTGATAGGGGACAGTCCTCCGTATGTCTCTTCAGAGGTGCCCCCGATGCTTCTGATCTCTGAGCTGTATGAGGTACCAGTGTAAGGGGCAGAGGGCCCAGGATCTCCTGATGCTACACTGGACCTTCTAGATGAAGCATCGTCACTGAACTCGCTGGCCTTGCTCTCATCAGCAGTCTCCTCACCATCCTCGTCGTCTTCACTCTCCTCCGTAATTGTGTCCTCGGATCCATTGCTCTTGGTGGACTTTTGAGAACGCCGGCTGCCACTGGTGGACCGGGAACCAGCAGAACTCGCCTTGCTGCTCAGGGAACTCTTGTCTGTAATGTGACTGCCCGAGGAAGACCTCCTACTGGACTGTGACTCAGAAGTTTTCTTCTGGCTGGACCCACGAGAAAGAGAGCCTTCACTTCCCGACACCGATGCAGACTCTACCTCGCTGGCTGTCCCTGTCCCTGTCCCTGACTCAGCGTCACTGACGTCTCCACTGGACTTCTCTGAGGTTACTGCACTTCTTGATGATCTGGTTCTCTTATCACTTGAGCCAGATACTGATCCGGCTCTACTTGCACTTTCACTTCTTCTGCTCACACTGCCACTCCCACTCACACCCGTAGCACTGCTCCCCTTGCTTGCCTCGGAAGCCGATGATCTCATGGAAGACCGTGCAGAAGAGCCACCATCTCTAGTGCTCCCTGAAGCTTCTTCTTCCTCAGACTCTTCATCAGAGTCTCTCTCAGTTTCCGAACTCTTTGCTGTGCTCGTTTCCTTCTCTGTTGTCATACCTGTTCCTGATTCTGTTTCTTTTTCTGATTCTGACTCTTTGTCAGAATCAGACTCTTTCTCAGTTTCTGACTCTTTCTCAGTTTCGGACTCTTTCTCAGTTTCAGACTCTTTCTCAGTTTCGGACTCTTTCTCAGTATCTGACTCTTTCTCAGTTTCGGAGTCTTTCTCAGTTTCAGACTCTTTCTCTGTAGATGATGACTTCTCTGATACAGACTCTTTGTCTGACTCAGATTCTTTTTCAGTCTCAGATTCTTTCTCACTGACAGACTCCTTCTCAGTTTCTTCTTCAGATTTTAAATTACTTTCTTCGTCAGAATCCCCTGGCTCTTCATCAGGCTCTTCCTCTGAGTCCACAGTGCTTTCGTTGGCATCATCTCTGTCTAAATCTACTTTAAGATAATCTCTGTCAATACTGCTCTTCTCTGAGGATTCCTCATCAGAGTCTTTCTTACTCCTTCCACTTGTACCTGCTTCTGGTTCACTTTCTGTCACACTAATAGACACTTTAGACTTTCTTTCATCCTCGCTGGCTACTTGTGAGGCCTCCTCGTCTCTCTCGCTGCTAGCTGCTGAACCAAAACTCACAGTACCTTGTGACTTCCTCCGGACCTTCAACTTGTTAGCCAAGTTAATTTTCTTCAAAACTTTGCCAAGTCGGCTGCGGGTATCAGACTTGCTTTCTATTGGTCCCATAAGAGCTGGTCCGTCAGTCAGACTCTCCTGGCTGTCAATACGACGGGCTGACATCAGTTTGGCATAATCCTTGTCCTTCTTTCTTGTGCCAAACATCTTGAACATCTTGGCTTTCTTCCATGGAGATAGGCCAGAGGGACCAGCATCAGATGGTTTTTCTCCTCCCTTGCTGGCTACCAGGAGTTTGCTGAGTTTTATGACAGACTTCAGTTTCTTGGCAGCCTTAGAAGGCTCACCCTCTGGTTCTGGCTCAGCTTCTTCAATTTCCTCCTCTGGTGGCAAGTCCCTAAATGCAACCTTTCTGGGTGGACCTCTACCCCGCATTCCACCGCGGCCCCTGCCTCGGCCCTGACCCTAAGACAGTCATATTTGATTCAACATTTGTTTGTTAAGTTAAAGCCACATTGATGGAATGTCACAGGGATGATACCACGTTTTCACATTGTACACACAACATATTAAAGCAATAGTTAACATTCCTAACATTATCAATATGAGGAAAGATAGTACCTCAGGGGCATGTGGACTGTAGTAATACCCATCTTCCTCCATGATCACCTCTCCATATTCATCATACATGGGAGATATCAGCCTCCTTCGACTGCCATACTGAGGAAGGTCATACCTAACAAAGAGGTTTACACAACGTATAGAGAGTGATAATTTGAATCAAATTATTACAATTATAGCAACAAGTTAGTAAGCATTATTTTAAAAAGCATTCTTCTGTAAGAGTGAAAAAACAAATGCACTGCTCAAAATGCACATAATACACTCTTTCACATCTTTATCGTATCAGGCACCTGTTATCTTTAAACACAATATGAATGAGACACATTTTAGATTACATTTACAATCTACTAGAGGAACAAAACTGATTGTAGGGTCAAAGTGTTGCTGGCTAAATGGGTAAACTGTAAAAATTATTTTCTCAGAAACTTAAACCAGAGTTCAGTTTAAATAGTTGTCTGCAGTATTGATTTTTGTGTGTAAAGTGCAGGGACTTGTCCAATAGGCAAGTGCATAAATGTCATTGCAGGCCGAAAAAGACCTTAGGGACATTTTTCTCCCACACTCTCCTGTGTTATATAAAGATGCCCCAGATTAAATGCTGCTATTGGGCTTATATTTTATTAACATCTGCCAAAAAAAGTGTAAAAAATATTACAACTATACAAACACATGCAAAAGATTCCAGTAAGCTTATTTTCATTTATTCCAGAGCACATCTGGAGACACGAGTGCCATAACACAGTTTAAGTTGTCATTTAAGTTATTGACATGGAAGGTGTGAATTATAACATAGTCTTACTCTATAATTCAAAAATTAGAGAAAGAAAGAAATCGATGGCAACTTGTGTCACTGCCACTTTCCGAACATGCAAGGGATTGCTCTGAAGACCACACGCTCTGGTGTTTACTGAATTAAAAGCTTAACCGCCTTTAAAGTCTGCCCCTCAGTGCAAGTAGGACCAGATCAAAGGCATCCGATCACAGTGATGGTACACTCATTCACAATGAACTTTGTGGCATGTCATTAATATATAATAAATATGACGCCACTGAGAACTAGACACCGCAATTAGAATCAGAAGAGATTAAATGTAAGGTAGATTAATGTCACTTCACGTCAGCGTGGCCGGTTTTTAATATGTTTTAAGCATGTAAGGTGCGAAAAACGTACTCTAAAGAGTGGAGCACATTTATGTTCAATGAATACCAATTTCTCAGCAGCTGTTACATCTTTAAGGTCCATGTTCTTATTCTTTCGGCCATATGGACGTTATTGCAGACTAGTTACTACATCATCAATTCATTAAACCAAGCAAAAACTGGTTTTCAGACTCATAATCTCATTTGATGAAAGTGGAGAGGGTAAGTACTCAGTACTCAGATGCTATGTGACGCTGAGGCAGTATTGGCTGTGTTCATTATTATATTGTGAACGTTGCTATTGTCTCTATACAAGTATAATATATATATATATATATATATATACACAACATATATATATATATATATTTTCGAAATAGTGGAGATCATTTTCATGGATTACAGTAAGACTGATGAGCGATGAGACACTCAGTGGGCTGCATGCTCACCCTTGGTCATAGTTATAGTAGTCCTGTGCATAGTAGTCTTGGCCTGGGTCGATACCTGACTCCATGGAGATTTCCTGCATTAAAAAAAAAACAAAACAAAACTATTCAGCACAACTTGGAGAAAGACAGCAGAAGAAGAGCAGCAGCAGCAGCATACAGCAGAATGACTACAATCCCTGTGAATTAAGAAAAGCAGGAGTGTTTCTACCTCAGGTCTCAGAAGAGATGGCCTCAGCAGTTGCTGCCAAAGATTAGTACAGCAGAAGGATAAGGTAACGAAAGGGAGGCATAGACAGGAGACACAAACACAAGGAAGAACTCACTCTACACGTTTCAGAGTTAAAACCATGCAGGCAGCTCTTTTGTTTGAGATAAGATAATCCTTTATTAGACCCACACGTGGGAAATAAAAAAAACAAACAAATGCACTAAAGCGTTAAAGGAAGTTCTTCTGTATATAGGAAGTAAGGTGAAACAACCTTTAAAATATAAATGGGAACAAAGTAGAAAGATGGAAGGGTTTAACTAAGTACAGGAGTAAATCAAAAAGCAACAACAAGAATAAATAAAGAAAGGAATAAAACATCCTGCACATGTTGGATTCAGACAGTTCACGGACTATTTAAAGGTGACAAAAGAAGAGTTTCTTCAGAGTATCTTCGGGTTTCCCCAATTATTATATTTTTCAGTAGAGGAGAAAAAGGTTCTCTTGCGCTTATCTGCTATTTGACAGGAATGCTGGCGAACACAACGGACTTTCAAATCAAACCTACACTGTAGTGTATGTCTCAGAAGCCCTATCAATCTCGATCTCAATCTCATTCAGTGTTTTCCATTAAGTAAGTTGTAGATAGGAATAATGACATTTAAGCTTTCTCAAGTTGCCTTGAGAGTGACAAAATGTCTTAGCAGGACAACAAGATAAAAACACATCACGACAGGAATGCTTACCTGTCTGCCGTAGCCTCGCCTGCTGTGTGCCACAGAAAAGGGAAAGGTAAGAAAAACAGTGAATATGGATTGTCATCAACATTTCAAGAACTGTTTGATAAATAAAATGCTAGAGGACTAGCGTCTCTACATTCTGCTGACCGGTGAAGAAACTGCAGCTTTACTTACTGTGCATTTTCACGTGTTAAATTAAAGAGCTGCAGATATTGTTCAGTTATAAAGAGGTTGCCCCCGGCCACAATGTTATCATGCTGGTGGGGCCTGTTTTCCCCCCTTGTTATCTCATCCGAACAGGAAAAAAAAAGATGCAAAAAAAGAAAAATAACAAGGAAGCTGGGAAGATTGGAATCTGAAGGAAAGTCAGTTTTTATACAGACATATCTAGAGCATCTGCTTGCACATAGGAAAAGGACATTACAATTTAAGAAGGAAGTCAAAGAAAGTTAATACAATTGTCTTTAGTTTATCACATCTTTCAGCAGACGGCAAGGTTTTTTTTTTTACCAAAGTAAGAAAGTAAATCTTATTGTTATCATTTAATATAACACTGTTGGCGGGGACAGCAGCGTGCATATGCAGTGCATTCAGTCCAAGTCAATGAGAAACAGCAAATAAGGGAGCAGCACATCTTAAACGTCCAGGTTCACAAGTGTACCACTGTAAATTGTCTAGGCACATAAATGATGATGACTTTCTTGCCCAGATATATAGCCAAGCAATGATGTGAGCTTCCACTGGAGAGCTGTAATCTGTTATTATGGGCAGGGACCAGGGGACAGGGCAGAGTCATATGACCACACCTCCCAGGCACAGTGGATGATGTGAGTGGGAACTGATGGATGACCTGTTGGCATAACTGCTGGCTGCTGTTGCTTCATGCAACATCAAGAAAAATGGCCCAGCAGATAGCAGCCATAAGAAGTTTGCACAAGAGGAGACCTGGGGTAAGATGGGTGATGAGGTAATATAGAGATGAGGCGAGGGAGGTGAGCTCAGAAATAGTTGGACTTCATCTATTCTGGTAGCATAATATTTGGCCTGTAAAAGTGGAAGATTTAGATTCTCTGAGTTGACTTTGTTCTTAAGATTATGAAACGAAGAAGACGATCAATGCAACTCATGTTTACCAGATAAATATGAAGCTACAGTCAGAACAGCTGGACAGACTGGACAAGAGAAAACAGCTGGCCTGGGTCTGACCAAAGGACACAAATCCAGCTACCTGCCAATATCCTTAAAACTCACTAAAGCTCATATGTGGTTTGTTTATTCCACACAAACACAGAGGTTTAAATTTGTTGTGGTGTTGGGTGATTTCTTTTGACCAGACATTAATGTCTTCGGACTAAGCCCAGCTCGTTGTTTCACTGTATTTTTAGGCCATGCCAAGCTAACCAACTGCTAGTTAATACTTTATAATAACGACACAGACGGAAGAATACTTTGGATCTTCTAATTAAACTTGCAAGATGTATGGTAATGGTGGTATTCACTATTTATTCAGGGAAAACATAAATAGAGAGTGATCCTTTGAGAGAGAGATCTCTGACGAGCTTTTTGTGTGTACATGGTTTATACACATAGTTTACATTTCTACATGAAATAAGGTCCTCAGGTCTGTTTCGAGTTTATTTTTAGAATAATTTTATTAAAATCATTGCTATGGTTTAATTTCTTTTTCCGTGTAGGTATGTTTTCTTCACATTTATGCATGGTAGCTTAGTGGTTAAGGCAGAGGGCCGGGATGCAGGAACAGCGGGATCGATTCCCAGCTGTGTCACCCAGCCCAGCCCCCATACCAGGTGTGTCCCTGAGCGAAACACTCAGCACTAGCTCCCCGAGCGCCGCCTGTGGCTGCTCACTGCTCCCCCCAAGGGAGGATGTGTCAAATGCAGAGAATAAATTTCATTGTAACATGTAAAAATGTATTCAATGACCAAACAAAACCATCTGATAAAACCAATTTTTAACACAACATAAAGAATACCATCCATTAAAGCTCACCGCTCTTTGAGTTGAAGGAAACAGCACGCAAGCTGCTAGTCTCTTCACAAAAGAGATTACCCCATGTAGTGACATGGAATACAGAATTAGCAGGCTTTCGATCTGCCCAACAGGGGAATGTGTAATGAATCAAACATTACATTGCTCTGGAAGGGTGGTATGCTTAGACCATTTGCCTTAGGGCATAGAGAATGAAACAAACACATGAAGGGTATGTGGGAGACAGAAAGAAAAAAAAAGAGCACAGAAAAACCGAAAGAGAGAGAGGGAGGGGACCGACGCCACACTGCAACGAGTGTTTAGAAGGTAACAGAATCTCCCCAGATGCACAAGGATAGATTACTTAGAGAATTAGTAAGTACTAGAGCTAACTACAGGAAAACACAGACAAATTGTTCAGACAGAAGGTCAGCAGCATGGAAAAAGAAAGGCAAGGATAACAGTAGTTGACAGTCCCATAGGCAGCAGCCCTAGTTAACGACTGATTGGTCCTCTAATTAGCCTTTTCCAGTGTGCAGCTGAAGATCACAGTGACTACTTTATCATGCTGGGAGGATCTCTGCAGATGTGAAAAGACAGGTCCCCTAGAGTTAAGTGTTGCTCTGCTTATTTAAGCCTACCAGAAACCCCAGTCTATCTATTTTATGGCTGATGTTCAACATAACGTGTCATGAAAATCCTTCCGCTTAGAAATGCCCAGGCATTTGACGTCTGCAGCTTGACTTAGTGTTAAAGTCTAATCATTTTATTTAATGTCATATTTGTTTCTGTATTTATATCTCTAGCTATGTTTAGATGCATGTTGCGCCACAAAGTACACATCTCAAAAAAATGATTCATCATTGCATGGCATCACTGTTAAATTCAGCTAAAATAATGTAATATTCTAATGTGATATTAAGTCATTCAAACAACTTGCTGAATGTGTTTCATCCACAAATGTGTAATCATCTTTCCTGAATACGCCGAAGCTTATTTCACAGAATTTACATAGCTTTGGGAAATTCTTAACAGTTATGGTAATTTCCCCTCATTTGAAAAAGTATCTAAAATTATAATTTTCCTTACCTAATTTGTATTCTGTGTAAAGCAATGGCATCCTACAATTTATGCTCTTATCTTTGTGAAAAAATTAAATGGCTAATTTGCAATCAGCGCTATGCAGCCAGTGACCTCAAGGTTGCAAGATTTAAATTTCTGGTGTTTAGTAAAATTTAATTAAAGTTAATTTTGGTTGTGATATGTTAATTTAAGGTTATGAACTAAAATAACAGTCTCTATAACAAGGTGAAATTACTCATTATTGGACCCTGGAGAACACCTTAAGTTTAGATCATTAGAACAGGGAAATAAACTGAGCGACAGTTAATTCATACTATATACAGTTTGAACATTTCTTATTTTCTCAAATCTAAAAGTCCAAAAGCATATTGTACAGCCACCGTGGCAGAGCAGAGTACATTTCTTGGCAGGTGGCACTAAAAATTAATTTTCCACACAACGTATCGAGTAAAAAAGCATTTCCCTCTGAAAAACCCACACACTGGCTGAAGCTATTATAAAATACCACCTACTGTGCAACATAACCAAAAGTATTTAGAAACAACATGAAAAAAACAGGCATGAAGCTGTATAAGTGGAACTAGAAATGAGAGGATGGAGACAGAGAAAAAGTCAGAACACTGTGGACTGGGATTGTTCACTGAGCTCAGCAGTGTTGGAGCTGTTTGAGTTCAACTGGCTTGTCTGCTGAACCTCTGTGGCCATGTTCAGTTCACCCGTTCCATTTCCAGTGCAGTTCATACTTGTTGAGTTGATTTGGACTACAGAGCTGGAGTTGTTTCCTTTTGGCACGCTCTCCTCGTTGCATGGATCAGAGCCCTGCAGTTTGTCAGTACCCTCTGATTCCTCAGTCACTTGTGGTTTCCTGTTAAACTTGGGCACCTTGCAATTTTTGTCTACTTGGCTGTACAGGTTGGCAACAGACTTCTCTATGTCTGCTAGATTCTGGATGTTTTTGAGGATCCCTTTAAGCTCCTTCTTCCCCACGTCAGTTTGTGACGGAGAAGGAATCGGGGGGTACTTTCGTTCTGAAACAGGGCGAAGTGAGGACACGGGCGGCAAAAAGGTTGGAACAAACTGGACAACTGGGCGTGACTGAACGGTAGCAGGTGAGGGTGGAGAAGGAAGAGGCGGCGGAGGAGGAGGAGGAGGAGGAGGAGGAGGAGGAGGAGGACCATGTTGTTTATTGACATAAGGTGGAGAGGACTGAAAAGGATATTGAGGTTTATAAAGATAGGGGGGTGAAGGAGGACTAGAGGGGGGAGGTGTGGGTGGGGAAGGTGGATGTGTTTGCTGAGGTGGAGGCGGCGGTGGGTTTTCTGGTGGGTCTGGTATGATCTCCACGGTGATCTGACAAGGCTGCACTGTCATGTAGCTGGAGATGCTGGAGCTAAACTTCCTGAGGACAGGTGGAGTTGGTCTCTGGCTAGTCATAGGCCATGACTCATCTCCCTGCGTAATGATGATGCTGGGGGGCACATCTCTTCCCACAGATGTAGGACTGTAGGAGTAATCCATGATGGAGAGCAGGTTTTCTGAGGTCAACTCCAGCATGTCATCACTGTCTCTATCCCTGACGAGAATGGAAGAGAGGGAGCCTAGGGAGTCGCTGTTTTGCTTGAGGTTGTGTTCCTGCAGGGCATGCTGCTCGAACTGCTTGGCTTGCTCACGGACTGACATTTTGGTTTCTTTGCTGCCACTCAGGAGAATTGTGTCTGAACTCTCCAGCCTTTGTCTTCCTCTCATGGCTGACCGGAGTATCTGCAGCTCCCAGTCGGCCGGGTCCATAAGAGCTTGTCTCCCTGGCAGCCCACCATGAATGCGAGCAGGCATTGACCTGGCGCAACCTGACCCTGCTGAGTGGGAAGGAGAAAAGGAGAACTGCTTTTCAGATGGACTCTTCCCCTGCACAAAGACATCAGGACTGCTGAGGGGACTGTTATTGTAAACTGGATTGTGGGTGGTGAGTGGGTTGCAGTCGGAGAGGAAGGTCACGTTGCTCTCCGACTTGGGTAAGTTGACATGCAATGCTCCGTTGCGACGGGCAGCAATGGCGCGACAGGCAAAGGTGCTAAGAATCCTTTGATGGTCGGACTCCTCAATGACAGACTTTTTAGCCCTGTCCCAGCAAAAGGTGAAGGTGAAGAGGAAAAAAAAGACTTGAAACAGGTGAAATAATATGGATTAAGAGTAAGCAAAGCAAAGAAAAAAGAGTGATGTAAAAGCAATAGTATTATTGTACATGATTAAGGCTCTAGTATTGTGACTGGATTGGTTGATTGGTTTAAAGAGCTTAACATTGATCAGTTTCACCGTATTAAGTGCTGCTATGAAATACTGAAATAGTATAATTATTGTGTCTCCATCAGGATTTGGGAATTCCACAGATACAAAATAATACAAAAAAAACCTACATCAACTCATACTGGATGCATTAGTGGAAACAGTCACAACACTATGAGATGTGGATGTGAGGAGGACGGAGCACACAAGGAGATGATTATCTAATGGAAAAGTAGAGAGGATGCAACAATAGAGAAAGCTACAGGAGTGCAGTACCTCTAAGCAAAGACAGCTTCACTCTTCCTGGTTAGATGGAAGTTTAAGTGCATCACTTAAGTTTCAAAAGTACCAAACCTTCCAACTGTTAATAATTCAAAAAAGGCCACAGACAGTGTACAGTATAGAAAAATGTATTATTGCACAAGATTACTCACGATGAAATGGAGGTTAAAAATCTAATCTACAGTTCAAAGCACTCAGCAAAAGCTATATGCATTAGGGAAAAAGGGTGCTGCATCTGTGCTATACTTCCAAATAAATCTAATATTTATCATAATCCAAGACCTCGTATGTTTTGGAGATACTTACTGCAGTCTGAATCCAGAGAGACAGGGGAATAGAAATGATGGAGAGGACAGGAACACAGACAGATAGTAAGAAGACTAAAGCACAAATGTTGACAAAAAAAAAGGAAGGAAGAAAGTGAAGCTACATCGTGTGAATGCCCCCCACCTTAACGAAACGTGCTTCTACACAGCTAACACTGTGTTTTACACATGGTTTAAAAGTGTTTTAATGGGATGGTTTATAGGAGCATTTTTTCTGCTTCCGAAGGCACCCAGAAAAAATAAACAGAGCACAGCTCCAAGACAGTCCCCATGAGAGCTTTCCTCCCGCCACAGAATCAAAAGCTCCTGCTTGTTGTTGAGTGTTGGTCAACATCTGTTGCAAACATTGCAAAAGCCCTTTACAGCTTGTCATTAAATTTCCATTTTCTGTTCCTTTTTTTCTTTTTAGCAATTGTGATGTTGGTAACTGTTGCTGTTACACGCTGTAAATCACAATGACAGAACCACAGCAGGGAAGCAGTTTCAACTCAATTTCATTTACCCCGCAAGTATTAAGAATTCCTAACACATTTAGGGAATTGAACTGTGAAAGGGGGGATATCTGTCAGGTGACAGGTCAGCTGTCTGCCAGGAAAGGCCAGGATTGGCTAGGACAGCTCTTAAACAGGTGTTCCTTGCA
>JAUMTR010000007.1:11075465-11102315 GCA_032270685.1 Microctenopoma stevenorrisi | reverse complement strand
GAGTAACGCGTGTGCGTTTCCGCCCTCTTGCTAATCCTCTGCATCTGGGTCGATCCTACACGCCACAAGGGCGTCCCGGACAATATCTGATTGTGCTGATGGCAAAACACGGCAGACTTTGGGCAAGCACGGGATCAAAGAAAGTCATTTTGATACAAAATCACTTAACAGGCCAGATTGTGTATCCGGTTCTATTTCCAGCAAAATGATGTGGCATCTCATAAAGTTAAACACACTCTTACCCTGCAAAAATGTATATGCAGACAAATGTGAAACACGTACTGCAGCACATAGCGTGATATGCAGAAATCTGAAGTGGTCGTAGGGAGCTTATGAGCAGAGAGATCCATTGATGCAGCTACAAGTATTTATAAAGCAGCGGATTTCTAAGGTCAACACGCAGAGTGCCAGAGGAGAGGAGTGTTAATATTATGAATGGCGGTGAAACAAAAACAGGAAAATACATGAAGCAATAGCATCATTCAACCTTGAAGCACTGAGTGTGGGTCTGAAATACAAAGAAAGAAAACTGTAGGGCAAAATGTAATACCTGCTTATTAGAGTGAAGGGGTGCAATGAGACAGACAGTAAAGGGTCAGAGCTGACTCACATGCTGCTATCGCCCAGCTCTTCATAGAGGTTAGCACTGGGAGCACCAGCCGGAGGTGCTTTCCCTCCCGGTGGTAAAGCCATCTGAATCCTGGCAGTTTTGGCACACTCAGCCTGTCGCCTGTGTAGAAGTGCGTGTTAAGACGTACGGTTAAAAATGCACAAAAAAAAAGAAAAGAAATGCACAAAGAAAAAGTTAAATCATACGAAGGAAAATCAACCCCAAAGGCCAGTCCTCGTGTCTTTCACAAAAATGAAACTAAAGCTTCAACACACGTGAGGTTGTTTCAAATCTAGATTAGATTATTTATTATAACAGTATTTTGTGTGAAGTAATCATACGTTTCTCAACTAGTAAGATGCAGTTTGTGCCTTGGACACCTGAGAACCGGTGGGAAAGAGATCAGAAGCTTGTCAATATAGTGACAAGTGGAACATTTAAGTGGAGTGAGCGGATACAGTAATAGGACAGATGATAAGTCTCCTTGATTCAGGTTGATTTTCCTTTTGAATTTCATCAGATTTTCCACAGGCAGATAAACTGTTTTGCTAAAATAAACAATCCTTCTTCAGCCTACACCATGAATCACTGTTGCTTCATGTCATCATGTTAGAGCCTAGTGGCATCTTCAAACATTGAGACGATCTTTAAATAAGTAATGATGTGAGAACTTGTAATTCTTATACAAACATCAACCAATCATTTGTAAAACGGGAAAAAAAGGTACTTACTCTTTAAACCTGGTGATAGCAGAATGATGCAGAGAGACGGGGACAAAAAAATGTGCATAATTACATAATTTGTCAAAACTATCAGTCCTAGGATGATAAGATGAGTCAGTCAGCAGAAGATCTTTTAATAAAAGATTGCTTATCTGTTTAATGACAAAAAAACAGGTAAACAGCAAAAAGCCTTCTGTGTATTCTCTTCAATTTCTATGCAAAGTAGGAAGCACTCAAGCCTCCCGCATTGACTGCAGGGCTACATGCAAAAGTAACCAACTGATGTTTATCTTAAGTGAATATTCACCGTTACTTAATCACAACAAAATTCAATTATAGCACATAAATAAAGATTCATTGTTAATGTGACATTAATCCACATTTTTAGGAAATAGTGAATTATGTTAAAAGACTGAAATGAGAAAATGATTTCCTAGACCGTTAGATTTTACTAAAGTAATGTCACCACCAACAAAGTACCATCTGCTCTGACAGTTTTTGTGTTACATATAATGTCACCATCACCAGCTTCCTGCTACGTGTTTGCTCTGTGCATTTGCATAAGGACAACGACTCCTTCCATCTGCCCCAGAATAAACACTTCCCAACATCACAGTTTATGGAACACTTGCAGCATACCAACGATTAGAGAGGGTATAATCCTGACTTCTGCCAACCACGAGTTCACTTACCTCATCACTGTGAGTGATGCTTTAAACAAAAAGCGGAACCATTTTTGTTAACCGCACAGAGTGCGTGTGTGTGGATGAGAGAGAGAGAGAGAGCACTGTTTATTGTGTGTGCGCTGGTGAGAGATGACGAAGTGGTGTGAAAATGCGCTGTGACGGTCACAATTGGCTGTAGATATTTGTCACAAATGAATGTTAATTAATCTGCTTTCATAGAGCACAAGCAGGAAGATTAGCCCAGTAGAGTGCGCAGTAAGCATGTCTGATGAGTGAGAGAGAGAGAGAGAGAGAGAGAGAGAGGGAAGCCAAGCAAAAAGGTTTCTAGTTTTATCTTAAACACTAGGCAAATACACTAGTTTTATTCTGGTAGGTCACAGAATTCAGGACATAAACAACAGGTAAACATTCACGCGAAAAAAACAACAAGGTGTTACATTAAAGCTCCCAAGATAATGGTCTGCTTAATTAAAATATATTTCCCACTTAATTTCATGACAACCGTGTAAAGATGATTAATCGATTACAGAAGCCAGTGATTATCGTTGAGGCGAGAGTACTCACTGTTTGTACGTAACCATGACGATGAGGATGGCAGGGATGCAGCAGAGGATGATGATGATGGCCAGAGCCAGGAGAGCTCCTTCTGTGTAGCCCACAGCCTGAGCTGCCTTCTTCACACTGGCCACAACATCTGGTGAGCGGATCTCAAGGATTCGGCCGCTCTCGCCCAGATACGGCTGGAATTCCTTGTTGATTTGCAGCACATTCCCATCTAGAAATCTGTGATTTATGAAAAATAATGAGAAGAAATCCTCCACAGAGCCGCTGGGTTAGTAATCTATTACAGTGTATGCAAGGTATATATTACAAGTGCTTCTTATTGTGATGCAGGTACAGAGAATTATCACCTGAAAGTGCCACTTCCTGCTGCTTTATGGGATATTACAGGACGTTTGAACTCATTCTTTAGCTGCACTTCATATGACTGCAACATTTTTAATGGAATGGCAGCGTCAGTGTGAATACAAACCTGTGGGAGCATTTGAATCAGTGTGTTCGCAAAGAGCACAAACATACAACGAACTAGTGTAATTTTGTTGCTGCCGAAGTGGCTTTCTAACATTGTGCATCACAAGAGAGTGAGCAGTGGTGCCACGTCCAATTACTGTCATTTCTTGTTTTTCTATATGTGAATAAATGAGTGGCGATCAAAGTTAGTAACTGGCCTCTCTGCCATTGAATCCTCTAGAGAGCTCAAATGGCAGAGAGTGCTGCATTCAAGGTGGCATAAGGACACTCTATAATGCAAGAAAGCACTCGCTGTGTTGTTTATGTTGTATTTCTCCTTATCTCTCAGTCAACTGACAGCAGCGTCGCAGATAACATGCAATTAGCCTGCAACATTCAGACATGCACTACATGCACAAAAAGCATTTCTCCTCTAGTCTAAGTGATATTTTTATGACAGCATCTGTGTCTAAGGAAGTGGATTTGTATTAAAGCCGTAATGTAGCAACCCTTGTTCTTTTATTGAGCTCAGCTTTTCCAAAAGATGCCACTTGTGAAAAAGGCTTTGATCCCTAGCTTTGTTAAAAAAAAAATAAAAACCATGACACCCTCCTTGTAGATTTAGCCTCAATAACACCGTGCTAGCTCTCCTGTGATGGTCAAGGACACAGAGGAAATAGTTTTAGATTAATTTAGCACACACACAAATGTTATTCAAGTGGAGGATTTCCAAATGGAATGCCATTGTGATGATGTCATTCCAAACAAATGATGTGTGGTCACTTAGGGACAAGATAAAAAACAGATTACAGAATTGGCAGTATATATATGAGGATAAGGACGAAGAAGGACAGATGATGGTAGCTCAATGTAGAGCAGACCTGTTGAGAACTGTTTCATATTGATTGGCGAGTCATGTTCTGATGGAGCTGGCTTTTTAAGATTGCTGCCTGACTGGTTTGACAGACGGGTCGGGATACATGAAAAATGTGAGTACAAGATTGGCCTAAGGTGCCAGCTAAGTCCAAAGTCTTGTTTTCTTCTGATGGACTGAAAAAGTGTATTGTAAGCACCTATTTCAGTGCATTAATACCAGGAAGACATCACCAAACAGTGTTTTAGTGCACAGCCTCAGACATACACCAGGCACACAGCAATATCTATCTCTATGTCCCCAAACAGAAGGAATGAAATGTATTGCTGTCATATTTCAATGTTTTCAGTCTTCGAGGCACTGCCTTGATGGGTTGATGGACTGAATGAAATTCTCCCTGCCCTACTCTCATTTCCTCCCTCACTATCCTCAACTGATCCCTTTTCTCTCACCAAAATCTGCCCACTTCTTATGACATACGACAGATTTGGTAAAGCTCCAGAACAGACAAAGTTTAAAATAAAAGAAAATAGAAGTAAAGGTAGTGAAAAAACTAGATACTATACGGAGGAGGAAATCAAGAGGTGGGTGAGAAAGATATATTTGCTGACTCAGAGGGTAAAGAGACTGTGGGGAAAACATGCAGCACAGCAGAGGCATTTTATATCAAATGAACTGAACGTCTTGTAAGAAAAGTCAGACACTCACTTGAAGAGCTCCTGACGCGAAATGGCCCTGTTGGTGACTGGGTCAATGGCATACACCATCAAGTCCGACTTACTGTAGTCCTCCAGCTCAAAGCCATCGCCATAGCGACGTGGTCCAATAGACTCCACAATCACCTTGGCACCAGGAATCTGGTCCTGAACGTGGCGCTCCAGAATACTGAAGAAACCACAAACCACAAGTAGAATTCGTATAAAGAAAGCAAAAAAGGTGTAAATGCAAAAAGAAAAAGTTGGTGTCTGAATTTAGATAAGCCAAAAATCCAGGTTCACATTAGTTCAAACTATTTCTGGCACCTCTGTGCCCAAAGCAATATGAGAGCCACCAATCTTAAGTACGCCACTCTGTCCCATTGGGCAGCAGTTTGCTTCTCCACACTGGGCCCTTGGCAAAGCAAGGCTCTGATAATGCTTTTCAGACAGACAGAAATCCACACCTCTAATTACAGCCAATAAAGGAAAGCCTTGCTGTCTGCCTTTTGCCAAGGTGGATAAACAGTTTGAGCGCTAAGGTAAAATGGCTCTGGATCATCATCAGTCATTTGCAAAATTGCCGACCTCTCAAATCACTGCAAAGAATTGAACGTGACTAATGTGTGTGTTTATTGCCTAAAGAGCAGTGCCACTTGTGTGGGCAGAGACTCTGCAAGCTCTTGAAAAACCATTATTAACAAACATTTGCCTTTCAGATTCACTAATTAGGCCAAACACTGTGCCCCGAGATCTTCAAAAAGAGATTTCATGAATCTTTATTACTAATTAATTTGGACTCTGAAAACAGATGTTAGAGTAGACCTAACTACCCCGTTGTTATGTCAGTGTTAATTAATGAACAAGAAAAGAGGACTTTTACATAACATCAATTTTTATTAGTCCAATATTATAACCATATTTTTTTTATAGTTGCTTGACATGGCTAGATCACAATTTCATGTTCACATTCAGGTGCCAAGGCCACCTCTATCACAGTTGGCAAAGTACTGAATAAATACATAATAAATCAGTAAAAAAATATTGAGGTAAAGAAGTATACTGAAAATGAATGTTGTATGGAAGGGAGAAGGGGAGAAGAGATGCGATGACTGGTATTACATAAAAAAAAATGTGTACTATTTCACCCTATTACACAGCAGCTTATCTTTATCTCAAATGAACACTACACTGTACACCTATAGTTTTATTTTAATTACGTTCAAATTTGTCTTACCTAATGAGCTGCTCCTTATTCTCTTCCACTAAATTAGGTGGCACTGTGGACACAACAACCTGCATGTCTAGTGCGTTGACTACAGAAACCTGTGTGAGAGTGGGAGAGAAAAAGGACCAAAATGTAAAACAGCCAATAGAAAATAAAGATAAATAGTGATTAAGGCCCTAATTCACATATCCCACAGCAAGTTTGGCTGGTGCATTCAAATGCCTCTTTCGATGGGCCAGATGAGATGCTCTAATTGCCTGCTTGTATTGGTGCCATGCAGCAAACTTAACAGAACCTAATTCTGATGCCACAGTTAAGTGCATAGGCAACAGCGTCTGTACTCTGAAGCCAAATCTCCCATGCGGCTCCTGTGAAATTAGGTTTCCCCTTGAAAATTAACAAGCGCCGTGGTTAAAAACCTCCATGCTCTTTCATATCCAGGCAATGTCCCAGACCCTCCCTCTGTCTTGTTAGAGACTTGTTAGCCAGGCATATTCCACTGAAACAAAAAAAAAGCCTGCCCACAGACAGCAAAGATAAGTATTGAACTGGGCGGTGAAACTGAGCCCAAACACAGCAGGAAACGATTGGGGGAAAAAGGATTGTACACACAGAAGAGAAACACATTTAAACAAACCCCCATAAAACACGCAGACATTCGTCAAGCGTACAGACTTTATACACGACTGAAAGAAAGAGTTTAATTTGATCATCAGGAGCTGAGGCCACATGCTGAATGTCCTGTACCTGCAATGAATAATTCAATAGACTGGTTACAAAAACATTTATTACTAGGTAAACAGAAATCCCTGTCTTGCCTCATGATATACTAATTATTATGAAGAAAAACAAACCAGTGACTTTCAGTGACTGTCACATAAATTATTTGTTGTTTGTTGTCCTAATGGCTGACATCTTTTGATGTATTGAAAAAAAGAGTGATTTCTTATTCATTCTCATAAAACTATGGCTTTAAAGTGGTAATAGTGATTATTGCATTTCCACATTAGAGGTGCTGTGAATTTGCAGTTGTTTGTTTCCAGTGTTGGTGCTAAGCTAGGCTATATTTTTTGTACTAACGCGAAAATTCGTGCTCCACCAGAAAATGATTAAATACAGTCCCAAAATTTGAAAGAGCTTTAAAAATCCCTAAAGACCAATTTTACACTGAGGTCACCTGATTTATTTTCTCAGAATTGTCAGGGTGCCCTTAGAGGCTATGCAGCACTCTCCATTGATAATAAAATTCATACCTTAAACACTGCACAGATAACAGGCAGTGGAAGCCTAACGTGCTATCAATATGACACTGGATGTAAGGACAGACCGAGTGGTCGACAATATACACAAATCCAGTACATGCACGTGTCCTGTTGATTCTTACACACATACGTGTACGCTGTAAAAGGCAGGACACTGCATACTCACCACTACGTCAGCCCTGCTGCTGAGACCTTTTCCATAGTCGTCCGTGGCGATAACTTCAAACTTGAAGTAGGACCTGCGCATGTTTCGAAACATGGTGGCCGATTTGACGATACCTGTGTAGGTCTCGATGACAAAGCTGTCCTGACCCTCGGGAGATGGTGGGATGATCAGACGGTATGCCATGGCACTGTAATTCCTAGTGTCCTGGTCAGTGGCCTGCAGTACAATACAAACAACTTTCTTTATGCCATCAGGAGTAACCACAAGCAATTTGATAAATAAGATCCATACATTAGAAAAACAGATGCATAGAGATACACCTGAACTCAACAACAAGAGAAAATAGTTATAAAAGCCACGATGGAGTTAATAGATTTTTATATTTCGTGAGAGAGAATTTAGGATTAATTTGAATACACCCTGAAATGTTTTTTGGAGTCAGCCTCCACTAATGACTGTTCAACGTCTTGACCATGATGGTGGCTGTTTGGTTCCAAGCATCTTGCACTTCTGCCCATTTGCTCATCAGTGATGTCACAGGAGATGTTTTGCCTTTGGCACCTGCTGTGACATGAGTGAATTGGGCCGGCAGTGCAATACGCTTGAAAGACTAAACAGAAAACACAGCAGATGGGACAATCTTCCTCGTGTGAGGCGGTGTCAATTTAGCTCCCCCACTGCAAAAAACTTGTTTTACATCAATCCAGCTGTTTAACACACTGTTACTTTGCGACCACAGGACAAATCAAACCCATTATATCCTTTCATGGTAACAGACCTTCAGAGCTGTCTAGTTCTGTAACTGAAAGGAGGCAGCATTTCACTGACACTTTGGCATTTAATTAAAAATCCACTCATCACAGCAAACAGCAACAACAGATGAAATTCTGCTTGCAAACATATTCCATGCAGATGTTATGTAAAAGTAACTGACAAGAGGCTGAATAACTGACAGAATCAAATCACACATCATCACACAATTAAAATTATTACTTATTTTGAACGTGTGGATTCTACAATTGTAGGAGCTAATGGGGAACCTAACAAATTAATATATAATATATAAAGTTATTTGTCCATCTAATAGTTCTGGAGCAAAAGAATCAGTCATTTAGAGCCATGAGTGTGGCATGGTGGCAAATGTGAGCAAAATATTTACTCTTTCAGACCTTTGGGTCCCCGTCACCTCCCGGAGGAAATATCCGGCTCTTTAGCTGCTAAATGATCCACATGAACAAGTCTTTCTGCAGCTGATTCTGACCCCACAGTGTACAGTCTGTTTTCAAACAACACTGACAGGGAACAAAATGCTGGACAGGTGATTAAAACCCTTAATGTAACTATGAGAAATACTGTTAATAATATATACTATATTACTATATTGGGAAATTTAAATTTGATTTTTGGGTCACTGATGAAAGCATTCTGCAAAACAACACATATATCACTATACTATGTATATCTGTTACAACATAATTTATGAGGATTGTCTGCATGAAGCTCGTCAAATAACAACACAAAGACACAGACCAGGCAAAAACACACAATTCCCCCTCTTTATCTTTGAGGTATAAGTTCTGGCTGGCCACTGACATCACTTTTCTGAGTGTCTGTCTGTAGCAAGTGACATTGATAAATGGGAACAATCTCTGCTCTTTTTTCAGCTACTGGCACAAGAGGGTTAGATGGAGTAAGGTCCCCATGAAAAAGCTGTATCAATCAAACTGAATGAGATCTCCTCACTGTGTAATGGACATTTTTACTAAACTAATGCTCCAGCATCATTTATGCAGTGTAAATCATTTAAAAGATGTTAGGGACACTGCAGGAAAAGCATCGCAGAGAGAGGTTTATTTTCGAACTGTCACAGGACAGCAAGTAAAGAAATGTAAGAAGCCATTTGGTTCACATTTTAACATTAAACGCCCTCTTGAAGGCTTTGAACTAGAAATAGAAAAGCTTAATGCATGTCCCTGTTGCTTAAAAGGACTATGTAAATTGTAAGAAGCCTCAGATCCTCAGACAGGAAGATACTTTGAGTGTAATCAGTAAACCTTAGCTTAAATTAAAATAACTTGGAGCCATGGAAGAAAGACTAAAACAGAGTGATTAGGTCTCTTTGAATTACATGTCAAGCCGCGGCTATTTAGCTGCAGGTGTCAGGCTGTTTCTTTTCCTTATTTTTTTTGGACTATCCCTGAATACAGTAAACAGTGAGAGTCCAGATATGACAATGTAACAGCATTTGTGCGATTTTCTTCAACTGAAGTGAGAATACACCAAGGTCTCTGGCTGCTGGCATGATATCGGGCTGACAGTGGGGTCAAGTGTGGACTAAAGGATGAAATGCACTTAACTTTTCTTTTAATTTACTTTCACTTTGTTTGAAAACTGAGGTCTAGTGGTCAAGAATGGGTCATTTTGACTACTCAGTCCGTATAACCTACTGATTAAAAGGCAGGGTAAAGCATATATGTTTTACCCTGGCTGTCATGTCTGTGCAGCAGAGTTGTTAATTAAATATTTTCCACTTATCTTTTCAATACTACTGCAAAACAGACATTAGATACACATTTTCTTACAGAAAAATGTCAGCCAGCTAGGGCTCGTGATTGTATGTGACCACATTATGTGACTTTATGAGTGCACTCGCAAAAGGTCAGAAGTATGCGAACATGCCAAATATTGTTGATATTTCTAATAATTACCCCCAGAGAAAGAGGCACTCAGACCCATTACTAATTAAGTCAAGTGCAGACGCTTCAAACTAGCCATGCACCAAAGAAGCCTCAGAGAAATGATAGATTTAGACAGATACAGCACTTGACCCAGAATGCTACACTACACTGTATATTTTAAGTTAAAAAGAAAACAGAGATGGACTTCTGAGTTGGCTGGGTGAATTGAGCTGAAACTGCACAGTGGTTAACTGAGTCAACATGAAAAAGACCTGAGCAATGAACATGGTTAATCAGCCATTATTTTCATCTATTATGACTCCTAAAAGGATTATTTGCTCTCTGCATACTTTAAATGAAAGTTACAATATCTGCCACCCCAGTTTCAGGTTTCACATTTTAACATGTATTATTAGTTAAAGCCACATAGTACAGGTGTACAATTTAGTTTGTTAGAATACGTGATGATTTTAGTTGCCTAAGCTTTTTCAGTGGATATCACTTCCGGGAATTATTATTATTATATCTTGTTATGTCTGAGAAACCAGGCATATTGTACTACACTAACCCTAACCTACCTTAGGCTAAGACAGCCTAAAATTATGAGATTGCTGGAGATGAGAACATGGAATCAGGAAGGAGACAGTGCAAATATTTAAACAGTCTGCAATCACCTCCTATTAAATCCAAATGACGCCTAGTATTGTGAAATGCATTTTAAAAAGCCATTAAATTCATGCTTGCTTATTTGTTCTCAGATATTACCTTGCTCCGAGGTGAGTTCGTGTATGCCTGAAGCATACACAATTGGGAAAATTACTGTTTAATTAATTGTGAATGCTAAATTTCGAGCCTGCAAAATTGCCCTCTAACACAATGTCGTGGCTCCACAACATTTTACAAATGAAAATAAACACAGTTTGTTTTGTATTCTCTAAATTTACTACAGTGAACATCAGCAAATATTGTGAGAGTGAGGGGCAGCAAGTAGCTCAGTGGGTGGAGCAGTCATCTACCAACCCCGGGGTGAGTGGTTCGACTCCCAGTTCCTCCTGGCTACGTGTCAAGGTGTCCTTGAACACAACACCAAAACACCAGTAGTAGCGTGTTGACTACTGCAGCTGTTCAAACAGCAATTTCTACAATGGGATCACTAAAGAACGATGTTATCATTTTATTTGTTATCAAATTCCAGTTTCTTGTGACAATCGATTTGGAACCATACATTATTATTAATAATATCTGTTATGAAGTATTGGCAAAAGTTTAATACATAAGACCTTTACACTCACAAAATGATAAGAAATAGGAATGAGTAACAGGATTTTTTAGGAGATACTGAATTCAAAGTCCTCAACATTTCTTCCGATACAATCATCTAACTGAACGCATTTTAAACTAATGATTAAAATTGTCAATTGCATTAAAGAATGATTCACACAGTCTTCAAGGAATGTGTCTATGTGCTAAAAGAGTTCTATTTACATTTGAAGTTATTAATAAAAAATAAAATAAAGATAAGCTTACTACCTGTACAAAAAATAAACCCTGCATTTGATGCCATCAATAATATGAATTTAATCCTTGACTGCCTCTGGGGTTCAGTATCAGTTCTCTTCTGTTCGATCTAATCATTTTGACTAATTTTCACATACAGGAGGCATGAAAAACGTTGTATGATTTTTTTGCATGACCTTTGTACCCCTACCTGCCTGCCAGGTAATAAACCTTTTTTTACTTCCCTGGATCAATACAGGGCTGTGTCCTATTATATTGTATAGCTCCCATGTTTCTGACAGGCCTGAGTTAAATTTCATCTGCAAGTTTCTCTAAATAAAGTTTACTTCCACCAAAAATATTTGAAAGGGTATTAGTAAAATCCATAATACACTGTTGTGGAAGTGTAAGAAACTCAGATGGAAATCAGGACCAAGGTGCAGGTTTTCTGTCGTACAAGGCCGATTATCTCCTATTAGGGATTAGATAGACATCAATTCCCTCCAGCTGAATTGCAACAAAATCCTGATTATTAGTACTGATAGACACAGCTTAGCCTCAGTCACTGTACAGCAAGTCATGCTCCCTGGAAATAAACACCTCATTCTGCTGTTTATTTTAGAAAATCCACTGGCTGATATACAGAATTTGTCATGTTCTCTAGTCTTGCCTCTATTGCTGTGGTGTAAGTCCAAATGAACACATCTTTACTGACACTGAAAGCTGATAGATGTTTTATCATGGAGCTTATAGTATTCTATAATCAGATAAAATCAACATTAACAGTTAGGAAGAGCTGTGTGGGCTGTGGTGGCAACAACAAAAAAACCTGAGCTGAAGTACTGTTACTGTCCTTAGGTATATTCACTTTACTGGGGTAACTCTATTTTACTTTTACTCCACTACATTTTCTAACTTAATAAAATGCTGATGTACCATGTATAGATTAGCCTCCTATCACTACATAAGGTGATAAAAATCAGGCCGATCAGTAGGTAGCAACGCATTTTAGTCATAATTTGAACTTATCTGGAATCTACATTTATATAATCAACAGCCTCAAATTCTACATTATTTAAAACACACATTTAAAATACTTTCAGGCTGCACAGAGTCCCTGCATCCACCACCAACTACTACTACTAATAATACGGTACAAAAGACACAAATAGAATATTTGAGCTTTTGTGGATGGACTGTAAAAGAAGAGTGTTTAGACAGACTTTAGACAGACACAGTGCACTGTAGTATAGAGTGTAACAAAGTCAAACTTCCTGAGCGGGGCAGGCTGATAACCAGACAGGATGTCCAGCCATGCTTCTGTGAACATACTGGGATTAGACCGCTCAGCTCGCTTTGATCCAAACCTGCTTGTGGACAGGACAGACAGTGGGGGAAGTAAAATTGAAGAAGAGATGTAGCAAGCGATAGGAGATGAGATGAAACTCTTATCAGATTAATTCCTCCACCATGGCTGCAGGGTAAGTGGTGAAAAAGTGGGAGCAGAACCAGGGACTTTAGTTTTATCTTGTTTCCATGCATCACTGATACAAAAACCTTACCACTATCTTAAGCACAGAGCTGAAGATCTTGGTGTCTTCTGTTACACCACCTATATAGGATTTCCTGGAGAAGACAGGAGGATGGTCATTCTCATCCCGCACATCAATGTAGACCTTGGCTGTGTTAGCTGCAAAAAGGAAATGGTATAAGAATATAAGCATGCAGAATGTAATAATAGACACTAATACAGACACTTATACAAACATCTGATGACACAGGTCTGCTGCACTCTGACAAAATAGGAATTGAGGCCCACAGGCCTAGAAAGTTTATACTGTCACAGCCAGTAGTTAACATGCAATGAATAAAACTTCAAAAGAGCCTAAAATCACTTCCTAGTATATATAAACTAAGTCATTTCCTGGAAACATGGCAGTATGCCAACACAGCTTTGAATAACATTTTATTTGGCTGGCTCGTACTCGCGTTCTCTGTCTTTAGTTGTGACACTGTCGTAACTATTGAAAGTCGTATCCTTGAATGAGAAACATGTTCTTTTAATTCTAACTCAACCATTTCTAATGTAACAATTTTGTGACATTAGAAATAGTGTGATGCACAGCAATACTGTCAATAAAAGGGTTGGAAACATTATGAAACACATTATAGGGAACATGAAGGGCAGTCAAAAAAGAACATAACAGAAAAACATGAGAGAAAAATGTGTAAAGGAGGCAGAACATGTGGTAGTTTCTCCAGTTAACTCACATTTTCTAACTTCTAAAATGTTGATTCTGTCTCTTTAAAAGGAAAATGATGACATCCTAAGCACAGGCATACATCCCCCTAATTTGTCACAGTTACATCTATGCGGTGTACAGCATACATAAGTACAGCACAAAATCATCCCAACACTGCAATTTGGGTAAAAAACATGCAGTGTCAAGGACCATTTTTCTTCTGGCGCCACAGAAAAACATAAAGTCATGTGGCAGTGGAGCTGAGAAAGTGCCAGGGGAATTTGGCAAACAAAAACACAGCACATCAAATTACAGGCACAAACGCTGTAGTGTGAGGCTGTGAGGCTGTGAGGGAGGACTCCAAGGGATGCAAAAGAGGTCTGAGGAGTTACTCTCTCCTCCCTCCTCTTGTAGCAAGTGGCCATATTCGATCCTCAGAGTATCAGGACATAAAGAACATAAAAACAACTCCTCTTTTGCTCTCACACACGAACACAGACACACACTCTTTCTTAAAGAAGCATAAAAGAAGAAGCAGGTCCATTAAAAGGAGGGATTGGTACTGAGGCAGAGTGTGCTTAGAAGTGCATAATCATTTAGAAAACATGTTCAGTTACGTCTAGTCCCATTATATGTGTCTGTGGAAGTCTGAATATGCAAATGTTCGTGCACCACATTCACAGCGCATTGGTCCTAACAGGGCTAAGACAGTCTATCTGACAAATCGGTCCAGTAATGCTCTGATAATTTAAACTCTGTAAAGACTCATTAATGAGGAGAGAGATGTTCTCTGTCATGGAGCTCTGATCTGCATTACAATAATACAAGTAAGCCAAGTGAGAAAAGAAATGGTTTCTCTAGACTCTGCCAAAAGAGGATGTCAGCTCGTAGATGCCAAGGAAGCGCTTTTCCCTCTACTTTACATCTCTCAGATAATGGACCTGTGTGTGTGTGTGTGTACCTGGTACTAGCTGCTGTCATTAGTATGTGAGAAACACTGCGAGAAGGCCAGAGGCAGGTAGAGTAAATCATATTCATTCATAGTTCAACTGGACTGAGAGTGAGGTATGAATCTCTCAGTTGTCGTTAGCACTCTGTTTATCATTACACAAAACGTCTGACTGTAAACTGTCCATGAGTGAGACCGGTGATATGCCAGCAGCAGCACAGCTATCAAAGAGCACAGTCTGAAGGTCTGAGTATGTTTCGAAGTGTTTCAAGGATGGTCAAACATGTGTCAATCCTCCTTTACGACAGCGAGTGTGTCTGACAATTAACGAAACCTTCTGAAAGAGACAAACTGACAGTCATCCGTACTTCATGCAGCAATGAGCAGGTATGATTAAAGCAAGTTTAAACTCTAGCTCTCTTTCTTTTAAGTGCATGAACACGTCTCATCGCGGCTGGACAACATACAAAAGACACTGAATTCTTGGAGACAAATGAGGGAGACTGTGGGATGCAGAGAAGAGGAGGCTGTGACAAAAAGGCTTTTATCGTTGTTTTCGCTGGCTGGTGTGTTGCACAGTTTAGCTTGTTCTGAGCAAACTGGGGACTTAAATACGGGAACACATGAGAGCTGCATTAACTTCTGAATTTTCCATGATTAATGTTTTGTCACCAACCCATAAATGGGAGGCTGGTTTGTCTAAATTAAAACAAATGGGCTGATTCTGAATATTAGACCCTTGAAGCAAACTTGTCCATAAAGTTTTCAAAGAATGTATAATGTAGTTGGATTCATCATAAATTTAGTAAATGTTATATAAATAAAATGATTTCATTATTATTTCATCTATATTTGTCTTTGTAAAAAATTCTTTCTCGGTTTCTAAGTTTCTAGTTTTCAGTTCGATGATCTCTGGTATTTTGTGCTGTAAGTTTTAGGAAATCTATGGAAGCAGCCTGTGGCCACTTGTCCTCCTCACTTAATCTAAAACCTTATCTTTCGATAGACAGCTTTTCATCAAACCAGCAAGGAAGGGTCTAATTCAGAGCTGTTGGACTGCAGGTGGACACGCAGCAATGTTAAAAGCACTGAGTGATTCCAAATATCACAACATTCAGACAACCACGCTGCATTTCTAAAAGTACTTTGCGAAAGCAGATGCTGAGCTGGACATGACAACAGCCTGATGCAGTGCATTCATAGTCAATTTAAAAAGCTTTATGTTGAACGTGGTGTGAAACCTGCCACTGATTACACAGAAAAGTGTAACAACGAAGAAAGGAAACTGTGCATAAAGCATTATGGTCTAACTGAACAGCGTAGCTGGCACAAATAGATTTAATGTCAACACGTGTATAATACTGTCATAAATCATACAGCTTCACTTGTAGACTGTGCTGTTGTCACTTCGGCAGCATGTTCCAAAAAAGCGTTATTATTTCTTACGCTTTCGACGTTATTCTTCAGAATATTCAGAATGGTCGTTACTAAAGGACAACAGCCAAAAAACACTTTTTGTTCTGTATAGTTAAACAGAAATGCAACAAACCAACATAATTTCATTCCTGATTTCCAACACATTCATTATTGGCCATTTCTTACTTTTGGAAGGAACACGCAGGTTGGACATGACGACCAACATAGAGTCTGCCTGCACCCTGAGGATGTAGCTGGTTAGATTTTCATAATCCAGAGCTTTATCTGTGGAGATGACACCCGTCATGTTGTCCACCTTAAAGTGACCTGGAAACACATACATAAAATGACAAATAAACTCTATTCTAAATTCTAATACAGGCTGAATAAATAGTTTTTGCAGCTGAATTACTGTTTAGTTGGAGTACTGACAAAGGAGATTTTACAGAGGTGCATCTCTGTTAACGGCACAAACAGACCCCAACTCCTCTGTGGCTATGTATAAACTTCAAAACACTTTTACTTTCCCTAAAAAGATAACTGCCAGGGGGCTGGAAGTAGATTTGTAGAAGTCATACAGTAGCACAGGTGAGGAAGGGGCCACTGACTGACAGCTCCCTTTTACACTCTTGGAACTCTAGCTCACAGTTATGTCTGGTACTTCGGGCTAACCTCACACCTGTCTGGTGTTCTCTCCTTCCCAGGGTGTAATTATGCTGTTGAGACTCAACAAGCGTGAAAGTGGGTCTACAGCTAAAAGTACATACCAAAACTGTCTGCTCGTCTTTGAGACAGAGATAGGACATAAGAGATAGGACAGTGCTATGCTGCTAACTACGGCTGTAACACTGATCTGACTGGCCACATTAAGATTGAGTCATTTGTGCACTCTCTCTCTCTCTCTCTCTCTCTCTCTCAATTCAGTCTTTTCAAAACTCAACATCTCCCTAAGTATTACAGTGCTTTAAAGTCGCACATAGCCTAAACTAACTAAACAGTGTGTTCATTCACATGATTTCGCAACTGGAATCTAATTTCTGGCTTCCCTTCATAAACTAGACCCATGCCCAGTTTTGTTGCATGCAATTTAGTAATTTCTGCAATTTAGTTCTTCTCCAACCCCCCCATGGCACCTCCTGGGCTCTGTGAAATTAGCATTTCTTACTAAAGATAAAATAATATTCATGCTCATCTGCAGCTTTCAGACAAAAGACATCAACGCAAAAGCATCTTTGCTCTGCGTCGCAAAATAAATAAAAAAGGGACCTTTGTGCTCAATACACAATTTGTGTTTTGAGCACAAAGGTTATGTCACAACTTGAGTGAGTATGTTTATCAAGGAGTGTTGAGAAAGATGTATATTGCATTGTGAGATGAGACACATTGACACAGTGAGCCCATACCCCGTTCATTTCCTGCCACAATGGAGTAGAAAATTGTTTGATTGATAGCGGCAGCAAAAATGGTCCCCACTGGTGTGCCAATTGGAGCCAACTCACTAACTGGAGAAAACCTGAAAAGACACAAAACACAAATCATGAGACAAATAATATTAAAGCCCGAGGGATAAACAGACCTGCCCAAAAAAAGTGGCAGACATTCCATGTTGCAGGTACAGTGTAAGAGTTGAGGTTTATCACAAAAACATAGATCTGAATACATTTCAAGAAAACATACTTTGAAATAAATTTAATCTAATTAAGTTTGGGTTAATGTCAATTATTGAATTCTTACTTAATGCATAAAAACATCTGCAGATTTTGGAAGTGCCTGAGGTGCATTTAACAGTTTAAAATACTTTGGAAAAAACTCTCTTCCTGCCTCTGGCTTTCTTGTCTTTCGCACAGCAGTGAGGTTTTGTTTTTTTTCTGTTTTGGCTTTACAGCAGCAGAAACATATATTTTCCTGCTTTTTGCTCTTTAGTCACAGTTTCAGAGTTTGAGTTTCAAAAAATAACTTATAACAAAACAACAATCACACATCGTTCCGTTCATTTTGTTGGGTTTTTGATTTCTATCATAATTTCTTTCAATAGTTTTTTACCATACAGTTTTCCACATACACTAACTTCAGTAAAATATCCAGATAACACTGCACATACAAACTGCTTGGATCAATATCCAATTACCTCACATATGCAATGATAATGTGCACAGGAAGCAACAAGATGGAAAACCCGAAGACAGTGGGATGGGGACTGGTGGCGGCACATGACACAAACAAGTCTTTTAAGTCTCAAGGCCATAAATGCGACTGAATTAAGAGGCATTATATTTTATTAATATGAAACAGCCTGGTATTGATGGAGCTGAAATGTAAAGTATAAGTACAACACAGTAGTACTGTAGTAAAGGAAAAGTGGAGACAAATATGTTTCCATTTCTTGTGCTCATTTCTTAATTCATTTGCAAACTCACTTGATTATGTCTTTCCAGGAAGTTTTATTTGATGAATTTTCGCAGATAATGTGAATGCCACTGTAATAAGATTAAAAAAATAATCTTGAAAGGAAACATCTGATGGTAAATGAAAAGCCTAATTGTTCTGTGAATAGATCGGAGTGTTTTTCCCCTGATGAGTGAGACTTGCAGCTAATGACTATGCTTGACTATCAGGCGTACAACTGTGTAATCATATCCAGCAGATATGATTGTCACCGCTCTCCACAGAAATCGCAGCTGCCATAAATAGCAGGGAACCCTGCCTTGGCTTTGTGTCGGGCGAGGGTTGATTTAATGTGATAACGTCATCTCACTGTGACACCCTCTTGTGATACTGTGAATGCTTTATCGCTTCTCCTCTCATCTCTGCATCTGAGGTGTGCATATGAATTTATGCATGCACGGCGCTCTGACTTCTTTTGCAGTTTTAAGTCAAAGTTTGACTATTATTCAAAACAGCAGTAAGACATTTGTGACAATATTGCTGGAGTGACACTCTCACTATAATCTGTGGCAGTCAGATTCTATTATTCAGTCAATGCCAGTACTACAGCGTATTTTTGGCACAAGGCGATATCACGAGTCTCACTTACTTTACAACATGTTGTTCCATGTTTTCATCTCAGCTGCTCAGTCCAACACATTTAAGTATACATGAATAATAAAATTGTCCAAAAAACAAAAACTAGTCAGTATATGTTTTTCCTTTTGGGTTGGTTGGTGTATTTTTGAGCAGCTCCCTATAAGACTGTAGTGGTGAAAGCTTCCACTAGATTGAACCAACATCCCAGAGTGTAAAACTTCAATCATACAGAGAAATGTGCATTTGCTGAAAGGATACACAGACAGTGAGACAATAAACGGCATTGTCTTTGCCTGCGCTAAAAAAACCCCAAACAAATCCAGTAACTTTTTTGTTAGTTGGCAGGTACCATATAAAAATCACTCTAGTACTGTATGTGTTTATCCCTCTCATAGTTTCTGTGTCAAACAAAGCTGCAGCAGTACATTCTTGAAGGACAGAGAGTGTAAATGACCCGTCTATCCATCCTGGAAACAGCAGTTATGTCTCTGGAGACAAACAATCCCCAAGGGCATCTGTGGAATAATTCTGGTAATACAAGCCATTCTCCTGGACGGAGGATGATATAGCATACCCTCCAGAGAAATGATATTGGTTATTGTATGCTGCAGTGAAATGACTGCACTGGATCTGCTCACTGTGCCTTTCATGAAAACTACAGTGTGGTTATTGACATGTAAATAATGTGTTATTTCGATAATACTAAATGACTTCTCTTCAATTTTCCTCTAGCTGCACTGTTGGGCTGTCACTGAATAATTGCTGTCTCAGGAGCCGTCATGAGCACGATACTGCACCATGCTCCACAGTGATGGGAACCAATTTATTAATGTGGCCTTCACATAAGTAGATTACCCGTTTGGCTCAGGAACAGGCTGACAAAATCACAAAGGCGAGTCCTTGAACAATGTGAGCATACTGAGTTGCACCACAGCTCAACAAGTGACTCGATCAGTCACTGGAACCAAGGGTGACACAATGGTTGGCACTAAATGCACGTGCCCTCACTTTTCACTTTACATGGAAATGTTATTGGGCAGATGAGATTGTTTTAACGCACACTAACCACCCTCTCGCCGTTGCCGCTGTGGTTGAGACAAAAACAGAATTTTGTGCACAAACTTCAAGTTGTGTGCCAGTATTCAAACCATACTAACGATCAAGAGGCTTAGTACAGCACCTGCTGTATCTACTCACCTGCACTGAAATATTTATGAGGGAGGATGATGTGAACATGTCTGGTGTTACTTAATACATACTCTGTTTGAAGTTAAATTAAATAGTTATACAGAGAATAATAAAAACAACATAATATAACAGTTTGACAGTGCCACTGTTACTTTTGCCTAATGTTTTTATGCCGTTTATATACACTGTACATAAAATTGTGTCTGTGTAATGTAAAAGTTGAAGATGTCAGCATGATGGCCAAAGCTAATATTCCATAACTAACCATTCATGGCTAAACTCTAATACTGGATAATAGGGCTGCACGGTGCATGGGTTTTAATCAGTGCATTTTTGTCTGGTCTGGATGACCTGTGCACACATATTCATAAGTTTTTCCACAGGTGGTTCTCCCGGTGTGACTAGGGGACAAAGGCTGAGTGATGCTCGCACCCAGCTGTATGGTGCGATCACCAGGAAGAGGCAAGGTTGCCGTGTTGTAGACTGTAGCTGTTTGTGCACAAACACTCTTATAATATCTTATAATTAAATAGTGGCAATTATGACCTGGTTGATATACTGAAAACTAAACACTGTGGAGTAGTTAAATAGGTCGTTTATTGAAGTGAATAAAGCGTTACCACGAGCTGGTGAGTTGGGCCAAATCTTTATTTTAATTTGTCACTTTATGTTTCATTCCTTTTATATTCAGATGTGGAAAAACCCCTTCCAAAGAGAGAGAGAGAGAGAGAGAGAGAGAGCGAGAGAGGGACAGAGACAGAGGGTGAGAGATAAAGGGACAGAGACAGATAAAGAGATGGGGATGATACTGACACATCTACAGGCAGTCACAGAGAGTCCTGGTGTCAACATGAGAGAGAGTGAATGACATACCACTGAGAAATGTGGGCTGCACACAGGTGTCAGCAAGCACTCTGCCCCAGGGCCAACAGCAGAGTGATGCTTATGAGACAAAGCAGGGGCGTATAAACCTTGTCATGCGCCACAGGGGCCGCTGTTACTGTTGACTTTCTGTCTCACATTTCCTCTCCACTCGTGCATCGCATCACCGAGTGAACGAGCGGCGGTGGACACGCCGGGAGATACAAGGAGTGACCTCAGTGAGTGCATGTCTGTGCTGAAGTCTGTGTTCTTCTGGCGAACATGCAGCTACACGGCTGCGTGGCCGCTTTAACAACAACAAAAACAGACATGAGTCATTTAAATGTAATGTCCTCACTCGCAAACATGATCATAAACTGTGCAAATGCCCATAAATTCAAACGTGCAAATGGGTTGCAGCACATTTCCGTCTGACTGCATACGGTGGCATTACACTGCACATTTTGTTCAGTAATTATGAACCAGACTAATTCAATCACTGTTGAGGTGTATGTGCTTGAGAGTTTGTTAGTTACGTCACCCTGTTAAGTTGTTTGTGCCTGCCTCTCGGGAAGTGACAGAAACTCCTCTGACACGAAATCAGCTACGCATACGGAGAGCATTTCAGTTTTCTCTCCAACACAACCAAACAAAAAACCTCACACGATTCCAAAGACAACACTGACATTAATTGTAAAGCAAAGTCATTGTAATTTAAACAGCAAATAGTGTTTGAACTCAAACTAAACATATAGAACAACTGTCTGAATATCATGTTATTGTATTTAATTATGGCACCAGTGAGTGTACAGTAGATGAAAAAGTAACAAATATTGCTTTTTAAACCGTTCATTTGAGAGCAAAAAATAGTCAAGTGCTAAATATTATTCTGTATCTAATGCATTTTCTCTTTCCAAGCATTGCAATTCATTGGAATCAAAGTTCATGGCGTAAAAAAAGTGCACCACCGCTCATTTTATTCTAGAGTTTGAGCTCTTGTGTGTTATTGACTGAAGTATGAACTTTTAAGATTATAGGTTATGTTTGGCAAAACTGAAGAGGGGCGGAGAAGTGGTCTGGAGAAAAGTAAATGAGAAACGGAGATAAAAACAGCTATTACGAGATCCTGAAACCACTCAAGATATTCAAAAGGTTTTGGAGAATAGTGTAGGGTCTGACAGCTAATGTATTACAAAGCTATATTATTTTCCAAAAGTCAATATGTGACCTAGAATATGTATAATATACTTTTTTCTACTGTGAAAAAAAACTGTGAATGTCCGAGTCAGGCACAATGACATAAAGGTTAATCAATGCTGCCAGTCAGAAAATACTAATGAAAGTGCTGTAACACGTCGTGAAGGCTGGAGGATCACACATCCTCCAAAACAAGATTGTGCTGCTCACTAAAGTATAAAATAGCTTTTGAACTCTAAATACGGCATCTACACTATAATACAGTGTTTGATATGATGAAAGATAAAAAATAAAGTTGGTCCACCACTAAAGGTCTTTCTGCATAACTATATGATACACAAATGTCTTCTATGACACATATTTGTGTTGATAATGTGCCCCTTCAGAGTTCAGGGCGAGAGCTATAAATGTACTGCAGGTGTGAGAATATAATCATTTCCTCTGTGATGCTAGTATTTCAAAGGTAGCTTATACATATAATTAGAAGATTCCTCTAAATGAATATATATGCACATGTTTTTAAAACGTTTGGATCAAATGTTTTATACTAGCACATCAAGGCCAAACTGTAATATTTGTGCAAATAATTTTCATAAACTTATATCACTTCTCCTTTTTCTTCTCCTAAATTATGTTTTGCATTGTTCCACCATAGCAGTTAATGTAGTGACCTTTACTAAAGTCAGGGCTTATTGAGCTAATAAAATAAAACACTGAAACACAAACATTGAGCAATTACTGCTCGTTAGAGGGTAAAAGGTGGACTCCCAACAAAGACATCTGAATGTCTGGGGCTTAATAAATGTCTTGTTGGATTATGTAACTATCCACATTAACACCCACCTCTGATAAACACACTGCCATCTAATTTCTACATTATGAATTGATTTTGATAGGACACCCATCTGTGTAACTTAAGCATTCTGTTAAAGAAGGAGCTGTTCATCATTCTCTCAGAAAGCAATAATTATTATTATAAATACAGTAATAAATAAACAGTGGTGGCTTACTAATTGTATCAGAATATATTTTGAATAATAGTAGTACGGTAGTAAAGCACTACTTAAAATAAATATTAGGAAATAGAATTGTTGGCAAATACTTAAAACGTACCCTGGAAACTACTGGGGAACTTTGTTGTCGTATTGTATTTAGCTCATCTTTATGCAGTGTAAATGTGTCCTTCCAGCAGCCTACTGTTGCCCAGATTATGAAATATGAAAGCCACTACAGCTAAAAAAACTAATTAAACTAACCTACTTCAAAACTGTTAGTATACATGTTGTTTACATGAAACGAGACGTCTTCACATAACACAACTTGTGAATAAATGAACGGCTCAACACATCTTCAAGTGAATGCTCTCGTAGTAAACCAAAATCCACACGGGCGGAAATAAGCACATAATAATCAGGATTTGTTGACTTACACTTATTAAGAGGATTTCATACTTTAGTAAGAAATCCAGAACCTCTGACATGATGTGATGCTTATGTGAGTGATCACGTTCAGCTATCATATCCTAACAAAGGGGGAAAAAACAAAAAACAAATGTTTACAACCCCTTGTGTGATCGCGTTTCTCCCTGAGCTATTTCTCTGATCACTTATCTTGCCACACCAGACCCAGAATTTCTTTTGTATTCACAGTGAGATAGTCTGCTGAGTTCCAGAAGAAAGAAAAGGGCCTCAATCAAAAATACTTACTGGAGGGCAAGATGGAACACATTAGCAAAGCTGGAGAATCCACATTTATTGTGCAGCCACTATGATGTGCCAGCTTTGACATGTCATCCCACAGGACATAACTTCACTTATCTTCCACTGGATCATTTAGCTCACAAGGGGAGAGCTGGGTCAGCGAATGTTTTGGACGCTGGTGGGTAAGCGTGTTGTCCAAACTAGACCAGCCACTGAGGCCACGCAGGTGCTGAACCATCCTGCATGTTGGTGCTGCCAAAATGATCCAATCTAACCACACAGACACACTGGCACTGGTCACCGCAAATGACAGAAAACTAGATCTCTCTTCATGTTGTATAGGGTGAATTACATCCTTGGTACAAAATAATTGTGTTATAAATAGAGCTCATAGGTGACTAGAAACAACTGCATTACATTTCTTCACTGAGTAAAGTGATCGTAAAGTGATAAAACTCTTATAAAACTTAAATTGGACTTGACACTCATATTTCCTTTAATGTGTTTGTTTCTTGGTTTTGATTAAACTCAGGTAATTGTAGAGAAAAAATAGCAGAAAACACGAAAAGTCATGATAGATGAACAGAAAGATGAGCAGTCTCACACTTTCTCTATCATTCTCCATAATAATAACAAAGATTGTGATAGATGCTTTTAGTTTTACTGATGATAGATGACCACATAGTAAGTTCAGAAATAAATCTCTAAAATCAAATTGAAGTACAGTGTGTATATATATACACACACACACACACACACATATATATATATATATATATATATATGTGTATATATATATATATATATAGTCTATGCATACAGGTACATATAAAACAGCTATTATATATCTATAGGGAAGGTTAGCACGATGCTTTAATGATAGGTCATGCTGCTTTGCTTCCTTTCCTTTCAACCTTTGGCTGATATTTGGGATGGGTGCAATGACTTGGCGTTTGTTAGATAGCCAAGTGATGCCTGCCTACTTAGCAGAGACAAGTGAAAGGTCAGTGCATTCCTGGTGCTTAGAGGTTCAAGGATCAGGGCAGCAGATCCAAACCTGCAGCTGAAAATCAATCATGCCCTTTAGAGGTATGAAAGAGCTCCTCACCTTATAGCTGTGATTCAGGAGGGAAGGGAGGAAAAATTGGAGGGTAAAATGACAGCTAGGATGGACAGATAGAAACAGAAAGGCCTGCATTTTTTTTAAATGTAGATCTGCGGTGAGGCATGACAAAACTGTGTGGGAGAGCTCAAAGGGTTTACAGCTAAATCTTTGCATGCCCGGCAATGATGACATACTATATGTGTAGGTTGAGAGCACCTCTAACGCATATGTCTGGCAAAACAACAGTGGCAAGAAAGCCGCCAATAAAAGAGCTATATGCTAAGAATGCCTATGCCTGTCATCTGCCTAATTATGTGGGAATTAAAGCCCTGTGATATGGATGGATTTGCTTTCTCTAAAACTGATCAATGCTATTTTTCTCCAGATGTAAGGAAGAGTTTATGCGGGGCAACGAGCGCAGTGGTTTGTTCTTTTAATTTCTCTAAAATGAGAACCACAGTAATCTTATTGTTTCTTTCATTTCCTGATTATTTTTTAGCTTTTTAGTAGTGGCTACTGGTTGAATTCAGTGTGACTGGTATTTCAAGCCAGAAGGTATCTATTATGGATTTTACAGACAGACTGCTGAGAACTAAAACTCAATGGTCACAGCAGTTGTTGTCATCTATAGAAAATGTGCACAGGCAGTTTCTATGGTCTACAAAAATGTGAAAGGATATGCAATATGCTAAACCAAACCAAGGAAATGTTTTTTTTTCTTCTGTCAGTATGTATGTATATTTACATGTCTATGCATTCAGCAAACAAATGTGTACAAACATTTTAGCACGTTGTCACTAATTGGATAATTAGTGGGGCGACAGGCATAAGTGGCAACATGCTGTTGATAGTTGTAAGATTTATTGTAATGTTGACACCATTTACTATGCTAATAATATACTGCAACGCAGAGCATTGCTCAATAATACTCTGTAGAGCTCTTCTTAGAGTTGCCAGACTGCATTTTAATGCGACAGGTATGGCACAACATCTGCTGTCTGCAACTACAGTGAATTGCTGTACAGAGAATAAAAAATGTCGTGACATTTTACTCCCAAATGATATTCTCTTCAATCAGTGGAAAGGCCAATGACAAATATGTGTTGCAGAGGTATTAGAAAAGTCTATCCAGTTTAGCTAGACACACAAACATCTACCTCTTAGACAAAAAATTAACTGGATAAAAAATATTACTCATTTTATTATAGTGAACACAAAATGTACATAAATTAGTTGAAGACTTTATAAAGAGAAATACATAAATGAAAGTGTGAGCACAGACACACACACACACACACACATCCACAAAAAAAGAAATTCCCCCTTGCTGAGGAGAAAATTAAAGGCTACTGACTGTACTGTAAGAAGCAAGGCGAAACAGAAAGAAACTGTCAGAGAGACATGTAAGCTGAGAGGAACAACGCAGAGGGTGTGGGAGCTTGTGGGAGCGGGTGAGAGGAGGAAGATGAAGAAAAGGAGAGCAAGATGACATTATCAGAAGTGGTGAGGCAAAAGTCTCATGTGATTTTGAGTGGATTTATAAGGGGAAGTGCTGTGGGCTAAAACTGCTCAGACCACAGGTTCCAACTATTGGGAAAGAGATGTTATTCAGAAAAGTAATGGATTAGGGATAGACAGTGGCTTCTGCGCACTCGCGCGACCACACACACACACACACACACACACACACAAACGAACACATAAACACCCCTCCATGTAGATGAGCCATTGAGCTTTT
>JAUMTR010000007.1:11042847-11075365 GCA_032270685.1 Microctenopoma stevenorrisi | reverse complement strand
CACACACACACACACACACACACACACACAAACGAACACATAAACACCCCTCCATGTAGATGAGCCATTGAGCTTTTCACCATGGTTTAATGATAGGGCTCCAGAAATGTAATCAAATCTTTGTTCATGCACATTAGCTCTAATTGATTCATATAGATATGGAGTAAAAAAACACACACAAGCTGTAAAAGCTATAGAGCACACGTGTCTGAAATACTATTCATACAGGAACAAAATCATATTGTAGCTTTTTAAAATATATATGAATAAGACGTAGATATGCTGAGTAAATCAAATCAAGCGCTCCTAATTTGACCCCCTGTCTGCATCGCATGAATCATGCAGAAACTGAGACAGAAGGAAAGGCTTTCAAGAAATGTGACAATGCCGATAGCTGTAAGAACCACGACGCTACTGTGCTAAGGTTATGTCACAGTCACAGCGACCCAATACTCTGTGGTTGCAAAGAGACTATAGAGTTGATCCCTTGCAACGAATATTGCTCATATCAGCAGAGTTGACTGGAAGGATTAAGTTATTGTAACAACTGGTTATTTGGGAGGCTGCAGTGTGAGATGGTGGTGATACGGGTTTGCTGTATTAATAATTATGGAGAGAAAGATTGAAAGATAGATGTGATAGCTCAGTCGGGAGCTACCTGGAAAATTCAAGTTTGACATTCAATTTCCTTTAAGGACCGTTTTGGCTCAACCAAACTGAACTGAATTGAACTCAAACATATGGTGTCTAGAACCAGAAAATGAAGTTAAAAGTCGAGTGGAGTTGCAGAGTTGAGGGATGTTTGTCTGTAGGTTCAGATATAAGCAGCATTTTTACATTTAGCGTTATTTGCTCTAGTGTTTAATACCCACTATATGATTGGTTGATCCGAACAAGTGTGACATTTGCATATCTTCAGAAACACAAGGCAGTTTGCTCAAACCCAAAAAAGAGGTGACATCATGCTGCTTCAGTAGCAACTATGGTATAAGCCATTTATTTCAGCCAACAATGACTGGGAGCCCCTAATTTCCCTCAGACAGATGGAGAGGACAAACCGTAAAGCAGGAGCAGAAATCATTAAGTCAGTCAAAGCCCTGCAGAGCAGTTTTAATTGTGTGCTTTGGAGCTTTAGGCATAGCTTACCTGATTGTTGCTATAACTAACTGCCTTCACAGAGACGGACGAGATCTTGTGTGGACGTTTAGAGAGTGATTTGTGTTCAGGAGGTTCCTCAGGGAGAGGACGATGGAAGGAGATAGAGAAGCGAAGAATGAGGAGACAGTCCATCACAGAATGAACAGATTGGACGCTCTCAGCTAGGGAGAACCTTGTGCAGCAGGAGAGACCAAAGCACCAGGCTAATGCTTCCATGGCTCATAATTTACAGCAAACCTGCCACTGCGTATGGTTAGCATTGTCAGTGTGAGACCCTACAGAGGCCTGCGCCTACGGTGCCGACCTGCCATGTGTGTGTCAGACAGAACGGTCATTCAAAGCCCTAATCAATGGCCTTTCTGTGGCTATGCTGCTGTGCCCGTGTATCTCAGTGTCACTGAATAAATCGGAGCAATGAGAGAACGTGAGCGTACACACAAAGTGCCGGATTACAAACCGTAAGAAAAGGATGCATTTGATGCACACGCGCTTATCTCTATGAGGAAATGCACAAATACAGACACAGAATCAACCTGGTGCACATTCAGAAAAGGTAGCAAGATGGACAGGAAGGCATATCCGTGAACAAACAAAATCAAAAAAAACCTCAGCTGAATTGTTGACAGGTTGGGCAAGACTTGCCTTCGCTACCTTATGTATAAAGGCATATCAAATGATCTGACAGACGATAGTCTGCCAAGAGTGCCTATTTTGACTGACATACAAGCTAGTAGATTAATCCACTTAAAACAAGCTTTACTTAAAGCTCCCAGAGACTGCATTGTGCCAGGTAACTTTGCCACCAGACCTTAGAGCTGATAAGAATCTCCTGAACACTGCAGACAGGTACCTACTGCAACACAACCAACTCCTAATACGAACACTAAGATATTTCAAAGCAGCCTTGGCTGGATTATTAATAATCCATGTTTATTTTGAATTATGAATCATTTCTTGGCCTCTGCCTAAGTCACAGTAACATCACTACAGACAAGCAGTAATTTTAGAGCAGTATAGAATATGTACCCAAAGTCTGCATCTATCTCTTCCATTTAAACCCTCACACAATCAATCTTGTCAAAAGACACCCTTTATAAATTTAGAGGAAACCCTTCATTTGCCCTCAGAGAGAGACACTTGTGGTTTACAGCAGATCTGCAGCAGACTATACATGTATATACAGTATATATACACTCAAAACTCCATCAGTGGTAAAGAAAGCATTATTCACCACTTCTCAGTAGTAAAGAAACCATTTCAAAGATGGAGACAGAGAATACTGACAACTAGAGCACTATTGTGCACTGACAGCTATTGTTATTACAAAATAATAAATGCGTTAAGGATGATGACATTTATGGACATTTGTGCCAATTCACAATATGATATATATTTTAGGTTAAATTCGATAAGACAGATGTAGAATGTGATGTCATCTCTAAATATTTGTCAGGGTGTTCTCTAGATACCTTGCCCCCTTCTTCCAGCTTCTTTTTTTTCACAGTCTCTCCCTGCCTGGAGCTACAGCCAAGGCTGCTCTTTGGTGTGTGAATTTACAGGCACAGGCAGCTGCACCAACAGTGTGTCGAGGAGACTTACATGTACTCTTCCTGGGTGAAGATTGGGATGCGTGAAGGTTGAAGGACAGTGATCTCCACAAGAGTGCTGTTAGACTTCACTGGTTCCCCGTCATCATAAGCTATCACATACAACTGCAGTGGGCAAGAGAGAAAACATATAAACACATACACATGCACAGCAAGCACAAAACTATTACATTTGTTCTTATCATACAACTCACTACACAAATAATTCCTATTTTGAGGTTGCCAGGCATTCTGTGCAGACGCGCTCAGCATCCTAATTAAGACAGATAGGAAAAATAGGATGTGGCGAGAAGCCTGCAAAGCTTCCAGAGAGCTGGTGTGAATGTATCGATCGATTCGCAGACTGTGGAGAATGAGGCATGCGGGAAGGAGGGCGGGTGGAGTGGCAGAGAGGGAGCATTAAAAAGAAAAAGAATAAACACAGATAAAAGAATCACAAAATGAGGAGACATCTGTGGGGTGTGTAAGTGACACAGACTCATTAGGACCCGAGATCACACGGCACCTGCACCAGTGTTTCACAATCACAAATATGGCTTCAGAAGGTCACCTTATGTTGGTAAACAGCTTTGACTGATGATCAGGACTATCGTTACAGTTAATCCTATCCCATCGTTGATTATCAGCCATATAAAATCGCCCACCTTAAAGGTAACACTGGGCTCTTCGTTGAGGTTGACCTTGGTCACAATCCTTCCAGTTTCCCTTTCCACATCAAAGATGCTCCCACTGTACGGCGACCTGTCCTGGTCCACTCTGTAGCGCACAAAACTGGCTGGAGTTCCCTGGGGGAAAGAGAAAGAAGAACATGAACCACATCAACCCACTGAATACATGTACAGCCTGTAAAATGTATTCAAGCCATATGGAGCAATATTATTTACTTAAGACTGTAACTTTATTAATGTTACATTAGATTAATTCAGCGTACGGTGAAAGTATGAAAAGGTTGCTCGTCCCTCTGTATAACCTGAGAAAAGTCCTTTAATGTGTCACTCACTTACATACTTTAATGCGTTTTAACAACTCTTAGCCTGCTGTAACCCCCATTAGTCTGTTTCTCATCAGACAACCTAATATAAACTCACTGTTATTCATTGATTTAGACCTTGTTCCTTTCATTCGGAATAAAAAAAAAAGGTCTCCATTAAACTCGCCCCTCTAAGTCCCAGCACACACACTTAGATTCATTAGCAAGAGCCTGGGCTTTAAAATGACCCTTTGATTATTATTAATCATGGTTCCTGATTACTAATCATTTCTAAAGTTTATCTTACTCCAGTTTCACGCATTTGGGCCACAAATTCAGTCTGATTTAATACGTTTTTGAAGTTTTGCTCCCTTGCCTGAACTGATTTTTCTCCCTAGGGAAGGGGGTGAAACCTGGCTCTAGAGGGAGGCAAATCCTGTAGTAGCAGTGGATTCCATGTGAGACTTACTCACACAAATGTGTTTAAGAGGTTATAAAACTATCTGAGTAAATTAACTAAGGGGATTCTCAGCAGAAGAGTCTCATCACTAACAGCTCTTCAAATTCTTTCCTAACATATAATGGAAAAAATGTCAGGGCAGTACCATAAAAAAAATTTCCAGAGAAGTATTAATACCGTGGATTTGGTGGCAAGTCCTCTACAGCGATGACCACAGAGATGGTTAACAGTGCTTTGTTCAAAGCCGAACACGCAGCATTGTCAGCTTAGCAACAGCAGCTAGTCTTTAGTATGTGTTTGTCCCACTTGTATCATTAGTTTGTCTTTTGAAGCCATGTGTCTGAAGTGGTGCCAGGATAGGACAATACGAAGTCACAAGAGTACAGAAAATAATAAGACAATTTGCCCTGACTCATAACACAGTGCCTTACAATACTATATCTTGTATGCCTTGAGACGATTGCACATTTCAAAGGAACTCACGTTTTCAGGAATGGCAAAGTAGTAAACTGCCTTTAAATTGGGGCAAAGAAAGGATGTTCTATAGTTAAAAATTGTAGTACTTCTCTTTCAACAGGCAGCTCTTCAACAGGCACCACCTTTTCTTGTCTAGCATTCGATAGAGAGACTGTCCACTGCAGCACTGAGCTCATTGTGTAATTACCATTGCAGAGTAGCACAAGAAACATAGGCATACACTTTGTCTTTGCACCTTTCTTAACCAGAGCACAGGGTTTCAGAAAGATTATTTTCCAACATTTATATTACCAAACTCAGAGACACCAGGAAGCTCGAGCTGAGAGTGTGAGACTGCAAAACCCAAGACATTAGTATGAGCATTGTGTGTGCAGCCAGTATTGTGCAGTTTTGGAAAATGATTTGATTTTCAAGTGACTATCAGACTAGTGAAGAAATGGGAATCTCTGTAAGAGGCAGCAGTCAACCTTGGCTGGTGTCATGACACCACAGTTTAATTTTCTGCCAAGCCTTGTGCCTCATACTAGAACAACTCTCTCCATGGTGATCGTGACTCTTATTTGGGGTGATACTAACTTTGACGTTTTGGGGTTGTTGCAGCACAGCAGTATGAGCAGGCATTGTGTACGCCATTATAACCTGACACAACCAGACAAAAATATGCATATTTGCTGCATCCAAACTGCAGTCCCAGGCGAGTCTCTTCATTTCTTTCTGTGTGCCGTTTTTCAGGTGCTTGTGAAATAGAGGGAGAGAATTGTTGTATACACACATTTGAGTGTGTGTTTAGCAAGCACTAGAGTAAGCTCCTGTTTTAGCAAAAGGTGTCTTTGACAGGCATCCTGTCAATAAAGAGCTTTGAGACCCCAAATCCAAGTCAATAAGAAACTGAGTTAGTGGGCTCCTGTTGGGAAACCTAATCCCTCTGTCTGTCAAACCACTTTGCAGAGTCACTCCCATGTCTCACTTCCATGGTAACATAATGATGATGATGATTTCCTACCTATTATTTGTGCTACTGCACTAATGTATATGTTGTAATATACACAATTTTCTGTTCAGGGAAAAAACCCTGTATAAAGTGAAACAGCCACAAAGAGAGGAACAGCAGGAGGAGGGACAGTCTCCCTCTGAGTCTGGAGCAAAGACACACAGCAGTCATTGTAGCACATAAGGATGTTCTACCACCCACAGCTGACAAGCATCCATATCCCTCAGTATTTAAATGCTGCAGGAACTGCATAAGCTCACCCAGCACAGGTGAGATCCCACCAGAATTCAATCAATTCATTCAGGATTTAAAAAAATTAAACTGGAAAAAGAGTCATGGGTCTCACTTAGATGGAATCCCTGGACCTACTCCACACCTTCAGAGGTGGGAACCAGTTGAGTCACCGACCATCCCCAGACTCGTCCCACTCTGGGGATGAACTGTGTGTAGTCAGTGTGCAACAACTGAGCCCTGGAAGCCGTGCTCAACTGCCCCCCCCCCCCACCTCTGGCTGTGTGGTGTAGGACCCAGCAGAACCCAATTCCAGATTCGTAACTACAACCGTTGTTAAAAGCAATGACTCCATAGACAGTCATGGAGTGCGGGCAGTAATGTAGCATTTTCTGGACTCATTGCATCTTTGTGGTGCTGAGTTCAAAGCAATATTTGGCTTCATATTTTGACTCGAGTGAACTATTCTATCAAATCTATCCAGAATCTCTCCACTAAAATGTCACTAACTATTTACTGGGTGATGTGGACATTCAAACTGGACTCCATTTAGCTGGCACTCTACAGTTTAATTCACATCCAGGTTGTGTTAAATAGTTTAATCAGTTGCCATGGATATCTAAACAACTAAAATTTTTCTCCAATAATATAACATACTGAATATCAAATAACACTAGATTTAGCAATTCCTGCAGAACTTGGGTAGAAGAGATAAGCTGAGCAGCGCCAGGGTGCGCCACGTGGGGTGTTTGGGCCAGGCTCCATGCCACGCTGAATGGAAACAGGCAGGGATAGGGTGTGGAGCACCAAATACGCGGGGAAAATCAGCCAATGGGTCACAAGGGGGGGCATTGTGTACATTTACATAGTGTTATTGTGGACCGCATATCCTAGGTCATCGCAGCGTATCGCGATAACTTGCAAGAATTCCCGCATTGTGGTTTGATACCGGCAAAACGTAAAGACAACAGCCATCCAGTCCGGGTCTTACAGCGCACCCCCTACAATATTTGATAATGCCTGTACCTGAATAAAAAGTGCCATTTAAATCTGGCGGCAGGCTGACATTACCTTGATAGCTAGAGCGTCCTATTGCGAATTTGACGTCAGCCAATCTGGTATGAAGGGGCGCTTTATAATTTAGTCAAGGGTAGAGCAACGGCCCCATCTAATGACCGTATATGCGCATAACACACACACATACATTTGAATGATTGGATATAAAGTAATCAGTTACAGACGAAAAACATGATAAAACATTTTTTTACCGACACCGATACCGATTCCAAAGGTAGACCTACATTATGAGGTTTGAACAAGATTTTTTGGAAAAAGTGCGTGGGACTAGTTGCGTTGCAACCTTTTAGGCACAATAATAAAAATTAAAAGAAGAATAATAAAGAGTTTCCCACAATTACATTATACTACATTATAATAGGGAATGTTCTAAAGGCTTCCTGTGATGCCAGGGTTAAACTAGGTGATGTACTGTCAAAGTAAAAAGGTAAAAATCAACAAGCATGTCTTCTATATTACAGAGCAGCGTGAAGTAAATAAAAAATAAAAAATTATGTGTGACAGATGCATTTGTTTATACTCACTGGTGGATCTTGGTCCTGTGCAAAGACAGTGGTTATTACGGTTCCTTTCTCTGCATTAGGCGCCACCATGCCCTTATATAGGCCTTGGCTAAATACAGGTGAGAAGTCATTCATGTCCTAAAAGCAAAGAAGAAAAAAAATAAATGTAAGGATATACTATGCAATGGGTGATATTTGTAACCACGGCTGATCAATTACATTGCAGTAGAGTGTAAAAAGGTTTCAGCTCAAAACATTACAGAATGTTCAGAAACACTGTAGATTAGATGTCATGAAAAAAGGATAATAAATGTATGAGTGTATTATACTACTGCTTTTGCTGATTCTGTCTTTAGGCTAAAACAGTCATATTGCAGCAGTGCAGATGTGCAGCTGCTGCTTTGTTTGACTGTGGATTCAGACAATTTTTGCTTCCTACAGTCAGTATGTATCAGTATGTTCACTACTTTGTCCTTCAAAAGCCATGAATCTGAGCGGATGAATCCCAAGTGGATGAACATCGTCATCACACATACAGTAAACATATGGGTTTGTGTTTTTTAATTTCCACAGCCTTGTGTCGTTGCAATAAAAAATATCACATTAATATACCTAATAATAAGACATACACATAGCCAGATGAGCTTATTGTCACTGACATGGAACTTATATTTAATAATCCCTGAAGAAATAATATAACAGTATGAATCACAATGTTATGGTATAACTAGGGATGTCCGACATTATGGTCCTACCGATATTACATAACATCTTAAAATATCGTTTTTTACATACCATGCACATATTATACATCAGCTACTTCTCCTCTCTCTCAAAATGTCAAATTCAAGGTAAAGTTTTTTAGATATTTTTGTTATAGAGTCTGTAAGTTGCAGGACTTTGAAACCAACTGTTAATACCTGAATGCATTCACAGCCCAGTTGTCCGTCGTTATTTTTGTTTAAAAAAAAATGGTATCGGTTAATATCGATATCAGAAGTTAAGAGTTTGAAATATCAGATATCGGTAAAAAACGCCTGTATTGAACATTCCTAGTTATAACAGTAGGTGATAGCAGTCTGTATACCTTATTCAAAAAAAGAAGATAGCAGTACTTGGCAGCATTTACTTACTATTTTCACACCAATCTTGCTTAATACAGATGGATAAACAGTGCCTGATAAGAAGCTGTAAAAGGCAGTAATGTCAGTTTCTCTTCTTATGCTGTGCTTCACTAAGCTGATCGGCCAATCCGAGTGGCCTCTCTCAACCAATGGGTACGCTGTGAATACACTGGTTCAATTACATTTCGGACAGGGGATCAGCTAGTTGTGTTTTCACGGCTAACTATGTAAGTTTCTTTCTTTGAAACGAACAATAACCATACAGATATAAAAACATGCTAAAGCAACTTTAAAAGTCCAAAGATTTAAAACTCAGGACATGATATGTGGGGAAAAAAAAGACAATGTACTGCTGGCCCTTATAATTGCAATGATCTAGCTTATGTTTCTTTACATTAAACTCCCCTTAGAACCGAAAGAGTTTGATGAGATTCAGCGATTCTCTGCTTTCCAGAACTTAACATCACCGTCCCCTTTTAAATAATGCACAGCAGATCCCTACTGCATTGTGGGTCCGCAAAGAAATGGAATCTTGTTAACTGTGTAACCCTTACTTTCCTTTTTAAGAATGAAATCTCTGTGAGGCATTCACATATCTCTCAGAAACAGCTTACCTCTATAGTATAACTGCTGGAGCCTGATGTTCCTTTCTATTGACTTTTCCCTTTACTTTCCACTGTTTCGCCTGAGCCATAGGCATAGGCAACCCTATCTGTTCTATAAACTCAGTGGTGGAGGGCAGCCTCCCTTTGATCTTTACACCGGGTTTTGTGTTTTCTAGCAGAAAATCTATGATCCAGCTCTTGCTTTGAACAACAAAGCCTAATCCTTATACTGCAAGTGTGCACAAGGCGTTGTGTACGAGATGCGGCGCACACACGCACGCATACACACACGTGTTTTCTTAAAACGCGCATGTACGACGTGTGCGCACTTATGGCATTGTATCTTCATCAATTCACGCACACTCACAGACAAACACAGCGGGTGTCTGTACATTTCTGAAGTGCAAGAATAGAAGAAAAGGTTTGAGGGACTAATTTGGAACAGCGAGATGTAGAGGACACTCAATCCATCATTGCAAGGCATGCGACAAAAGAGACATCGACAGAACAGTACAAGGAAAAATCAAACAAGTGACTTCAAATAACCCTCTGGAGTTGTTATATGAAGAAGGTAGTGGCATCAACTCCATCTCAGGTTCCTGAGAAAGCTGTGTGAATCCATTATGTTTATTCTAATGCATGTCTGCCATTTCAAATAGACAGTGGTTTGATATCAGTGGCCGCACAATGCCTTTTCCCAGGTGACAGCACGAACACTGCAACAGAGCTTGTCCTTACTGGAGGACAAATTCTCTACAGGTAGTCAGACCACGCGGTGAGCATGCTCGAATAAGCTTAAGCATTTCCTCCCATTTAGTGTTATATAGGAAACTTAATTCTGCAGACTTGTCACTATGGGTTGGACTGAATTCTTACATAGAGATAAATGTGCATGCATCTGAAACACTGAATTACTTACAGGGTGAAAACACACTCACACTCACACACACGCACACACACACACTATACACATGAATAGTATTACAACACTAGGTGGCTAATCCTGTCGCTGGAATTCAGCTGTTAAGCTCGTGAAAGGTTGGAAAGGGAACACAAGCTCCTGAAAAACCTGACATAATTGCTGTCACAAAGCTAATGAGTCATTCAGATCTGGAAAGCGCTGTGTGCAAGGCAGGAACACCTATCTATCATTTCTCTTTGTCCTGGTGATGTTGCGAGGACACGCAGGCCAAGAGGTTAAAGCATGTTTCACAAAGGAAATTCTATCAGCTTTCAATCTGAATGGTATACCACTGAATTACACAATAGCAGACAAGGTGCATTACTGTATAATATGACTTCAATATGCTCTCGAACTGCAGTTTATGTGAGCAATTATACCAGTACAATTGCTAATGACTCACCACATTGAAGATAGAGGGAAGGAGAATAAACCACTGGGGGTTCTAGTGGGCTGGCTCATGGGCTCTTACCGTGATGCGGACCGTGACTGTAGCTTGCCCTGGAGGCATGACCCCTCTTTGGTCCACGGCTTCAACCTGGAAAGTGTATGAAGGCCCTATGCCCATAGAGGCCAGGCCCTCAAAGTCCAGGGTCTGCAGCACAGCCAACTCCCCAGTGACAGCATTCAGAGAAAACAGTTGCCTGGCCAATTCAGTCTTGATGTAATACGTGACACTGGAGAAGAGGTCTGGGTCCATCGCCTGTAAAGAGGAGGAGGAAAAGGTGAGGAATGAGTAGGAAAAATAACTATAGTACATTGTAAGGGTAGGAGAGAGAGAAAAAACACTGGGACCCTAAATATATGTATAGAGGTACAGTCTAACGTGGCTGATGTGGGGTAGTGTGGGGTTAGGGTTATGAAATATACATATCTATTTTAATTTTAAAATGTAATGCTGCAGGGATCACTTTGATCAATCATTATAAAATAATTCTAATAAGATTATAACACAAGGAAGCGGTCCCCATATATAGACCTCACTTGTGGTCTTCATTGCATTAAATAAAATAAGTTAGAGTAGATAGTGGGAGATTAGATACAGTACATATGTAATATAGTAATATCTTTTTCACCTGAAATACAGTCAAAAGGAGATGTTTTACAATTTAATATCAATACTACTTGTTTAATAGTTGTCCTGACAATTCAATAAAAACGACACATTAGTCAACAAACTACATGTTAAGGCAGTTCACTGAATAAGTACAAACACTGACCTACTGGTGATGCAAAAGGAGAAGCCGGATGACCAATGAATGAACAACACCACCCCCTCAAAAACTTGAAAAAGTATTTGCTTTTTTAACATTTTCAACTCTGAGTCATCAAAGTAAATGTGAGTCACGGTCAACTGCGACGACGCACAACTGGGCTGTAAATGTATTCACCCCTTTCCAGACTCTATACCGTCTCACTTACACTCATTCATTTAGAATGTCATTGTCTCTGAGATTAACGGTATCACTATGCCGCTGCCACTCACACCACCTCACTGACATCCCCCTGCTTCTCATCGCCCCCTCAGGGTTTATCCTGCTCTGAGAAATGTCGCACATTGTGGCAGGACTTACTCGCTGCTCTGCTTTATGTTTTCTCTGCATATACAGGGATTCCCCAGACTTTGCTTTACTCAATGCAAACATGCGCTGACATGTGACAGTGTTGACGCTATCCAACGACGAAAAAAAAAAAAAAACATTTCTGAATTATATTAATGTCGTCATGGAAGATGTAAAACAATCCTCTACTAAAGCCTGCGTATGACTTGAAAAATCCAGCTTACGTCTTTTTCTGTTTGAGTCTAAAAATGCCCAGAGATCTGTCACGACGGGAGAAAAAAGCTACTTTCTGCTGTGTATATAGGCTGTGCATGTTCCTGTCTGTGTAAATGTTTCCATCTGGAAGAATTTGACATTTTAAACGGCAAGCTAAAAGATGTTAAGTGTATGTTGTTTGAAGTACCCGTCATGCATGTTGTAAAGGAGGATAAGCATGCAGCATATGGATGAAGGAACGAAAGTACTCACACTTAGCTTCAGCACCACTGTTCCCACAGGGCTGTTCTCAGGTACATTCACCACATAATTTTGTTGGGAAAATACTGGGCTGTTGTCATCAATATCCAAGACCTGGATTGAGAGGGTCAAGGTGGTCCGACGTGGGTCCACTGCCCCATCTGAGGCCTCTACTACCAGGCCATACTGGCTCTGGAGCTCCCGATCAAGAGGCACCCGTGTGTAGATGCTGCCATTTGCCGAGATTATAAACAAGTCAGGATGATTCACGATCCGATACCGCACCTGGCCATTAGCCCCCGCATCTGGATCTGTGGCCTGAGTAGACACAAAGTGATCAGAGGGCTTTGTTATGATAAGATGTGACTGCTGTTTGACCACAGTTTCTAAAACTTGCATTTTTCTATCATGGTTTTTTAAACAATCAAGATTAAATACAGGCAAGCTCCCAGAGCAAGTCAGTGAGCTACAGTGACCATTATTAATTACACCTGCATATCAGGACTCGTTTGAGTGGTGGTCTGTGCCAATGCAAACTGAACAGGAAGACAGCATAAAAAATAACCTGCACCATCAGATGGAAATTTAATTGCTTAATGTGGCAATGGCCATTATTGTACAGTGAACTCAGAGAGTCCATATGCTGATAAATTCTAGTTTATGAGCTTGCTTATTGAAATGTCAATAAAAAGTCATCAGTGAAGGCCTGTTCCCCCCTAAATAACACTGAACTGACCAAAATGAAACACAAGGAGTCCATTTGCATACATCAATATCAGCAGAGCGAGGCATATTATTCACATATTCACAGATAAACTGCATGTGAACAACTGATTTTAAAAATGCAATGCAGAGGTGATTTCCTCTAGGCAAACAGCAGCTGTTGTAAGTTTGACATGATCCATTACATGATCCATTAAAGCTTGGCTTTATCTTAACGGCTAACATATTTACAGAGGCTTCAGCTACAAAGCCATGCAAGCTACAGTGCTGCAACCCAGCTGAAACAACTCCTACACATTTGTGTCTCGTTTCCTCTTGTTCATGTTGAGATAGCAGCCTTTTATCCCAGGCTAGAGTCATGAAATGGCAGATTCAGCCTTTAACAGTGAATTAAAACTGTGAGTTTAAGAAAGAAACATGGAGCTTTCATGTGATGCTGTAATCATTCCTCTAGGGGTAGAAATGTAATTTGCTTAACAAAATGTTATTCCTGTTTGGATACGACAGGTCCTTATTATGTTTACATTGTAATTGGGAACTGGGAGGGAGAGAGAGAGAGAGAGAGAGAGAGAGAGACAGAGAAATGGAAGAAGGTGTGGGCAGAAAAAAAGTAGAGAGGAGAGAGAGATCAAGCGACACTGCATCTGTCAGTTTGGTAATAATGCCTCAACCTCAAGAGAGGGAAAAAGAGTCCTATGAGAAACAATGCGAGGGAGGGGAGGACACACATTCAGTATGGTTGCTGAAAGCTGCCATCAATTTGTTTGTCTGACTAATATTCAAAGCCAAGGCAAAAAAGAGGACCTCAGCATTACGCTTCTGAAGAACAGGCCACTCTGTTTAGCCAACATGTCAATATGTTCATGGGGATCACTACGTTTCTGCAGTGATTATGCACTAAAAATATATTTCAGGCCCTGCTGCCTTGTGAGAGATGCAATCCAATTAATTCACAGCCAAATAAAATTAAATGATACATTTGCATATGTCTGTAGTCTCCTGTAGAGAAAGTAATGCATGTAGACCTGCAGCAGCAGACAACAGGCAGTCATAATAAAAAGCCAGGGCTGTATAAGTATTTTGCACTCACCTCTAACTTATAGCTAAAGATTTTCATATATTGAAGCTGTAATTTTGAGAATCTCTGATAAGCTTTTTAAATCACTATCCACCAGGTGAACCCTTTATTGTGAGATATTGGTCAGGCTTGGTGCGTCTACAGCAGGAATACCAGAACATACTGTAGCTGTTTCCACCACAAAAATAAGCCTCTGCAGGTAAATGCACCTGCAGAAATTAGAAAGAGCTGTTGAAATTCCAGAGCTGTCTGTGCTATACAGGCTGTTCACTAGACTAGGCTTGTTTTTCCTTTTGCATTTCAAAAAACACATTAATGCTTGATATAAAATTAAATTAGCCACTTACAATTCTGTATGCAAAATGTTGCATTGTTGCAACCTGAGCACAAGTAAACTGGAAGTGTTGTCAATTGTGATAACATAGCAAATAGTTTCCAGTCTATGTGTGTATAATACGAACAGGTGTGTTTCGGGCTAGCACTAAGCAGTAAGCACTGTTATAGATTTGCATTCAGTCCTCTCACTGCTGACAACTGCTGGAAGCTTTATGTTTGACTGTATTATTACTCCCTAACTACAAATAAATTCAAAGCAGCACAGCAAATTTGAATTGATTGTAATGCGAACTAATGAAGAGGGCAAAGATAGTATCTTAATTCAAGCAGTCAGTTCTTTCATCTGTCAGTGGATTCTATTTCAGTGATGCAAGTGACAGTGAGTTGCAGGCTACAGACTGGTATGGTCAACATTTGCTCACTGAGACAAACGTGTATCAATCATGTACTGAAAGTTCCTGAAAAACTTTCACATCAGAAGATGTTATTTAGGCCCACAGAAAGAGAGATAGTTGTTACAGAGCATTTGTCAGCCTTTCAGGACGAGTGATGAAACATAGAGAAATACTTAAGCGGTATACGCTGAGTGACGATGCTCCGGCTCTAGAGCTTCTTCTGTTTCCTTTTTGTTTTGTTTTGTTTTGTTACCAATGGCAGTTGAGAGTTTGGAAAGTTGTCAATGTCAGGTGTGTCTCCCAGTGTGCAGAGTGAGCGACAGCGTCTCATTTCCTGCACACTTGCCGATACAAACCATTAAAGAGCAGAGTCCTAATTTTTAAAAGATCCTCAGGCTAATTTCATTAACATTAATTTAATTACTACACAACAAACTAGTTATTAACCTTTTTAAAAATGCAATCATTCTTATGGATGAAAACAGTGGTTTAGAGGGTTAAGGGGAGACAATGGGAGATGAATATTGGCAAGTAATTGTTTAGCCTTAATTGACTTAATAATCATCACAATAACACCATCTTGTCTCTGTGTAACATAACTTAAATTTGGGCATTTACTTGGTCTAAGAACTAAAACCCATCTCCTGAAAATCGTGTCTCTAAACAACTTAAAGCACTGACAGCAGCTAAATTCAGTTTCTATTAGTCAAAAATACACTGAAACTGAACGTATCCCCTTTATCTGAGCTGTCAATGTAAAAAGAAAGAAGAACTTAGTTAATTTCTAATTACATTTAACACAAAAACATATTTGTAATTGCAGTTTAGCTGTATAGTAACATGTTTTAGGAGACAGGGTTGATTGATTAAGTCAATAAGAGCATAATGGTTATAGACCCAAGTAAATCTGGGTGTTGTCGGCATAGATACCGTGAACGGTCTTTCTTGCACAATTTAGTAAAAAGTTCAGCAATAGAAGGCTTTCTGTATACAACAATCAGCGTGAATGTGATAATGTGTCATTTGTAAGCTTCTTACATAATCTAATCTAATGTGCTATTCGGTGCACAGATTTGTTCCTAGAATATGTAGCTTATTTCCTCTTCCTATTATATGAAACAGTACCACATTGGAAAAACAACAACACTGCACCCCTCCTTGATCAGCTACAAGAGGCTAAGCTGTAGCCTCTCTGTGTGCATGTGCATGGAGAGTAGGATTGTGTTGAGCTAAGTACTTTAATGTACTTTTCTTTTCAGTCAGGAAGGCACAGCCTCAGATCAAGTTGGCAAGGGGCCAGCTGAGAAAACCCTCTGAGGCAGGACAGAAATGGGGAGAGAGAGAAACAAGCCCCAGTCTCACTTTTGGCTGCGTTTCTAAGGAAACACTTGAGAGTGAGATTGAAGGTAGCTTTACTGCATGCAAACAGTAAACTTCCTTCATGTCCTTTTGTCTAATTTCACAGCTCACAAACTTACAGCATTAAATGGTAGTCCATTATTACCCAAGGAAAAATGAAAAGGATGCTTATGAATATGAGATGTATATATCCTGAAAGCTGACAAATGTAGCTGCCGTCAGACAGCCTGTTTACTTTGAGAATAAATACAAGGACATGACAAGAAACAGTTACGCCACAGAAAAAGATGATCAAATTCAAACATAACTGACGATTTTCTACACGTTTACATGCTAAAAGTTTAAATCCATTAAGACATTGAGCCACATCAAAATTTGAGAGATGCCTGCACAGACACTTTTATCAAATGTATTGCTTGTGCTATATTTGTAATTATTTCCCACCCTAATAATTATATTTTATTTTCTGCATCACATCACGAAGGACTACCTGGGAGAATCCCCCAATCTCCTGCATATCCTACCAAATTTTATCCTTTGAAACTTGACTCTCAAACCTAATTGTACAGAATGTCACATCTACGTTTCAAAACAGTTGAGAATGAATTTGTGAAGTGAAACTGTAGAAGCAACAGAAGCTGGATCTTACTGCCCATGACTTCTGGAAGATTCTACAATGCATGAATAATGACGAAAGGATATCTCCTTTTATAATTGCATGATTAAACCACTGACAAACATCAGGCCAATTAATCTGCAGTGGTAATTAGAAAAACCTGGCTGCTCTGTGGAGTGGAACCAGCCCATTGACCATGGATAAGGCTTTGGGTGACCAAACAAGATCAAAACAGAAAAATCACAGGTAATTTTTTTAAATGGGTAACACCGATTAAAAATGATGTACAGCTGTGATTGTGTTTTGTACACATCTGGTAACGGATGTGATCCTGGTGACTGATAAAAGGCCAGTTAAGTGTTAATGTTTAAAAGACCACACAGACAACCTTTTTTTGCTAAAGTGTTATACTTACCCTGACTTGTCCTACGAACAAGTTGGCCTGTTCTTCTTGCACAGTAAAATTAGTCGGTATTGTGAGGTTAAACACAGGGTCGTTATCGTTGACATCAGTGACCACTATGTTCACAGTAGTAGTGGATGTCTGAAGGAAAAAAAACCAAAACAAAAATTATTATGTTATTCAGTATTTCTCTATACTGAGTATCAAAATAAAAGTGCCATAAAAGTGTCAGGATCTTAATGCATTTTGATATATTTTTTTTATTTTTGAAGCCAACTTTAAAATACAACATATACCAAACACTTTTTGTGATAATGTTAATTATTCTACAAAAGTCTAAAAACATTAGAATCAAACAAGATTGCCAGCTAAGCAAAGTGATAAGTGGTTTTAGGAAGTACGTTGGACTCACAGATGAGTTGAGAACAAAAGTCTTTTAATATTAACTGCAACTTTTAAAAGAAGACCATTATATTGGGCCCAGGAAATAAGTGACATTTCAAGCTGAGAACTGTACATTTTAAAAAGGCAGCTTTGGTTTGCAGTGAAAATGCCAACCACCATCCAGGTAAATGGTTTACTCACAGTAAACACAATTTTATTATTCCTAAAGTGTGGAAGTTAGGAGGTAGTAGGTACTGCTGTCGGAACATAGCAGGTTTCCACCAGAAATGTTGTTAGTGGAAGTAGTAAACTATAATTTATTTCAGTGAAGTCCACTTTCCTATAATATGTGTTGCAACAAAGTGACCCATTACACCCACGCAATAGTTCCTAGTTTAGGAAAAACATAAAAAATCCTACAACCCCATTACATAAAAAGCAGCACTTCATTGGAGAAAACAGCTCAGCAGCTACATATAAAAACAACACAAGTATTTTGAAATGTCAAGTTGTCAGTCATTCTTCTGTAGTGAGAGACTGAAACGTGCATCATATTATATAACTTACTTTTATTTTACGTGTTAAGCTGTCCTTTAATAATGTACAGAAGGATTAAGAATTTGTTATAACATATGATTAATGACATCAACATAAATTCACCACAGCACTTGTAAAAGGAATGATCAATGAAATCTGTGGAGGAGTATGCCTTTAAGCACTTACGTACCATTAGTCATACGTGAAATTTGAATGCCAACATTTACTCTTTGTATGTATTAGATACAGAAACGCATTCAAGGCAGAAACACTCAATTTATTTGCATATAATATTATTGAAACTGTACAGGCCTTCTTCTCTCACATTAGGGGATATGTACTCATTAAACTACTAAGTACAATCTGTACAAGGTTGTAAGACTGTGAAATCCTGTATCTTTGGTATGAAAACATGGGATAAAATGTGTTACATATCCTTCCCTCTGATGAAATTCTTTAATTGCATCAAAATAGGAAATTTAGTCAAATTTATATAAACGCTGACATTGTAGAGCACAAGAACATGCTTGTTTACAATCATATTATGTTTGTGTGTATTTTCTATATTATTCCTGACTTGATATCAAAGCTCAGTGGGCAAAGCAAATTCCCTCCCCTGTAATTTGAGTTGTTCATCTATGGCCATTGTGTACCACTGTACACTGTTAACCCTCAAACAATGACACAGTACACACTCTTACGGTACAACTATAAATCAACATTGAACAAATTGCTGCATGTGCATCTCTAATCTCTGCACTGGGATGAAGCTGTATGTGAATAATGGTGTAAAGGTTATCCCTTGGGGGAGGAAATATGGGTGGGCATGGGAGGAGTTGGCCCTTGCAAGAAAAAAACAAAACAAAAAAAAAACTTCCCAGAAGACAGCTGTTTGAAGTTGCTCAGGCAGATGAGATATTCAGCCGCACAACATGAAGGAAATGACCTAGTTAGTGTCACCTTCATCTTACTGTCCACTGGGAATCCCTTCACTATTGTTGTTTTCTTTGTTCAAGCTTCTGAGACGTATATAATCAGTCCTTTCATGTACGAATTGACATGGCAACCCATGCTGAAAACCATCACACTCCCTGCCTCTTTCGCTTATTCACTGCTAAAATGGCAATGCACTGAAAGAAGAAGCAGATCACTGTCTGTGTGGCGATGGGATGTACTGATTTGTCATTTCACAGAAGACCTGAAGCCTAATTATCATCCCCATCCTAGCGTGGGAGTTCTTATCAAAGCCAAAACTCCTGCCTCTTTGGCTATGGAGTGTGATTAATGAGTATGCTGCTATTATTTATTTAATATATAAAAAAGAGAGCTGTGATGCTTTGTCTTCTGTCCTCACTCTCTAAAAGACCCAAACATGCGTGATGGTGTTTTGCCTATAACGTGACAACTCTAACCAGAAATTGCTCGGTAGAAAGGCTGCCAGGAGTCATGTACTGAATTGTCTTTAAGGGGAAGAAGAAAAACTTCATCCAGCATAGGTGAGAATCTGGGATTCTGATTATTCTATGACTGTTGAGTGTGTGTGCCTGTAAATGTGCCAGTAGACTTTTGCACAGACTACAGTCTACTTTCTGACAGAACGGTTGCACTAAAGTAAAGTATTAATGTCATTATCATGAATGCAATACCAATACCAACATACGACCATTGACTATACTCAACAAGACGTAGTTCTAAGGTAAAGCATAGCTTGTTATAGTTACCAAGGTTTTGCACTAATTGCACATCCAAATCCCTGGCGTCCTCCGCCATTTCTCAGCTCTTTTCGTCCCCCTCCTACTGTGCTTATTTTGATCCTTTCCCTCTTTCCAGTCTTCCTTCCTAGTAGCCCATTTCATCGATAAGGTTCCTCAGTTTCACCCTCCTACAATCCTTTACAGCGCCTCTTTCCCTCATTCAACTTCCTTACCGTTGTGACAGCATTTCTTTCTAGCTGTGACATTTAGCCCACATGAGCCAGTCTGTAATTTACTTTGTGGACAAGACGTTCGGTACACACAGACACATGCTATACAGGTAAAGGGTGCTGGTTTGTACAGACCATCCATCAATATTATGACAAAATCCACTAGCTTTCGGTTACTTCGTTCTGTGAGGTGAAGCCCCCAACTTACACTTTATTTCCTCTTTCCTCTCTGACCCTAGCATTGTCTCAGACCTAACTGTTACACTCTCCTTTAGCACTTTAGTACGTGTTTGGGATACTCACAAATACACACAGCATGTCTACAGCATACCTGCTTCTCATACAGCTCCACTTGACCATCACTTGTGGTCTGCCAACAGATAAGAAGGAGCTGTACAGGAGCTGTTTATGCGTACGCAGGTGAGAGGGGAGGAATTAACATCACTCTTTAGACAGCTCATCAGCTAATGTTCGGTACCTATCACGCACAGCATCTTTAAATGGAAAACACATTTCACTTGCTTGGAACAGAGACAGCTGCAAAAACTGAGCCAACAGAGGTGAAGTCTAATTAAATTAACACGGTTTATATGATTATCAGCTCTGGGTGCAAGACAGAGCAGCCAATATTCACTTCCAGTTATAGTGTCGACTGTTTCTCTAGGCTAAGTTGCAAAGACAGCTCTGTGAATGTACACTCTAAATAGGCTACTGCTCAAGTACTTGTTGATACAATGTATACTGATTTATGCTACTACAATTTCTTTGTCTTGGTTAGTAAAACTTGTCTAAGAAGACGGCTGCACAACGTTCTCTGTCGTAAGCCTGGGAAAAAAAACTGATGTCATAATGTGTCGGGATTCAGCATCAGGCAAATTTATAACAGAATACATGCATTTCAAATTGGATGTGGTTGCTTACTAAACATGGGGGGGCTAAATAAAAGATTAAAAGGTTCTGGGAATTGCAGGATTATGTGGATGTTGGATATTTTGCACCATTGAAACAGAGGAAGCATTAAATCACTTGAACAGTCTTTTAGGAATGAATGTATCTAGACTAGCAACAAATCTTTCCAAACCAAAGTGTATGTGCATATAAGAAAATTATACAGCCCATCATGAGTAATTGCAGTTACTAATGTGCAGTTTATTTGAAATATGGTTTTCTAGCTTAAACTAAAATACTAAAATACACACCAACTAAGTATGTTAACTAACTATGTTGTCACTATGTAATATTTCACTGGAAGATGTAAAAATCAACTTGCACTCCAAAACCTGAACTAAGCAGACACGCCATCAGGACCAGATGTGAAGAATTTTAACCTAATAAACCAAAAAAAATCACAATACTTCTAGCTCATGCTGCTGTAACTCAGCATGCTTTTTGCTAGTGAACACATATGAATTCATTTAGACATTCATTGCAAAGACGTAACTTGGTCAGTCAACTTAAGTTTAATCAAAAGGGAAATAATACAGATAATACAAAAATCATCAGTACAGAACTCAATAATTTAGGAAGAGGGTAGGTAGACAGCCCTTTTTAATCTGGTGTGACACTGCTTTGGAACAAAAAAGTATTGCTTCTGAGTCCTAGAGCTACCAGAGAGTTTATGAATCTGTGTCAAAATCACAAAGTATCACACTCCGAGTTCAAACGCACTATTAGATTTTCAAGGATAATGAAGCGCTTGGGTTCAGTGAGCCAAATTTCTGGGCTAATAAAATTGTGCAAAAAAATATATTCTTTAGCTAAATGTGTTCAAAATGTTTCAGGGTCATCAACCCTATGAAATCAAGCCAATAGCTTAATAAAGAAAGTTGTGCCTCACCCCTCCAGGGTGTCCATCAGAGGCAGTAACAATTAGACGATACTGATCGGTGGTCTCTCTGTCCAGAGGCTTACCCAGAAGTAGAAGGCCAATCCTGTAGTGAGAGGGTAACAGAGAAGCATTATACACTGCTATAATCTTACCAAATCCTTGTCAGTGTAAAATTAAGAAAAACGATTTAAAGATAAAATTTTAATGCTCCCACATACTGTTTTTGTACTTTACCTTTTACCTGCAAACAGTGTGCATGAACACAGCACACCGAAAGATTCATGTTTTCTTTCCAGCAGCCCTCCTGTGTATTCACAAGGTATAATTTGGCACTCTGGCGTTCCAAACACAAAGTGTGGATGCATTCCCAATCATAACGCTGAATTATCTTTGTTTGCACACACAGGCACACCAGACATATGAGTCAAAGTGCAGTCACAACACAAACAACTACGCACATAGCATACGCAAGAAAATTTCACTACCTAACTCAGTAGGGGCTCTGCCAAAACTGCAAAGTGAGGGAAAGACGAATGCATCTGTACGCACTGCTAGATTAATGCCTGTCGCAATTCCCCGCTGTCCCCTTGCTCCCTCACATTTCTAATTTAAAGCTCCTGTGACCAAACAGTCCAAGCATAACCTCACTGCTACTTCAATCCTGGCTTTGCTGCCCATAACTGTCAAACTACAGAGCTTCATCTTAAAACCTGGCAGGCAAATTAGTGCAACTTCGATTACCATTGTCTATTTTTCCAAACACTTTGCCCCCAGTGAACACATGGCTTCAAATCCAATACACCTGATGATTGGTGGTTCAAGAGGGCAAACACTTTCCAAAACACCATAAAAATGCAGCACACCATCTTCCTCCGGCTGCTGTGCTCAAGTTTATTTATACATAAGCACAAGCGTAGAAAATATCCCTCCCAGTGCTCGGTGAACTTGAAGGTAGAGCGAGCATGTGTGATAATGAAGATGTACAGCGATAATTGTCATAATTATGGTTATAATGATGATGATCTTAATGTTGACGACGACAAAGATTAGAATGATTAATGTCACTTAGCTAGCCTGGGGAGTTTGTTTTTTTTTCATGTCACTCGGGTGCTGAACTACACTTGAACGACTGGGTCGGAGTGGTTCACTGATCATGCGTGATAACATCCTACCTCCTCTCCCCAGCCACTACAAATGAAAAGATGTTGTCAGACAGACGGGATACTGTTAACAGCATCATCTAGAGTGGCAACAGTGGTGAGGGTTAGAGGCTATCCATCCCAGCTGCTATTTCATTCTGCTGAGATCATGTCTGTATACGGTGAATTAGACTTGATGTACATCAGTTCAGGTGGTATGAATGTTTTACCTGAGGTGAAGTTTAGTTAGATAAAGGGACTAGACTTAGCAAGTGCATCGAGACATCCAAGTATTGACTATATATTGATTCCACAAGGTGTTTGTGGATTTATTTAAAGCCTTCTCAGGTCAACAGCACTGTTTGTTTTCAGGGTGGAGTAAAAGGTCTACCTTCTCTTTTTCATTTTCAATGTCAATTTCACCCCGAAGCAGGACGATCAGCTGCCAACTGGATCAGAGAGCCACAAGGATGGCACTGGGTGAAAGTAACAAAGTTGGCTGAGCCTCTAGGTTAGATTTTGAGACTTTGAGATGTTACAATAAACATGCTTTGGCTTCAAAGGTGATGCAGATATCAAAGGGCAGCAGAGCATCAAAACCGTTGGACTGAAAGTGTAGATTTTCATATTGCTTACATTTAAATTGTAGCTGATCTGATTTAAAGATGAATGTCTTTTAAATCCGCCAGAAATTTTACACTCAAAGCGTGTCATTTATCATAAGGTGTCATTTGAACTGCAGAGACTATTCTACATTAACTACAGTATCTTTGACATTTTTTTACCTATTTTACCCAAATTATGCACCATACTATCACATCTGAGCAAAGCTACTATCAGCCACTAATACATATTTAGGCGATTATCGGGTGCATCCAGGACATTTCTAGTACTTGATTATATGCTTGTATAGCACCTGGTACCTGACAGACTCTCAGCTACTGATTCAGTAGTGCATCCTGTTCACCACCATAATAATGAGTGAATCTAAAGCATTTCCACCTCCCTCAGGGGAACCTGCCCCATTTATAGGGAGTTATAGACTGGAGAGCTCATTACTCATTATACAGTAGCTGGATTGAACCAGCCCCATATGTAGCCTCAATCTGAACATGCGGCAATGCAAAAATCTCTTTACTGAAACACACCAGAGTTCTGAAGGATTGGTAAATGAGACGGAGAAGTAGGTCTCTGGGTGCTTGATGAGTATGCAACATACAGACTAATTATTGCTTGATTCATCGTCTGCTAGAGTAGCACCTGCATGAAGTTATTATGTCGCTGGGTTTGTGAGAGCTTGTGATGTGATTGTAATAGTTCAACCACACAATGAACAAACTAAAGGAGAAAGTATCCATTTCAGCATTTGTATAAGGATTAAGTGAATACACTGGAGCAACAGCAGCAAAAGCAGCCCCCTATTGTTTCTGCTCACTTTATAGTGCCAAAATGAAACCATAGAGTAAATACCCCTACCTAAAAACAAACAATTTTAACACGGAGCGGAGCAGATTAAGAGTAAACAAAAGCAGGAATATAGTGCTGCAACAAAGCTTGTCCTTGCAAAGCTGAGAGACTAAGGATGCAGACAAAAGAGGCTTTAATCAATTAGTGAGAAACGTGTCTGGCAGGGTCCGGCATTTTCAGTCTCCCCACGTTTGTTCTCTCTATATTTGCTCCCTCATTCAAGGGATGGTAAAAAGCATTGACCACTTTAATATTTAATTTCCTTGCTTAGGATTAGTGGTTGAGTGAGGTAGGGTTTTTAAATGCTGATGTTGATTATTAGAGGCAAGGTAACATACATGTGTGCCTTTTACTCTCCAGGAATATTTTGTGCTTTATGCTGTGGCTTCTCCCAGACAGCAGAAATGACTTAGAATGGGACTGAGCTAGAAAAAAAGACGAGGTAGAACTATACTGTCATTCCAGTCACAGTCATTACCATCGGTTCAGTGCATGAGAAAATCTCATTGAGATTAAAATGTGTTGGGAAAAAATATATTGAGTGTGATTATTTCCTAGTTAGCGCTGTGTGTCAGCTGGTTGCTGATTTAATTGCCACATCTTTATTAAAAATACATGCCATCATTGTTTCCTTTTGAAATAAACAGTAGGCAACAGCAGAATGTTAATAGTATTTGGATAATACGTGAAAGGAACTTGCCCTTTTCACCCCTTAAGACCACTGAACATGCAAATCAAACCAACAAATCGCTGCGCTATACAAAAACACATATATGCGTAAGAATGTAGGAATGCATGAATAAATGTTCTTCAAAGCAAATCTGCCTGATTTTGGACAACACAAATAAAGCTTACGTGTCTAGGACATAACACTTCCAGCTGCACTCAAATGTCATGTATAGCATACAACCAAAAGGAAGAATTGGCGAGTAAGAATTATGACTATCATGTGCAGGCATCCCCCTTTCATTTACTATTTCGATGATGACAGTCACATGTTGCCAAGTTTGCCGCAGTGAATGAAGTAACGTGCATCAACATAATGTTGCCATTTGTTCACGCGTTGAACAACACAAAAAGCTTATGAAAGTTGTTCAAAACTGAGTTGCCCTTTTATCTCTTGAAGCTTATAAGTAAAATAAAGCTTTTAATAAACCAGCCACTCAACACAACAGCTGTTTCTTGTCACACCAATAAATTCTCAAACAGAGTGCCCTTGCACAGCTGTAATACGTTGCCAGGTTTTTGTTAGGTTAGTCAGACTGCAATCTAGCAAAAGGCTTAAGGTTATCAACCATACACTTATCCTTTTAGGGAAGCACTGCGTCAGATGGGACAGACTACATATAGCCTGCATGTAAACGGAGAAAAAACCTGACAGATACAAACTGAAACCTGCAAACAGACATTTTATGACTCCCATCTTCATCTTAGAACCATGTTGTCGAAGGACCTTATGAGTAAAATGCTGTTGATCAATAATTTACCATTGCCCATGCTTCCACACATGCACACAGCAGGCTTTCCATCTCATACAGGCTCGGGCAAAATGCCTTATGGAGCCCTTCAGAATTTGAAAGATTTCTAGACTTACGTTTCAGAGAGGTTGAAGACCTTCTGGGGATCTCCACTCAGAATGCGATATGTGATCGGGTCATTTTCTCTGTCTGTGGCCTGAGGAAAGAAGAGAAAACTTGAAGGTCACATTGTAACACTAAGGTTATAATATGTGGCAGTTCAACAGCAAGAATTCTGGACAAGAGTGAAGGGCAGACCCAGAAATAAAACAAGAATAAAGTGTTTGTTTGGTGTTGGCTAAAAAAGGATTGATGTCAACATTTCACCAGGTTGGGAACTGTGGCATCATGCTAAACCCTTGAGTAAATTCCACAATTTCATATTTGCTCGTGACTGTGTGCGAGTGCGTGTGTTTGTGGGTTAGAGACTCACCTGCAGATTTTGCAGAATAGCTCCTATCCTCATGGCCTCACTGACTTCAAGGTTGTAGGTAAAGAGAGGAAAACGTGGGGGGCTCTGGTTGTTGGGTGGCAACACTTCAATGTACACTGTAGTGATGGAACTCCTAGCAGAAAGAAAAGCAGACCTCAGTGTCAGTTGTGAAATGTTTATTTTAAATACATCCCTAATTATCACACAAAAGACTCCGGTTCATGATTTGTTTACGAGTGTGTAAAACCAGCATGTCTGTTCTAAGCTGCCACGGCAGCACACATGAGAATGGAACTGGCTGCTTTGATTATTTATTTATTCACCTGATGTTGCATCTTTGTAGAGCTGCAATAAAGGTAAATGTACAAATGTTAATCTGACACGATCAACATTTTTTCCCAGTACTTTGTGTGATTAGGGGGATTGGTAGCCGTAGTTGTTTTCATTAAAGTACTCGGTATAGAATGGTATCAAGGGCGGTATAGAATAAGAATAATTTATTTTTGGGCTCACAGCACCATTTCCAACAGCTTGTCATCTACTCCCCATCACTCAGTGTAGACTGTGTGTGCGTGTGTGTCATTTAGAAGTTAACCAATTATTGACTGTCAGCAAATTGAAATAAATGAGACCTGTAAAATGACATGCTGGGTAAGTCAGTCCTCTGCAAACTCAAGGAGATGCAAGGAGAAGTAACACAGTGGAAGCTTACAAGACTTGCAAAATACTAAAGCGCTTACCTTATAGGGAAGGGTTGACAGTTTTAATGTGATATGCAAAATAAAAAGGGGCAATGGTACTATACCTTCTCTGAGTCTCCGGTGCATTGTCGGAGGCCCTGACCGTCAGCGCGTAAGAATGTCCCACAGTTAAAGTGACACCTGGAGCCACTGTTATGCGTCCAGTGCGATTATTAATAATAAAATGTCCCTGGGCACCAGCCAGGATCTCATAAGTCACAAGACCATTCGGTCCTTCGTCAGCATCTGCTGCTGTTAACTGGGAAACAGGGAAAACAGAGAAACACAAACACGTCATGGAGATAATGCGTTTATGTTTTAACTGTACAACATGCAGCTCCATGTTTACTGAACCAGCTCCTGTTCTTAGCAGAGGTTTGTTACTGATACACTATTCTGCAATTAATTGATAATGGCCTTGGTTTAATCTATACACAGCAACACAATACTTCGCATTTAGCTTTAAGAATGAAGTCTTCTGAAACTACAACCTTCCCAGTGTTTCCAGCTAGCTGCTTAATCTTAATGATTAGAGTTCAAACTGGATGCTGGTTACATTCAAATGAGATGAATACAAATTTCTAGAAGGACAACCGCCTGAAAGTGAGATATCAAATAAAACATATAAACATATTATTTCTTTTGCTCTGTTATAAAATGCATTAACCAGCTACTATTACCTTCAAGCCATATATTTAGGGAATCCTGCTGCTTGTAATTATAAAGACTCATGGTATATTTGCCTTCATATCCTTTAGGCCTTGAAACTTTAATCCAAGTTATCCAGACCTCCTCTTTCACGCTACTGATGCTGGAGTAAAAGCTAAAGCAGCAGCATTCTCAGGGGGCCTACGGCTCTTGTAAACGGCTTATAAAAATCGGTTAAGCGGTCATACCAGACACTCTGTGACCCCTGGCCTCATTTCAGGGAGGGTGAAACGGCTGGTTTTTAAGAAAGATTAAACTTGACCTTTTCAGTGTCTGACATTTTTTTGGAGAGGCTGTGCTGAGAGGATAGATCAACTGAAAGACGAAAAGATCATGCGCTGAATGCCAAATCAGAGACAATAAAATAATGGAGCTATTCACATAAACGGATATAGCAGAATGAAATTAGGGTTTACATTTTTGAAGACACTTTTTACTGTGTGCGTTGATGCTCGCCTTATGGCATTGGCATCTTCATGTGTATGACACAGATGAAAAGAAGGGATAATGAAATCAAAACAGCATGTTAATAATCCATAAAAATAAGATCGATCTATGCCAGACTGATTAATGGTCATCACTGATGCCTACCACAATGAATTCAGTGCTTTCCTGATACCAGCTGATCTGCTGGATAAAAGGTTTTCTGGGCCTGTTCACTGAAGATAGAGACACAATCACTCTTACTGACTTGTCTGTCATTACTATAGATGAGACAAAGGGAATTGTTCCAGGGGTTTGCCTGTAAACCACAATACACTGCATTGTTGTGTTTATTTGCTTTTTGAGCATGAAAGAACGTGTGTGAGAGATACTCTGTACGATGGGGACAAAGACGGAGGCATAAAGCATAGTGCCAAAGCAAGAGAATAAAGGGGAAGGAGAAAGAAAAAAGGATTGTTGGATTGATTACCTGTAGTATTGTCTGCCCCGGCTGCATGTCTGTAAAGACTTCAACACTGTAGGAGACCTCAGCGAATGTGGGTGTGTTGTCATTGGCATCGATAACCAGGATGTTAACAGTTACTGGGGTGCTCTGCTGGACACCATCCGATGCCATCATCTGTAAACACACAAAACAGACAGGAAACTGAAGACAAGCTCACTTTGTTTTATTCAAGTTAAGTTTAGTGTTCCACTTGTCAGACATTAGTATGTTTCAATTGTATTTGTGCATGTTTATTTTTTATTGCCGTAATGCTAAAAGATTAGCAGAGAGAGCTTATATAGAGCTTGCCTAAAGGACAGCTTGCAAACTGAGGAAACTGCATGTTTGGATGTCCCTGGCAGCTTTGATTTCCACTACTTGGCAAACAAGAAAGAAAATGGACTAAGCAGAAGTGTAGGAGAGAGGAAAGCCAGCAAGAAATACATGTTTCTGTGGGGGAAATTGCTTCCCCCGAAAGTCAACCCCGCGCTGAAAAAGAAATGACACATCTTGCTGGTTATACTGTACATCAGGTGGGTGCCTTTAGTATTAGCTAAACATTCGCAGCGAAGGTGTTGCACAGAAACACAAGATAACGTTTACAACAGCAGCTTTTTTCTCTTGTATCAAACACAGTTTCTGTTCCCCAGCCAGGAGAGACATGCCAAGTTATTTTTTTAGGAGCCAAGGGGAAAAACAGATTTGGATTTACTGAGTCATCACAACTGTATGTATAGACACTCCAGCCTTATACTGTATGTGTTCTCACGTACCAACACACATACACAAAACAGATATAAACAATGTCATGCCTGCCTGTTGCTGCCTTGATCCCTCTCCTCCCCTTCCTCATCCACTCACGCACACACTGGCAGTAGGAAAAGTAACAAAACATAATAATCTTTGAGGCCTGATAATTATCTAAATTGGATCTGAGTGCCGTCTCTCTTCTTCCAGCCCATGACATATAGAGTAATTATACAATTAGTGTGATTGTAGCGTTTACGCAAAGACAAGATTTCTCTCATTATTATTGGTAAAATAACATAATCTCGATAGAAGCAAATGCACAACCTTCAAAGCCTCAGTGCATTTATTGAGTAAACATTGTGTTAACAAGCTTTTACCAACAATTAATAACATTCATTTGTAACATCTGATAATATGTCTATTAATCCTGCAAGATTTAGATTAGAAGAAAAACACATTACTTGTGTAGTAAACTGACTGTATACAACTAGTCAATGCCAATGCAGATTTTGTACACAAAAAAACTATATCATGGATAATTTCTCATAATTGTTGACATATATTTATTGGCTGATTTCACATAGCTTCTATGCCTCTTATTACATGTCAGCACAGGCTGCATAGCAAAAGCATAGACTGCTGGTTTTGGCACCAATACCCAGTCCCTTTAATGCTAATGTAAAATAAATGTGAATAATGTGAATAAATATACAGATAATATGCAAGTTAAATATGTATTTGACTCAGAGGTCATCCTAAAATGTATTTACTGCTCAGATGGTCTCTGGAAAACATATTCAGCAACAACCACTTGGCAGTAAGCATTGTCTTGTATTTTGGATTGATGAAGAGAAAGTTTCAGTGATAAAGACAACAATGCTGTTGATAAAAAAAAATCCATCTACAGTTCATCACTTTTGTGGCGGCAAGGAGCTCAGTGACAAGCTACTCCAGCGAGTATGTGGAACTTGGTGCTTGAAAAGCTTCAGTCATTGAAGCTCTTATACCTTGTTGTGAAGTAAAACAAACTACTTTATGCACACAAAGCACAAAAAAGTAAACTGCACACACACACAATAAACACATTATCCGTTCATAACGGGCTGATGCCCAAAGCATCTCCACCAACCCAACTACATCAAGTATTACAACAGAACCTACGGTAAACTGAATCATCACCATTCAGGGTCCCACAGAGCTCACTTTAAGCTCATTTTCTTCATGAACTAAACTGTTTATGTCAACGGAACAACAGTAAAGAAGAAGCTTAACTACAATGCAAACATAATACATCCTTCCCCTGACTGTCTCTGTGATGGAAATGTATAATTAAAGACTATAAGTATGATGGAAACCTTGATGTTCTGTGATGAATGTTTTCTTTTACATAATCTTAGTTATCCATAGACAGAGGACAATGTGGCTGATCTCAAAGAAAATATTAAAGGACACTGATTAACAAAGCCCCAAACAAAGACGATCCAAACAGATAATCCTGTTTGGGATTGGCTGACTTACCTGAGAAAGGCTGGATCTGTGCAGATTTTCGGAAAACTTCTTACCTGGTTTACTGGGTGAGCCCCAGTCATTGGGAATAGGCCAAAGCAACACTAATAGTGTATAGAAATAGTTATGACATTTCTGAACTATAAAGATTGGAAAAAGACACTGGTAGCAGCCAGAAGACTGAGGAGTGGAAATCCAACCAACAAGTAAGCTTCTTTTTAGATCTGTCAGCTGAAATTCCATCAGCAACACTTTGTGTAAAATATTCTTTTTATTGCATATTGATATCTGCTGTCAGACATAAAAGGTTTCTGAATTTGTAGGCGATTTAGTTTTTATCTAAATTCTGTTTTTGTGTAGACAGATCAAAGGACTTGGTACTGTTTTAGAAAAAGCAACTAGTAGTAGTAGTATGAGGCCTACCGTGAAAGTGTAGGACATCTGCTGCTCCCGGTCAACAGGCTTGACGAGTTTCAGGTAGCGGATTATCCCCAGTGGGGTCAGGCTGAATATGGCGGTGTAGTCGTTCAAGGCAATCGTCAGCATGGGGTCTTTCGTCTTTCAACAGAAAGACATAAAAAGAGGACACGTTACCATGGCAATCTGGGTGTTTCATTTTTCCTCCCAAGGCGCAGCTGTGTGGCTGAGAAATCCCATCAAACAGCATATTCTGATCTGCCAAAGAGTAATCGGCTGGCTGGACTCTTTCAGGTCTTCAGAAATTAGTGAAAAAAAGCTGAAGAAGATGGAATCAGGAATCAAAGACAGGAAATATCTTTTGCCAGAACACTGGCTCCCCATTACTGGTCTTGAACCATTTACCACATTAGGCAGTCACTAAAAACCATGGATTTTGTAGTGTGTAGGCAAACCAACTGCTTTATAAACTTGAAAAGACTATTTAAAAAGAGCCATTTACTAAAAGATGTGTCATCACTGCTGTGGTTCAATTGTGTTAGCAAATACACCTGGAGTCCATTGAGGTCCATTACTGCGAGTTGGTTCGATTTACGTCCATCAGAAAGTCCTCTTAAGAGACTCTGGTAAACATCAGGATTGGGTGGCTTATTGATTCTGTTATCTCAGTTTCGACTCAGTTTTGATTAGTAAATCTTCTCCAAAGGCTGAGTAAAGGGGACATGTTAAAAGAGGAACTCCAAGTTGGGTGATTAGTTTTCCTCAATTTTGTGTGTGTATGTTTTTTTTTTTACCACATAAACATAACTACTATATATACATAGCTTAAGTGTTCTCTTCTGTGTTGGGTGAAACAAACATACAGTTCAAACTTACCCAAAGAAACAGTTTGTTAACTGTATCAAAGATATGTCTCAAAACACCTCCTTCATTCATCTACAGTCACAAATGAATAATAAAAAAAAGACTCTTTTGAAGAGTGAAGCTGGCATTCAAAGAGAATAATTCTGACTTTTTACTTGAGCAAATTAAGAAACCACAGAAAAACAAACAAACAAAGAAGAGCACAGCACAAAAAACACTCCAAACACACACATCCATTAGGATACAAAACTGAGTCCATTAGCTAGATAAATCTACATACACAC
>JAUMTR010000007.1:11031124-11042747 GCA_032270685.1 Microctenopoma stevenorrisi | reverse complement strand
ACAAAAAACACTCCAAACACACACATCCATTAGGATACAAAACTGAGTCCATTAGCTAGATAAATCTACATACACACCTGTCATCACCAGAGACCTGCTCAGTAATAAATTCTCTGTTTATGAAAGTTTGAAGTAACAAAAAACTGTTAATTTCAACTGTTGTGAACACACTGGTGAGTCCAGCAACTTTTTTTTTAATCACAATACAGAATCCATAATTGCACAGTGTGATGGTCTCCAGCAGTGATGAGTGCTCTCAGTTTGTTTATGCTTTCAACAACATGCATGCTTTAACAGTAGGAATGTCCAGAGTCAATTTGCAGAATACAGACCAAGCTAATCAAGCCTTCTTCAATTAGTTAAAGCTGTGATAAAAGTTTAATGCAGCGCTATTAAGCTATAAAACCAATTCCCGAATTAGTTTTATTATAAATGTAGGACTAATGTACTTAAAGGTATTAAGTGTGCACAGTATAGCCGTATACATATAAATATTTGATTAATCTTAGTATCAGAAGATATGTAAGATTTAAATAACATAGATTAGGAGCCCTAATCTTGATCGGAACATCCCTACAGCACATTCTGTGGATGTGTGTGTGCCACTGCATCTAAAAACACCACCTTTACCTACAGGTCTATCACCAGGAGCCAGCTACAAAAGAAAAAATGCATCAGGAGAATGACTCACGAAAGCGTTACTTTCTGTGTCTATACAACACAAACACATGAATAAATAAGGATCTCTCATGATTTAATCTATGCGCTAGAGGTGCTCTGTGTTTGTATGCACACAGGCTCGGATGAACGTTGTACAGCGTAGGCTCGTTCTCGTTCTACCTCCTCAATGTCATTATCCAGAGCGATGATTCCCAGTGGTGCAGTGAGGTTGGCGCTGGCTGAGATAGTCGTACCCACGGGGGAGGCCTCACTCACGTAGCCCTGATAGGTGGCAAACTGGAAATATGGCGCCTGGTTGTTCTCATCCAGGATTTCGATAATGAGGTTAGCAAAGGCTGGGAGGGGGTGACCATTGTTCTGTTCAGCCTGAAGAAAAATACAAACAGTCACTGGCAGTCTCTACTACGCAACACTAAAATTCAGTCTGCTGGAAATGTATTATTAAAAAGTAATAAGAACTTGGATGATGAGACACACTTAAGAGTTACTCCTTTGCAGACACATAAATTCTGAGTGTCATTTCATTAACAAAAAAGCCACACTGACTAAATTTAATCAGAGGTCCACTTAGGATTAGGCCTTAGTAATTACCACGGCACTTAACACAAATACCATCATTTGTAGGGGAGCGACAGTAATTAGTGGCTATTGCCATCCATCAAAAGAGTGACCAATCATAGGAGGCGACTCGATGACCACATTACCAACTGAGTATATTTTAAAAATAACCAATTAACTACTTAACGGATGAACTAGTACAGAAAATATTTGTATTGTAACTGGCCATAAAATATGCTACAACAATGTGCATAAATCACCAGAGCTGTCCTTCTAACAACGCATTAGTGAAATGTTGATTCACCTGGATCCAGAATCAGTTTGCATTTGTGTCACGTACAGGAAAGTGTACCAAACTGTATCACACAATCACCACAATGTAAACACGCCTTCCCCTTCAATTTTCCAGCACAGTTGGTGGGTGACATGTCTGCTTAGGTAACACAACACAAATCAAAGTGTGTGCGTTGTCTTAACTATTTAAACTTTACCAAAATTTAAAGATATTCTTTAACCAAGGTTGCATCTGACTACCTCAGCCCAGTGACACCAAATCAAATGAATGTGGTCCGGTCAGGCTGTCACTGCGATTTTTCCCTTCCTATGCACGGGAACACACTATTGCCTCCCACACTAGGATGCTTCAGAAACATTAAGGCTTTGAAAATACAGATGGAGAGGGGATGTGAGGCAACATCAGTTTAAGCCATGACCTGGAACAAATTTTGCACATTAGCTCAATTTCATTGGGCTTGTGTCGCAGAGTGTCGATTGAAACAAGAATATGCAAATATGCAGACTATAGTAGGGATATAGTGCCACTGCTAAATATGAATGTATGAAGGGGGGGGGGTGTACTTTTTGTGTATACCCTACGATTCATGACCCGGTTATACACTTGCAATGTTAGCACAGCCAGCTGAGGTGCACACCTACTTTTATTGTCATCACAATCTTCAGCAAGGCTGTCTTTCTTGTCTTTTATACCTTTTATCTTTTGTCCGTTATAATAAACAACACAAACATTGCCCTGACCCAGAGATCTAATCTTCTCATTCAAACACTTTGGGGAAAAGTGCTGCTGTCATTGACAGACAAAATGGGTTTTTCTGGGTGTTCTCTCTTTCTCTACATTCACACCTACATTTTTGTCTGAAGAAAGACAAGCGTAAGAGTACAGTGTTCCCTGGAGAATTAGCTCTTTAGTGGTGTGTCCCTATTTCTTGGAGACAGTGCTAAATGACCCGCGCACCACTGCGACAACACATGGGCCTACCTGAAATTCAGCGCTACCAAAAGTCACTGTATCACTCAGTCTTGATTATCTCATATTGACTTCATCATCCTTAACACATTATACTATCTCTTTGTTTTCCATTTTTCTATACATCCAGACCATTTCTCTTCATTTCCATCTGGGTTTATCATTTGTTTTCATATCATCATCGGTGGATACGAATCTCTCAGGACCAGTGATCAGTGAACTTTGAACAAATGTGCTTTTTTTTAAATACACTAGAGATACTGCAGCTTATTCCACTACTGGCTTTTTTTAAATATCTAAAGCATTAGCTATGTACACCACATCCTTTGCTTCAAATTACTATCAGGGTACCCAAGTCTAATTCTCACTTTCCTACCCCTTTGGGTGCTACAGCAATAGTTCCCCCTCCTCTTTATGACTCAGGTAGATAAGGCTCCTACCATCATCTATATACACACACGCACACACACACACCCACACACACACCCACACCCACACACACCTCTATCTCCCATGGTCTTTTCCTGTTTCCCTTTTGAACTGTCTCCCATCCTCTAGCAAGGCACAATCCACTCCAAGATGCAAAATGCACCTCATATGATCCATCTCCCCTACCTCTTGTGGAAATCAGCTATTCCTCTGATCTCTTTGCTCCCCAGCTATCCTAGTAAACAGGAGGTTACACGGCGCTCATAGGTGTCTGGAGTTTAGTGATGGGTGGATGGAAAGTTCATCTGCACTGCTGCTCTGCACCAGCACAATTAAGGCAACACCTGACTCTGCTCTAAATTAAGATTCATGAGAGTGCAGCAGCATATCCTCCTGCTAAGTCCATAAATCATAACGTCTTTTTCATACTGATCTCCAAAGATAAGGTTAATGGCCTTCAGGACTGAGGTTATCTACAGCAGGTGAAGCAACTAAAGGTGTTAAAGTTAGGGAGATATGAGTTATATTTCATGTGGCCCATGTGCACTAACACAGAATGCATGGTAAAAAGAAAACCTAAGCACACTCCATTCAGTTAATTTAGTGGATGTCTTTGAATATTAGTAGTTTATGCAATTTCTGTTTTGTTTTCTTATCAGCCCCACAAGACTCTGTGAATTAACATAGCGCCAATAGATTGTCGTTATGTTAGCTGTAATTCGTTACAGTCTTGTGGTCGACTTTGGTTTTGCTTGTTTTTTGTAATGTGGAGGATCAATTAAACATTACACAGTAGATTTTGTCGTCTGGTAACCGTTGAAAAAATAAAGCAAGCACATATTCTGATAATGCAACAATTCAGCCAACACTGCGTGTCATTGCTTGCCTTAATGATGAGTGTGAACCTTTGATACAAGTCTCTGCTGATAGGCTTGAGAACACGCATCTCTGCAGTGGTTCTGTTCAAGGAGAAAAACTCTGAATATGCCATTGGTTGACCTGAAAAAAAAAAGATGTGAATTCAGTGAATTTCATGGTACCATCAGCAACAAGAGAATAAACATTCAGATGTCAAATCATGGCATACCAATTGAGCCAAAGAACATTAAACGTGTCAAGTCAATACATGATGAACGTACCAACCAGGATGTGATAAAGGATGCCAGGTCTGTCTGATGGAGGCTGTATATTTTTGTCCATGTCCACAGCTTGAATTGGAGGTGTCAAATTCAGTGGGTTCAGTTTGTTCTGCAACACATGGTTGGGGAGCCAGTCAGCAACACAGCACAGCAATCAAATACAAATCTATTTATTTTGTGTTGACTGTGTGGTTGTAGCCAAGAGTCGCACGGATGTTGTCTCCTAAAATAACTTTGAATGGATCATTATGCAGAGATAAGAAACCCAGTGGCTTATAAATTTAGAATTATAAAATCTCATAAGCTTTGGAAACTAATTTTGTGTGCCATATATAAATATTTTGGCTGCTCAATAAATTGATTTCAGTTTTATCGTCATTGCAATTCTAATATCCAGATGAAAACATCATTCTCTAGAAAAGGTGCTATGAACTCTTCTCCTGGCCCATTAAACACTGTTCTGACTTTAAAGGAGATGAATGACCTTCTGTGATTGGTGGTTTTGAAGCCACCTAAGTGTCTTCACCTGCTGTCAGTGCTCTTCCTAATAGTGTTGCTGCCGTGTCTCAGTATCGTCTGCAGATTGCACTGTGCTGTGCCATTCTGCTGATTGTATTTTCACCACGATCGCCAAATCTGCATCAGCTGCAACCATGTGTGCCTACCCTACATTCATAACAGAAGTCACACTTGTCCTTCTCTTTGCATTTTGGGTAGCAATTCAATCAACAATCCTGTTGGAAGTCATTACTTAGGTATACATAAATCATAGTGCAATTATTAGGGTACTCAATTAATAAGGCAGTGCTAGATCACATTTCTCATTAGCATGCTTCTAAATACACATAATAGAGTTGCACATTAAGGATAATCTGTGTGTGGTGCTGTAGGCTACTCTTCCTGCTCATGCATACTCAGACATCATCAGCAGTAATTACCCAGTTCTACCTCTACACTTTTTTTTCCGCAACATATGGCTAAGTGGCAATACGTCTAGCACATCACATTTAAGAAAACCTCTCCTCATGCAGAATACCTCCATATGGTTGATATAATTTGTCTGAGTATGCTAAGATGCCCTGTACCAAACTTATTTAGCATAGACAAGCACATGGCTAACAGCTCTCTCGTAGGAAGACTCCCTTTGTGAGGAGATATATTTATATCCCTCAGCTCTTGAGTAATCCTCACAGCCCTCCCTAAACAGCCCTCTCACTTTTACAATGTCTGGAGGTGCGCTAAATCAAATCCCCCTAGCTCTGCACAATGATGATTAGCTATAATACCCTCTTCCAGCAGTCATTATCCAGGGACTCCAGAGCCCACGTTATATCCCCCCAGGGTAAAAAACAAATACAGATCAACTTAATAATGCTTGTCTAGCCATTGTGATTAATTACAATACACTCATCAATTATGAGAAGACAAATCTCCCCATGGACAGACACGTTAGCATAATGGTTACACCGCAAAAAGAAGAAAATCAGAGAGCAGCAAAAACTAGATGAAAATGATGATGCTAATGTAGGGCATTCCTGAAATTCTGTTATGATATTACTGTGCAAGTAAAGAGAAGGGAGTAATACAGACTTAATGTACTATAGGATCTAAAATGTTTATATATGTGATATGACATTATATACAATGTAATATCCTCAGATTGTAAGTAAGAGTGTACTATACAGCAAAGGGCAAAGCTAACATATCTGTTTTAACGGATCTTAGTAGTGTGGAGGCCACAGGGAAAGCAGCAGGACTAGAAAAAATCATCTCACACTGATGAAAAAGCTTTGGTTTGTGTACCCTGTACTCCCAGGTCCTGCATACTTAGCAGACTGAAAACCTTTTACCATAAATTATACATTACATGGTCAAACTCTGAATAGAACGTCTGGACAAACAAATGTGACCGACTCCTCCAGCTGGCCTTCGTCCACAGCCAGTTTTACACATTCATGCATGCACCTGTACTGCACATTTTTTGCTCTTTTGAATCCTTACAGATAGTAAACATGACTCTTTTTGTGCAGCTAGGGCTGCACAATTATTAGAAACAGAATTGCAATTGTGATATTAGTCTGTGCGATTACATGAACGCAAAATGCTCCAATTTAAATTTAATTTTAAAACCTAATTTTTTTTATTATATTTATACGGAGAAACATGTCTTAGTGAGAACCACTCAGAATGAGTTTAAAGAAGATTACAATCCTGATGAGCTCAGCCTAATGACTGATAATGACAAATAAAGACTGAAAAAGAAAGAGAAACCAAACAAGGAGGTGAAGAAGAAACTGAAGAAAGAGACAAAGAGGGAGGAAAGAGATAAAAGAAGGAACAGAAGCTCAGGCAGGAGAAAGAGAAGGAGACGAAAAAAGCAAAGAGATGATGGGAGACTAACGCCCTCTCTCCCCTGTTCACCTCTTCCTTTGACCCCTGCCGACCTTTTTCACAGCAGACATGCTACAACAGAAGAAGCACAGGTGTATTAGTGACAGCTGAGTCCCATTAAGAGGTCCTGCTACTGCGCATGCTGACCCACTTTCTTTGCTTAGAGGGTCACTTAGTGGACTATAGTCATCGTTAATAGTAATTCCACGTGTGTTTTCTGCTATCTGCATGTCTGTTGTGGAAAAGGCCTAAGCCCTTAACGTCTTTCCTCAGAGCTGATATAATAGATCAACTCAGTGACACACACTTGCTTAGAAACCTAATCTAGTTCCTAAAATGTGAAACGTAAAGTTAGAGACTCCAGCGACCAAGGTCAAATGTCTGGGGCCAAAGCGAGTTACTGGTTCCACCAACCTGGCCAGTGCCTTGTCGCTGCTCCTTGTTGTTGTATAAATTTCTGTTGCCTTGCCTTCTTTTCTCCCCCCTCTTTCCATTCACCCTATCCAGCCGATGCAGATGGCCTCCCACCCGGAGCATGGTTCTTCCTCGCCACTGTTGCCTAGTGCTTGCTCAAGTGGGATTGAGGTTTTCTACAAATATTTTCAATGTATTTACAGTATATTCTGTGTCTTAGTTAAAAGTTTAAATACCCCTCCCCACCTAAAATTCAAAAAGAAAATTAGGAAAATTTAGGAATGTCGCTAAGTAATCATAACATTTTAATCCAGCTGTTAAGTGTAGCCTGTAACAGCAACTTGGCAGCTAGTTAATAACAGGACATTTTTCTCTTTTAGACATGCTCAATGTACCAGTGATGTTCGCGAACAGATCTCATTAGGAGGAACTGACGGCAGAAAATCTGTTTTTCAATTTTATCCAGACTGTGTCGTGTGAAAACAACACAGTTTTAATAAATAACGAAGCAACCCACAGACCGATACCAGTGCGCTTGGTGGTTGATCACCTCTGCTCTAAAGAATCAGTAAAACCAGTAAAATACAGTTATTAGAGATAATACTTTAAAACTCAGTATTTTCCTGCCTCTGATAATGTTAAATTTACTCAGGTGACAGACCTGAAAAATGACATTTAAACACTGGGTTGATATTGTCTATGAGATGTTTATTTTAGGAAAAAAAAAACAACAACATGAGACTACAGCTTAAGGCATTTTAAAAGATCTGAAAAAAATGTGGATTAACCACATTGCTTCTGTTAGAGAAATTACTCTGTACTCACTTATCTACCATTTTGTTTTTATTCCCTTACAACATTAGAAGGAACAGCACACCTCTTTCCATTCTGTTATGATAACTTTAACAAAATAGGTGTTCTTCAGTTCAGTCAGACACAGAAGAACAGAATCCGGGAGAAGCTGCCTAATGTAGAGTTCTCCAGTTTCTGATTAATATCAGGTGGGCATGACAAACATTTAGATACATATCCACCTACGACAGCCACAATAGTATGTGCCACAAACAAACATGTTGATGATTGTCTCAGTTAGTTTAACCACTGTGGGCTTTTTTTTACTGGCAAAAGTGGCTGATATTAGAGCTTCAGGTTTAAGCCACGCTCCATCGATTTTGGAGCAACACAGTCATAACAGACAATATTTTTAGTACATCGTGTAGCCTGAAGTAAATGTGTTTGCTTCCAGTTTTTCTTTGTTTTCCCACCAGCAAGCACAGTGACATAATAATGTACACTCCAAAAGGTCTATAAGTCTCAATGTAACTCAACCAAGTTACTGTATGGAATATACTGTAGCTCCTGGTGTCTGTAGTCTTTCTTGCTGTGCAGCTTTATGTCCATGTCCGAAACATCTCATTATGCTTAAACCAATGGTCTTTTGCCTACTTCAAAGCTGTTCTCTCAGCTATATGTATTATACCACATCAAATTGAGCAAGTAATAAAAATGGTTATTTCACATTAACCACATACATTGCATAATAATAATAAAGGGAAAACATGTAATGTCCACACAGCAAGGAGCTACGCTGAGATTAAGAGTCAAGAACTTTGTACTCAGACCACATTACAATGCTGATACCAATCCAGTGAATGCAATCCAATTCAATCCCAAGCAATCTAATCCAATTCATCAGTTGAATTCAAGCCAGTATAGTGTACAGAGAGTCCAGTTGTTAGATAAACCATTTAGGTGTAATTTTTAGTCTAGTCTAAATAATTCAGCACATTTTAAAGTTTAGTCATGTTAAAGTTAACTTTTTTCTGCACGGAAATCCACAGTAGATTTGGCTTTCTGAAGAAAGACAAACTGTGTATAGATTATTATAATAGTTATTGGTGCAACACTTGTTATCATCTCACACTTACTTCATCTTGTAGTCTCAGCTGCCACACCACCTAACGCTTTCTTTTTCTAGCTTCTATGAATTCCACTGGTGTTTACCTGTCATCTCAGATCAACTCAGCTTTCGGCTCTAATTGCAGGTCCAACAGACCAGAAAATGCCTCTAGAAATGCCATTCTGAGACAAACCAGCAAAGCCCATGCATATAGAAGGAATCCTGCTAAAACAATGATGTGTTTGCTCTTGCTTTACCGGATCAGTTAATTCAGGGATAGCAACTCGATAAGTGATGGGGTTGCAGTCACGGGTGTTGTTCACAAAAATGCAAGGCAGGAACATGGGCCCCAGGTCGTCTCCATCCAGGACATCCACGGTTAGCGTTGTGGTAGCTGTGCGTTTGTTGGGTGGGTATGGAGCGCGGTCCTGGAAGATGAACAAATGTTTTCAGTTTCATGCTTGAGTTTCAACACTCAAGCGTGAATAAATATAACATGATAAAACTATAACAGGTCTTTGCAGCCGTTATTCAGTGTATATTAAACAGTGTACATTGTTCTGCAAGATCACAATCATGGATTCAGATTTTCATAATTCACATGTTGCCTCCAGGGAAAGGCTTCTGTAACATATTCTTAATCTTAAAGCAGAATATTATTAAGATTTTTATGCTGTAAATTGACTCTTTTATAACAATGGATCAATACAATGACAACTAAGGGAATTCTGAATATGCTGTTAACTCGACTGCTAATTAATCACTCAATAATCTTGATGGACTTTAGGACAATTTTTATCAGTATGAGGAAACAATCTGGCATATAAAAAAACGTGCATAATGTGCTTTATATATTGCTCCATAATAAATCTGTATCCTTGGCAGATCCTTTATAAACTACTGTCGAACTGTAGAAAGGTTTCCACTTGCATGAAAATGTAAAGAGGCAAAAGATATGTCCAACATCAGCCCACTTCAAACACAACAAAACAGCACCAGTCTTCTTTCTTTCTCTACTCTGACGACCTATAGCAAGAAATAAAAATGAAACCTCCCTGGAGTACCTCTTGAACAGGCTAAAGGGTCTAGTCTTTTGCTCCCTCATGCACTAAAATGGATTAAATAAAAAGTGGGTTGACTATAATATTATTTTCTGACAACTGGTACTTGATGTTGATAGTTGATATAATGCAATGGGAACTGAAATCTGATCATAATCAGTGAATGAGATGTAGTCATCATGAGTATTTTAAATCCGCCACATTAGAAACCCTGCTTAGTTGTTTGTTGGTTGTCAAGTCAAATTCTTGGTCAATAGCCATGTGCTGCCCTGTGTCCAAATGTAAGGACCAAAGATAAATCATTATGTGTCTCCGTATAGAATAATAATAATTATTGATATTTTTATTTGTTTAATATTTAAAGATACACTTTATTCAAATTTGAATTATTTTGGCATGTTACCTCAGCTCTCCATTTAACAGAAAACAAGAAGAAACTATAACCAGCATTTTTTTCATTTCTTTTCCAGCAATTCAGGCTTGATGGTGTTAAAATGCACTGGAAAAATAAAGAAAATTCTTAATGAGCCCCAAGGCTTGTCCGGGTGGGAGTAGGTACAATGGAGCACATGAATGATGACATCATCCACAAGTTGGGGCTGTATTTCATATGTAAAAAGGTAAAAATGTGAATACGCACGTCATTGGTTTTCTGATTAAGGTATAAATGCAAACATTAATCTGACAATTATTGATCTGTAACATATTTAGACTCAGGATATATTATTTTTTTATTTTAGTAACTGAAAGTAATCTGCCTCTTAACAGTGTTGTTTAAGTCTAAAATCTACTTTTTCTGATCAATCAAAGAATTGATCTTCACAGTTAAAATAATAATAATATTAGTTGAACAATCACAGAAGGAACCTTAAGCAGAACAAGCATCTGTGGCCCTACTGGCAGAATCGAAAAATAAAAGGATAAAAGGACAACAATACAGTAAAATTAACCTGAACCACACTTAAACTGTACTAAGAATAGAAAGTATGCTATTCAAGGGCAGGAAATCACTAAACCAAGTCCACAAAAAGGGCCTCATGTCCACATGAAACAGGTGAAAATGAAATTGTGTGAAGACAGCTGCTGCACACCTTGATATATCAGCTACACGCATGCAATCTAAATAGAGTGTGCTCTTGCAGATTATATTACTTACATTGGCTTGTACCAAAACCAGATAGCGCGTTTTCTCCTCATAGTTTAGCCTCTCTGCCAGAGTAATGTATCCTGAAAGAGTGTTTGCAACACTCACTGTTCTGTTCGATGTCTGAAAGAGAACGAGTCGATATAATGGAACAGAGAAAAAGTCGGGGCTCTTACAGACATTTACAAAAGTATAGTGAGACTTTATCATGGAGTGACTTGTCCATATACCGGGTCACTGGGGTTATAAATGATGCTGTATTCTATATGTCCATTGGGCCCATCATCAATGTCCAAAGCTCCATTATTTCCTGAGAAGCCAGTGAAAATAGTTGTTCCAACCGGTGTGAGCTGCAGGAAAAAATGACAGTGGGAAGAAGAAGTCAACATCTCTATGAGAGTGCAACATCTGCTTAAAGCAGAGAGCATTTAGACATTACTGTTATTAGTTGCCTGCCATATATAAAGAATGGGAGTCAATGCATGGCGAAGCGCGTTCTCGGCATGTGTGCTAATCCCATTCGTCAATGCATGGCGAAGCCATGCATTGACTCCCATTCATTTTTATGGAGGCACCTACTATTCTCCACCTCTAAACTGGCTTCTTTATTAGGTGCCTGCCATATAAAAAGAATGGGAGGCA
>JAUMTR010000007.1:11001865-11031024 GCA_032270685.1 Microctenopoma stevenorrisi | reverse complement strand
CAGTGTTTTTGGGTCAAAAAATGGCAGTTGGAGGAGTATTTTCATCGCCCTTTCTCCCTTCACCCACATGGTGTGTCTCCATACTTTGTCGTAGAAACGTCATTCAAACTTTAAACGTCATTCAAACTTTAAACGACCACATAAAGTAGGTATGAGAACCATTGCTGCTCCCCAAAGCCCTTAGCAGAAGTCCACAGGACTAGGTAGTGGGCAAGAGAGGATTTTACAGCAGTGTACAATGAGTCACTATTCTGCAATAACACAGTGTGACTGGAATTTCGAAACACACATATGACAAAGTATGATACAATAGTCAAGCTTACTATACGTCAGAAGGGAATTAATACTGTTTATCTCATTTGAAAATATCTAACTTTGGCACCCCATACTAAAACAAATTAAAAAAAAGAACTGAGAACAAAGTCATTTCTGGGGGATCTAAACCTAACCCCAACCCTAACCCTAACCCTAACCCAGACTGTGCTCAGTTTGACCACAATGGGCCTATTTGGGTAATCTGAATAATGTGTAAGATGTTCTATCAACATTAAAATAGTGATTTACTGATATATGTATTACTAATCCAGTAGAAGTAACAAGAGGACTTTGCACCCTTACCTCGTTTACTGCCACATAGTAGTGTGGCTGCTGAAAGCGAGGAGTGTTGTCATTTATGTCCCTCACAACAATCCGTACCTCATGTAAAATGACAGTTCCAACCAGCTCATTCCTGCACTCGATATTAACCACAATGCTTGTGGTAGAATTTGGAGGCTGACAAAGAGAAAAGAAAGATGACTATTACAACAATTGTACAATGTTTCGACTCCGTCTCCAAAATTTATTGCAAAACTTCTACTTATTGTTAACTTAAAACTTGTTATTTTCTAACAATCTTATAAGAAATGTGTCGACTTCCTGAAAATAAATATTCAAATTGAATCTCTACTGATACTGGCTTCTAAAACTTGAACAGCAAAAATCAAATGACTAAAAATTATGCTTAAGGATATTGCGAAAATTGTTGTTTCAGTCCGAATTTAATGCATAATAAATGACATAGGTGTCTACCAAAAGATAATATGACTATATACAAGAGGCATTATTGAGGGAAAAAAAATTCTTCATGTCCAAAACTATTCATACCCTTCTCAATATTCAAAAGAAAAGCCTTTGTTGGCTATTACAGCATTAAAACTTTAACGTTATTGTCTGCTAACCATTTCTTCAACACTTTTGCTCTGTGTTTTTGGTCACTGTCATGCTGAAATGTCCACTGGTGCCTAAGTTTCATCTGCAGATTGCCTGATGTTGTCGTTGAGAATCCTCACGTATTGCTCTTTTTTCATGGTGCCGTTTACTGTGATTAGGTTCCCTGGTCCATTGGCTGAAGAACACCCAAAAGCAGGAGGTTTCCACCCCTATGTTTGCCAGTGGGGATGGTGTTCTTTGGGTTGAAGGCTTCTCCTTTTTTACGTTAAATGAAGCAAAGGAGACACAATTTTTGTTTCATCTGACCATAACACAGAAGATCAGAAGTCTTCTTCTTTGTCCAGATGAGCATTTGCAAAGGCCAAGCGAGCTTTTGTGCGCCTTATCTGGAGAAGTGCCCAGATTCACCAGGATGGCCTTGGTGGTGATCCTAGGATTATTTTTCCCTTCTTTTGGCTTCCGACCACGTCCCATGAGATTTTCCACAGTGTGGAACATCTTGTATTTTTTAATAATACTTGAAATCCTTGAAAACATTTAGATATGGCCTTTTAGCCCTTTCCTGACTTGTGAGCAACCACAATGTGCAGCTGCAGATTCTCACTGAGCTTCTTTGTCTTAGCTATGTTGTCAACAGCAGCTGCTGTTTTTCACCCATTGAGTTGATTAAAATAGCTGTTCCCAAGAGCAACTTGGACTATTTGGAATGGTATAGAACTTTGGAGATGGTGACAATTTGTGAAGGGTATGAATAATTTTTGGCACATGACACTTTTTGCTCAAAAGTAAATAAAAGCTGAGAATTTTTTTTTTCCCTTCAGTAATGCCTCTTGTACATCATCATATTATCTTTTGGGAGATACCTATGTCATTTGCCCTCAAAAAAAACTTGCTGGTTGAATAAAAGTAACTTTAAGTCAATATTTGCCAGGGGTATGATTAATTATGGGCTTGACTGTATATTTACTGTGAATATTACTTTCAAAAGTTTATTTCAGCAATCGTTTGTGTTGACGCTACCACAGTTTGTTAGAATGAATTTAAAAACAAGGCTGTTCTTGTTTACCATAGAGCAAAAGAGCTTAGCTAGCTTCTCTTTGTTCTTCTTGCTTGCAAATGTGTAACTTTTAAATGATCTTCTGCTGATGTCCTTTCTCTTGGTAATTGGCTATATTTCTGACATATTCCCATCAGCAACTTAATATCCAGCAACTCTTATCATCTTATCTTTGATCACACATACTACACACTTAAAAGTTTCTTTTCTCTCAAGAGTCAGAGCATTTAACACCATTTGCTAACCCTTGCTCCACATTTCAAACTATACCATACTAAAGTCTTTTGTGTTTATTTGTACAGCAGGTTCACTGGACTGAACATAGGCAGGTAACCAGGAACAGATGCAGGTGTCTGTATTTATGTGTTCATATATTATATTTAACACCGGGTGTGAATTATCATGCTATACTGACACAAAATACAACCAACTCTGTGGCTATATGACTTGTGGTATCTTGTATCGTTCTATCTTAAGAATACAGTAAGAATGTCATGAAATTAAATTGTATTTTCAAACGTCTGACAAACGTATTTACACGTCTGACTTTGCTCTTACTAGAGTCCATTCTTTACTCACATCTCTGTTCAAAACACGCCCGGTACTGTTGAGGTAGAGTCTCTGTCGTGCTGGTTCCAGTATTACCCAGTAGTCATTGTTATTCAGCAATGTCAGTGAGATTGTCCTGCCTGGGTCTTGGGCTCTGCCATTTATCTCCATGTTTTCCACCAAAACTGTACCTGTAAAAGCAAAACAACTCCTTTTATTAAACAGCCATGATATAAAGGGAAATAAATGATGTACAATTCACTGCGGATTTTAAGTTGATGTAGTAAATAAAAGGTAAAAAGGTGAAGTTTATTGACAAAATTAAAATTCCAAAAGTAAAAACACTGGATGATGAAGGTCACAAGACTTTAATCAGCTGAAATGAAATTGTTAAAAAGAGCAAAGTTAATTAAATATTTGCCCCCACAAGAAATTATATTATTTATAAATTCATTAACATGACATTTGAATGTTTTTAATGTGCTTTTTATCTTAAATATATACACACATACAATTTATACAAAAAAATAAAATCACTCTTCGATAAAATCTGAAAAACAACCTTAGTATTTGGAAATACTGCCCCAGAACTGTGGACTGACTTTTTATGTAGGCAAATCTCTAAAATTGATAATTATCAACCTTCAGGGTGCCAAGACTTTCTGGTTTTTATTCCACAGCTTTAATCAGTGAGTGATCACACTCTGCCACAGAAGCCCGCTGGGACAAACCTCCCAAAGCCTGTTAAATCTGAGGATTGCTCAACTCCTAAGTGACCAAATTAGTGGATTTATGTAACACGTGGTTCACTAACCAGTGGTATGTTTTAGTTAGAGGTGGGAATCACCAGAGACCCCACGATACAATATTATTGCAATTTTTGAGGTTCTGCAATATGCCAAGTATTTCAATACAATATATTGTCAAGCATCATTTGCATGTTCATAAAGATTAAAACAAATTTTAGTAGATAAAAATGCCACAAAATCCTACAAATATAACAATTCATGAAATAATACAATACTGTGGCAACTACGCTCAACATAATGTTCAATCTATTTTTGTAATTGTAAACACTTAGAGGGTGGTGGTTTTTAAAATTACTGCATAACACATAACATATTGTGCTTTATTCTTTGATAAACCAGGTTTATTAATTGCACAGAAGCATTCAGAGCCTTAGATACTCAAGGAGGAGCCCAGATAGAGGTGTGATGGAAGCTTTTGCATTATAATTATAACACCCACTCCCGGATTTTTTTAATGTGACTATTAATAACTATGCTCCCTGTTTGCAACAGTCAGGGTTTGATGCATGTGTGTGTTGTGATCACAAGGACCCATAATTATTTGTCTCACTTGGGCTAAACTGAAAAATGGATCTCCCAAGAATTTAATTTAAAAGTCAAAAGACCCCCTCGTGCTAGTTCATTAATCTAAAACACAGATTTTCATAAATCTATCTGCCTCAGTAACATAAGTGGTGAGCTACATCTTTTTGAAGGTCTTGTGTTGTAAATTACAACGCTGATAATATTACATGAGAGGGCGAAGAGCATCTTTTCTTTCTCAAATTAATTGAACTTCAGCCTTTCTGCTGTGACAGCCAATACTCCCACTCTTTTGGGTACTTCAGATCTTAATTTCAAATCACACAGCTAAGTTGCCCTCATCAGTCAAGGGTCTGTCAGACCTATACAAACAATTGGTACCCAAGGTTCTCTCTATGTTGCATATGCACATCATTTATAAATAAATCAAATCCCCTCTCTTTAGCAGGCTGTGAATCAGTCAGAGTCCATTTCAGACGGACACTACTCTGATCTGAGCTTCACAGTGAACTAACTCCAGAGGACTCACTTTTATCCCACATATCAATAATGTTGGCATCCATGAATTATGGCACCAGATAAATGTGGGAGCCAGTTTCTGATGGGGCTCCAGGTTGAGTATTAAAAAAAAGTTATTGCATTAAGATGCATTGGTGTCAACATGGGATTCTCTACACCACGTTTAATCTATGGCTGTAATTCCCAGTAGCTGCTGCAACAGTGCAGCAAAGAGTAAAACGCATTGAACTCATGACTCCAAGTTCATACTGCAACAAGACAACTGTTGTTGCCCCAGACCAGAATCAGTCAATCTGACAAGAGTTATTAAAATAATTTATTTTCAAATGAGAGTATAAATGTACAAGTGTATAAATGATAAGTGATGTGTTGCTGAAGTATGGGCACTATAATTTGTTTTGAGAGGAAATAGCTGCAATTAGATGAAATGTTACTTAAGTTCAGGTAAAACTTGTTAACTCTCCTTTATATTTGTAATCTCTCTTTATTTTCTGTTGCTTGCAGCTCCTCAGTGGATTTCACAATTTTGAACCTTATTCTCAAAGATCATTTTTAGGAGTAGACTTCTGCGAGGAAATTGTGCCAAAACTACTGCTGCCTTAAGTGCAGATAGTTTCAGTCAGTTAGTTTCAAGAAACCTAACAAGTCCTATTGCTTTGGATAAAACCTTTTTGACATAATCCAGTGGTAAAGGAAAATTATTTCTGGCACTAAAACAAAAGCATATTACGATTTCTCGGCGTTATTTCAATGGTTAGGCTACTTCTTAATTTTAGAAGTGGTTTTAAAATCTTACTGATAAAGCACAGATGGGTTTCCGGCTGGCCAGATGAGATTGTGTAGAAATTCCTGTTTTGGATGTTGCAGAGTCTATAGACCAAACATAATCAGCCTTGGCAATTACGGCATTAAAGCTCTGGAGTGGGATACTCAGGAGATCATGGTCAAGTCCAGTTTACTAATAATGCCCAATAAGATTGTTTCTATTAGCAAGCTTTTAATTTTTTTAACAGGCTCCACAACACTGCAAAGTGAGTGCATATACAGAACTGTAACATTGCTCTCCATGGTGCTGAAGACTCTCACCATTCTGTGAAAGCTCAACAACTTTAAACAAGAATCATGTTTCTCACTGGAAAATTGCAAAACATTGGTGGATTCAGAGCAAGATTCAGAGAAACGTGATAATGATGCACAAGGCACAAGGCGAAAACACTGAATTACAAACATTAGTGAGCATTGTTCATTGCATCGTCAACAAATGCAAAGAAAAAAAAACATAAGCAAGGTCAAAAAAGCCTCCATTGTCTTGGCCCTCTTGTTTTTGAAAATCGTTGATTCTGCTTTTGCTGGTCTAAAGAGGACAGGTATATTCTGTCTTATTATAAAAAATTCAGCATCTCTGATGCTATGGTGTACATTTGTTTACATAGGGATGAGTAACGTGGACATCTGTGCTTATTTAGGCATTTGAGTGCCAAACCACATTTTACACAGTATAGCAGCAGCTGACTCTGTAGTAAGTAAGTCTAGGTTCACAATTCAATACAATCAGAAAAAAGTTGCAACTTATGAAATGAAAAATTTTACAAAGGAATGAAGTCTTAAGCGGCTGAAAACCTAAATGAAGATGGAAAAATTCAATTGGTCTCCTCAGTTCCCAAACACAGAGCGTTGTTAAAAGAAAATATGATGCACCACAGTGGTAAATATATTATTTTTATTCATTATATATAGCTCTTAAATGAGAAAATCATTGTATTTTACACAGTGTGCCCCCTTTTATGGAAATGGGGCCATCTGTCTATATAAAATATGAATAAACCATGTATAGCAGGGGTCTCAGACTCGCAGGGGTGGGGGGGTGGTCCACTCTCGGGGCCACTCAGCCAGCTCCTACCTGCCTTGTCGGGGCTGACGGTCAAGTTAAGCTACACCGGTTACAAGCAGTTTAAACCTGTAACAATAGCATGGCGTGTAATGAATAGCCAGATAATAGTCGCATTTTTGCGCTCGCCATACCGGTACTTTTTACCATCTACAAATAAAATGATCGAGCACTAAAAGAAAGGCGACTACTACCGGGCTGTTCGTTACACGCCATGCCATTGCTGCTATTGGGCTTGTTCAAGATGGATTGCGCAAGAAACATTTCTACTATACGTCCTGTTATTGTTAAGAAGAAATCATAAAAACTGCTCATAATGACATCTGAAGATTTTCTTTTTGTAGAATCCCCTACGCGGCCCAGTCTCAACCAAACTCTGTCACAAACGGCTCCCATGCAAATTGAGTTTGAGCAGTAAGATAGTAAAGTAGTGTGAAGCAAAACCAAAGTTTTGAGCTTCTGTCTTCCCTCACAGCCAAAAGGTATACAGCATGCATCCCTCAATAAAACTTAATTAAAGTACATAATGATGCTGCTAAAAAGATTTCAGTAGTCTACACTTTTCCCCATCAAAGCCCTGTGCAGTTATAACTGTGGAGCCCCTGCAGCTGTCAGCTGTCATTGCTGTCTGACATGCCTAAAACTATGCTCACAGTGAATGGCAGTGAGAGCACACTGAAAATGCGGTCTAAATAAAAGTCGGGGGGGAGGGCGTTTGTCTTAGAAAACTCTCACTGGCATTTAACCTTAAACATTATATTACATTTAAAATGCATATCCTCTCAGGTATTATATAAGTTCACTTCCTGCCTGTAGTTGTATATCATTAGTGTAGCCACATATAAGCTCCTCGTTTTACTGAACCACAGACTCTCTAAACATATACAGTGCAAACATGAGCACCAGCTGTCAAGGGATCCACTGCACTTCAAAATTCAAAATACTGTATGTTTATTACAGCCATTACCAAATGAGGAAGGATGTAGTGTCATTGCCATCTTAATGCTCCAATTGCTTAAATAAGCTCTAATTACTTTTGATATAATTTGACATGAAAAACATCTGCCCATTTATGCATTTCTGCCAAAGTAAACAGAGTCAATGAGACAAAAAAGCAGCAGATGTTTCATTCAGCAAACGACGATTCCAAGAAGAGTTCTGCAAAGCAGTGTCCCTGCAACCTCTTCCTCTCGTGGAATGCTTAGTGTCTTTTTTTACTTCCTTTTCATACTGTATGCGGTGTTAGTCATGAGTGTGTACATGCTCCGCTTCTATGGGGCACTGAACATAATTTTGTCAATGTAGGCACCCTTCAGATTTTGGTTAATTACAGCCTGGTAGAAACTATTCACTTTTTCCCCATTACTTTTACAGTCAGGCAGCAAATTTTCCTCTGTGGGTTGCCAAAAATATCTTAAATACAAACATAATTTAAAGACTTCAAAATAGTTACCATTGTACAAGTGAAATGAAGTCAAACTCACGCAAAACCCAGTAGTTCTGGTCAGAATATAATAATAATGATCTTAATACTTTTAGGAGACATCATCACCAAAAAAGCTCTGAAGAGTTCACATATGATAGGTATGCTATGAGAAAATGTATCGACAAGGTTGCAGAACATTACTTACACATAGATAAATACATATGTAAGTACTAAAATTTAAGTACACATACTGTATTTCTTACTACTTCCAGCATTAGTCAAATTTAAGGTTAGTATAACACAAAGTGGGAACAAGCAGCAAGCCTTCAAACTGGAATGCGTTAGTCAAACTGACCTCCTGGGACCATTTTTGTTTTTTAACAGTATCCGGTATAAACTTACATCTTAATTTTTAACCTGCTTAAAACTAAGAAAGACATACAACATGTCAAAAGGCAGACTTCCATTGTTTTTTCAATACTGTGTATCAAAGGTAGGAAGCACAGGTTGCATCCACTCTGCTACCAACCAAACCTCAATTTATTCTGAGGATAACCAAATGACCTCCATCAAGTACGTGCAGTGTGCAGCTCAGTATATCAACCTGAACAGAACAAACAATGTATGTTGACGCAGCCACACCATCCAGGGATTTTGCATTTGGAAAGGAACTTAACCAGCTTCTGTTTGCATTGGCAGCAAGTCAAAGAACACAATATGAAAAAGAAAATCTGTCTAAAACTAAATAAATGCACAAACAAACAGACACAATAGCACACATATTCCTTAGACCGTAAATATTGCAGTCCACCTACATTCCCTCATGATGTTGCACAATCAAGTGCAATCAAAGGTCTGATCTGTTCACAGTTTCAAAAGTGGCACCTCATGCCTCTACAGGATCCAAACTAGTTTGCGAATCATAAACATGGGTCCTCTTGGCCTGGCTGCCAATTACAGCTATTACTGCCTGTTCCCATGCAGATTTTGTCTACACCACTTTGTGGTGATCTATTGGACTTGTTGTCAAAGCTGGTTAGTTCCGGTGAAACATATTTTCAGTCCACAAAAGGTAATTTGCATCATCTGTGAAAAAAGAAGAGGACACAGAGTCGGATATAAAATATAAATATATTTAATTAAATAAACTTAGGAGATCAATGTATCAATTAGTGGCACAGACAAGTGTTATAACTAAATTAGATTAGAAGAATCAGCCTCAGTAAAACGTTTACTCTGAAGTAACAGATGCCTCACTGTAATCAAATGAAACTAATATGCTAACAAATAACGCCATTACTCAATTTAGAGTTATGGTGTTGCATAGTCAGGGTTATTTAATTTCATCTGGTGTAATTATAGTATTTGTTTTGATCGTAGGAGAGAGAAGTAAACTGATCCAGCAAATTAGTTTTTATAGTACAACTTCTATAAATGCAAAAATTGACTAATATCTACAATTTGTCATCTATTAACTTAATGTGCAAGTCTTTGGATGGTGGAAGGGAGCTGTAGTACCCAAAGAAAACCCACGCAGACACAGGGAGAGCACGCAAATTCAACGCGGAAAGTCACCCACCTGACCTGTGGATTCAAATCTGTGCTTATGTTATTGCACATGTAGGCATTTCAGTGCGGTCAAGACTACATAATCTCTATCAGCTTCAACAGCTAAGCCCTTGCAACAATAATTACAGTCACTGTCCCACTGGAGTGTAATGCACACATACTGGTGGATTGGATTGTATTGAGAAGAAAACTGTAAATGTAAATAAATGTATAATAAAAACATTCTGCCCCTAAAAAACAAAGAACTACCTGCTAAGTGGAACAATCCATGTAGATGCAGCCAAAGCCTTTACACATTCATTTTTATATCCCCTTGTTTTTTCCAGAAGCTCTCTAGATAAGGATGTGATACATTAGCAACACCATGTTCCAAGACTTGCAGTGTTGATGTAATTTGTTACTGCATTACAGATTTTACATGTGGCATTATCTAGGTTTTAGAACAATGACAGTCCTATAATCTCCTGACCAACCTTGAAAAGGCTGCACCTTCTTAACATAAAACCCGTTGCAGGGATGCATCAGTACTGATTACCCAAAATGACATGAAGTGGTATCTGAAACTTTCTACAGCTGTCTTAAAAATAGATTGGACAGCAAGAATCAATGGATCAACTTTTAACAAAGCTCAAATACTAGACGGTGTGAGTCAGAGTAATCCCAGCGTGACACTGGACAATTTATTGCTCAAGAAAATGTTTCCTACAGAAAGTCACGCATCCGTATGAAAATCTCAAATTGGGGCATCATTGTGTAAACAGAATAAAAACCACCACTGAACGGCCTATAATGGGTCCATATCCGGAATTAAATGTGGTAAAGTTCTCTATGCAATTATCTTCCTCTATCTAAGTCTACATTTGCATGTTATGTGAGATGGGCAAATTCATATTCTTTGGGAGCAAGTGATGTATATTCACCAATACAACCGTGAGTTCCACAGGATGTAGGACTGACATTTTTTTATTCCGACAGATTATCCCCAGGCAATGTTTCTTGATCGTTCAATGATGTATGTAGATGTTCATTGATTTAAATAACTGAAATAACTGTCGCCACTAAAATTTAACCAACTGGAGGAAATAATTACTTTTTGTTTAACTTAACATTTTGGGAAGGACATAAATAGAATTCCTTAATTGGGGTAACACATTTAGAGAAAGACAGCACACAGGCCATTTACAAAGCCATTTATATGGAAGGAAAAAAGAAAAAACACACATAAAAAAGCTTGTTCTTCCACTGTAGCATGTATCCATCAACTTGTACCAGGCAGTATTACTGATACAATTAAAGTTATCCAGCCTCAGTTCTAAAATACAGCTCAGAGTGCCGCGGGGGAACAAAAACTGTTTAAAACTAAGTACTGTTTTTTTAGGGGGATGTATTTATATTATTTTATTTAATATTGCAGTGGTGAAGAGGAGGAGATGGAAAAGAAATTACACAGTAACTTGTGTGAGGAACTTTATGGTGTGTGGAGAGTGCCACAATACAATACATATAATAGTCATTTAAATGACAATTTAAATGACTATTTAACAAATACATTTGTGGAGCATATTTGAGTATATTTAGGTAACCAAATACAGTCAGTTCATTACAAAAGATATATAATTATTTCACTATTTACTTATTTTATTGTTTGTGTTTTTGCACATCATGAAATAATTGTGTCACCTTTGCCTATTAAACTGGATAAAACACCAAGCTGCACTTAGCCAAGTAAATTAAAGACACACACATGCACGCACATACTTTTTGCTGTTTACAGGCCACAAGCCTGAAACAAAATTGAATTTAAAAAAAAATAATTTTTACTTGTTTTACTTGTCACATAATCTGCTGCATTATCAGCTACTCCTGATTTAATATCAAGTGTAAAAAGTCTCTACAAGCAAAACTATTATGACTGCTGGCTCTGCAACTATAGAGCAAATGTGAGAAGTGTGACAGTATAAAACTCAGATTTTCAATTTAAAAATTACATTTGTTACATAATCTTTAAACACTTTCTTCTGATATCTGTGGAACATGTGTTATGTTGCCCATACAGAAGCCACGTAGTTAAGTATTTTTCTCATGTACTGCAGTGAGTCGCCTGAGCCACCATACAGCATACTGTGTAAAACTTGCAACTATCATACTGCTCTATAGTCTCTTCACGTACGATATTGTAGATAGAGAGAGATAGTGGGGTGAAAGAACCCTGGGATTCCCTTGGAGATATGTGAATAGAAAACACATTCTATGATGACACAATTAATCAAAGTTGACAACCCCACCATATTGTGGAAAAGAAGCTGCTTAATGCAGTGAGGGTTCTAGGCTCTCCCCAGTATCAGCACTCATATAAAACCTATTTGTTTCTTTCACCTTTGAAAATAGTGAGAGAAATTAAAATTACGTAAATTTAGCAAAGGCTGCTTTGCAATTTTCTCTTAACAAGGAAGCAAACACAGTACTAATAGTAATAGTAGTATTGGTTTAAGTAATTTGACTATTTTAACGTCATCTATAATGATTCAGTACAAGTATGGTCATGCAAATAGTAAAAGAGTGCAGTGTAATTAGGATAAGCACAAAGAACCCTGGTAATTACGCTGAGAGTTTTTCACCTCAATATAATTGTAATTGCAGTGTATATTTGCACATCACACACTAAAATATGTTCTCCACTTTTAAAGAAAAACAACAGCATTAACGTGACTAGGAGTTTAATTAGGGGTCAGCAGATGGGGAGGTACAGGGATTTCAGTCACTTTTAAATCTGATGAAAAAAAGACCTTCAGCAACAGACTAAAGCATGTTTCATATGAATAATGATGCATGATGTATAAACAACACAGATATTGTTCTGCGGTCAACACAAACTGTATGTGTATAATTTTACTTCACTACCATTTTATTTTGCTCTCTAATCCATAAAGAACAGGTGTTGTGCACTAATCCCTCTTTTCTGCTGCACTCTAATTATATATTGATGGCCGAGCAATCATCACAACTGGGATATCATTATGCTGAAGAGAGGTGTGTGTGTGTGTGTGTGTGTGTGTGAGTGAGTAAAAGAGAGGGGAGACAGAGGAAAACATGTCAGAAACTCCAAATAAAGAAACAAAAGCATTTATAATATAATTAAACATCTGCATAAAACTGATTAAAAAGAAATGGCATTTACAAGTGCAACATGTCCTCACCCGCACATAAAGTATACACACCCACACAAACACATACAGTAACAAGCAGCAACAATACATACAAACACACACACACACACACACGCACACACACACAGACACACAGACGCAAATGCGCATATGAAACAGCAGTGCTCTTTTTGTTTGAGTAACAGATTCACAGCTCCACAAAAATCAAATTGGCCACTTGGGTAACTCTAGCTCAATTTGCACAGATGTTTCCTCTCCTGCTAAGTTGCAATTATTAAGCAGAGCAGAATGTCCAAAGTCCTAATCAGCAAAATTAAAGCAAAAGTTGTTAGAATTTCAAACATATTTTCATGTGACTTTCAAAATGGGAGTCAGACGTTAAACTGAACTGGATTAGATGCTGGACATAACCGCAACAATTTTGTGTGTACATTTCCAAGACACCCATCTTAGAAGTAATGCAAACCTGAAAACCAGAAGTCACGGTTTCAGAGCCAGATTAGGTTCATTACGTATTTACTTATTACTATAAAAAAGGATTGTAGGCTGTATAAGTTGTTGGTGGTCAACAGTTGGTTAACTGTGTTTTTGTGGAACATTATTTATTGTTCTTTTTTTTTACCCAAGTTGGAAGAAAGAGTTACAAATTGTACCCCTGCTATTCGTACAGGGTGATCCTGAGAGCCCCATTCATCAATTTACTCCCCTGCTGACAACTACTATTGTTTAAAACCTGTGGAATTCTGAACTATAGGTGCGAAGATTCATCACAGCAAAGCATAGCGGCGCAGTGCTACATGCTTATACGATTACCTTTGTTAATCTTCATCTATATATTAAGGGTTAAGGGTTTCTGTGTGTGCAGACAAATTAATATGTTGGGTCAGTAAAAGTAGAAAAAAAACTAAGTGGATAGGCACTAACAGAATTAAGAAATGAACGGTGTGAAACAACAGACTCTTTAAAAACCAAACATCTAGACTAAAAGCAAACAACTAGCTAAATGTTCCAACATATGCAAGAAGCAAGTGGGAGATTTCATCCCCACACTTTGAGAATGGGTACTAACTAATCCCCAGGAAGGTGCATATATAGACTAACCAGACAGATAACAATATGGCTGAGATTAAAAAATGAAGTGAAGTCTTACCACTTGAAGAGATATATTTGTTAAGATCCATCCACTGAGCCATGCAAGGTTTAGAAGAAAGCATCACATAAGAACAATGCCCAGTAGTTAATGGACCTGAGAGCAGACTACAGCAACCTTCCTGAACAGGGCCCTGTAACCATCCCAATGGCAGACAGACATGAATGAGTCTCCCGTATAAAGAGCTGGCACACTCTGGAATGATCCATGCCTACACAAGTATCCAGCAGCATAAATTAACCGGCTGCTAATGGAAAAGTCCCATGTTTAATTGTTAGCTTAAGGGCGAACAGTCCTGGTCTTGAAGGAACCCCAAAAGGTCCCGGTCCCATCATACTGTTGGCCAATAACATGCCTCTGCACATCATAAAAACACCCAGGCGCCATAGCAGCTATGATAAATAGGCACATGTCTGAACACATATACATCATATCAGCTACTGATAGATAAGGTCACCCCTGAGAATGTAAGACCAGACTGACCAACCTGTGCACTGCCTTGAGTGAAAGCATATGGTTCAATGCCCCTAAATCCTGGAATACTGTACAAGATCAACAGGACTCTAAGAGCCTTCATCAGGAATTCAGTGGGTCTGTGGAAAACAACACTAGAGGTCAACATCAAACCAATTGTATAAGACACCATCACATGACGGATATGTTCTGTTCTTCAAACAGGATACACCTTCAAAGGAACTCGAGAATGACCAAGCTATGATCCTGTGGGACTAACCAGCTGGAAGTAGTTTTCTGTTTGTCCACCAGAGTAGTGGTGGCCATAGTGGTTTAGCTATTTGAGGTGATGGTAATAGTCTTAGAAACGGGCTCCAGCAGATTCTAGGAAAAATCTCTGTCCAGAGGAGCGCAGTCCTAAGAACATAAGATAATGACCCACAAGCTCCGAAGCCTCTGGTGAGGACCTGAGCTTAAAGGACAAAGACCACCTGCAGGGGGTGAGTGGGGCATTTTTAAAATTATATATTTAGACTCAGCTGAGGAGAGAAGTTACAGAAAGGTATGCAGTGTTGCATTCACTGTATCCAGAGGGCTAATATTTCAGATCAAGCATACATTTTAGTGGAACACTGTGGAGGAGTTTTACCTTCATTCAACTGGGTGCAAGCCTTCTACATGATGCAGCAATTTATCTGCCTCTAGAGTGCATCTAACTGGCAGATGCAAAACATAAATATCAGATTAACTTCTCTTTAAAAAAGTCCTTCAGTTATACTTGTGTTTGATTTCCTATAAGTTATTGCTCAATAATCAGATAGGGGTGTAAGCATCCCCTGGTGCTCCAGGCAACAATTGATACAAATCATGAATTTGCAGAGACAAGATAAAAGCTAGGAGACGGCATCCTCATTAATGAAAACAACAAGTGCCTACTGCTGCTATAGCAAGCTTTCTGTCAATGAGAAAATGCACCTTATTTCCCCCCTCCTCCTATCCAGCTGCCTTATCCTATGAGATATAAATCTCTTCGATCTGATTAACCGCCTTTGGATTTAACTCACAGCCTGAATAAGCAAAGGAGCCTATAGAAAATAAGCTTGGCCTTCCCAATAGAGATCTGCTCTGCAAGTGAGTGAGTCTTTATGTGTTGTGTTTGGCACCTGTCAGTGGGTCTGCAGAAGCAGCAACTTGGATAAATGAAACATGTTATGCTTCATTTGTGTAACTGGGTTGCTATCCCTCGTGATCCCTAAGAACTATTTTTCTTAGGTGAAAACATATGAGAAAAAAAGAACCAAAAAAGTGGCTTTATTATGTCATGTCAAAGTCTGTTGGCTAGACTGACCTAAATATTAATAATTTTGTTTGTGATAATCAAATGAACACAAGTTCCTTGATTAAATGAGTTGCAAATGTTGAGCCAATAGGCGACACACCTTTCTTTGTCTTTTTTGAGTGAAAACTGTTCTTCTGAGAAGCCATGAAAAATGTGATAATATATTTGATAATGTCTTTTATGAGATCAACAAAACACAACCTGACAGACAGGCGATTGTGTTGTTTGCGTGTCCATTCACTGACATTAATGAATATGAAGGCAAATGCTCAAAAAAGATGGAATCTTATTATGTGCCATTTGTATGGTTTCTGTGTGACAGAAGAGAGGAGATGAAACACATTAAGAAGGATAATTGCTTTGGTCAATAACGGCGGGTTGCCTGTTTTACATTCCATTATGGTGTGAATGGGGTCTAGGCTGTTTCATCACAGGTGGATAAATAAGAGATGGTAGAGCCAGAAGAGACCCATATTCCAGGTAAATGAGTGCTTTATGAAGGAGATTAGTGCAAATCCCTCACACAGAGCATTGGGACATGTGGGGTGAGGGAGGCTTTCGGATGCAGGCTTGGCTATCTTCATGTCACACATTCCCGTGGCAATCGATCATAGCCCCAAATCACAGTTGCACACGGAGAGGAAAGAGTAGGTGACACGGTGTGACAGCCTGAATTGGAAGCTATCGCACTGATGAATGTCCGACCCAGACATAGAGCAACCCAATCACACTCTTGGGATTCAAATATGCACATGAGATCCTTACTGTATGTGTACAAAGCAAATTCCTCCCACAAAGACATGCAAACACCCTCAAAGGAGTGCCCAGAAACAGCATGCAAAAGGAGCATCCGTGTGGTATTATGATTATGAACTAAGTTTATTTGCTGTTAGAACTACTGATTAAAGTCTGGTAACCTGCAGCACCAATATCTGCAGGGAGAAGTGAGTGAGATAAATACACACCTGCTTCATTTAGGGAAATGCATTTTACATTCCCTCAATGATCATATAGCTCCTACCTAAGCAGCAGTCAGCACTCAGAGTCACACAGACACAAACACTAGATTTGCACATACACATCGGCACATCAGAAAAAGGAAAATGAAAAACGGTAAAACTCGCAACAAGGATGAATAAGGAAACGAGAAAGACTTTACACAGCACGGAGAAGTGGGTGCAGGTGATGGAAAAGCCAGAGGAGGACAAAGAAGGAAAAGAAAAGAAAAGAGAAAACAGAACAGCTTCACCTGACAGGAATCACTAATGCATAAAGCAGCAGTGATTCTTGTATGTCTGTTGCACAACAGTAAAGACAACTTTTGCAGTGAGCAGACTACTCATTAATGGAGCCCCATGCCATACCTGAATGCCAAACACCATCTGTATTCACTCACTCAGACACACTCACAAACACACACCCCTCAGGTTTATCCTGGGAGAGTAGAACAAATATACCAAGCAAGTAACAACTAGACTTTATTTATCTTTAGTGTAAAATACAATCAAAATAACAATCCAACAAATCTGACAAAACATCTTGCACTGCAACCAACCTGCCCTAGGTGCATAAGTGGAGTGTCTGTGCTCTCTTACATTACAATTCTGTACAGTCCCAATAGGGAAAGTACTAATCTGTGTGGCAAAACAACACCCACTGTGGTGCAGAAACAACGGTGAAATCCATGACACTTGACTGAACAAGCATTTCCATAGGGGAACACAGGCTAAAGATGGGGGTAAATATAAAGTGTTGGACAGGTGAGCAGATGCTTGGTACATACCATTGGGGCTCTCCTCATCAATGGTCACTATTGTTGCAGGGGGTCCTTTCCGGGCCAGCTTACACTCTAAACATACAAAAAAAGAAAAGAAAATTGAACATAAAAGAAGCCGTTTCCTGCGTCTAAATTATGTTTTTTGTTTTGTTTTTTTTATAATGCTACTAATTTTTCTCGTCACCCTTAAATTATTCAGATTATACACACTTTAATATTACACAAAGATAAGCAAAGAAAATGCAGTTTTAAAATGATGATTTCATTCAGTAATGGAAAAGACTGTATAGCTGGCCCTATGAGAAATGACATAGTCCCACGCTTTTGCTCAGCTCTATTTATCTCACATTAACTGTTATTTTAAGATAAAGTTTTTTTCAAATAAAATACAGTATTACTAAAAAATATATTATATTATAAGATATAAACAGTATTAAACCAGGGCCTATTACCAGTGATCACCATTAATCTTTTAGGCATATGACCACAAGAAAGCAGTGCCTAATTAAGCAGACCTCGTCACATTTATCTATTATAATCCAAAAAGGTAGAGACTGCATACAGGTCAAAGATTTAAATTAATAAGCTAAATTATATTTTTCATATTTCCTAACCCATTAATTAACCCCCGACCCCAGCTTTTTATTGTGACACACTGGTAGCAAATACCTTATAACTAACTTCATGCAAAGTACTTAAAACAAGCTCAACCTCAAACACCTGCCTTAGAGTAGGTAATAAATAATTTATCATCAGTTTTTTTCATTTTAATTTAAGTACATTTTGCCACTAATAGTTCAATGCTTCCACTCAAGTATAATTTGGAATGGCTGATTGACATAGTACAGTGTTTGAGTACAGCCAACAATGCTTCAAAAAAATCAAAAAACAATGATCAAAAAACTCATAACTCATAAACTCAACATATAACCACTACAACTGTAAATATTCCAATGGTCAGCAGAAGGAAAAGCTCAAAATGTTATCATAAACTATCTAATGTCATCTTTTATTGGAGGTAGCATCAATGATTGCAATCACACAAGCATCATCAGGAATGGCCTGCATGGTACTGACACCAGACAAACAGGGTGGGTGAAGCATGTGGCAACATCCTAAACAGTGCACTGACAAGACCAGCTTCACAGATGGAGGTCACACCAGCTAGATGGTATGAGCACATGGGACACAGGTAATGGCAGCTTGACAGACAGCACCAGATGGAACAGCAGGAGAGGTGGAGAGGAGGAGACAGGCGTGAGGGAGGTGTCCCGTGTAGTGGAAAAGGGGATCCAAGGCAACACGCTCTGCAGCTGATGTGAGGAAAGTTCGGTAGAGGGAAACGTCGGAGAGAAATGGTGAAGGAGAACATGGGGATAAAAGACAACGGATGTTTGCCCTCTTACCCTCATACTGCCAGTCTGAAGTGGTCAGGTGTTAGTGGAGCCAGAGGGAAGCAGAGAAGCATGGAAAAATAAGCATGAAACAGTTGGTTGAGGAACACATCTAATGTTAGAAGAGGAAAAAGAGTTCATTATAAAAAAGGAACAGACATTAGAAAATTAGAAAATTTAGAAAAAAGTCAGTTTCAGGGTGGATGTATATTTTAAAATGTCTCCACTGGAGAAATGGTGGATGTTAGAGAACCACACAGAAATACAAACTCGTATTGCTGTCGGTAGCTGCCAGCATACATTATTCAATGTGAGATATCAGGGGTGCATTCAAAATATGAAGCAATTTAAAAACTAAAACACCATCTATTTAGTGGCACCATGCATTCTGGGAAAAGAAAAGCAGCATTAGAAAGTGCTGGAACCCATATTCAAGTAATTTGGGACAATTATCTCTCAACCTCTGGTAGCTCTATCTCTTAAGAAGTGGAGTCTCAATAGCATGCTGTCGAGTTGTGTACTATAACTTTACATGTAACCAGAGATGGACAGAAAGAAAAGACACGCAGTCAGTGATACCACATCGGCAGTCAGCACTCTAGGGTTTCACACCCGCCTTCTGTTGCAGGAGTTCATCACCATCATCAGCAACTAGCCACCTGTTGCCGGGTGCTAAAGAGTGGATAGTATTCTTATTAAATATGCATGCCCATGAGCCTCTGCTAATGTAATGTTTTAAAAGTGCATATTAATCAGAGATAAAAAAAAACCTTAGGATACGATGTTGCTGCATTTTTAATTATAGCTCCACTCAAAGTGCAGACAGTCCACACAATAATTAGCAATTAAATAGCAACGAAAACCTGGGGCTACAGTATGGAATATTAACATTTGCATCATGTTTCTATAAATGAAGTTTTTTTGTTTCTACAGTTTATCTAGAAAACATACAACATATATACGAATATATAAAGGACGACAGTGGCTCAGTTGGTGGAGTAGTTGCCTATTTTAATAATACATGACTCATATTGCACAGCTAATTTTGCTCCTCACTGTTCATATCAATTCAATAACCTGATCCCCAACTGCTGGAGAAAAAGCATGATGAGAGTTGCCTCTAATAGTGACAAAATGAACAGAGCAAGTGGGTCACACCGCTCAATCGGAGTCACAAACAAGCAACATCAAACTAAATATGCAAATCTTTTCTAAGAGAATATACTGTGTGATGTTGAAAAAGTGTGCACATGTGTGCGCATGCGTTAGCATGTGGAATAAAAGTTACTTGCTCTCATTTTGAGAAGGCGTTTAAGGGATCACAGTCAGTTTGTTGTTAGTTTTGCATGCGTGTGTGTGTGCGTGTGTGTTCAGGCATCAATGTGTGTATTAATACTGGTGTGCATGTGTAGATTTAAGTGGTGGCGGAGAGATGTCAAGAGTCTTTTTGAAAACAAAAGCCAAAAACAAGCTGAGATAGAGAATAGTTTTTCCATTTGCAATGCTAAAGGATGCATATAACCCCTGTTACACTGAGGAAGTAAGGTGCATATACATACACATGCATTGTAAGTATAGACACACACATGCAAAAGCTCAAAGTCTGTTCAGTTATTCACCAAAAAATGAAAATAATTCAAAACTTATTCTGTTTACACATTTCAGCAGTGGGTAATATTTTCTAATATCATCATAAATCAGGCTTTCCTCCTTTTTATAAAACCTTCCAAAAATTATGACAGACTATAAAATAAAATGTTTTATTGCCAATTCACCTCCCAGCAGCTTTCTGCAAAAATGTGACAAACCCCCCGTGGAGCTTGTAAAATAATGATGCTGGATGTGAATCCTGCAGACATTAATAGAAAAATATGTAGTAGCACTGTAATTTACAGCTCATTAATAATAGGGTTGTAGTGGGACAATATTTTGTAAAATAAGTAAAAGTAGTGAGTCAGGTAAACTATGTTGTAATGCTTGAATAATAATAATAATAATAATAATAATAATTCATTTAAGTTACAAATATTTTTCTCATGTCAACTTTTTTCTGATGTAGCGTATAAAGTGTCAAGAGGTGAAACAGTAGAGTAGAGTTTAGGTGGCCTGGTAGCTCAATGGGTTATGCGTCAGACTGGGATGCAGAAGGTTGTGGGTTCGAACCCCATCTGACTCCTAATCCATCTCCTACCCGGTGTGTCTCTGAGCCAGACACCCAGCGCTAGCTCCTTGTAAGTCGCTTTGGATAAAAGCGTTTGCCAAGCAAAGTAAAGTTTAGATTTTACAAGAAGACAATAAAAACAAATGCAATAAGCAGCATTTAAAATGAGAAATCAGCGCAATTTACACTTTTGAGACCAAATCCAAACTCAATCAAAACCTTCTCATTTTGACATCGGCATAATCTGCTCTCACTCAAAAAGATCTCACTAATCAACGTAACAATTTCGACCTGATGTCATAAAACTTCAAATACATAATGATTACTTCTCATCTCACAGAAGGATTGGGTGAAAAAAAATGGATGGAAGCAAGCTTCAATCAATCTGTAGAGTATTTGACCAAAGGATAGAGGCCTGGATTCTATTAGACTATACAAATACAGGGCTACGATGCCGAACACGTTCTCCTCAACGCTTAACACCTGGGAACTTAAACTGGACAATATAAATTGATAATATAACAATGTTCTAAATAAAGGTTTCAAAGTGTTTAACAGTGTTGGGATTCATATTAACATAACTGTCAACTAAAAGCCGTATTTGAAATAACATGTTCTATGAATATGTACCGGCTACTTTTTCAGGCTGTTACCTGCCCAACTGCTCGTTGACGCAAATTACTGATCAGCAAATAACATGGCGGCAACTAAATGTATTTAGGCATGTTGACATTGTCAAGATGAACCGCTGCAGTTCAAACCGAGCTTCAGAATGGAAAGTAAATGTGATTTAATTGACTTTGAACATGAAATGGTTGTTGGTGCCAGATGGGCTGGTCTGAGTATTAAAGAAACTGCTGATCTTCTGGGATTATCACGCACAACCATCTCTAGGGTTTACAGAGAATGGTCCAAAAAAGGGAAAACATCCAGTAAGCGGCAGCTGTGTGGACGAAAATACCTTGTTGCTGCCACAGGTCAGAGGAGAATGGCCAGAGTGGTATGAGCTGATAGAAAGGAAACAGTAACTCAAATAATGTTAGAATCACGGTATGCAGAGGAGCATCTCGGAACTCACTACACCTCGAACCTTAAGGCAGATGGGCTACAGCAGAAGAAGACCACACCGGGTGCCACTCCTGTCAGCTAAGAACAGGAAACTGAGGCTACAATTTATACAGACTCATCAAAATTGGACAATAGAAGACTGGAAAAATGTTGCCTGGTCTGATGAGTCTTGATTTCTGCTGAGCAATCAGATGGTAGAGTCAGAATTTGGCCTCAACAACCTTGAAAGCATTTTCTTGGCACACTTTGTTTCTCTTAGTACTAATTGATCATCGTTGCAACGCCACAGCCTACCCTACCCTAGCCTATTGTTGCTGACCATGTCCATCCCTTTATGACCACAGTGTACCCATCTTCTGATGACTACTTCCAGCAGGATAATCTATGCCACGAAGGATTAAGGCAGTTCTGAAGGCAAAAGGGGGTCCAACCCAGTACTAGCAAGGTGTGCCTAATAAAGTGGCCGGTCAGTGTATGTTCTATATACTAATATATCTACTGTAGAAACATACCAATGTGTATTTTTGATATACATAGTTCTTTAAACATAGTCTTAAAATTAGATAGTGTGAGGTGCACAACCTCCTAAGCAGTTGAAGTCTTTTACAAGGAAACTCATCAACCGCTACATTACAGGAGCAAAAAGGCAGTGATGAGATAAATTCTGCTCACTGACATTTAGTTTCTAAAGACATTTTTACCTGCCACTCGATTCAATAGCTTGTTCTTTCCTGTGGCTTCATCTGCAAAAGCACCTTTTTAGCAACCAATAAATCAAACTGCTACTGCCTCAGAGTGGAGATTGAAAAACAAAAAAACACAGACTTTAAAGGACAAATAACCTAACAAGCAACGTGGCTCAGGAGGCAAAGTCTCAGTCAATCTCACACATCTCTAGCATCTTTTTTAAATAACGATGTAATGCAAAATGTTTCATATTTATAGTAAAACATGCATCAGCTCTCATTGAAAAAAATGTGAAAAACAAGGCTGTGAGAAAGCACACATGCAGAGAGAGAAAGATTCCTGAGAAAAGGGCAGAAGCACTGAAAAGGAAACTCATTTCCCATCCTTTAGATGTATGGCAAACTGCCAAGTCACCAGAAAGTTCTTCTTATCATAAAACGTCTCATAATGCATGTCCATATGCAATCATAAAAGCTGCCCTTTCATATAAATATCAGGCTGTATGTGATGATAAGGAAATGTGTAGCGCAGCCTTGGGGATTCTTGTTCTTATGGCAAGAACAAGAAAGACCCGATGTGATCATTTCTCTTTCAGCTACAGTGCCACCGGCCCCCGGTTGGAGGAATGTTTGCTGGACTCTTGTTTGACCATTACCTACCCAAAAAAAACTTTAAGGTTGGAGGTTAGAGTTATGACTAAAGCCCATGGTGGCAGAGAACCCATAGCAGGGATGAGTGATGACAAAGCAAGCAGGGACACCATCTAATTTCCCACTTGGATTGATTATTTATTTTGCATGGAAGCATGTCCAGTGGGGCAGAGGGACATCCTGGCAGAGGTCCATCAGGGCCTGGCAAAAGAAGATGAGACTGACAAAGGCCAGCTTTCCAGTGACACACATTGCCAGGTAATGACTACTCATGGGCAAACAGCAGGTCAAAACATGACCAGTTTGTGATGTAGTAAGGGGATGGGGCCAGTTAGCTGTCAAAGACTTGCATCAGAGTTGACATTATATAAGGAAACATATGATAACTTAGAATTTATATATGTATGTGAAATAATCTAATACTAATCTAATAAGTAATTCAATTTGTGATATATGGGGTTCATATTAGTGTTTTGCCTTGTTTTCTTAGGTACAAGTGCTTGAACTGCTCATACAGGGAGGACAGATACATAAAAACACTATAAAAGTATGTTTTAAACCGTACAAAATGGAGCAATTACTGCATACTATTGTATTTGTATTAAGGTGTACAAATGCTTTTGTCTCCACCACTGTGTCAATTCCTACTATGTGTAAATTACACATAGTATAAGGGTGTGTCAACATCATAATGGCGATTAGAAGAAAATTCGGTTTCTGAATGGAACAGGCATTACTGGCACTTTGTTAATTAAAAATGTTTCAAATACCAGCCAAAAGCTTGGATCTGTGCAGTAGGCTGAGCCACTTGGAGCTCAGCAGTGTTGGGTCTTACGCTCAAATGAGGTTGATAGTCTGACATCCAACTCTTTCACAGCAATCAGTTCCATTGTATAATAGGGAATTATGTACACTAAACTGATTGATTGCTAATCTCAGTTGATACGATAAATATTCAAACAGCTTGAAAGGGATGATGTTATTGACCAGTTATCACGTTAATGTCAAAATGTCTGAAAATGGCAATCGACCAAGGTTTTGGTGATAATTAAACATCAAAGAAATTATACAAACAATGTAGAATTTGACCATGGTTTACTATGAGATCGGTAACCTTTTCATCTCTAGGTCTTAGCACAGATCTGTTGCTGTTCAGTACACTGCACTTCACTTATAAATTAATCAAAGATTTCATGTCATTTTGTTTGTGATTTACATGTTAGTATGTTTCTCTACAGCTGACGATCTATCAGCCTTAGTAGTCATAAGCATTGGTCATATTCTATGAGAAATACCAGCAACATAAAAGCAAATACAATTCATTACGAGTAATATAGAAAACATAAAGTCTAATTCTATTTTTAGTACAGACGTGTTAGATGCAAACTAACCCCTTTTGTCTGGGGGATCAAATGACACATTTAACTAACTGAAAATAGTCTGATGTATGCTATGTGGTGGGTTATGTAAAATGCTGATTGTGAATAAGTTATCACACAGGCTAATAAGGGGTGATGAAAGATGAAAGAGAAATGCAATTCACCTAATGCATTTAAAAAATAAATTAAAATCTTTACCCTGTTTGTGAGAGGAATAAACTCTGCTAAACTGATGTGGAGACAGTGCTCTGTGCTCCTTCTTGCAGCATGCCTATGTTTGGCACAAAGAATGCAATCACTGCCTTCTGCCCGTCTCTCCCCATCTCTTTCTTTCCAAATATCTCAGCCTCTCCTTACATATCAATAGAAGTGTGGGTCTCTCTAGGGGACATCTTGCTCTAATAGTGTGTATGTATTTAATTTTAAGGGTCACAAATGGGGAAAATGTTTTATTATGAGAAGGGAAAAATAGACCAGCATCAAGAGAAAGCAGTGAACAAAGTAGAGCTGTGTAACAGTGATGAAGAGTATCAGAGAGATGGGATGGAAATGAATTCCTGCAGCATCATGTAAATCATTAGAGGCTGATAGCGGAGGAAAGAGGGAGATTACTTTACTCAAATGTAATCAGTTGCAGAAGCTCCCTCTCCTACTTTTCTTCTCCCTCATTGCAGCCTATCTTTGTCTCTCTGTGAGGTTAACCGCACATGGTTGCAATCACAATCCCAGTGAACAGTTCAGCACGCACATGCTCACGAAGCAAGCTCCAGGATGGGCCTGTTGGTACAGACCCCGGGCAGCAAGGGGCCCAGTCTCACAAAAGACTGGACCCCCCTCCCCTTTCGAAAGCAGTGAGAGCGTGATTACAGCCTACTGGTGGGCAGATTAAAACCCCATCCCCGCTGTCACACCAATGCTCCCCCACTCGACAGGCTGTTGCAGCCAGACACAGTCTGCACATTTGGCCCCTGATCAGACAATCCCAAAAATAGACAAACAATTGTGGGTCACAATACATGTGCAGATGGGAAGGGAGGAAAAGAGAGAAAGACATTCAGAGCGACAGGAATAGTGCGAGGGAGGAAGGTAGGCTGATGTCACATGGTCTCAACGTGTCCACAACACACACACACACACACACACACACACACACACAGATAAATAAGTACAACTGAGAGTGTGTGCGAGTGCACAAATGCATTTGTCTGACATCTGGATTTAGTCGCCAAGGGATTTGGAGGTATGGATGCCACAGCGTGCATCTGGCACTGTGCTTTGTTTGACCCTTCATTATCATCCGTTAAACCTCCAGGTGATCTACTGTCCATTCACACAATGGACAAAAAAATAATTCTCTTTTGAGCCCACAGTGTACAGTGAAGAATAACTTAAAAGGATGACACACAGAAGACATCATATAAAAACAATGGAAGAGGAGAAATGAAGCGGGATGAAAAGATCCTAAAAATTTACTAACACAATAATTAAAGCAGGTTAATTAAGACTGGGAAGACACAGTGACGTCCACTGCCTCCACAGCTCAATGCAATCTAAAAATGGCTGGTTTATTTTCATTTGATAGACAACAAACAAGCTGATCGAGCCAAAAGCCAAGGGCGCCTTGATGTGGGCAGAGCAGGGAGATTTATGAGGGTGCAGATGAGGGATGTTGTGTTGATGGAGGTAAAAATCCCCGCTTAAAGCAGCATCATCTTCTGGTGACACTAAACGGCGAGGAGAGGCGAGAACAGCCCTCACACTTTAAACAACAATTCAGATGCACTTTGTCTTACAATCTGCGCCGTTATTATAAATGCTATATTGCAACAATTATTTCTGTCTTCAAGCAGTCAAATTACAGGGTGCAGCCACATCTATTATCAGCATAAAACAGCCTGTATGACGGTCAAAGGACAATGTCAGTTTTAACCAAAAATGAAGGGGCAGTGGTTCTAATATGAATGTAAATTATTGATATTGCAGGAAGAAACAAATGGAATTCATTATAAGTGATTCTTTTGTTGCCTGATTCAGTATGAATTATTTTGAAACCAGGCAACAAAAAGATCACTAACGATGAAGCTCAAGCAAGTAAAGTGCAGCAGTTATTTTTTATACCCATGATTGGCATCCAAAACAGTTGGGTAAGGTTAGAGAAAGATCTTGGTGTTAGTTGGAAAACCGTTAACATCGACTACAGTCATGAGACTTGACATGTTTACTCTTCAAAGTGCTTTTGTTGCTTAATCGTAACCACATGCAGGACTAAAAGCAAGTCCCCCAATCTCCAGTCATGATCCTTCACTTTGAACCGCTGATCTCCCTACGTCTGGTGAGCAGTACATAAATGCAGAGCTTCCTACACTAGAGGAACAATGTTGCCAAGGAACATAATTCAGACAAGAGTTATATTTCTCTCAAACCCAAGTTTTCAGATCTCATTAGTAACAAACTAGTAGCATATCACTGCAGTTACAAATGAAAATCATTGTAATTTTGTGTTTTTAATAAAAAAACACACATTTGAAAAGAAATATACTTATGATACCTACAGTATGTTTGATTATCACAATAATAAAGTTGGTAAACACTGCAATTTAAGCAACATCAGCATAATTTAGCTTAAGCAAATGCAAGCTTGTTGAAGCAGGGATTTATTTATTGACAAGGTCAGTAAACCTAATTAACAAAAGATCATTTGTCCTGTCTCTAGCAACACCATACAAAGCTTTGGCAAATAAAAAATGATCTCCTCTGTCATCAGAAGTTAGACCCATAGCCCACAGCATGTTTTGGGCTTCCACTTGTCTAATAATGTGGTCCGAGCCTCAGAGTGAGACACCTTCCTAAAAGGAGGCCTGCACATTCACCTTCAAAAGCTCAGTCAGTCATAAAGCAAGTCATTTCTCTGCTCAAATGATTTTATACGAACTTATGAACCTCTCCAAACAAAATCTTAATACAGTGAGCAGAGTTTATATTTTTATCTAAAAATGCTTTTACTTTAGTGAGCATGTCACAGAAAGGCTGGGAAGCAGGAAAGACGTGACAAGAAAAAAGGACTATTCTGGAAAGTATAGCTCTTAAAATTGACCTGGATCATGTGTAATATTACCACACAGGGGAAACTGAAACATGTCTCTGTACATGTGCAGCTTCCCCCCAAGCACTATCTTTAAAGACCTGCCAATCTTACACAGCTGAAATTCACTTTTAACTGACACCTGCTACAAAGTCAGTGCGTTGAGACTATAAATGTTAAGATTCGCTCGGTAACTTGGGAACTCAAACATGAAACTACAAGGAGAATCCTCTTAACACAAATCAGTGGAATGCGTAGGAAGAAAGGAGGATTTACACACACTTTTTAAATAATGTCTTTTGGAAAAAAACATGTAGAGGGAAGAGGGAGGCTAGAGTGAGGATACTGTGAAAGCAGAATTATTTGCATGGAAGAATTATGCACGATGCTGAGAGCTCACCTGAGAGCTCTATGGTCCCTCACAGCTTCAGTGAATTCAACATTTTGTAGAACTGTCAAAGTTCTACTATGCACTAAATTCAATGAAAACTCCACACACACATACGCACAGTAAATTTTCATATGTATGGCTCTGCAGACAACATTCACACTACACAACTGTGAAGAGATGGAGACTCAAGAAAAAAAATATAAAAATAGGTTGTACAAATAAATACAAAGTGTAATATTTTATTTTGCAAGTTAAGATATGAAAGCTAGAATATAATGTTTTCACATCAAGAAATATATATTTTTCCCATATTACAAGCGTCCTCTCGGCAGTGCAGTTACCATGGTCTGAAAATGTTTGCCTCACTGCTGTCTGCTCATACCTTCCGTGTCCTGGCCCCAGCTGTGGGTTAGCAAGGAGAGGATTGCCATTCCTGTCCCCAGCCATCTGACGAGCCACCACCCCTGACGCATCTTCTGTCAAACCTTATTGCCTGCCCACCTGGCAAAAAAAAAGAAAAGAAAAGACAACACATGAGGAAAGGTTTTTCATTCATGTCTCAGTTAGTGCTCTCGCCTTACACACACACCGCTGTGACCAACACACACAGGCATTGTCATAAGGTCAATATCACTGAACAACACATTTATTTTGAAACTCAACAAGTACAGAACATAATCCTCTGGATTATAATTAGTCTATTATGATGTATGAAGTTAGTTCTAGATCAGATCAATGTGCAATGATGCATTATTTTAATGAAATAATTTTAATGAAACATGATTTCATTGACATTGGCTTGTAAGCCCTATCTTTCAGAACAAACAGAACTAGAATTTTTGGTTTTCTTGAGCTGTATGCCACAATCATCAATATTAAAACAATGAAAGGCCCTGAACTACTTCAATTG
>JAUMTR010000007.1:10983103-11001765 GCA_032270685.1 Microctenopoma stevenorrisi | reverse complement strand
TCAGTTGTGTGTAATGAATCTTAAATATATGACAGTCTAATGTTTATCAGTAAATTACAGAAAATAATGAACTTTATTACAATATGATAATTTTTTGAGAAGGACCTGTAGCTGCTCTATTCTACTCTGACACAACTTATTTTGTTGGAGCTGCTTCATTCAAATACCGAATGTCCTGGTTAAAGAAACAATTGCATTTAATTACTGAAAACAGTAAAAACACAATTTTACTAGTGCAGTTGTAAAATTGTGTATAGGAGTTAAGCATCTCTTCTTTCGAACAATATTTGGTGCGGACGGGCTCTAAACACAGTTTAACTTCCCCAACAGGTTAGTCACACTAATGTTCACCAGCTGAATCTTCGTGCCACCATTTGTTTTCATAGAGTTTAGTGCAGTTTGCAGGCATCAGTGAAGATGCACCACATACACCCTCACAAGAAGCTCGTGACTAATATCATTAGCATTAAATATTGAGCGCTAGCTACAACACACCGCATCAGTTCCATACGATACGAGTTCCCAGAAATCCATAGCACCCACCCTCCCCTCGGAGCTAAAAGAAGACAAGTGTCACTACGAGGAATAGACGTTTTTTTTACTTCCCATCTGTCTGGGCTATTCACTGTCACACCTTCCTTACAAAGTTTTTTTTTCCCCTCTGGGCAGGCGATAAGCTGTGAAATCAGCTTTCATGGCATATGCTAAGGTGACAGGAGGGAACTAGCAAGCATCAACACTATCATATCCAAACATGTTTTACACAGTCACTATCTCATAGTCATACTATCAGCACTTGCTCATTTCCCTCTCTTCTCCATTCATTCCTCTTTAGCACACATTGTACACTTTGCATTTCTCTTTCTTGCTTTCTTCCAAAACAGCAAAGACATACGCCTAAACAAATTTTTTCCAGCGCTGAGCCTGACGCACCCAAACAACAGACACCTTGCATGAAAACTCTGTGGACAGCAGGAGACAGTTGTGTTCTCCTCTGTTACAGTGCAACAACAAGAGCGATTTCACACTGGTTTCCCATTCTCTCACTGCCGTCTCATCTCTCCGGCTCCCAACGGTGTTCCCTTTTGAAGCAGATTTGATTTCCCACATTCGTACATCTATCTTTCTTAAGAGGGCTGAGTACGATTGCTTTGATCTCTTTCACATGAGAAAAGTCAGACCTGCACAACCAACCACGGCGAAGAGAGAAGTCATTTCTTTCCACAACTTCCTCCAAATTTCCTCTTGGTTGACATGGGAACGCTGTATCTCATTTACATAGGCTAACAACGATGTGCCTTCAAACTTAATGAACAGGGGAACTGAGAGATTGCTGACCTAGTGGTAAAAGAAAAATGACTCCAATACTCCATTTCTAAAGCAGTTTTTCTGATAGTGGCCCATAAATCGCATCATGAAAAGATATCCATATTTTGCAGAACTGATCTAATGTTTTGATGAAGCTCTACGGGCCGCAGTTCAATTCTCCTCTGCTCTACATTAATGCACAGTGTTAGCACAATCCAATCACAGTTCCCTGCATGTTAAATGATTCTGCCAAATAAAAATACTTTCCCCAAATGCTTATATAGTATCGCTGTCCAATTTATATCTTTGTTGAAAGGGAAAGATTTGATGCAAGGGTAGACAAAACAGATGTGTTTAACTTAGGGTGGGACGAGGCGACTGAAGCAATCACAGTTATGGATTAATGAGAGTCATGATGTACTTCTTTATTCCCTAAGCACGTTGGCTTTGCACTCCATGGAAAAAAAATCATGTGCTTTGGAGTTGACAGTCACAACAGAAACTTTTTTTAAGGCCAAACGTCACGAACAGGAAGAATTATGATTTAAATGACTTCGGCGGTTTGATTATGCAGGAAGAAAAAGAAGACACGAGGATTAATGACTGGTAAAGTAGGATGGGTATTTTGATACAGTTAACGGCCACGTTACTGCACCTTTACTGCTGTGTTGGCACTTTTCGGAAAAGATGCAGGATATTTTGTTAAGCAGCCGTGTTACTGCACCTTTACTGTCAGACAAGCACTTTTAAAAAACAAATTAAATTTAGCCATTTAACATTATTGCCTGGTCAAGCGCTGTAAGCTTTGTTTTTGTTATACTGCACTACTACGATACTGTGACTGCAGAACGCAGGCTGGGAGCGCACCGTTGTTATTTGTGCAGTGATTGAATGCTGTTCGTCATGTCAAATTGTGAATGATTAATTGAAAGATTTATTGTGCGTCTCAAATGTTAATAAATGGGACGCTTTGCGTTCCCAAACAGTCTTTGTCTTTCCCGACAATCCCCTCCTAGCAGGACCTTTGAGGCTTATAGTAGAGTGCAGCTTATATATGGACCAATCTGTAATTTCCCCCAAATTTAACTGATGCGGCTTAAATTTAGGTGCTCCGAAAATTACAGTTATGCATTTCTGGCTCTAGAATGTACAAAGGAAATACGTGAAAGATCCCTTTAAAAGTTATTTACAAATGTATATTCCATTTCGTGCTCTTTGCTCTCAGGCTGCTGACCTCTGCTCCTCTGAAGAACCTCCCTGCTGACATTTTTTTAGGTTCGGTATTGCTGAGGTGTGTCACAATGTGCACCATTGATATCTCAGAGCGGACAGCAGGCAGGAGAACAGGGGGAGCTCAGGAGACATAAGACTTTTGTAGATACAAATGTAAGTTGTTACACTTGACTTGTTTCTGTACACACAAAGATACCTGTTAAAGCAGCAGACTCTGAATAAAAAAAACATCCCACATATCCCAGAAGCTTCAGAATGGTCACGCAATGCAATAACGGCTTACTGATGACCTCAAATATTATAAATCTCAGTATCAGATATTTGCTCTCTTCTCGTCATTACAAAGAGTACAAAGCGTAGCATGAGCACTACTCACAGCAGCAGCACAAGTGAGGAGTTCAGGGACAGTATCTGTGTTACAGAAAATCTGAATTTTGCAAATACTAGTTATTTATATTGAGCATACTTATCTCTGATTTGAAATTGGGCCTTTTCTCTCATACAAAAAGAGAAAAATATGAGCGATATATTTATGGCAATATTGATCAGTCATCAGATGAAAAGATCATCTGTTTTCTAAAGATCGGAAAGTGCCAGACAGAGAATGTGAATATGAAATGGTGACCACTCAACAAGTGAAGTAATGACACATCGCGTGTGCTTTCCAGCTCCTGAGTGAAGGTGTGGATGTTGACTGAATGTGGATGTTCAAGTGGATTAATCTGCCACTGCAACAAAATGAAACAGACCAGCAGCAGAAAAACCAAGATTCACTGACACAATGAGACTGATCGTTGAAGTGCCACTCCAACAACCTCACAGCATGATGGTTCCTTATTTTATGTCACTGTAGAGTGCATAATAGTGCTGGGCTAATCATTATCAGCAAGGACATGTATTAATGGATATACATCAGAAATCTCTCCAAATGGAAAAATAACCTCAAACGTCTTAATCGATTTGGTCTAATCTCAGTTTACCCACGGCTTTAGACATCAGGCATCTGGTAAAGTTGATGAGTAACATTGAATTACAAGTTGTTGTTTAGTTTATTTGTTGCCGTTGACTTTGTCTGCCATTGTCATAATATGCAGGTTTAATGATGCTGCAAATGTTTAGTTTTTTTTGGTTTACACTTACAAACAAGAAGTCTTACAGCGGGAGTAATGGCAGTTATAGTACAGTAAGTCAATTAAGGCTGTGTAGAGCAGCAGGTGTTGGTGAATTCCTTAAAAGCCCCACACAAACCGAACATCAACAAACAGCAGCAAAGTGCCTTGTATGCTAACAAGCAAAAACAGTCATTTCTCACATCAGATGTCTTTATCATCATCATCATGTATCGGCTTCCTCCCCGTAGAGCAGGTAATGAAAATTGTGTAATTTAAGCAGAAGATTGCATCCTCGCTGCCCCTTCCCAAGTTCAATTTACAATACAGAGTCTTGTCATCCGACTGATCCAGCAACCAAATTAAAAACAAAGCAGAGAGATGCAAGGCCACAAGTTCATAAATTACATATCAGTGAACGCTATATTATCCATTAATACCAAAGTGCTCAAACAAACGAGGAGTCTGTTTAATTACCAGCCATCCAAATCAGAGTCATGGCAGACCACCCTGTCATATTAAAATGTGAAACACCTGTAGATAAATGTTGTGTCGCACTACAGCCAAACATAGAGCGACAGATTAAAATAAAGTGTAAACTGCGAGCCTGTCAGCTTTCCTGGCATTTCAATTTTCACTGACTTCATCCATGAGTCACGAACACACCGATGAGCTTCTTACACATTTCTCTCATTACCAAATGCATTCATGTATCCACTGTCACAGCTTCAGCTGTATATTCAGACTCTCACCTGTCCTGACTGACTGAGTTGGCAAGAGCCCAAAAAGAGAGGGAAAGAAAAATCCCCTTATCTAACACACTCTCTTACTGTCTGTAAAATAAAACTCATAAAACATACTGTAACTCTGATCTGGTTTCATTTAAACGCACTCATCTATCTCCTACAACAGAGCTGATCATAGGACTCAAGATAAAACGCTCTCATTTTGTAGACTTTTAAACAGATTTAAACTAATTATGAGAGACAGCTAAAAATGTACAGTTTACTAATGTGGCACTATATATTGCACGCATTTGAATCTCAATGTCAAGGCTTTCAAAGGTATTTTGTCTGCCAAATGTACTCAAACCTATGGTTTCAGCTCTACAGAATACATCACATCATACAGTATAGTCACAAAGATCATTTCCAAACGCAAACTTCAACCCCACTTACTGAGTTTTAATTTGATCATCCTTCACAATAATGGCAAATGGCTGCATTTAGTCTGATTATTTGGCCCACTGGGTCCAATTAGGGATTCAAGGTCTTCCACAAGGCCCCTTCAAAATGTGGCGGACAGCAACACAGTGCATTAGGCATTTGAGTAAATCTCACAGGTATGTCACGTCTTAGCTGGGACTATGCGTTGATCCAGACTTAGCAGCTGTCTCAAATAACACGTAACAGTAACCTAACTCCATCTGCTCCACTCTAGTGTCTCTAGTAACTTTAAACAATGACGCAACCAAACCTGATACCAATTAAACAACGCCACACAGACACAAACCATGCACGTGCATGTTCTCAAACTGCAGAAGTCGAATGATTAATAAACAAAAGAAATGTTAAGTTAGTTTTGTTGTTTTTTTTTTGTGTTGTTTATTACCTACTATGAGACGTAATCAGAGTGTTCTAATCCCAGCAAACAGGCTGAGCTGCACATGGCTCCAACGCAGCGCAGTGATCAGGCTAAACATCTGGGCAAGCTGCTCTAAAGCCTAATCTCCCTCCTGCTCTGTTTATCGAGAGAACCAACCAACACCAGCTCATACACCAGGTTCCAAAACATTTCATTAAGTGAATACGGTATTTGATCACTGAGGCAAGGAGACTTTTGAGAGGACACTGTAAGTCATGCTCTGCACCGCTGGGCCAGACACTCCCCTTAACACTGTCCAACAATTTTAGCTGTTCAAGGCAACCTATGTTTACTAAAATAACCAACCATTTAAACTGAGCTTGACATACGTTAACTGCACACATATTGTCCTACTTTGTGTCAGCTCCGTTCAAGGGGCGCACACAAAGAGCAAACAACTGTTGTTTGCTCGTAAAATCACAGTAAAAAGAAAAATGGCCTTTACACCTCATTAGTTTTATCTTTTTCCATGATGTGATATATTACTATTTAACAGCAAATTCCAAATGCATCACATTTTTTATAAATCTTCCTGCAAAACCGTGTGCATTTGATAGCATATCTTTTTGGCATGAATCAATAATATATTCTGGAAAAATCAACTTAACTTGTCCCCAACAAACCCCTAAGTGATTTAAGCTTTTGATTAATTGCTTTCCACATTATAGCGTTCCCAGCTCTTCCATTAAGGTATGACAAATGATTATTAAAGCAAGATGCAATTTACTGACAAATCAAATTCTAAACTTATTGTTACATGAGGTCACAGCAACTAAAGGCTGCCAATTGTTTATCCGTATTTAGTTAAAAAACAACAACAACACACACAAACACACACACACTTTCACATACTACTTTTTAGTGTGACCAAGTCACTAAACTGGAAAATCACAGTGCGATCAGTGAGATACTGGTGGATTAATGAAGAGCACTTGCATTTTATGTACCTAAATTAGGCTATATAATGCGAACATCAGAGCCAGTCAAGCTCACTCTAATTAAGTGTGTAAAATCCAACTGGGTCTTAACAACCTGCACAGCTCTATGTAAGTGTGAATCTACACAGTGCTATTTTAACCTGGTCTGCATTATAGTCCATGGTACTCTTCATAGTAAGGGTTTAATGGGTTATAGCAAACTCCCGTGCACTATTGTAAAATGTAATTTACATATTTGTTTCAATTTCTAACACCGTAGGTGATTCCCCTGAAGCATGATGTAACTGCTATTATGAGTGATTCCTAAGTGACTTCTCATTGTATTGTATGCATGTTGCTGTGGATGAGAGAGCAGCCCTCAGTACCAGCAGTGATCTCACTGTGCACTTGACACAGAAATGAAAAGCTATTATGCAGATAATGTTCATTCGGTTTCCCTAATTACGTAACTGTTTTTCATCCCACCTGTGCCACTAGGTGCATTTATTATACTCTCTGTTAAGAAGTGTGCTGAGCTGACTGGGGCTGATGGTAAACACAGACATAAAAGCTGGGAGTATTTCAGCTGGGAAGACTGACCCTATTGGGAAAATGTATAAACACCATTATGTGCTTTTGCAGTGCTGCTACCAACAAATGAAAGATTTAATGTGGGCCTCAAGTGCTCTCATGATTATTGTGATGGGTTGGGATGATAAACCCCATGCACCTGTTTATGCAATGTACTTTGACAGACAAAAATATACTGGTAGAAGTAGAAGAACTAGCATAAAGGAAAACAAAGGCTACAATTTTTTTTCATGACTGGGTCTCTGCCTGTGTTAAAACGACTTATCCTAGGTGAATTATATTGATGACCTAAAAAATAAAGACATAATGATGACAGTACCCGGTTTATGCTCTGGCTGACCAAATTACACAACGTCTAAATGTGTACAACTTTCAAGCCACAAAGATTAATTTAGAGAAAAAGATGTAAATATACTGAGAACTGAACTACACAACTGTGGACCACAACTGCATGCATCAATCATCCATTGTTGTGTGGCTGCTGTGGAACACACATTTATTGGTGCACCAGAATGCATTTATGTTGAGCTATACTATATATGTGGTAGGAATCTGAAAGTAAACCCACGTGCAGGACAGTAATTAGATAATGTATTCAATCACATTTATTGCCAAGAGAGCCTGGTTGTCCACTAAACCTGTCATTTTCTCAGATTCACAGCGAGTGAGACACACATCTCAGACGTTCTAATCCAATCGCTTTAGTCATCTCATGACAAATTGTAAATCTCTAAACCCTTGCTGAGCTTAGTCCACGTGGGTGACCCGGCCTCTGTGTTGTTTAGCATCAGTAATGGCCTGTCCATGTCACATGGTGGACTACTCCACACAATAGGAACCATTTACCAAACAGTATCGACACATACAAATGTTTTTTTTAATCTTTCACCACATTATATGACTTTTATCCCGGCTAATCACAGTCATCACAGGGTTCGTCTTTTAGCACATAACACATAATGAATCAGGATTAGAATGACTAATCTTTCCACTTAAAAACAAAAGGGTGACGTTAAAAGAACAAACTTTGTGAAGAATGTGGTCATTTGGCCACAAGGAATGTGGCCATAAGGAATAACACTCTAAAATGAAAGTAGATTGCAACAAATTACTGGGGGCAGATTTTGTTGCAAAAACCCAGCAAATGCGTGGCACGTGCTCGTGGAAGAGGACACAATAACTAGTAATTTACTATGCATTGCCATTTATCACTTGCCTGCATGCAGACCTTACACGGGTGAAAACATCTAATTGTCCTATCTGGTGTTCAAAGGTCAGGACAATCACTCAAAAAAACATAGCAGCTGTATTTTGGGGTAGCTGAGACAGCCTCTGTGACTGACTACTTATTGTTGCTCAAATCTGCAAATACGTTTCGTATACACTATAGACTTTACCAAGATATGTAAAATAAAACCTACGCCTTCCTCCTTAAAAGCCTTCATAAGTGGTGTGTGAGCAACCACACAATGCAATCCACTCAGCCCCGCAAGTTCCTCTGACTGCTCCAAAAGGCTTCTGTAATGACCAACACAAAGACAAAGTGCACTTATTTCAATGGGAATTGGGCTTTTATGTGGCAACAACTGTGTGAACAAAACCGTGTGAGCAAAATTAAGATAAAAACATGTCAGTTATTTTTTCATTCCCTGCAAGGTACTTTTTTTTAAAGTTACAGTCAAAGGGAATGTCTGACCTAAAGCCTGTGTCATTAAAATACACTCGAGCACTAAAATTCTCAGTCAGTGGGCATACCTGTGTGATACAGCTTGCGTTACTCTTGGCTTTGTGTGTTGCTTGTATTACGGTCATCGTTGCTTGCTTTGTGACACTTTTTTTCCTCGCTCATCCATACTGTGCACAAACAAATCCAAATAACCAAGACAAGGCTGACAATTTGTGGGTGGACAAATGTACTTCATGTTCTAGCATCAATTCAAATGTCATCTGCAAGACTTTAATAGTAATAAAGAGTGAGGTTAAGTTTAAGAAAGTTTGGCCAACGCTTTCTATACTCAAGAGCATCACAAGGTTTAAAGGATGGCTCAAGGGAATTTCAGCAGTGGTGACAGGCACCACAGATGTTATGCCAGCCACCCTCTAGTCAACAGCTCACAGCTGGAACACACCCAGTCTGACTAGTCACAATAAACAAATAAATAATGCAAATGCCCCAAATTCAACTCTCAAAAGGCAGTTTTATTGCTTGAGCTCAGCATGGAGTGAAACGCAAATCAAACTTTATTTTCCCCTCTCTTTCGCCAAACTTGTCCTTACAAAGTAAACTAATCATTAGTAAAGGCCAAGACATCTATCAGTGCACAGCATCTCATTGGCATTTCCTCTAAATGCCTTTGAAGAGCAGAAAAAAAATCTAAACAGATGCTGACTAGCTACTTACAATATGCAATATTTGATCAGCAGTTAATTAAAGGAGTGTATGAAATCCCACGCTTCATTGGTTTTATTGCACGGCTTCTGTCAATTCCCCAACCGTCTACATAATTATTAAGAGTGACTTACTTTTCCAAACACACCTTATGCTGGTGACATATTTCAGACTTTAGCTTTTGCAAAGCAGAATGGGCAAGGATTTCTGTCTCTAGATGTGCAAAGCTGGTACAGACATACCCTAAAAGACTGGCAGCTGTAATTGCAGCAAAAGGTGGTTCTACAAAGTATTGGCTCAGGGGGCTGAATAATTGCGCACAACTCACTTTTCAGTTAATTATTTGTAAAAAAATGTTTGTAATCATGTATGATTTCTGTTCCAATTCTCATGTGTACACAACTTTGTATTGGTCTATCACGTGGAATTCCAATAAAATTGATTCATGTTTGTGGCTGTAATGTGACAAAATGTGGAAAGGTTCAAGGGGGCTGAATACATTTGCAAGCCACTGTACACATTCACATATTCAAGCTTGTCTTGTCCCTGTGAAAATACATATGAAATTTAGGGCCACTCTATTTATTACTAAATCTATATTATTATTTAACTTCTTACAGGCTATATTATTAAAAGGAATCTCATAAACTACTTTCACACCTCTAGTTTACTGTACGGTCAATCTCTTGTACCATGTCTGTGCATTTGAGTCATTTCATTGGTCACTACAACCTGTTATAATCCCTTTAGCATGTTCCACTAGGAGGTGGAGATGAAACTTAGAATTTACCATCTGTCTTATTTTTGACACTGAGTACCTGATCTGATAATGGTGTTCTTTCTGTGTAGTACCTGCCCTTCCCCACACGGAAAGAGATGGGGGAAGGCAGTGAATCATCACACTGGCTTGCAGCCCCCAGCATCTCCTCTGAATCTACGAAGGAACATCACTGGAAATTGAAACACCAGGAGTAAGGTGAAATGGGAGAGAAAGAATTTCACAGTTGCTTATGTTTCCTCTTCTCTCACTATGCACTTGGGCTCAAATCATTTCAAGCATCACTACCCAAGAGTCTCTTATCAAATAATACTGAAATAGTAAGCCTAAGGTGTCCATTGTGCATATGAATAACGTCATATTTGCTGAATGATAAGTAAGTTATGATAGTAATGCACTGTGAGGAATAAGCTTTATTCTTTGAGAAAATCCCATTTCTTCACTGTGTGAACCTAAAGCACTGTATTTTGTACCATTTCCTGGAATACCTAATCCAGGTCTGTTCCACCATGTTGACCTGTGACTGTTCAACTCATTACTTTCTTGACCGTAAAATTCTAGTGTTTGTTTTTAGCAAGTCCAGAAAATATCTGCCCATGATAAAATCCACTTTAAGAACGTAAGAATGTGTATGTAAAAGGGATCGACCGATCTGACAAGCCGACAGATAATTATATCCAGTGTTTTGGTCTTTCAATAAAATATAAATTTCTTATCTATTTTCAAAGATCTATATGAGTACCATGGTGATAGTAGGGAGTTGGAACCATCCCGCTTGTTGGAATAGTATAGAACTGGAAACATCAGGCTTACAAGCATAGAAAGTCACCACCACTCTTTAAATGTGCTAGACGTTTTGGAAAAGCCAAACCGATATGTGTAGAGTTAGTCCTTTTCTAACCCTGTGTCTTTGTTGCCTTCATTGCTCAAGCACTACAAACTGTGTGTGCTCTTAATTGTTACAACACCAGAATGCTTTTTGTGCAGTATGCTGATGAAACAGACAAGATTAGGTCATTAGTCGCTCGTGGAGTGTTGCAGCCCTTGTTAATTACAGCTTAATCAAACACATGCACGCACCTGCCTGGCGTAAGCGCATATAATAAAAGAGGGGAAGACTAAACGAATGCGAACTGCCCACCAGAAGTAACCCGAGCACGAGGTGCCTTGCGCTGTGAAACTGTTCACTGATGAGCATTGTATTTCGATTGGAAGATGATACTGAAGTGGAACAACATGAGAAAAAACATCCATCTCTCTAACAAGCTGCTCTATTTGAAATGACTTGCCATATGTAGCCGAAGCTGACCACCCGCTGAAACGATTAGTGTCATTTTCACTTCCACCTGTATGCAGCACACCTACTGCTCCCATTATGACCAGGACATTACACAACGTCTAAGAGATAATTCACCTCTGCCTAATTTATCCCCTCTGGTTCACTTCAGTTACAGTATTTTTATGCTCTGTAGTTCACTCTATTAATACTTAAGGCTGCCTTGAGCTGCCCATCTTCCATCATGACAATAAAAATGGTACATACACCTTTTGCCAGTCCTGAAGCTCACACCAGTAGTAAAGACCCAACATCAATCAAGCAACAACCACCAAAGCTGCAGTGCCTTAATATACAGCCTGGACAATGGCCACTGAACACTTGCTCCAGGTAAACTCCAAAGAAATTTCAGATCATATCACACATCATCCGGTACTTTTCTTTGCGGCCATTTTGAAAATGGACTGTAATCCGCTGACAAAAGATGTTACAGAAACTAATGCTAGGAAGTGCAAAGAAGTAACATTATATGCTCACTTTGGATGTCCTAATGTGAGCTCGATACGCAGCTCTTCAGATGTGAAAAATCACTGACAGATAACACACGTATATGGGCAAATGTGGATTATAGCATCAGCCCACCGTAGCTTCGTAGAGCTGGTACCACCTACAGCGAAGCTGTCATGACTTATCAATTACACGTGTGAGTTTGCTGCTATGAAATGTTTCAGAGTCTGCACACAAAAAGCCTGGTCTGGCTCAACAGACCAAGTGATGCAAACTTTGACAAGCAGGTTGTCATAATTAATTATCCATAGACTATTATTATGACTGCAGACGTCCCAACACTGTTCGGCTGATAACTGCAGGACTTTTGTGTTGGCATGAGTGTGCCAATGGAAACAGGAGGTCTACATCCCTTGTGTACAACTGTGGCCTGCAGACATGCAGAGATGCATCGGTTTCCACATTAGTCATCATCCTACGGGATCTACGACGGGGATGTTAAAAACTGAATAAGCAAATGTATAAACAGCAGTAACAGGGCTTTACAAGCGGTTATGTGTTTTCACTTAAAAACATAATATAACCACCACCATGACACTTTTAACTAGACAGGAAGAAACACTAAGATAATATTTTGGATAATTTAAAACAATTTTGGTATTTTCACTATGCAAACTAAATCGTTTTACACCTGCAGGATCTCAAACACCCCACAATCAGACTGAGTAAGCTGGTGATTAGTCTACAGAATGCAAGAACACCAAACACCATGCGGAAGTTGCAAATCAACATCATTACATGTGTTTTAAACACTAGGTTTTTATGGAGTGTGAGCGCCACACTGCTCACACTCCATGGGGAAGTTCCTGCATCACACAACCTTGTCCTCCATGAAACGCTTGTATTGATATGCATGAGTGGAGCTACAGAAGTCCTAGTAAGAAACGCAGCTGTTGACTCTTAGCCCGTGAATTGTCCCACTCGGAGAGAAACCACAGACTGAAAATGACTAATTCAGTAATCACCCATAAACGACCAGCTCGCAGAAACGCCAGTCGGAGTCAGCATGGAGTTCTGTTTGCTCTGTCACAGCAATAAATGCATTTTACAGTCAACCACAAGCGTTAATAGGTCTGCATCCGTGGCTAATCTGAAGTGAACACTTTGAAAACTTCACCCCGCAGAGATGAGCGGCGCAGATCGGGACAGAGTTGAGGTGAGCGGCGGCGTCTTGCCAGCGGATTACTCGTTTCACGGCGGGGGAATCGACATGATCCGCTGGAAATATTGGCACGGCGAGTCGCCTACAATAAACACGCTCATGCGTCGTGGTTCAAAGCCGCGTCACTCGCGGATGCGTGCGCGTTTTTACGGGGCTCGCGTGATCATTAATGCGCGTAAAACATGACGACAATCGACCCCAAAAAGACGTCTTACCATGTTTTGGCTCCGAAAGTGCTCAATTAAAATCCTTTTCGGACGGGCACGGGAGCCACGGACACTGGCTGACAGGACAGCTCCAGCCTCCCCGCATGGGCACATCAGCACTCTGCTGCCCCGGTGTCTTTAGCCCGACACAGCAATTCACCGGAGGACTGGATCCAGGGTCTAATGCGAGCAGACTGCATGCTGCTGCAGCCTCGCTCAAATATCTCTGAGTCTCTGCCTCTCTCTCTCTCCCTCACTGTGGTCATGACGTGTGAAGTAGGTAATCTTGTTACACCGGTCAGTAAAGGTGAGTCGGCGCGAGCTCCGTTACTTCCGGCTATATGCACCTCACCAACTCACATATACACTATGTAAATACCCCTGGGGCAGTTTATAGTCAATACCATAGCTTTTCTATGTGATAAACAGGAAAAAGAAAGTCACTGAAGCCACCCATGAAGGTCAACCTAATCCATAACTTATTACAGTGTGAGAACTGCAGTCCCACTCTGACCACAGCCAACCTATAATTTCCCACTGAAGGTCAAAAAAAAACTTGTCAATTATTTTAGAGTTGCATCCATTAGTTTTGTGTGTCTGTATTTACTGGAGTGTAGCTGAAATATAACAGCACTAGAGGCAGTTAGCTGTGATTTACTGCAACAATCACTGGCCTCCTCTTCCCTCCAGCTTAACCAAAGAAAAAAGCCTCCTATCAATATGCTCTAATTAGCTGCCATCCTAAACAACTAAAGGTGGTTGGGAATATTCAGTAAAGTTATACACAAGGGACACATCTGGGGGCCTTGTTCATTCATAGGTAGATTTTAACACAGTTGTCAAAGTCTCTACCCCTAACTGAAGATGTCATTTGGTGTGATACGTGAACTTGTTATTGTCTATTAATCATTTTAACAAAAGCAGACACACAAAGGGAGTCAATAAACAAACAACTATGAAACTAGCTGAAACTAAATGGACACAAACGAAGTCCAGGCACATTTCTCAGGTAACAACAGCAATTTAGGCCTTTGGTTAAATGGCAAAAGGTCTCTGTAAATATGTAAAACGATCATAGACAATCCATGGTGCATATGCAGGATGCCGGCTTCGACTCGACTTCTCCCAGGTGTTTCTTATTGCTATCCATCCTGATTGCAATAAGAGTACAGTGCAGCCATGCTAGCAGCTCTGTGAGGCTGAACTTATGTTGAACAGTACATAATGTCAGTGATGTTAAGATTAAACAGGCAGAGGACCAACCTACTGACAGAGTGACGTTACCATCTCTGAAGATTCAGAGGATGACTTTACCAACTTGTGACTTGTTTTCTATGCCTCTAGTTTGGGGAGTATCTGTACTGTATATGGATGGTACATCTGCCTTTCCAATTAAATACTCTACATGCTCTTCCACAATCCCTCAAATTATGTTATCTGGATGTTTTCAGCTCAATAACTCAGACAAAACGGGTTGGGAAACACTGATCTAAATAAGACTGACGCATACAGAAAGTCCGCATGGAATGGATATTCGAACATGACCTTTTATAAAAGAATATTCAGGCATTTGGAGCTTTAAACTTTGTCTCACAGACTTCATTGAATAAATGTTCTTAGAGTCTCATTACCATGTATAATGCAGGAACACAGGCTCATTAGGCACTGTGTCATGTCACTTTGTGTTTGAAACAGACAGAGGTAGCCACTACCTTTTCAAAAGGATGTAGCTGTTTTTCTTTTCCTTTGTAGCTGGGTGATTTGTAATTTCAAAGACATGCAGCCCACTTTTAAATGATATATCAGAACCATTATTAAACCTAAGACAAGATAATTGCATATTTAGTCTATCATTCACATAACTGCCAAAATAAAATCTGAATAAAAATAGCCTTCTATTAAGCATTGTGGTTGGATCAGCATAGAGAACTAAGCTAGGCTAAGTCAAAACTACCTCAATTTGGCCTAGCCCGTTTTTGCTATGGTAGAAGGCTTTGAGCAAAAGCTCTCTAATAATCAGCCCCTGCCACAGTACTAATTCTCCCTCTCATCTTGTCTCGGTTGCTGCATAGAAAAGGGGGCAAGGTTCAGGCAGGAGTGAAGACAGTCCACAGAGAAGGCTGATTAAGGTATATACTGCTCTAAGGAAGAGAGTCTCTTTTCAGCACCCTGGTAACGCCTTCTTCGTTAGAAATGACCAAACATACATCATACTTAGCTAGGTGTGTCTGTCTTCGTATGTGGTCATGTATGAGCTTTAAAGTATGTGTCTGAGCACTGCTAATTAAAAGTTAAAAAGAAATGAAGTGTAACAATAACCACAGGCCCTTTTCTCATAAGGCTTTTTAAAAAGCAATTAAGAGGACTTTCACTCTTCATTATTCTATTATGCATAAGATCACTCTTCAAATATCTGCAGCGTGTGTGCGCATCCCGATAATGTTTACAAAAAACGGCTTGGGAAGAATTATTTTGTTCTAGAAAGGACTGGTTTCTGTGGCTCAACTCAAACAAGTAATACATAATTGAACTAAAATGTCCAAAGATTTTTTCTTTTTAAAACTCATTATGCAGGCACGAAATACTTCTAACCAGAAGCTGTTAGTTGACTTTGTAGTGTCATGTATTCTTCGGAGAATGCTCTGAGTTATATCAATGTTTGGTTCCTTTTGCCTGTAAAACCAGGGAAGCCTGGGGGCCCCGTTATGAATGATGTGCACTGCTTATTTGTATTCAGTTGATGGTTCAGTCGCTAAGCAGTCAAGTCTTCTTTGGGGAAAATAATTCCTATTAGTGATGTTGCATTAATGCAGCAACTTCAGGCATTTCTTTAAAACACTAGAAACTGATTTTCCCTCGAAGAAAAAAACTCCCCACAGTAACAGACAGCAATGATTTAATTTTCTTTAACGTATGCTTTCTTTGGTTATATTTGGGGGCCGCAGAATGTGTTTATTTATTGGTTTTGGGTGGAGGGCAAACTTTTACCTATGGAAGTGCACTAACCCTATAAATTTGTTGTGACAGCAACGTCTGTAGCATTATGCAGATGTTTATTCCATAAATATGAGATGAACAAGAAAAGTGCTGATGGTTCACTCTTGTGTGAGAATAAGTCAGCTGGGGGCACGTGCTTCTTCTTGAGACCTCTAAATCAATGGCACAATAAATCATTCAGAGGTACATTTCTACGGGACTGCGGTCATCCTTGGATGATCAGGATTCCTTGGATGTCTTCTTTCTAAAATCTCTTTGATATTGCTTCACCTCTTTAAGGCGAGCTCTTAAAATATACTGTCAACAAACACTTCAAAGCAGAATCAGTGATGCTACAAGATGTGGGAAAAAAAATCAAGGGCAAACAAATAGTGACACCACAGAAATGCACGCTACACCTTCAATATCACTTTTCACTCAGGCTAAACTGTACAATTCTTCTTGTTGAAGCATTATTTCCCAGGACTGCATAAATGCACTCAGCTGCTCAGTCCCGAAATCCCCTGCCCGTGAGCTCCCTGTAGGCAATCCCACGGGAGTGTGTACACCCGTATAGTAGTAAGTGTGTACCTGCATAGAGAAATCACAGAGACAGAGATCTATAGTTGCAAAACTGCTGAAAGAGCTTAGTCCTGTGATTTAACACCATTTAAATGACCAGTGTTAATAACATAATTTCAGAGGTTGGTGTTATTTAAATTAGAAAAAGCTATATTTTCCTCTTTGTACCATCTGTTAATCAAGTACCTCAAGTCAAAAGATGAGAGGACAGCTCAGAGGACGGCTTCCATAAATACCAATATGATATCAGTAATCTGGGATAAGATAGGTGTGCTGTGCTTTCTGAGCACAGCATGGTGCAATTTCTTCTCGCGGTACAATTTCTTGAGGCATGTGAACTAGGCTTCATAAAGTAGTGCTCAAACGAGCACCACCTCCACATTCACGCAAAAGGAAGACTTACAGAAAAGGCTGTTTTCTAAAAATTTTAGAGGCAGACGTTAGAGTTCTGAAGTACCACCGCTAAAATGCACACAACTGACACATTAGTGCATTGGCTAACATCTCCACAAAAATAAAATCCTTGTACATACGCGAGCTGAGTTTGTATTTGTGAGGTTGTTAGTTATCCATGGTTACTTATGTAGACACTCTCCCACACAGAACGAAGTATGTGGTGCTGTCCATGGTGCTGAAAGAGAGCCTGCTCTGTAGCACAAAAGCCTCGTGCACTCCTACCAGTGAGCTTACTACCACAAGTCTTCGCTGTTCTTCAACTTTTGAAGAGATTATTATAATGAATGAGGCTGTTTTATCTAAGAGAAGTCAGACACATATTTATGCAACTCACTAAACAAGTCAATACTTCTACTATACTTCTAAAAGTACTTAAAGAATAGTGGGTTGCTGGTAAAGATTTAGTACCCTAAGGTGGGTTCAGATAACCTTGGTGGTTGTGTGAGATTTGTTTATTTTAAACAAATACATAAAGACATGCACCAAAAGACAGACGTAGTTCTGCTTAGGGTGCTTGTTTCAGTGACGTGGCTTATTCTGCCTGCAGGCTTTACACCAGTCCCCACCTGACCCACTACAAAAATTGAAATTGGCTCTGTGCAAATGCTGAAGGGAGTCTGAGTTGAATAGGTGTCAAGGGACATTCATAGTTTGGCACTGACAGCTTGTGTGATATTGAGAGGTCAGAGCAATGGAGACAGCAGGCAAGCAAGAGAGAAAGGGCAAGAGGGAGTTAAGTGAAAGCCAACAAGGCTGTGTGTGTGTGTGTGTGTGTGTGTGTGTGTGTGTGTACAGAGAAAAAAACATGTGTTAAAGAAAACTGAACAAGTGATACAGTAAAAAATATAGGCAATGAGAGGACAGATACTAATATACCAGAGATAAAATGAGCAATACAAACATCAATACAGATTATTTGATTTCACCTACATTAGCCTCTCTCTAATGGCTCCTTGTAAAGTCTAGAATATAGTTTAAACTCATTTTCCCTACTTAAACAGCACTAAATGATCAGGTCCCAACAAATCTTAAAGACCTCAAAGAACCTTACTATCCCAGCAGAGCACTTCACTCTCAGAGTTCTGGTCTACTTGTGGTTCCCGGAGTTTCCAAATGTCCAATACAATGCCATCATTACATGTTTTTAACTTTGTGTCTTCTGTCCCCCCTAGTTGTGCTTCACCCTCTCCGTCTCTTTGTACATTTTTTTGCAAGTGTTATTGACCTTAGATGTGTGTTATTTCGCTTTGTAGCCACTGGTTCTCTCGACCTGCCCAGTGCTTCTTCTGCTGTTCTATTAATCTCTGTTTCCTGTTCTTTTTCCTCACCTCTTACCACTCATTCCAGGCAGGTGACCACTAACCCTAAGCCTGGTTTTGCTGCAGGTTTCTTCCATTAAAGGGAGTTTTTTTTATCTCCATTGCCGCCTAGTGCTTGCTCAAGTGGAACTATTGGGTTTTCCTTATAG
>JAUMTR010000007.1:10964874-10983003 GCA_032270685.1 Microctenopoma stevenorrisi | reverse complement strand
ATATACACTTTTTTTTTTTTGCAAGGTTCCAAACCTTGCCATGTAAACATGTCTGTGAAGATTCACATTCATCCAGGTGAAGTTGATAGAAGGTTTAGTCATGGCAACTGGACTTCTTAAAGTCCAGTAAAGACCTTTTGCTCTGCATCAACAGAACTTTTCAATCTCAATGCCGTGTAAAGTGCATTGAGGTTACCTTTGTTAAGATTTGGTTCTATACAAATAAAGACAAATTGAACTGAGTTGATTCTGTTGTATTCTGACAATTTTATTAAACTCTCCAATACATTGTGTAGGAATCAGTTGAAGAAAAAGCAGACACCGTTCCTTGTAGAAAAAAAAATTGTATGTAAAGAGGTTGCATGAACTTCAGGTATACTTAATTTGACTTATTCTAACCAAAATAAAAGAGGGGGCTGAGGCCAGAGCATGTGGCTGACTCACCAGTTTAGAATTTCCATGGGCTTAAGGCTGCACAGAGGGTGGATTTAAAAATAACTGTGACTAGATTGTTCAAAACGCCATGTTTGCGGTGCTCTTTACAGAGTTAGGAAATATACTACACGAGAAGATTGGTTTATATCCAACAGCAAATCTGACAATGTCCTATTCAACTGAATTAAAAGGCATACATATATAAGATGTCAAATATTTCAGCCGCTCTGCAAGTCTTAATAGTATAGACACAAATTTTTGTTTTATTGTTGGATGAGTTTTCTGCATGATACTGTATGCATAATATATGCATATGTAGAAATATGCTGTGAATACAACAGTGGTGTGCCAATATTAGGATGCTAGAATCTTTAGAATGTATTTATGATATGTTGCAACATTAACTTTAATGTGGACACATATTTCTTGCAAAGTGGTGAATGTAAGTACAAAGTTGACGTTAGCTGTGCTTGAGCGCTGCTCGCCTTTACCATTTTCTGAGGGGAATATCTGTTCCACTGTGGTAACCAGGTTTTCACTAAGTGGACAGGTAGTGCAGTGGGTTTATCAAAGCCTCTTGGCTGATAACGGCTTCCAGCTGTGGCTAAAAATGTGAAACTACAAGAATGGTAAGAAGGAACCGAAACAGACCACCAAAAGGTGCTGAACCACTTGATAGAGTGGAACTGCAAGTTAGGGCTTAGTTCTCTATGAGTGACAACATTTTATTATTAATCTTAACAGCTTTAAGGAGCAATATCTTACATTGATAGCTAAAGTGGTCGCAACTGAAACGAAAATAATTTTGTGCGTATTGCTGTAATTTTTTTTTTCCTTTCTTTAAATTGGCCTACAGCTGCATGACAGCAGACACATATGAGAAATAATGTCTTTGGGCTGCTCACATGGGCATACAAGCTAAAGGGGGCTGATAATTGGAACTCATGGGGACCAGAGCACTAACACCAGATCTGTTACTAGAAATCCCAGGGGCTATAGAAACCAACACTGAGGGCTGTAATGAAAATGTTCCCTCTTGATGTTTTTTTTACCCCCTTCGAGTCTTTTCTTCTCCTCTTCAGAGTACACCATGGCAACCGTGGGGAGAGAGCTCTTTTGACAGGTACCACAGTTTATTACTTTTACTACCAGGGGCTACTCAGACCTTTAGAGAGTCTATTAGTACTTAGAAGAGCAGTTGACTTGTTCAACTGGCCAACAGAGACTTTAAATTGGGTGGGATCGAATCATGTGCTCATTATCCATCATAGCTCGACACTTTGTGCAAACTAGAATCAATTAAGAGGCAAAGTGAGTGCTTCAGGAGAACACTGATTGGTGTCAGGCTTTGTGCTCAGAGCTGGGATTGTATATTTTATCACTCAGTGCAAATCAATACATACCTAAAGCAAGACAGTGGAGATCCATTGTTGTTTTTTCAAAGTAAAAAATAAATCAGAGACGACTGACTTTACATTTTCTTAGTGTGAGCTCTACAGTGCACAAAAGTTTGGAATCATTTTATTTCCCCCACTTATAAATCACTTATTCTCCATCTCTCCTTCTTTCCCTTTTTGTGTGAGCCCCGCTCTCCCTTTATCTTTCCTTACGCCCTTTGCATCTGGCACTTTAGATAAGAACCTAGATACTATCGGGATTTAAAACTCAGATGGCCTAAGATTTAAAAAAAGTACCAGCAGATACAAAGAGGACGGGAGAGTGAACAACAGCTTAAAAAAAAAATCAGTGTCACTGAAAAATGTCCTTGACCTATAGGCAACTAAATCTGCCTCACTGTTAGTTTTCATATGAGGAAAAAAAAAACGGCTATGTAAAACACCCACTGAAAAATGAAAAGTCCAGATTATCTGAATTCAGTCAAATGTGCTTAGCCTAAACTGTTCCCTATCTAGACATAATTTGGGCCATTTTATTTCCATCAGCATAATAGCTGTGCCGCTAAAAAGTACACACCTCTTCCATAAAAATAATTTTGTGATTTCCCCCTGCACACACCCTGAGCGCCAGCTGCAAGTTCATTTCCGTTCTTAGGTCTTTCCTGTGTGCTGCGCAAGTGTGTGTAGTTGTGTTCAAGTGATGACTATGTACTTTCTGACATTTGTAAATGCCTTTCAGAGGCAATCAGACAGGGGTGATGTGACAGAGATTGGAATTGAAAGTGGAGTGTGTGGAATACACTAGTGGCGGATCAGGATTGGGGATGGACAGCTGTCAGGCAAACAATAAATGAAATACATTAGAATCTCACCCTAATCATAGCTTTGGACATGGCACCAAGGACTCCATTGTATAACTTGTCAGATACTGCCTGATGCACAGACGGCCTAGACTGAATCTCTCTAAGCATGAATAGAAAACACCAGTGAATTCAATTATGTTAAATTCTCCTGTGTATATGTATGAAACTTGTTAACCTAAAAAATATATATCTCTCAGAAATCTCACAAGCAGGCAACATCAACTGGACTGTGTTTTACAGCTTAAACAATAGTCAGTTAGCCATATATCTATGTTATATATTTATTTACAATAATATTAAGAGGAAAACAATACCATACTAACTAACTAACAATATTAATCTGATTATGTGTAATGTATATACACAAAAAACTATATTATATATATATATATATATATCATTAGGCACCTGCCTAAATTTGTTTGAACAATTATTGCACACTTTCTGTAAGTCCTATAAACTTTGTTTCATTTGTCAAATCAACTCGTCACCTCTATGATATATTTAATTGAATTTTTTTATCGTAACAATCAAAGATTTATACAGCAAAATCATGAACATTGACAAGGTTGCCTAAACTTACGCACCCCACTGTATGTCCGAAAGTGATACACCTATTTAACAACATCAGTTGATAGAATAACTTACAGGTACGACTAGGTGACATTTGCTGCCAAACAGCAAACACAAAAACCTCGTTCTGCATAATTTTATCTTGCATACTACACAGCACTGGGTTTCTGACTTCCAGATGAACTGTAGGTCAATATTTTACAGGTGGCAGAATGCCAGGACATGCAAACACAGCCACACACGTTGAAAAAAGGCCAAGTTATCAGACAGAGCATAGCCTCCCTCAATTGTTGGCTGTTGTCTGCCTCCTGGAAACATCCAAAATAAATTGGAGACAAGTGCAACAACAGTCATCAACATGCCGCAATTCTTTAACATCCCATTAACGAATGCAAGGCCGAGGTATCGGAGCAGTGATTACTGCTTTGTCAGAGAGATGCATTCACGGCTTGGATGAGGATGGAGATTACATTAGTGTTATAGTAAAGCTGAAAAACAGCACTGAATTGAATTTTCTGAAAGACATGATACTCACTCTCTTGTTCTCGCTCGTGAAAGACTTTCGAAAAACAATGACAAATCTGATTAACGGAGGTGAACAGGATGGAGCCAGTGTCTCTGGTTTATTCAAATAAATACTACCTTTACTGCCTATTCTGTGATGTATTATATGAAAATATTAGAACTTTGAATATCAGTCTGTGCCTGGTGTCCACCTGAACCCAGCCAGCTGAATCTCCACCTGCATTAACACTCCAACCACTTGTTCGGCATAGATCTTCTTTACAGTAATATATGCCTCACTTCTGGCACCACTGCCTCTGTATTTCTCCCATTTCTCTTCTCCTTCCTTCTTGTTCTTCAGGTCACATACAAACTCTAAACCTGTCATTCAGTGTTTGGGTTGCAAATCTATGGGCATAATCTTTCCATGTGCATTGCCGGAACTGCTGCCTTTAGAAGTGTCGGATAAAATCAAAACCAGGCTATTCTATTTAAACAAGGAAACAGTGGAAACTGAGAGTCTGTGAAATAGATGATTAAAAACAGAAATTGTAGCACACAGAAATTCACACGGAATTGTAATTTGCATGCATTGGTGTGCTTAGATCTGGGAAAAAAATTCCAGGAGAAAATCTGAAAATTTGCATTAAATACAGAGTGATTTTCTAACCGCTCGAATGAAAGATTTTTAAAACAAAGTTTATTAAAAAATATAAATGTTTTTAATAATCATTAATTACATCAATCTCAGTCAGAGTGTGGCTTCTTCCTCCAACTGGCACAGATCTGTGCTTTACTTAGCAACTAAGCAGAAAACTCCTAAATCAATCGATTCCTAGTGTGTTGCTTTGGTTTCTCTCAGGCATCGACTGGAATTGAGTTTTCTGTCAAGCGCGTCAACACACAAATGGTTCAAACAATCTAACATCTCTGTTTAATTTATTTACAAAACACAATGTTTCCTCATGAGTTCCGCACAGGCAGCAGCTCCTGCTGAATCAACTGCTTTGTCCTCTAAATGCCTCTCTTACCCAAATCAGGATACACATATTGACTAACAAGATGTGCTGCTGGTTTTGCCTTTAGAGCAGCAAAAAAGCAAAGACTGAATCATCACAGTTGAGACATTCTGTTGAGACAATAATGAACATGTAAATTAATCATTCAAAATGCCTCTGGAAACTCTAAACAACACAATATGAAGCTTTCTTAAAGGTCAAAGATAAATGTATAGAGTAGGCACCATTTACTAACATTTGTGAACGGAATAAATGAATTGTCTTCAGGACTTTCAGGCAATGATTGCTAATGATGTGAAGGACACTGGAAACTAATTCCATAAACATCCATTTATTTAAGTATAGTTTAGAGATTTTTTTTAAAGTAAGAGCTTAGACCTTATTAATAAGAGAATGAAATTCTGACTGAGAGTTGGAGACTGACTATCAAGGGAATTAATAACACTGACAGTGACCCCTTAATTATGTACCAGGTGGACGCTGGACAAGCAGTTTCAATATAGCAAGAGATTTGCTTAAGACAGAGAGCGTCACAAAATGCCAGGATGAATCATCTTAGGGACATCAATAAAACATGACTCAGCAAAGCTTTTAAACCTCAAATGGTCCATCCTGTCTGATTTAGTGCAGTATGTCTCTGAAATGCCCGTCCTTAGTCCACTAGAGGAAAATCACAATATAACTGATTTGTTTAGTAGAACGTGTAAAACACACTAATCCACGAATGTTTGTACACATTAGAAAAGCAAAGATTGAATATTTTACAAGCTACAAAGACTGCTAAAATATTCCAATTAACAAAAAATGCTTTCATCATACAATATCTTACTTTACTCAGACATCTACAGGAGAAAGCAAAAAGAAAGTATTTGTTTTACAATACAAAAACATCACAACCCTATGCTTATTACGTTTCCTCTTGAGCCATCATCTACTCACCTATTTGGGAATGAGTGTTATTCAGAACCTCGTCTTCAGTTAATCTGCTCTTTCCTCCACATTTCTTGTCAGTCTCCATTATGCTGTTCGGTGATGCATGCAGCAGCTGCCCTACAAACACTCAAATTTGTCTTGTGCAAAGATGGAGCGCGGCCTCGTATGGTGCAAGGTTATGCATTGTTGTGGATGTTGGGTGATGAGTTTCTGACAACTTTATCAGCCTGGCCAGAAAATTGACAAGTCAGGGTGATTTACAGCTTCAGATTCAAATTCAACTTGACCAAGGCTGAATTCCTTTAGACAACAAGCCCTGTGAGAGAAAACAAAGGTTCCTGCTATAACATTAAATTATATTTCCAGCATAGTTCCTGATTGGAGTTGAATATTTAAAGATTTTTAAATAAATGGTAGATAGCTAGCATATTTTCCCAGGTCTCCCAGTTCTAGCTATACTTATTCTTGGCATTCAGGCATCTAACATTGTGAATCTAAAACACAGAACATGCAGAACATCAAGCTATACATTAACATTGGGCTACGCATAATAAACAAAGTCACGAGTTTACTTAAAACTTTGTTGCTTGGCTGTGGCTCTTTAGGCATGTTTATATTTTTACAGCTTTCATGCATGCCCCACAGTCCTTTTTTATGTATGCGTTGTGCCGCGCCGCCTCTGCAGTGTAGTGAGCAATGCAGGCTGGTGCTAAAAGTTTAAATTTGTTGAACCTTGAGCCAAGCTGTTGTGGACTGTTGACCACTGCTTGAACAAATGAAACAGATAATTATGTTACTTTTGACTTCTCGTTGATTTTCCCAGACTGTAGAAGATATTACATTCATATCCAAACCACAGCAACTGGTTTTCTTGATAACACACCAGCATGTCGATGCAGCTGCTAAACATTAGTCGAGTGTCTGAAAGAAAGTGAACTAGATTAAACTGCAGAGCTCCATCGAGACCAAACTTCACACACCTACCAAAAGTGTTGAAACTATGTCAAAGAAAAAGAATTGAAAGTGCAATTAATTTGCCATTTTTACACAGATGTTAACTCAATAAAATTCTTAATTCATGGCGATGAATATGAAATGCTAAATGGACAATATGAATCCTGATGCAGAACCAGTCATTTCACTATGAAGAGGAAAAACACATTTGCTTGTATTAGGGCTGGTTAAAGGAAGGTAAATAATAGAGCTACTTCTTCGACACATTGACTCAGGAAAATTACCATGGGCCACATAAAAGAACATGATGTTGTGTTGGCATTGGAGTGTATGAACATGAGAGAAAGAGACAGACTCTGACAGAAAAGAGGAAATTGGAGAGGAGAGAGACCATAACAGAGTGGAGTGCATACAGAATAATGTGAGTAAGACATGGCTTCAAGGAAACATGTGGGACTGGATGAACACGTGTCTCTGATGCTTTAGCAGATCACAGTACAGATTGTTACACCATTCCATATCTTAGCAATGAATAGCACTAATCACTGCATCTGTCGTGGAAAAAGAAGTGGGGAGACAAAAACAATGAAAAGGCAAGTGTTTCAGTGCTAGCACACTGGGCTAATGGTTTAATACATTCATTCATTTTAAATCATTGTCCATTAGGTCTGGAGATGCAAATCATCTGGTCTCCTAAATTACTTTCTTTTCAACACATCCCCTCAAGAAAAAGACAGTTGTAAAGGTTAAAGAACCTGAGCAAAGGGGGTAGATGTTTTCTGGAAATAATGCTCAACTATACTGTGCTGACAAGTCTGATAGCAGCTTGGATGATCAAGGTTCTCGTCGTCCCCACGTGCTGACTACACTTTGGATGCTACCTCAACCCCTCCCGTCCCAGTGTAGTCCCGAGGACAGGATTCTGCTGCGCTGTGCCATGCAGTCTCAGCCTAGATTTCCCTTAACATGGAGAGCAGCCCTCTCATTGTTTAGCACTTCAAAAGGAAGCAGGAGAAAAAGAGAGAATAGCAAAAGCGAAAGAGTGGGAGAAAAGACGAAATGATAGACACATGGTGAGAGCGGAAACATTAAAAAGGCAAAGACAAAGCAGTAAAAGAAAGGAGACAAGAGTGGGAGAGGAAATATGAGAGATGGACAGAGCACGAAAGCAGGTAGTTGTTTCAGCAGCAGTAAAAACGAAACATATTTTGTATGTCTGCTTAGTATATTATATATGTGAACTGCCGAATGAACTACTGAGGTTCCTTATGTTCTGTGATGGTTTTTTTTATTTGACAAACAACAACGACTAGTTGTTTTTAAGCCATCTTGTACACAAACTGGCAGCATCTAAAGTGCACAGCATTTCTGTTGAGGCCATATGGTGGTTTTCTCTGCATTCATGGCTTCTCCCTGTGGCACTGGTATATTCATCACCACAACTGCCTTTGACATTTCAAAATCTTGTCTAAGAGCCAACAGGTCTTCTTTCCAAAAATGAACAAAATTGCTGCTCTACCCACACTGGAGAGAAATAACCCAAAACAAACACACAATACATGTGAGGGTTTTGTAAACATACTTGAATATTCAGTAGAAAGATTAAATATGGTATACAAATTAATTCTTGTTAAAAACCAGAAGCAACAGATAAGTTCACGGTATTGTGAAGAGAATATGTGGGTCGAGTGCTAGTGCACTACTACACAAACAACGGGCCTTCTATCGATTGACTGATAACTTCATATTTTATAACCAGTGAAGGCAACGTTTGGTGAGCTGATAGGTTCTTTTGTCCTGAATCAGAGTCAAGTTTATCATTTCTCCCCAGCTTCCAGTCCTCTCTGTCTCCTGGCTGTATCTCTGTGTCCAGAACAACACAAATAATGTTCCAGATAGAGATAGTTGCTTGTTTGGGCTTATTTTCCTGTAAGGATCTGATGGTTAAAGTTAACCAACTAAAACACTGTTAACACAGCTGAGGTTATGGAACAAACACCCCAGTCAAACCTCCAAAGACGTCTGAGACGAAGAATCATCATCATGAACAAAACATATGTAAGATGAACAGTTGTGTTTAAGAGCAGAAAGAACACACAGTAAGATCAGGGAAAGTATCTGATTTATAGAGAATAATGAATGAATAATAATGACATTACATTACTTTATCTGTGTCTTATACAAAAGGTTTAGTACATGTGTATATTAATCACACTTTAAAGAATACACATTCGAAATCCCACTTGGGTGTGTTGTTTTATAGTTCTATATGGAGAGAATTCATTGTCATTTTAATAATACATTTTCATAGAGTCTATCATGGAGAAAGACGTCACAAATCCCACCCATTCATTTATCTCTGCAGATATTGAAAAAGGACATGTTTATATTGCATTTAATAGATTTTTTGAAAGCTAATCTATGTCACGTTGAATTATTTTCAGAACCCAAGATTAAAGGACTTGGTTTTCTATGTCATACACAAAGAACTATTGGCTTTAAAGTTAGATTCATAAAAGGACATATGAGGAATTATTATGTGACTCATCTTTCTGTGCTTCTTGTGTGTGTTTGGCTATGTTTTTTTTACAGAATCACCACTTCAAACTGCTTTACGATATAATGGAAGTATTCATAGAAATTATCCTATTACTCCTGCCACATGTGTCTTCAGCTTAGGACATGGTCCGTCTGCTGATGTGAAAGAGAGATAAAAAGCAGGAGAATTGAGTGATTGAAACACATAATGCCTCTAGAAGGAGGAAATTCAGATGAGTAAAGAATACTACATGTACAGTGTAAGAACGAAGTCCTTGTGTTTATTTTATTGGTGATCAGGAAGAGCATCTCTACAGGTCAGATTATGAATGTTTTCATTTCTAGTGACAACACCTTTTATGCAGCTTCTTGTATTTAAGTACACAATATACTCTTATGAGTTGTTAAGAGCCTGCATGAGGTAAGGCCTGTGCAGTCAGAGTCACAATAAATCGTATGCATCAACAAGCTTGAAGTTGTTGTGCTGCATTACTATGTAAAAAGTAATGGGCTATTGATTTTCTAATTGTACCGGCTAATATGAATCGATGCATTTGTCACAGTTTTTATTGTCCCAAACATACTGCACTACCAGTGGTCAGGCATTAATTGTCAGTAATTCATTCAAGCGAGCTATACGTGTCACCTAAAATCCTGTCAAAGCAAATCCCTCGGAGAGCAAATTGTAACGATTCTGGCATCAGCATACTTTAGGGGACTTCCTTCTAGTGATTTGAAGCCATAAATCTGCGTCGCCTCAGGCTCTTAGGCTAAGAAACTCCAATAATAAGTTGTAAGTGTCAAACATCTATAACCCTAATATAACAAACTCATCTCACTGGTGTCCATTGTTGGATTTGATAAGAGAAGGCTAATAGGTCATATTATATTGCATGAAAAGATACAATATTTTCTACCGGCAGGCCAGCTGTGCATAGCCAAACAGTAATGTATGTTTGTTCTTGACAATAAACTGCATTCGAGTTTTAGGAATATGACAACCTCACCTACAAAACCGGCTGCACCCAGCTGGGACTGAGCAACATCTACACTGTTAGTGACTTGCTCAGCAATAATAACGCAATTCAACAAAGACGGGAAAAAGTCACTGAAATCATCCATAGCAGCAACTCAGCTTGTTCTGTGTTCAAGACGGGTAAACCAGTGAAAAACTATTTTTCCATTCGCAAACTGTCTAAGAGGATGCTGGGGTCTGTGGGGTAGAAAATGAATCTGGGCACATGACGTTAAAAAACTGCAGTACGAAAAAACAAGCTGTAGCAAATGATGGTTTACAAATTCATTTACAGTAAATCCATCAATGCATCACTTTAAAAACACATTTAATGTATGACTCGGTTCAGTTGAAGTGTTTTGTGACGCAGCGTTTCAAATGTGACCTGCTTATATGTGCAACAGTAAAACAATAATATTCTGTGAGAAAATGTTATCTACAGTAATAGCAGAAATCGCAATTAAGCATTTCTTAAAAATAATCTCACACCTTACTCTCACAGCTGCACACACCCGGCATTGAATGTGACACCTGACTTCATGGGATCATTCATCTGCACAGGGTGCTAAAAGCAGCTCCCCTTTATGAATCCATTCAGACACTGGCAGTCTGACACCTCTGGACTCGTACTGATAACCATTAAGCTGAGATATTCCTTATTATTAACACACGTAATGGCTGATGTGTTTTAATGGATAGTAAAAGCCACTGAGACATTTTCCAGCATGAAAACAGCCACTTTCGAACGGTCACTTTGGAAAAGAAGTCCGGAGAGACTGAATATGAGAGACAGCGAGATACAGCAACAGAAAGCGAGTGAAAGTGCGCTTTCCAATTAGTCCTAGTCATTAGCAGATGTCGTTAAACTCCAGTCAGTGTAAAAAAAATGAAGAAACGTATCGAGTTTTATCCGATCTTCTCAACACAGCGATGATCAATGATGGCCGTTATCCAGCTGAAGCTGAGCCGAAGGTCTCAAGCATCTCTCTCTTCAAGACCACGTCAAGCTATACACATTCAGCGTGTAAAAAGGGTCAAATGGACAACTGGATTGCTGTCTGAATTTTCTATTTTAAATATCATTGAATAAATCCTGAAATTTAAACCAACTTAAAAATCAGATTGCAAAACAGTATTGTTTTGCAATATATGTGTACTACATATTTGTACAGTATTTTGAGTATACAAACTTGTATTTTTCACCTAATCTTTAGCTTTACTGACACTTTTTTCCCTTTTCTGCTGCTGTTTATAAGATTCAGCGTCAGGTTCATCACTGACAAAAGTTGGCACATGGGTTTGCTGATTTACAATATAAATCAAGACTAATGTCATAGCCCAAAAAGATTGAGTGCATAGAGTGACTTCATTAGTATTTTGTCTTTTCCACAGGGAAACTGAGCTCTTACTTGGAACCTTGCTCTTTTGCTTTGCTGCACCCAGTACACAGATGACCTTTGTAGCACATGCAGAAACACTAAAAGAAATGAGGCTGTAACAAAATAAGTGTTACAGTATGTGGTCCCTCTGTAGTGTTTCATTTAACTTCTCAGTCCCTCTGTCTGTATTTCCTCTGTTTTAACTGTAAGAGAGGTGTCCTGCTGTCTCCATGTGTCCCGCATGAACACTTGCTCTTTATTGTGCTACTTTATATTATGAAAGGTCTGTGGAAGCCCACTACTTTTTAACTACAGTAATGACAAGGCTAAAGGGATGGCAATCTTAACTGGTCCACTGTTTCAGTCCAGACTGAAATACATAACAAATGAGCTGCCACAAAGTCCTATAAGTCTCAGTTTAATGCATCCCTACAAGGTGGACTTATTGGTTGTCATTTGGTTGTTGGTACAAATATACATGGTGATCTGACCTGATCTGTGTTTGAGGATCTGCTGCTACATAGAAAAAAACATGTACAGTACACACACACCCACACACTTGTTCTCAGATCCTTGTTGATCAGGTTTTTATTATTCTTAATCATTATGTCCATCGAAACAAAATAAAAAAAACTCAACGTGACAGCTTCAGAAGTCACAATATGAATTGCCTAACATTGGGTATAATTAAATTATTGAAGTGAGAATGAATATCCCCTACATGAAGAGATGAATGAATGGCCTATTTGAAATGCATAATTATGAGTTTTTAATAACTTGAGGATCAAGATGGTGATTTACTGGGTAGTGATCATGTTATTAGTAATTATCGTTGACCTTACTTTGAATTAAAGGCCATGTTGAGTCAAAAAGAAAATTCTTAATGCACCATTACAAACCCAAAAGCACTGTGAGGAGGAAGAATATGCTGGTATGCTTTAGGTCCCGACCAGAAAGAAGACCTCAATCTGAAGCACTACTAAATAAAACAGACGTAGCAAAAAGGCTGCGGTGCCCTACTCTTGAATAACATATGTGCTTGTTGTGTTTTTGGACAGCACTGTGTAACATTTAACATAGAGTTTTATGTAGAAATGTGTGGGGGTCAAGCTTTTTCCACTAAAACACTTGTAGTAAGACAGAATGCTGGTCAGTGATTGCTGAAGCACTTATGGCCTTACCGAAAGGTGGCCCAGAAGCCTCTGGGTTCTACAAATAACAATCGATTACAGGAAAACCATACACCTGCTATTTCTCTTGCACTGGACTGAGTCATACTGTGTAAACCTAGGGTCAAGTACAATATAGATAATACAGTATGTAGGTTAGGCTGGCATGTCGATTTCTGGATAACCCATCATACTGAACAATAAGGTAGAAACAATGGCTGCTAAACGAGAACACATTTAGTGGACCAGGAGCACAAAGAATGGACTGTGTGTCAACTGATTTATATCATAAATGTATAATCGCGCAGACTGGCAATATAACACTTGAGTGTTCAAGTCTACAGCAACCATGAGAAAGGCTGACATGAGCAGACAAAATTAAGGAATATGTTGTCATTTTCACAGAAAAAAGACTAGAGGGTTCGTATGCTCTGTTGGATTATGTGAAAGGATAAAAAAAAGTGCACTTTTACAGATCCCAACTTGAAAGTGAGAAAGAGAGGCCTTCAATTAAAATCTGTTATCAGAACAGCTCCACATTTCACAGCTAATTTACTTAGATCATAAGGTGTGTATGGCTATTGCACAATCCTGTTGAGCGCCAATGAAAACGGTGGCCTTTTTTTCACATTTAGAAATCCATTAATCAAGCCTCTATCAGTAAGGAGGTCTCTTTATCATTTAACTATAGACAAGTGCTGTCATAATGGATGTTGCTTTGATAGAGGCTACAGTGAATGTACTATATATGCTTTTGAGCATGATCCCTCAGAGCAGGTGACTGTGAATGTAAAGTAGGAAGGACGAGGGCAGTGAACAGAGTAAAATTCTGAACTTCATCTAGGTCAACATTGTCAAGTGCTGATGAGTGGGAAGGAGTGTAATTGGTCGTGAAATTGTCATCGCATCTGCAAGACATTCTAACACTGCTTGGAAAGTGATAACCTTCACAATGGGATGCAAGGTTACTCAGCCATTTGCTCCTCTGGCTTGCCCACAAAATAAATGTACTGTCAAGCTTGAGGAAATATTTGTAAGAGGCCCCTGTTGTGGGTGTTGTGAGAATGGTGATTGTGCTCACCAACTGGCTTTCGGATGCAAATGAGCATTTTGGTGTATAAATAGCCCTTGAGCGCCTGGTGTTATCGAAGTTGTCAGGAGAATTCATAAGGGAGGTACGCGAAGGGGAGAATTAGACAAGAGCGGAGCACATTCTGGCAAAAGGTTTGGGTTGGTGTCGTCAGTAATGGATGTCTTATCGAGACCAGTAAAGACTAGAATGTCAAAGCAATAAACACAGAGACAGCCATGATATCATCAGAACATTTATTCACTTGTGGAGTTGGAGGTTGGAAGTAATGCCACAGGTGCCAAGAAGCTAAGTGACTAGGCAAATACTTTGACTTTAAGTATGAAATTAGTATCACCAGAAATACTTTGATACAGCATCAATTGAATGCTGAAATAATAAAAATACACAACAGCATCAGTGATCTGATCAAGCTGCAGTTACACATTGTGTTTTCTGACAATTTTTTATCATGGCCAGCATAAATTTTTTAGGCAATATCATCATAAAGAAAACGCTCTTGTGTTGGCCTCAATAACTACTGGGAGGAATCTTGGAGTTATTTTGGACCAAAATATCTAATTCTCCTACATAGAATAAATGCTACCTAAAGATACTTATGGAGAATGTCCAACCATCAGTTTGTGACCTTAAGCTGAAACACTTTTGTAGCAGCTAAATGATTTGAAAACACACCAACAAGTCCACCTCCAAGTGGCTTAACGTGGCCTTTAGAAGAAGAATCCATGTTATTTTCATTGATATAGTTTTTCACATGTTACAACATAATTTCTTCTCTGCATTTGACCCAATGCAGAGTGAGCAGCCACAGGCGACGCTAGGGGAGGTAGCGCTGAGTGTCTCGCTCAGGGACACACCTGGTATGGGGGATAGGCTGGGTGACTAAGCTGGGAATCGATCCTGCTATTCCTGCATCCCAGCCCTCTGCCTTAACCACTGAGCTTCCAGGCCGCCAGGGGAGTTTTGTCACATAAGGCCAGGCAGGAGTGGATAGTTCGTATCTGGAAGAGGTAACAGGGAGAGGGAGGTCTGGGATTCCCTGCAAATCTACAAATGTGTCCAATTATTCTGCCAAATCGCTGAGTGGGAGCACATGTTGTCAGTTTGAAATGGATTAGTCCAGTTATCATCTACAATGCCTGCTCTATGCAAAAATACTTACCTGATTAATTGTGCATATCATGTCCAGTAAACTTTCATACCTGTCATTGAAAATCCCATTCCTGCGAGGTACCCATTCTATGCAAATGGGATCATGTTTTTACCTTATGTGAAATACCCATACTGGTTCTAGCAAGCTGCATTTCCAATCCCTGTGGCAAGAAAAGTGTTTATCCTCACATATGGAAGAAAAAAAATCACTTACTTCACTGAAGCAAAAAGTCATTTTCTCTATTGAATGTAGTACCACTCACTGGTGAGGTAATGGGCCTTGACCATTTGCATTTACATGCTGCTGTCAGCCAAGAGTGTCATAAGCCACATGCAGCAAAAACACCAACTTCCTCATCTTGCGAAGTGTAAGACCAATTGCACAAGGGCTGACATTTACGGCATGTGGCAAGTATCTTCATGCAAAAGGTTAAGTATTTCTGCTAAGCAGAGCAAAGTGCAGAAAAAATAGGATTTTTTCCCAGTTTAATTGAGTCTCTCACATTAACTTCAAAGCAACAAAAAAGTAATTCCCACTCTTTGCTGGTGTTCATTTTCCCAAGCTAAAACCTTGTCCTCTTCATTAAAAGCCCATCTTTCCTCATCGCCTTGAGCCTGTCATGTTCAAACACTTTTCTCAGCTCCTTGGTAGGCTGGATTAGTGAAATATTTGATATTAAATGTCAAAATAGTGGGAAAAGCAGCTTGGACCAGGGACCACCGTGATTGTCTCAAGGAGACAGGAAAATACCTAATTTGTCATGAATGTCAATCTAAAATCTTACCTTGAAAATGTTATTACAGCAATGTTCCTGTCCTCCTTGTTCCCCCCACTGGGATTGTGGTCACTTAAAGTGGCTAGCATATTTTTACTATGACAATTTAGAAATACTAAAAAAGGTCCCAAGACAATCCCACCAGATTAACTGTAAGATGGTCCAATGGCCATATCACATGCAGAATGCTCTTTTGAATATAACCTGGCATTAATGTTTAATAATAATTGCTTGCACAAATTCCTAACATATAACTCATCAGTGGCAAGTTAAAATATTGGCTATGACCATTGTCTCATATTGCTTAGCAGAGATAGATATGAACATGTCGTCTATAATCATAATGAGTGTTGGATGAAGAATTATACGAGTAAATACCCCAAATCTGTTGGGATGCTGTTCAAATTTAAAAAGTTTGCACAGACTTTGATTTGGCTGACTTGGTCAAAGGGATAGTATGACAATGTTTGGCATGACTCAGTATTATTCAAGACAGTGGAACAGTTAAACTGCTTGTGTAATTCTAATAAATACAATTCTGATGTATATCAAGCAAAGAAAACACAGGCATATGATAATTGAGGGCTTAATACTGTATTGTATATGCAAGTATGCAGCATCTACACATCATAAAAGAATAAGTAAAGGTCAATGTTTTTTCTATATAGCAGCAGTGGAAAAATAATTGTGACCTGTGTAAACTGCCAAAAACTAGGGAAAACTAAATAAAAAAAACCTCTGAACTTTTTCCTAACACAAAACCACTATGGCTGACCACAACCTGTCAGGAAACTGCAACCCAAAATATCAATGGATAGTTGGACACAGCAGAAAAGGGTTCTGTTTTTTCTCCCCAATGCATTCCTTGTCAATTTGCCAACTGAGCATTCACAAATCCACATCATTTCTGCAGAGACTCTCCTGAAATAGGTATCTAATTATATGTTCTACTGTGGCAGTCATTTATGTACTACATAAATATATATAAACATACATGCTCTTCATGACATTCTCACCTCACAACTGATTTAAGAGACAGAGCCACAGGTGTTCATGAACCAAATTATAGCAAGTAAGTAAGAATTGAAGGTTACTGACAGAATCTATAATCTCCAGTGCTTAACTATATTAAGTAAAACCTATTCACTGAGAAACACAGACACGAGACAGCAGAGTTGTATTGTCAAACGACTGCAATGACTCGGGACAGCTGCAAAAAAGGAAGAATATGGTGAAGTAAGGGCTGCTTCTTTCCAAACATTCTGCCCTTGCTTGATGTTTAAAGATCAAAATATAATTGGACCATTGCAATCTTTCTCCGTATTAACAGCCATTACTGTTGTAAAAATGTCACACAACCTGACACATTCACACTGACACAAGAACAATCCTAAATGCATATGCTTATGTTAGAATGTGAAAGAAAATCAGCCATCAAACATATATTTTAATTAGCTGTAGCCCAAAGTATTAACGTATGGGACACAGGTTTCCTCAACTAGTCTCAAAGGTGCATTATAGAAGACTGAACTATTTCTCAATTTGACAGCATTAAACTCGTGCTCCAGGATCTAATCACTGTAGAGTAACTAATAGAGTGCATGTTACAGAAGAGCATCTGCATTGATTTTGATCAAGTCAAGCTCTATTTCATCTGACCTGATTATCAGAAGATGTCAAAATAATGACATTCCCTCCTTATAATGAATGAGATTATTATTAGGCCACATTCATCACAATTATGATTTGATTAACATTTAGTCTAGGACACAGCCACAAAAGATGCAACAGAGGAAAAAGTTCTAGAAAAAATGTCCTTTAATATCCAAAACCAACCAAAGCTGCTTTGTTTAATGCATTCAATCTCCTAGTTACAAAAACATATTGGCTGTTGTGATAAAACTGTAAGTCTTTCTAATTCATCCAGATGCAACAAAACTGCCTGGTATGATTCAGATCAGAATAGATGCCTATTTTAAAGTAAAAAAAACAAAAACTACACATATATATATGAATTTAAAAAGGGTGCACAAAAGTCAATATTCAAAACACAAACCTTTAATTCTTGAGCATTTGCTGGACTACGCTTAAAATGTCCCACGGTCTTGCGACATTTGGCCAGAACACTTTCAATGTGAGCCATGGAAGAGTTTGTTAAAGGAAGAGTTTGTGTTTTAAATATTGACCTTTGTGCACCCTTTTGAAATTCAGCTGGCATGTCTGTTATTGTTAGATTCTAGAATAAATTATTATTGTTAAAGCTAAAATCTCATTTTAATGGCCTTTATTGTTCTGATATTCTGCTTGCACTTTAACCTTTAGGCCTGGGTTC
>JAUMTR010000007.1:10936372-10964774 GCA_032270685.1 Microctenopoma stevenorrisi | reverse complement strand
TATATATTTATTAAAATGCATATTTTAATGACACTGCCACAACTGTACTCAATATTTATCAATAAAATAAGATCTTGCTCAGCCTACACTGATCATTTTTTTCTTCCTTCTGCCTCTACAGCCAAAGCCTTCTGTTGTATGGATATAATTTATTTATAAATATTTTTTATTATCTCTCCAAAAGAACCAAGTGAACAAACTTACTATGACACTCATGTTAAATGAATGCATAAAATGTAAATATTCCAAGTTTTGGAAAACCAAACCAAGCTGCTAAGTTATGTGCATTCCTCAGTACAATGACGGGTCATGTGAACGCAAACGCTCAAAATTAATATTGTAACACAAACCCTACAAAAAAACATATCAGCTTAGATTCTCTGTGAAAAGACTAAGGAGAATCACAGTCTAAAACATAGCTACATGGTTGCCTTTTTTTAATGCAAAACATTCAAAACATGTTCTGCATTTAAACATTTACCCTTAAAAATATCTATTAATACAAAATGCTATGCAGGTTTCTGTTATGTTGCCATCTAAATATTTTCATGTAAAAGCAATAATATCCTCCGATCACACGAATCCCATAAACTCTTACATCAACTGGCTCTAAAAATAAGTCGCATTTGTAGAGGTACAATTTCTGTTACCCACTGCTTTAGAATTCAACTGGAACTTGTGTTACAAAAAAGAGCTGTAAATGGCATCTCCTCACAGTATGTATCAGACATGCTCTTGTTTTTTAAATCCAGCAGTGATCTCAGGTCAGTGTATCATGCTGATTTTTATCAACAATGTGTGCATTTAGAATAAGCAGTATAGTTCCCTTTATAATTAATATGACATTTCTTATAATATATAAACTGTCAAAGTTCTCACTTCTAAGTCAAATTGGGTCGATGATCATATATAAATGCTGTTTATGTATCAGAAGCAAATAGGTTTAGTTTAAGAAACACAATGAGGAGACAAACATATGTCAAGCGGACAGCAGCAGGACTGATTGTACATGCTGAATGCACAACAAACGCAAGCAAGCGTGCATTTACCATGGATTGCACATTAGCTGAAAGGACACAGTGGTGGCAATAAAGAGCCAAATATTAACTTTTATGCTGCTATATGAGAATCAGTGGGTTCAATATTCCATGACATGGAGTTAAATGTAATGCATTTGAAAAAATTCTAATAATTCAATAATCATATAATACATTATGGTCTCAGAGGACCTGGGCAATTAACTCACATGCTAAAGTTATAGAACATATCCCACAACCTGCCACACCATGCACAGATATATATTCTTAGTCAAGTGTGAAATTAAAGTCATGGCCACAGTGTTATCTGTTCACACCTACAACTGGTGCAGCCAATATTTAGTCAAGCTATTATTATGGTATGGTAATTCGAATCCTTCCTCTCCATTTGCTTTTTGTAAAGCAGTATTTATTTGGAGCATGGGCAAATATTAATTTATGCTAATAGAATCCCAATCTGCAAACATACGGACACTTGCAAACTTCCTCGCAAAATATAAATTAAGATAATGTGCATATCAGCTCCTCTTCAACGGTTTCTTCTCTAGACTCAAGCTGTCACTGGTTCTTTGAGAAAAAAGTTAAGAGATACATTTATTTAATATGCAGCTGCTAGAGGAAGATGATGCTTAAGAAAATGTACTAATGTACAGATTGGATATTTATCATTAGACTGACATTAACTAAAAAACTCAAGTAAACAACAAACATCTTCTCACATTAATAGAAATTGCATAAAACATTTTACTTTTGCAACTAGTTCTTTCTTAACCACTGCTCTTTTCAAAGATCATTTTTGAAATTAAGACATTCATATCTACCCTCACACATACATTATTTTCACAGTATTCATGATCCTAACCAAAGGGCCTTAGCTGCTGGATGATGGTGAGACAACTTCCTGGTGGCTTCTGTAGTCAATTATATTATAAATGGGTTTGAGATAGATGAGAAAAAAAAAATCTAGAATAGAATAGGTCTGCCAAGTAAAGTAAAGTAAAGGTCTGAAATATGTCCATATGCATCTTTTTCATATTCACAAATGGCCATCTTACCTGTTCATTTTAGACCACTGAAATATGTATTCTCCTCTCATGCCTTGGCTGAGACTTTACTGCAGCTGCTGGCCACAGCGAATGGTCAAGCTCTACTATGATCTAATACGTCTATAAATTCACAGCACCTCGACACTGAGGCTGTTTTCTCAATCTGTAGGTTATTACAGCATCAAAATGGGAAAAATAGGTATTTTTTAATATGAGTAATTACTTACTTTATGTATTTACAAATTATTATTTCCAGTCTGGATCTATACTGTTACAATTACTAAGGATCACAAAGAAATGACCAGTACTTCACTTTCTTTTGTAATCCAGTGCAGTCTTTTAAATAATTGTATATCATTTGCATTCTCTTTATACAAGTCATTCACATTTATTGTAAATGAACAATGGCTTCTCCTGCTACTTCAGCCACATGCAGACTTCTGCACTTCAGCGTGTCAAAAGTCAACCGTCATTGATGCGGGTACGGAAGAATTTCTTCTCTGCTTATTTCAAAAAAGAGAAAACCAAACTGCAGCCTTGACTTCTACCTGACACAGACCACAGGCAGCCATTAGTACTTGCTACTTTTTTGTGCATGACTTCTCTCTGTTGCTTCTTTATTTCCCAAAGCAAAGGGGGCATCTGTCTCTCTCAACAGCCCTGGACAGAATACTGCAGAGCATTGCAATTTCACACACTCACGACAGATAAATCTTTCTGCTTGGCTGGCCATGAATCTTCCAGAGGCTGAGTGGCCACACAGCGTGGCACTGTGGCACCTGATGTTAAAGAAGCTGCACCTTTTGAAATTAGGGATGCACCCGTACTCCTTGTTAATAGCTTTTTATGAGGTGAAATTAGAGTCGATTAAAAAGCCATGGAGCTAATGAACAAGTCAGGTGTTTTGTTAAATATGCATCTCGTTGCCATTCTGCTTTAAGGAACTAACTTGGCCTGGTAGCAAGTAGTAGACAAAAGTGAATAAAGTCTAACAGAATATGCATACTCTTTCATGGTAAATATCTGTGAAGGTTCATCCAGGTTATCTCAAATGGGTTTTATCCAATAGCAACTGGACTTATTTGGTCAAGAAACCAGTTGCTTTGGATAAAACCTTTTTAAGATCTTTCATGTTACTTCAGTGAAGCTGTAGTTTCTTTCGAAGCCGGCTTTCAACTCTCTTCCATACCTCTCAATCATCAGATGCTATCCTACTGAGTGAGCCATGACAATGGGCTGCCTATAGAGCACGACACAGGCAGAATATCAATGGAGTCAGTCTGGCCTGAGGCACTACTCTTCATTGCTCATTTCCCAAATGTGAGCCTCTGGAAAGAACTGGTCAAACTCTGGACTGATGGATAAATCTCGCTGCCTACAAGTCACGTGGTCTTCTCACTTCTGCATTCTAGTTAGTAAATAAAAAGCGGTTAGCAAATTGACATTTTAGTGAGCGATAATAAAAAAAAGCTCTAACATGGCTGCGTGTTTTGGGAAGTGACAGGCACCAATGTAAGGTGTAACCAGAGGGAAGCCTCCTAAACATGCACAAGCAGCCCGTACGGTGAGGTAAAATGTCCGTGCACACTTCAAGAGCACTAAGCAAACCAGTTGCTTTTGAGAAGGGCAGAGATGAGGGAAGGGCTGGGGAATTTTACCTCCTTCAGTACCACAGGATAATGGGTTAATGCGTCATTTGTCTTAATGCAGGATAAGCAGTACTATACACATACTATCACCAATTGCTACTAGATAAATTCAGCAACCTTCAGTGACTGAGGTACAACAGAATTAAAATGTGTGAGGTTCAGGCAGTAAATGCTGTATGTGTGGTAGTGGTCTCTGGTTTCAGCCAAACTGCTTGTGACCAGTGTCCCAGCGGTGGCTTTTACACCTGACTACTAGTCTCTGCGAGGCATAAAAACAGTTCATCACTATGATGTGAAAGAAAGATGTGAGGTTCCTGTGATGTGTTTTGAAGTGAGTCTGCTCTACAGTCAAATGAATGAGCGCTCGTGTCTCGCTGACCAAATATTAGAGCCCGTATTCTCCGCGTCAGCTCCACGTTATTTACAGTAACTTAGAACGAGAGAGATGCCTCTCCTGGCTCCTGGCTCCTGGCGTGGGGCGATAGGAAGCCGCTGTCCTAGACGATCCAAATCACGTGTTCCTTAAAGAGTGGCACTCCGAGGAAAGAACACACACACACACACACACCGTCACCGATACGCTACCCGAGTAGGTCGAGTAACTGAATGTAACATGCAGTATTTCAACAGCAAGCCGCACATTTCTTTAGTATTGCGCTCATTCTGCGAACGATAATAAGCGTCGTGCGTTCGGAGCTTCGGCTCCTCAGCGCGCTCGAGTAGGCTGACGTGTTACGCGCGTGCACGGTCTCTGAATAGAGCGGTCGGACGTGCAACAAGAGGTATAACCCCCCCCCCCACACACACACACACACACACACACACACACACACCCCAACGCTATGCCTGTCAAATACTCCGATATTGTTCCGATGGGCTGCTGTGGCACCTGCGCGTAACAGGCTACGACTGAAAATATAATTCACCAACTGCTGTGTGTTCAGTGTGAGCCGTCTCACAACTTCGAATATAGAATAAAGCACAAAAGCCTTAAGAAAGATCAGCAGTAACCAAAATGTTCTTACCTCAAGGGCGCATCCGCTGTATTCCAAGTGCACCAAAGGTCATTGCGCAAATATTCAGAGGACAATATGTAGAAGTGGTAAGAAGTAGGTTAAACTGCACACCGTCTAATCCTGTTCTTAGTGTCCTTCAGACGTCGTCAACCCTCTAATCTTCAAAGCGAGAGGGGTCGAGGCCTCCCAGGCGCTCAGGGACTCCGTCTATAATCTCACCGCTGCCAGTTTCTGCGTGTGGCTCACTTTCTCTGCCGCTCACACAAAGTTGTCCGTGTCCATTCCACTACTGCAGGGGACCGTGTACAAAATTGTTTTCCAGGGGGAAAAAAGTGGCAGAGATCGGCTCGTTCGTCAGCGACGCAGCCTGGTTACTATTCCTGACAGGTGGCAGGTCCAAGCACCCGCTGAAGACATCCACACATCATCTAGCGGGATGTGGAGACGGCGGTCAGAGCCATAGAGCGATTCTCCGGGCAGATTAACTCACGGGCTCTGTTGGTTTTTCCACCCACTTCCTCTTTTTGTGCGCTCTGGCGCCACCCAAAGTTGTGCTGGAGCGTTTTCTCCACACGCAGGTATTCCCAAATGTTTTCCCATTTAGGGACATGGTTACAGAGAGGATATTTGCGAAGTTACAACAGTTAGTGCAGAATCTGTTGACCGACGCCTCAGTCATAAGTTTTTTACAGGCTGTTCATAAATAAATTTGGGGTCTAATTAATCCCAAACACTATCCAGTGTGACTTTTTTATATATCACGTTTTGGAATGTTAGAGCTCCACACAAAGAGCCAGCGCGTCCAACACTATGAATTTTTATTTGATTTATAGTTAGTCCGTAGTTTTCCTGCATACATATAAGCACATATGTCTGCATCTTTATGGTAGATTGTGGATAATGAGGCAGAGAGATTTTTGCATCAGACTGTTTGTACGTGTTCATAGCACAGAAACATTTAAAGCTGCCTATATGAACAATATGACATAACACCAAGTCCGTGTCCAAATGGGAAAGAACGTTGTTTTTTAACGTGCAATGCTTGAAAGTGCTGACAGGGCTGCATAATATCTATTCATTAGTTAGTTTTCGGTTGTCTATTTGTTGGTATCATTGAAAACTTTCAGTCTCATTAAATAGATTGAAAACGCCCTGGTGTCAAGCCTAAGATTTAGGTGCTGAATCTGCACATGAGACTGTAAAGTGCCTACTTGTAAATTCTTTCCAGATCTTATCCCACTCTGATCCTATGTAAGCTTTGTTTTTCAACTTACAAACTTTTAACTCAGTGTATGCAAACACATCAGCATCTTTAACAGTGGCCTTTCTCAACTATTCTATTTCTCACAGAGAAAGAGAAGATTAGGCCTAAATCTAAACTTAATATGATTTTAAATTAGATTGAGTCCAGCTACAGTCAAGACTCCCCTACCGAGGAGAAACGTGAATCATTTCAAAACAAAAGACAATAGTTTATGTTTAATGCCATTTCAAGGTTATAGTCTTCCCAAAACTCCTGATTTATGTTATACTATTTTGTTACTAATATTCTTTATGCAATACTTACATTACTGATCTAATTATTACAAGGCCAGCACAAATGATTGTAGCTGGGGTATTATTGTCAGCTGACAACAATAATATCACAAGTTTGGAAACAGCTCACCCACCAGACCAACTTATCTCATTAGTCTGAAGGTACTAACATAATTTATGTGCTTTTTATGAAATACAGTTTTAAAAACCAGTGCAAAAATCATCATCTGTTTGGCGACATATGTTATGTACCAGAGGTTCAAAGAACTGCTGCCTGGAAAATGCAGTGATCGCTCAACAGTATGTTTAGTCTGTTTGTGTGAAAGATGACAATGATGGTGACTTATTATGCTGCCATTGTATTAATTTCCTTTTGTATCATGAACTATGCTACAGACAAAGACTTCGAGTTATTAGTCATTATTTATTTTTTAAAAATCAATAGCAAGCGTAAAATAGTTTCCCCCACTTTATGTAAGAACTGAGCTGCTAAAATTATTTTGAAAATGCTTGAAAAATGCACTCTAAAGGTTAATAATTGAAAACTTGCACTAATAATATAAGTCAGAAAGAAGTCCCAGAGCGGCATGTGGTACATTAGTACAATTTATAAAGCTGCATAAACCCATCACGGAAATACAAGGTCTACTTTGGAACATCTGTCAACCAAAATACCAAATACCAAACAAGAAAGCTGCTGCTTTTCATGGCCACATAATCTTTAACATGCTTAAAGAAAGTCAACCTGCTTATTTTCTAGAGCAAAAAACTAGCTACTATGTCTTATTACAAAGATTTAATGCAGAAGCATTAAAAAAATATTAGTTTTGAGGTTATGAGCAAGTTCAGTAAACAAACATGTACACAGCCCTTCGGGAGTGACGACGTTTGACATATTTTGTAGTTCCTCTCTTGTGTGTTGTCATAGGCGTGAATCATTTTCTAAACTTCTCTCTGAACAAATGTTCTGTGTGAAGGATGTCCCATCTGCGAAACCCCAGGTGCCAAGAGATTCTCACACTCTTCAGCACCAGGGGGAAGCTGAGAACCCCTTCAGCAATGGACACTATACTGTGTGTCATTATGACCGAAAGTGTCCAGACTAAGATAAATGCTATATCATGGATAATAGGCTTGTGAATTTCAGGTGGGGATCTTATTAAGGATTAAAACCCCCCATTTGAATCTGAGACAGACATTAAAGCAGCTTATGGTTCTCTACTCAAACTAAATGACAAAGCTCAACACCTCTACTGGATGCAATTAATCACCCTGTAGAAGCTGAAAACCCTTATTATGCAACACCGGTTACTTCTCATGAAAATGGTCCTTGACTTGTCCTTTATTGATTTTCAGGTTGGTTGGAATCATTTGCCCATAAACACTGATCTTTATCAGAATAACTTAATCCGCCTGGTGCAATCAGGAGTTTGTTCACTGACTTACATCTAATCTCATTAAAATCCATTTGTGGTAGTCTGACAGATCTGTTAGCCAACAGGTTTAAAGGATATAGTATATTATAGTTGTTAAAGCACAAACAATAACAGATATTTCATAGCAAATTAGGACTAAATGGCTCAACGCAGCACTTGGCCAAGCTACAGATCTCACAGTAAGCTCTTGATGAATAAAACATGTGGATTATATCAAAGAAACGTTGTGTTTTTGACTGTAAGGAGTCACGGTCCTTTCTTGTTATGCAGTTAAAGACATCAGATCTGGGTCTGTTTTACTATGCAGCAGCATTTCTTTACAGCTTGAATGATTCATAACACTCCCTCAGTGCTGTACATCCATCTACTTTAACTCTCTTTTTCTCTAGTGTTGTGAGGTGTTTTTGATTCACAATATCCCACATACCGTAACCTCATCTCTTCTAATGTGCGCTACTAGGTCTGTCCTTTCTAAAGCAGCATATACATCTGTGTTTCACCTTTAAACCAGTTTGAATATCTATGTGAGTTCAAAAAGCCACCACAGTTAATTGATCACTCTCCATGATAACATATCGCTTTTCATGTCTACGAAAGTCTAGTTGTAGATAAATGTTCATTAAGTCAGCCAAAACAAACTTCCATTTATTAATCAGAATCAAAATTCTTTGTTTATTACGGAGGAAATTGCTTATTTTATTATTGCTTCATGGCTGCAATCACACAAGGACACAGCAAGAACAATACAGTATAATAAAGCAAATATAAAATGTAACCTAATATACACTATATTTTTATGACCTACCTTTTCTTTTATCCTGAAACAAAGACAGACAAAACGTTTCGGTTTTTGAGCATCAATCTGTTAATTCAATCCGACATGCTGTCATCCAATGTTTGTTTTTATAATTCATTAACATCTTGGACGCTGTGAACATGACACATATTTTGCAGCACAGAACAAAATGAGACACATTTAGTCAAAATATTTAAAGTGAGTGTTCACTGTGTCATGTCTGTGATAACAAATATTGTGTGTGCTTTGCCAAGTGTATAGTAAAGCTCTACAGCTAAAAATCTTTTAAATGTCTTTTTAGTCATTTAGTTTTCTTTTTTTGTTATTGCTGGTGATTCAACAAAGGTTTCATGAAAAATTCCTTCATGCACTATGTAACCTCCCTGGCACTCTTCAGCTTTACATACATTGGCCAGCACATGAGAGGGAGGATTTCTGAATGAGGATTCAGGCAAACAAGAGTCTGGCCAGTGGCAGCTGGTTGCCAGTCGCTGTGTGTCAGTGGCAGGTGGTACTCAGACATGATTTTGCCAACTGATTTGACTCCAGTGTTCTGTAAACAGACTTTACAGTGGAGCACATACTTGATTTGTGGCTGATTAAGAGATATAGTATTGCAGTAGTAGAAGTCTATACATATGCACAAAGCTCTCATAACGTCCTGCTTGTAAATACATATATTGTAACTTATAAGTGGCGGATCTAGAAAATTTACCATGGTTGGCAAAGGAATGGCAAAAGGTTTAGGCAGGACAGTAATGCTGGATCTCCTCAGTGAAGTATGTGAAAAGCCGCTATATATAAATACCCACGTTGGGCGGCATGGTAGCTCAGTGGGTAGAGCAGTCGTCTTCAAACCTGAGGGTGAGCGACACAGGTCTAACAGCTGATCAAACAACAATTTCCCAAGGGGATCAATAAAGTATTAAATATATTATTATATTAGATTATATACAAAAACACTTTAAATATCATAAATGATATATAATCGTACTATTTCTTGTATCATTATTTTTCATTATCTTGGACAATTGTTAGGTATAAATGAGAAAAAAGATTCCCCAGAATAAATAATAAAAGAATACAGAAATATATAAATAAAGAACTAATGGCTCTGAAGCAGGGGGCAGTTACCCCCCCTGTAGATCCGCCCCTGTTACCTATTATTTTTATTTTACAAAAGTCATGTAATAACTCTGATAATGTTATCATGTTGTGTGCTGTGTTATTAAATTGTGAGCTTCAACAACAGATTCATAAGTCTTTTTGAGGCAGCAGGTTGTCAATGTTTTGTAATGAAAGGTGAGCTCGTGTTTGATCCCAGCGCTCATTCATCTTGTGACAATGCTAAATAATGTAGCCTGACATTTGATGTGTCAAATACATGTGATCCATAATTAAACAGTTTTAATAATTAATCAAATCCAAATGGGATTGCCACCCAAGAAGTGTATGACTGTTAGATAGCATGTATGAAGCCAACATCTGTCGGCTTGTAAGTGCAATGTTACACAGTATGAAAGAAATCCTCAAGAGACACACATTTTATAATAACTTTCATTACAACTCCGCATACTGCACTAACTAGCACAATGATGGATACATATATAAAACAGTTATAATTATTCTCCTTTCTTCCCAGTGGCATGTGTGGAGGATTGTAAGTGAGAGTACAGTGTGCTAGTTATATACAGAACAGCTCTGATCTACAGTATCAACAATCAAACTACAGTGCTCCATCTATCACGCACTTAAATGGATTATGCCATGCCTGACACATCACTCATTTGCAGCAATCCTCCGTGACACGATTGTCTTTAAAAGCTTGACTGCTCTGTGCAGTCAAAGAAATGCAGAAGGTTGTGATTCAGCAGCTGAGGGAAGCACCGATTTTGGTGCTGTTGTTACAGTGACAGTCACAGCGTTGATACGCTAACAGTCACGGCCTTTCTTTGGCTTTTGTTGGTTGTTAGCTTTTTGATTTAAGCAACTGAAGAGGTTCATGACCTGAGCTGCTCTAAAGGGGCTGATGACCACTACAATTTGTCGAGCTTACACTGACATGTAGAATGCTCTCTGAAAGGAAGGAAGGAAAACCCGCCATAGCACTGAGTGAAAAGACCCATCTTTATAACTTATGGTGGAAGAAGTCTTAGCCAATCGATACTGACTTTATTAAAAGAAAACAACAACAAAACACAATATGCAGGACTAGATTTGCTGCTCGAGGCAGGATGTCAGAGCTTAGTTTGACCCATAGCAGCGTTAGAAGCTGTCTTTCACATGTTGCTGTAGTTCTCATCTACAGTGATGATTAATAGACTAGTTTCTTTCACTTTTTATTCTTTCCTGAGGCAGACTCAAGGAGAGTCATTGATTTTACTGTTGCCTGTGGTGAATCATGGGACATGAAGAACAAGTTAATGACAAGTGAACAGCTTTCAGCTGTTGGGAAAGTTGTTTTTTTTTCTGAGAATGCTTAACTGGAGGAGATCTAGAATAAAAGTGGATAAGTGAATGGATATTCAAATAATTCTTTGTCATAATTTAGGTCCCTTTAAAGGGCACAGTTCCATTAAAGGTTGTAGAATGAATAAATAATTAGAGTCTGAAGGCTTTTCGAGTTTCAGTAATTTCTGCAATTGCAATAAAGACATGTATTCTGGCATGCAAGAAGGCACACAACCTCTCAAAGTCTGAATTTGTGTACAAACTGGCCCACAATGAAAGACAGAAAGCTTAGTCACACGTGAGAGATTATCCATTTATATTTACTGTTAGAACTTAAGCTAAAACAAAAGCAAAGTCTTACCCCAAATGAGTTGATGGGAGTAATGCTGAGATGTGAAGAGGTAAAAAGACTGAGGTCCACTCAGGTGTAGAGTGTTTCCTGATGTCCTCCCTCACTCTGCCTCCTAACTCCTGAAAGCACACAGCCACAGCAGAGCAGAGCAGCAGAGAGGGAGAGATGTCCCAGGATGCAACGCTGAAAATACGAATACGCAAAATCTACAAAGACGGAGCCATCATGTGTAACTTTCAGAGTCATTTTGTGTAATTCTTACAGTTCTGTTTTCTAAGATAAAAGTCTCACCTACAGTACAGGCTAAGAGAAACCTGAGTGATAATATCCTGGTATCCCTTTAAATTCCCCTGAAATCACCCCCCCTAATGGTTTCCATCCACATTATAATTCTGCTGTTGTAATAACTTTTGCATACTTCCATTCCCACAGAGTTCTGAAGTCATTAACCTGGTGGCTGGGATACTGAAGCTCCAGCAGAACCCAGAAACCACACTGTGTGTGTGTGTGTGTGCCATGAGCCTTATTGTCTCCAGAGAAATTTGATTTATATCCTGCCTCAGTCTGTTGTTTGGCATCTCCTCACTCCCTGCTACCCTCTGTCCCCCAGAGCAGCAGCGAGTCTGCCCTCGCCATCAAAAAACATTATTTCCATGCCAGCAGTCTCATGCTGCCACAAATATCCACTTTAAATGAAACAAAAACAATTTACAACAATGAAGATGCTCTAAAGCATTTTAATACTGGAGTCCAGATGTTTTAGGTATGAAAGTAGTTTTCACTGCGCAGAAAAAGTAAATGATCACCACAATCTATTTTGAGGTGGCATTTTTATGATACAGTGGAATTTATAAAAAACGAGTATGTTGTCATACAGAAGATGACCACAATCTGTTTTTCTTCCTTAAACAAAGTGAGATCAAAGCCTGAAGCTCATTGCACAGCTGGAACAATCATTCATCCCAGGTTTACGAACTTAAAAAAAATATACAAAATTCAAAAAGTATAAATGTACAAAAAGGGGGGATAACGGATAATAGTGATATTATCCACAGGTATTGCCAAAATACTACAGATCAGATTAGTGCCAAAAAAATTAATAAAGAGATAAAAACAAACTTTAGGGCACTAAACAGACAGTCATATGGATACTCCTCATCAGTGCTCCAGTCTGATGTTGAGAACAAATCACCTCAGTAGCCTTAAGCTGTCACTGAAATCAATACCTCTTAAAAGGTTTAGACAATGCACATTAGGATACTCGAGATTTTTCTCTTGCTGCATTTGACGCTGCTACTATATACCCTCTTCACTAGTAACATTCACAAAGATTCATCTGAAGTGAATGAGTTTCTCTTTTATAGAAACAGTGGTGTGTACCCTGTGGTCCAGAACGACGTGGCAGCATTACTAATCCAAAATAATGGGCAGGAATTGCCAACAGCAAAGCAGGTGTGAGGCAATGGATAAGACTTATCTTCACAGTAGCAAATATACTGTAAAAAAGATCACATTAGCATAGCGATGCCTTAGAACTAAACTATTGAATGTAGTCCTGTTAAAGGCATTGAGAGATTAGAAAAAGGAATAATCAGAATAAGTAAGTTTGCTTTGTTCCTTAAGGCTATTAACAACACAAGGGAGGGAGGTGGTGGTTATGGGAGCAATGCTGCGTAGTTCCCTGCAGGGCTCACAGCACCATCACTCTTTCCTGACCCCCAACAAAACTGTTTATCCATTTATTTCCTCTTCATTTAATTGGCAGATGGAAGAGCCTCCCTCAAGCCTGCAGGTTATAGTCCCAACACAGTGGGCCATCTTCTCCAGCAGTTTATTCGTTTCACTTAGTTTCCAATTCAGGATGCCCACTTGACGTCTTTGCCCTTTCTTTGCTCCCCCACTTTAGTTTACACTCTGATGATTGAATCAGGAGGTAATTAGATTAAAAATCCACAGCAACCAAAATGTGTTTTATGTTAAACATCAAAAAGATGTGTATGTGTTTGCAGAGACTTTGTGATACAGAATGAGAGAATGACAATTGAATTTAAATGCATGAGGATGGTCTTTTTGGCTTCAGTAAACTGTCTGAGATTCTTTTTGGCACTAAATTACTGCTATATTGTGAATGCAAGTTTATATTTTGTGACATTGTGTTGTGTTATTGAAAGTAAATACCAGTGTTGAAATAAAAGTCATTTTTAAAGTTTCTCTTTCAAGATGTCAACAGAACACTTCCAGAGATTCTCCACTTGGCGTAACACCTAAGCCTAAATAAATTTAGCGGACATAATTTGGACATTTGCACTAATGGTATAGCTCAGACTAATGGGATTGTCAGAGTGTCAGTAATGCAGGGAGGATGATGCTTGATGACGAGTTATTACAGTTACAATATACCCTGAAAGGACTTTACCAAATTTCACTGGCATTTATGTAAATTGGCCAAAACATCTCTCAATATAATGCACTCCAGTACAACTCAACCACCACCATGACCTCAGTAATGAATTTAGTAATAAACATATAGTAGAATTGCAGAAGCAGAGAAATTATAACCTTGTTAAAGTAGAATTCACAGCTACTGGTTTGGATTGTATAAGAATGTAAAGGTAACCCTAATAAAATGAGTGTATCTTGTAAAAGTCAGGAAGGTTTTATTACATTTCCCAGTGAGTGTGTAAAAGTTCTCTTTCATTCTGCAGAAAAATATGTCTAATTCATGTCGTATCATGAAGTCTGATCTATGAGTAAGGGATTGGCTGAGTGGCATGTGTTGAAACAGACAATGCCCCGAGGGAAGGCCAGTGCCATCTATTAGCACCAGTCTCAACCGAAAAAAGATGATTTCAATTTTTGTGTGCCTCATGAAAGCATGTATGAGTCAGACTTGTTATTTTAGGACATGAAGAAAAACTTCTCGTCTTCCCCGCACAGTGCTCAACTTGGCATAGTACGTGAGCTAACGTCTTTATTGTTTTGCACAAATTTAAAATAATGATTAAATAAGTGAATAATTATACCTAGAATTGTCACACTATATTATAAAATCTTATACTATAAAATCACTTTTGAGAAGCAGGTTCAGCTGTGGAGTGTGTGCAGTAAAATGATACGCAGTATTGCCGGGGGTTATACTGGGAAGTCTGGGAGCACAGCAGGAATGGAAGGAAGTAGACAGATTGAGTGTGCCATGGAAAAACCATCAACTGAAGCCCCCACAACCCCCACCTCTTCAATTTTCAGCTCAGTGCACTCTTTAGCAGAATTATTGATGGTGCTTGTGAGGTACAGAGGACTGGGATGAATATGTCTCAATCCCCGGGCTGCAAAACAAGAGCTATGGCAAAGGGCAGGTCATCCAGAGGAACAACGCATGCAGTATTTATTTCTGTGTTCAATATGAGGAAAGGAGGAGTGGAAGTGATCGCTAAAGTGGAGCAACTCTACATTCACTCGATGCTGCTTTACTGCGTCAGCAGGAGTAGATGTAGCAGGTAGCTCCTTGTTGATGTAAATGTGACAAAACACTGTGTAAATTTGTATAATACTAATATATAGCCCTGCATTCATTTAATTAATGTACATAAATGTTTTCTAAAAAATCTCACATTAATTGTGCATTTGAATTTGAAAGCGTGCACAATTTTAAAGCGCACATTTTTCTTATAGAAAATAGAACATAAAAGATGAGCAAGGAAAGGTCTTGATAAGTTCAGGATATCCACCTGAAAAATGTTTTCTACTTGTTTACCTGGAAGCTGTAAAAAGTATTTTCAGTTTTTATTATAATAACAATGAATACTTTATTGATCCCCTTGGGGAAATTGTTGTTTGGACAGCTGCTGGACACGTGTCTGCGCCACTAAGTGGTATCAGTGTCTTGTCCAAGGACACCTCAACATGTAATCTGGTGGGACTGGGAATCAAACTCGCTCATTCTTGAGTTTAAAGACCACTTCTCTGGCCACTGAGCATTCATGCCGCCCATTATACAGAAATGTATTGTGATGGAACATTTTGTGTTAAGTTATTTACTTACGGTGCTTCAAATTATGTTTATAAGACATTTCAAATACAAAAAGGTTTTTGCAGTTGGAAAAGAGCAGGTGTTTTTTTTGGGTGATGTTTCTTCAGTTTCATCATACTTACTGTATATTACTTGACTCCCCTTCAAGCTTAGTGCTACAGATTCACTTCTTCTTTCGGTGCCAGGTTGTACATTACATTATATCATAGTAATAATACCATCTTATACACCACATGCAGTATCTGAAAACACAGGGATGACGAAGTGAAACAGAGAGGGGCGGTTCTAATGAAATTAATTCAAAGAATGTATCTTTTCTTTTCTAGGACTGTTGTTATTGAACCTTCTTGTGGTCTCTAAAGGTCTTAGGGTATTACACATATTTACTTCTCCTGATGACTTTTCTTGATTAGAGGTTACAGATGTTCTGCCGTGTGCTCTTTGCTTTACATTTTTTTCCACAGGGAAATTGTCATTCCACACCTCAAGCCCCTTTTCAATCCCCACGCAGAGAAGACGAGTATAATGTTGACACTTTATGCTGTAAGATTCATCGATAAAGTCATATACATCAGTCCCCATGATGCTTATTCATAGCGTGGGCAAGTGGAAAGCATCGTTCAGTGCAGACAGACAAACACTATAGTCAGTGTCCCTTTTGATAAATGCCGCGGTCATCAAGAACGTCCTTGTGGTCCCTCGTATTTTATGGCAGTGAGATCATGGAAGGTGACTTTTCATAGTGTGGTAATATCGTAAAAAGAAAAAAAAAGTTGATTAAAATAAGGCAGCAGGTTTAAACCTACATTCCATTAAGAGGATTATTCACACACAGGATAGCATAAACAATACCATCAGCTCCCCTACACTATGTACCTGATAATCAAAGAATGATTTATCTCTGTAAGATTCTCAGCTGCAGTATGTCACAGATCCTGAATAATCATTAAAATTCACTTTGCTTTCTCATCTAGCTTCTGAATTCACTCGAGCATGTTTCCCCAGAGGTCGTGGAGAATATTGTGCTTTACATGTGCTCAGGAGGCCCTCTAGAGGATCATGTTCAACGTCACACAATAAATGGTTTGAAAGTTAGTTTGCACCATCCCTGTGAGTGCATTATTATTAGATAGGTGATGCTCTAAGACTATGTTTTGAAGCTGCATCATCCAAATCCTCACCAGAAGTTAGATGAACGTCTCTGACACATAGAGAGCATACAGCAAACAGCCACCTGGTGGTGTTAATGTGACTAGTTTGACTTGGCTGCTCTGATATTCTATTCTAGTATTAAGATGTTAGCATTATAAGTTTGTCCCCCAGTCGTTGCTTCAGTTAGATGAATTAACAAATACACTACAATATTGTAATACTACTACTGTAATATCTCTTATATGATCAGATGTTTACATTTGAATCTTATGGTTAGCTTGCTTAACTGACTGCACTGTACTGTCTGTTATATTCTAAAGATCATCACACGAACAAGGTATTTTTAGAGACGAAAACTTCCAGTTATTCCAGAAATACATCTACTGCTATCTGAGTCAGATATTGTGATACATCCACACACAGCTAAAACATTCATATATGGTCATCATCATACTCTAGCCAGCTAAAGATAAAGTAAAAAATAAAAATGAAGAAATATGCACGGGGTCAAGGACTTGCAATACCAAGATGTAGTTTATTTTTGGCTATCACAATATTCAGGGTTAGTCCTCTCCCTAAATGGTAAAACACCAACTATCACAGCCTCTGAAACACTTTAAAACTGTAAGAAAAAAACATATGTAGGAAAACCACAGGAAATAGGGACCCACCTCACCACAGAACAGAGAATACAGACAGAGCACTTCAGAGTGTATATAGCGGGGGGGAATGTGTATATATAAAGCAGCTTTCAAACTCGAAATCAATTGCAAAAGTACCTTAACTAATACCTAAAATACATAAAAGTGTAATTTATTTCAAGGTAATGAGACAAAGGTTGCACAGAACAATCAGATAGCAAGAAATAGCCTAAGGGGAAATACATGGGCAAGTCCAGTAAAAGGAAATGTATATTCACAGGCATAGCACAAAAAGCTCAATTTATATTTGAAAGTGGTCAATGTGGCTTAAACATTTACTGTAAGTTCATCAGGAAGTTTGGTTTGTATGTGCTGCAATGTTTCTGAAACAGGTGAAACATCTTTTACAACTTAAACCCTGTTTAAAAATACAATTTCTTTACGGTGTCCACTACATCTGTGGTGAAATGTAAACTTGTTTCTACTTACAAAATCTACTACAAAATGAAGCATATGAGCTCAGGAGTAGCTGTAGCTAGTAATACAACAGAAGAAGAGGAAGCTGGTTGACCAGTCATTGATGTCACACACCCAACAACACAACTTCCTGCTTGTGTGTCTGTGTTTTTTGTAGTGTGTGTGGTTTTGACAAAGAAGCAGAGATCGACAGAAACAGAGAGAGAGAGAGAGAAAGTGTGTGTTTGGGTAGATTGGGTGTGAAGCACTTTTCACAGAAGTGACAAAAGTCTTAGCTCACAGCAGGAGAGCAGAGTAATGGAGCCACAACAGATCAGAGAGGGGTACTTGGTAAAAAAGGTAAGAATGGCTAAAAATATAATCTATATACAACAACAGAAATACAAAACTCAGAGAAAGTCTTGAAGAGACAAGACCTAGATGAACAGATGCGTTTTGAAATTAAACATTTCAGCATAATGCGCAACTGCACATTTCTGTCCTCAAAGCTGCAGTTAAAATTCAAGTTCCTGCTTGTGTCCAAAACCCACGGTAAAACATGAAACGTGTTTTGTAGGTTTGCGTTTCAGCCATTATTCTACATAAAACGTATTCAGAACTACACAAACATGAAGCATGGATTAATGCTACTGGCTATTTTCTTAGTGAGACTCAACCTACTAACAAATTAGAACATTTCCACTTGGTTAGCAAGTGATTAATAGTTTGGTCATTCTACTTTTATAACAAAGACTAACTGGAGCTGGGGTCAGAGGATCTTGGAGCATACCAGAGAGATAGGAAGGGTGGTTGGTTTCACGCTAAAGATGAGCTAAGCTATGACTCCACAGCCCAATATGCAGTAGGTTGTAATGCACAGTGTGTCCTCACACTTACAGCATGTGGTGTTATGTAACTTACAGAAACAAAAGGACGTTGAGAGTGTGGCAGTTTTACATTCACCCATTAGATGCGTGAAGTGTGAATCCATTTGCTGTTATTTAGACATACACATTACACTACCTTGTATACTATATTGTCATGCACTTTATAAAGTGTGTAGTACATAAATGTGTTGTTAAAATGTAACTGAACCCTCATCGATTGTATGTAGGTTTGGGATATCATGGGAGAAATATCTCATGACTGTGATGTGATGGCTGTGAGTAACATGCTGAGGCATCGCAAAGCCTTTCATCTCGAATCATTGAGAATGGTGAACGAGTCGGCTTCAGTGGGTTAGGCGTCAGACTGGGAAGCAGAAGGTTGTGGGTTCAAATCCCGTCTGACTCCTAGTCCATCCTCTACCAGGCGTGTCCCTGAGCCAGACACCCAGCGCTAGCTCTTTGTAAGTCGCTTTGGATAAAAGCGTCTGCCAAGTAAAGTAAAGTAAAGTAAAGAGTCAGAAGTATGATTCAAACAGTTCATTAGTAGTGTGTCAATGTTTATTCATGACTAGGACTATTTGCCAAAAACTACATTGCCACATGTCAACCTGATTAAGAAATGAGGCGCTAACTCTCTTTTGGGAAGAGTTTGTTTCTTGTAAACAGCATGTTAAGAAATTCTCTTGTAGAAAATAGAAACAACCAGTTTCTGTTCCTCCAGGTAGTGCACAGAGCTGATGACCCTGCAAAATGTTTGTTTAAAACCAAAATCAAATTTTACATGGCAGGCAAAGGAGTGGCAAGAGGTTTAGGCAGGGTGGTAATGCTGGACCTTCTCAGCAAAGTATGTGAAAATCCAAAAAATGTACAAATAAACTTTAAAACAATTTATTGCATCATCATCTCTCTTCTAATAAACAAACCTTCAAATATTTAGGAATCAATGAGGAAAAAATATCATCAAAACTTTTGTCTGCAGCATGTACTTACTTTTTTCACAATTTCACTCAATCTAACCTGTTATTGATCCTCAGGGGACAGTGCTAAACTCCTGGAAGGTAGTGTGGGTGGTGCTGTCAGAAGATGGGGTGGTGTACTATAAAAAGAAAACTGACAGCTCGCCGAAAGGAATGATTCCACTTAAAGGAGCCACTCTCATCAATCCTTGTCAAGATTTTAACAAGAGGACGGTAAGGCGACTACACATGTACTGTTAAAAGAGCCATAGTATGTTTAACAGTGTACTACTGTGACTAAATAATGATGCACCTCTCAGCTGGTTTTCAAGATTACCACAGAGAAGAAGCAGGATCACTTCTTTCAAGCCTCATATGTGGAGGAGAGAGAGTCTTGGGTGAAAGACATCAAGAGAACCATTACCTGCCTGCAGGGAGGAAAACAATTTGCCAGAAAGTCCACAAGACGTTCCATTCGCCTGCCTGACACAATCAACCTCAAGTATGTCATGTAGAATCTTCTTTGTGTTGAAAACACTATTACCTATAAATAGATCTTCTTGGGAAATTTACCCTTGCCCTGAACCCCTGTGTCGGTCCTGTGTGTAATTCGTAAGCAGCATCTCACAAATCTACTTGTAACTGTTGAGACAATGGAACCTAGATTTTAGACACAGGTCACATACTGTTTCAGCTGCTTAGATTCACACCAGTCAGCTAATTCAAACGGGGGTTAAACCTGGTGGCTACACGTTGGATATTATACCAAGAGCCTGGTAGCTCAATGGGTTAAGCGTCAGATTGGGAGGCAGAAGGTCGCAGTTTCGAAACCCCGTCTGACTCCTAATCCATCCCCTACCAGGTGTGTTCTTGAGCCAGACACACAGCGCTAGTTCCTTGTAAGTCACTTAGGATAAAAGCGTCTGTAAAGTACAACACAACACAGTGGTTCAAACAACACCACATCCTTGTTCCAATTCTAAGCTTCAGACATCGTGCTTCACATCAATATCTGATGGTGTGGGATGAGAATGTGTTGCAGAAAACCGTCAGTATGTTTCATAAGCTCAATAAAGACTATAACTAGTTAAATGTTATCACACATAATAAATTTGACTTTGAAAGCTGCCATACCTAGTTATGGTTGTTAAAAAAAAATAAAACAATGACTGGACAATCGCTGTCTGAGGAAGAGGTTTAGCTGTTTGAAGTCAGTAGAACGATGGTATGGACATACATGTTGACATTGGTACATTATTATTTTCTCAGTGAGCTGTACATGCTGATGAAAGACCAGGACAATGGAGTGAGAGAGTTAAAACTGGAGCAAGACAGTCGAATCTTTAACCACTGCTTCACTGGTACGGCTATTTTATTGAGCTGTGGAGGAAGTGTTTTTTTTTACTTTTAGACTTTTAATGGCCGCAACATTTTCTCTTTCCCTATCTTTGAACAGGTGCAACTGTGGTTGAGTGGCTGATTTCAAAGGAGAAAGCGAGAAATAGGCCCGAGGCCATCATGTTAGCAACAGGGCTCCTGAATGAGGGTTTTCTGCAGCCAGCAGATGACCTGGCCAAAGAGGGAGCTGAGACTGGAGAGCAAACAGCCTTCTTAGATCAGACCAATGCACTCTACTACTTTGTAAGTTGCATAAGCTAAATGTCAAAAAATGATTTTATGTATATGTTATGTTTATATGTGCAATATAATGCATATTTGTGCTTCGCGGCAGGCTGACAGTGGGTTCTTCTGTGAAGGCTACTCTAGTGATGAAGATGTGCTGCTGAAGGAAGAATTCAGAGGAAATATTTTAAAACAAGGCTGTTTACTTAAACAGGTGAATCAGAAAGCAAAAGCCACAGTGTCTCTGTTGCACTTTGTTTGTGAACACATTTACAAGGTGTAAAAAAACTGTCAAAAATAACCTGATGAGAAGCAAAGCATTACATTCAGAGACGTGCAGGCGAAAATATCACACAGCTACACTGTGGTGGAAAACGAGAACAATATTTGTTATTACAATTATAGTCTAAATAATGCGCTAAAAGAGGAAGTCTGCTCAACATTTGCATGAAACACAACTTACAGTATTGCACACTATTCTTTTATTGCAGGGACACAGGAGAAAGAATTGGAAAGTACGAAAGTTCATACTTAGAGACGACCCCGCTTTTATGCATTATTATGATCCCGCAAAGGTAAATGTACCAACAATTTACTGAGACAGAAAATACAGTAGAATTTAGTCATTCTGAATAATTCTTCTTTTGTCTCCTGTCCTTCATTGTGCCAGGGTGATGATCCTCTGGGTTCAATCCATCTCCGTGGGTCTGTGGTTACAGCTGTGGAGTATGTCCCTGATGGTAGGTCAAACCATTGCCACATAATTTACATGCTTACCGTAACAGACTTAAACCAGGAAATGTAAAATTGCTTTCTGTCAGTGGTTTCTCTTCAGGTCTGAATTCTATTTAACATATTTCCCCTTTTTTCTTTCTGGCTTCAGCCAAAAAATACGACATTGATGGCAACCTCTTCGAGATCATTACCTCAGATGAGATTCATTACTTCCTCCAAGCTGCTACGGGTGAAGAAAGAAAGGAGTGGATCAAAGCAATACAGAGTGTGTCAAAAAGTGGGAAATAACAGGTGCAGTGAAGCAAGAATAGAATAACTGCAATGTTCAAATGTAGCAGACAGATCTGTGATTACACCAGTTTATAAGATATGGTAGTGCTGTGTCATCCTAGGGTAAGTGTTAACTTTCACGCTCTTATCCAACTAATAATATGCTTTAGTGTGCAGTATGTATTTAATTAAAGAGATGTAAAACAATCTTGCATTTAACAGTAAAGACAGACAGAGTAATGGCCGAATATGATAGTTGTAATGTTATCCGAAAGGGAACGTTTCACATTTCAGGTTAGTAACAACAATAAAAAGAATCAATATAATGTGAACAAGAGGTAATAACTAGGGTAATTACAAAGGGGGGAACTACACAACTAATAACCTATTGATAACAATGGGAACATTTTATTTTCCATTGCAAAATGATAGAAGCGAAAATAAAACTAAACATGAGCGAAGTCCTGGGAAAAGCATTTTCTTAAAAAACAGGAACAGAAACTGTCAGTGTGATACAGTAATAACACTGTGATGTAATTTCATTCAATTGAAAGCGCTATTTTAGATTAATAGAAGCAATGTGCTTAATAATACATAGTCAATGTGCAAGCACTAACATTACTAATAATAGTAACACTAAACAGCTGGTGTCATGATGCTCCACCCTATTGCCTTAAATGTTTTATCATTAATATAATTTGGCTACTACAAACCTAAGATACATTTAAACGTATTATAATTACCAAAATATTACAACTGCATGTGTAATTATCCCAGGATTACCTTGTTTCCACACCGTGCCCACTGAGTTAGAATGAAAGATTCTGCCATTGTAATGATAATATCACATTTTAATATCTAAAACACATTTTATTTATATCTAATGCATCTGTAACTGTGGATTATGTTGCTATGTTCGGTCATTTGCCAACTAATCCACCAAGTATGGGCTAATATTCAAGTATTACAAACATGATAGCTATTTCTGTGTTCATTTCCAAATGTACATGATACACAGTGAAGAAGAATAACATAACTTGTATATACACAAGGTGACTTCAAGATTTATGGTCAACTCAAAAGTTTGAATATAAAAAAGCAGGAACAGAGTAAAATGTCATTACAGTTTCAGATGCGCTGTGTTTTTGGTTCAAGACTTATTGCTTTGACCGGTGTGGTTTTTCTTATTTCCCCCTTGCTTCTTTGTCTTTCAAACGTTTCCTATAGCAAGAGCTATCATACAAATGCACTCAGTTCCTGAGTGTGAAATATGTCTCAGTCATATTCAGCCTTGACAGCTCAGTGTGACTTTGTGGCTTGCAGGCCCGGTGCATCTGTGAGCACATTAATCAGTGACAAAAGTGACAGCCTGAAAAAAGCGATTTAAACTGAAGTTTGATAATTAACGTATGATTTTCCGTTGCTGTCGTCAATACAGTGTTATTGTAAGTAAAATGAATGATGGCTAAAACTGAACAGTACACTTGTAATAAACTTGAGTCTTTCTGGAATTTCTTGTTTATGCAAATCTTAATTTTGTGTTTTTTTTTTTCAACGGGCACCTATTAATACCCTAGGTACATATAATACACAACTGCTTTAGCTTCTCCGTGCCTTCATGTACAAATAAACGGGAGGAGAGGAGATGTACATTTTTGGAAACAACAATGCATAGGAACAATAAGGACTAAACTGACTGGTCTGTAGCTTGTGTGTAAGTTGTCTTATTGCAATATGTTGTTTCTCCTGGTTTGAGCCAGATATTAAATAAATGTGAGGATCAAATATAATAAATGTTGTTAAGTACAAATAAAATAAATCATTCACTACAGTGGAAGTCTGTGTGTGTGTGTGTTTTACAATTTTAACACACGATGGCACTGTATATCAATCTAAAACTGTTGTGGGCCATTTATGGGAATCTTGCTCTCGCTGGTACCATTTCTGTTTACTTGTGTAACGTAGGCGAGACTCATCAACTGCGTACACTACTTATTTTATATATATAAGCTCTGAAATGGCTGCTCCTGTCATTCAATACCCATATAAATCCTAATGCTTTGTGTTGGTCCTAATAAACAAAAAACAGTAGAAAATGTGACTATCCTATAATTAAAATAGGTGTGTCTGTTAAGCAGTCATACTGTATGTTGCAGATACTTGTACTGTGAGTGTGGATCATTATCTTGAAAACCATTATACTTTTTTTGCAAGGGGCAATTACACTGCTATTTATTTGCACCATTTAACGGTTACCACAGAAAATGATTTGACAACTAAACGGCTAGTGATTAAAATTGTAACTAACAGTTCTGCACTCGAAAAAAGTTTCTGATGACTTTCTTCTGGCACCTAACTAGAACTGGGTGTTGCTTCAGGGGGGGCTGTAAGATGTGAATGTACTGGGATCATTCTAAAGCCTGTGTTTGTGCGAGGTCTACATGAGTGAGGTACAAATTACCATGGCAATGGCATTGTTTTCATTGCTACAGCTAACCTGCTGTTGCATTTAGCCCTGATCTCAGGAGAGAGACCTAAAATTGGAGTTGGAGGTGCTTGCGTAAAATGCTGAGGAAAAACAGACGCAATCTCTCCCGAATAAAATGGACACTTTATCAGGGTGATCATCAACAATCATCATGGTGGAATAGACTCAGTCCCAGCATAGTTTCCAGCTGGTGATGGTGAAATGATGATACGTAGGATGCTATTGATTCATAGTATCCTACATTTTAAAGAAGTTTAATTCTACTGCTGTAGCACCTAAATATCCGCCTTGGGGGATCAATAAAGTATCAGCTACTGTGTAAAATACAGATTTTTGGAGAAATAATAAAAACATCTCACATATTTCACACTGCTTTACCATCACAACTTGTCAGCATAGAGGGTGGGAACAGCAAGAAACTATTCTTGGGTCAAGCTACTAAAGTTCAACAAATGATGCAATAATAAAAAAAATAGAAAACTGCTTATTTTAATAACAATTTGAGTGTGTTTTTTTTGTGCTATTCGTTGCTATGACTAACCTCCTCATTGTGTTTATTAGGAACTATACAGGAAAATGTGTGGCATAGGCAGAGGTCCTTGCAGGTCTACAGGTTCACAAATTGATTTGAGAGATTATTAAAGCTTTCTCCCTCTCTGCTAAGAAGTGTGAAGAGAGGATAAAAAGAGAATCTATACAAATTTCCTCACTGACAAAGGAAAAAATCAATAAACATAAAGAAAAACAATTTTTTTTTCTGAGGGGAACAAATTTCAAATAAATTGTTGTAATGAGAAATAAAATTAAATTGGGCATATTAGTCTAACTTAATTTTGTTCTGGGACTTTACATACACGATTGTATCATTTTCAAGTTAAAAAAGTGAAAATCCACTTCACAATGTGTCTTGCAACATCTTCTCTGGCCTTCAAAGTGAAATAGCTTGTTTGAGCTTTTCCCACCCCACTGTGTATTAATTTGTCTGCTTGTGGCACAGGCAGATGCCCAGCTGTAATACTGACTGTAAACAGTACCAGCCATTTGGCTTGTGGTTTCGTCTTTGGGAAGAGTAAACCAAGTTAACTCTCCTGAAAAATACTTCCTGTGTGCTTGGGTACTTGGGCTTGTGCTGACTTCTTATAAAGCTAGTACGGAAACATGCAAGGCGTTAAAATGGTGGTTGTAATAGGATCAAATCATGTGTTCAAATCATGTGTTCATGTGTTATTAAGTGTGTGTCTCTGGAGAAGTTAACACAAGTGCTGCTGGCTAGTGCTGGTCCTGGCATGGATGTCATGAAATGGAGCAGCAGTGGCGCTACATGCCACCATGACAGTGCTGCTTACTAGTGCTCAATGCAGCGCGCTCGAGTGTTCGTGCAAAGGTATTGTTCTGGTGCTAGTGTCTGACGTCGTACATGTGCTTACTCCTACTTATCAAATATTTGTGGTCATGGTAACGGGGCCACTGGGCTGCCTAAAATTGTCAAGTCTTAAATAACACTGACTCAAAGATTACTTTAACAGAGGCACTAAATGACAAAAGTAAACCACACTGTCAAAGGCAACCAACTCTCTGCAGAGAGTTACCAGTTGAAAAAAAGAGTCCACCCATGAAGCTATCAGAAAATAGTGGCAGTAGGTACTTCAGACTTCCCTGAGCTTGGTAAACCTGACATTTTGAGAGCCTTTTTTTAGATTAGAATGGACAAAGCTTACCTCGCTATTGACTGGAGACTCCCCAAAGAGTGTTTTATGTGAGTCTGCTCTCAAATAATATGGATTTTTAGATTGGTTCTGTACCCTGCTGTTAACTGCTGTTGCAGTTCAACTTCTGCCCAGGTGGAGTACACTTTATCTTGTCAGGCTTAAAAATAATTTTCCAACAAGTGTTCACCAGACACAGACTGCAACTTAGATTTTTCATTTTTAAACTTGTAGTCCCACAAAATAATGGACTGTTAACCTTTTTTTATTTAACCATAAAAAGGGTGCATAAGAGGTCAGTAGATGGTTGAAATAAGGAATAAATAGCTGAATTTCTTCAGAAAGAAATCAAAAAAAAAGTTTATTTAAGCATACCCAAATAAAAAATGTAATCAATGATGTATAATGCAAAATCACAAACTAGTAAAAGCAACTCTGATCATTAAGTAATTAAAATGTACTATTATTGTGTCTGTTTTGTAATGGCATTCATTTTAATACATTTTATTAGGCATTTCTAAACTTTCTCTAAAGTAGGGAGCAATTTAAACAACAAAGGAAAAACATGACTAAAATGAAACAGTCCTGTCCGTTTTTCTTTCTTTTCCCTGGGAAGAATCTGAAGTTATTTCTGAAAACAGTGAACAAGAACACCTAATTTTCTATTAGTCTGAGGGTCTCTTCATGATACCAGAGACACTCATTGACTTTGTACCACAACTGTCAAGGTCAAAATGAATGAACAGTGCAATACAGTGGAAAGTGCTTATAAAGACAACGTCAACACTATTAATACAAATTAACTATTTTAAACACAAATTGTTAATACATCCTAAACAAACCCGTCTCAGACAAAGTTAACTTAAAGTTAAGGCCCATTTAATTTAAATTCCATTTTATTTGATGAAATCATTGTGCTTTGCAATAAATAAATGGGGAGAGCATTTTCTTAGTTCACTGCATTTTAGAGACACCTGCAGCAATATATAACAAAGGACAGTGGACAAATGGACAGTTTATGGTGGTTTAAGCTGTTAAGGGGGCAGTATTGATCAAATTATTCTCTGGTGAGCCCAAACCGAGCCTGAAATCAGAATCATTATTCATGACTGGGCAACGATTTGCTGTCACAAGAGGTCTCTTGCCTGCAAAGCTGTGGGTCATGTGGTCTATACATTGAATTAAGCGGCTATCTTAGGACGGTGGCCTAAAAAGCAATGGTTTAATGTATAATAGTCATTTGCACCCTGAACATTGCTAGATCTGGAAGGAACCACATGTAGTGAGTTAAGCAAACCTTACTTTAGTTTACGACTTTTATACTTTTAATACTATTATTACTTTTTCATTACTTTAAATACTTTTGAAAAACCTTTGAAAGATAGAATTTTAACCCTAAATATGTGTGTTGCTTTAGCTGTAAAAGTGTCATAGTATCTGCTGTGAGTATGTGCTTGTGTCCCCTTTACAAAAGTATTTGTTCTTTAACATCTGATAGTTCTTTGTTGATTGTTTGCTGTAAGCGCCATAAACGGGTGTAATAACCGACAGTAACAAAAAACTAAAGTGAAATTGTGCACATTATTACTGAATAAGACATGCAAAATGTACATAATATGAAGTCTGAAATATAACACAGGCAAATGCAATAAGTAATTGAATGTTAGCAACTTGCTTACGTTTTCATAGCGTTGCTGACAACACACACTGTGTGTTACATAACGACCTGATTATCGTCAGAAACACCACGCAACTGGTAAAAGAGTTACAAAGTCCCCTTTACAGGGGGCTACCGTCTTCAATAGGTTAATGAAGGTATTTTTGACAGGGAGACCTGGGAGACCAGGATTCGGACTTGGAGAGGAACATCAGTAGTCCACCTGTTCAGTCGGTGAGGGCAACACATTCCCAGGCAGACAAGAGGTACAGTCGTTTCTTTCGTAATCAACAGTGCACATGCATGGCTCTTACTTTTTTGGCTTACCACAAGGAGGGGTTGCAGTTTGACACATTGTCGCTTGACAGAGTGCTTGAACAAGGAAATGGACTCTATGTTGGTACGAAACAGCAGCTTCTGTTAGATGGCACATTTGTTTGCAATCACCTAACAGCTGAGGAGATGCCAAAGCAAGTTCTGAC
>JAUMTR010000007.1:10902407-10933714 GCA_032270685.1 Microctenopoma stevenorrisi | reverse complement strand
AAAAAAAAAAACAAAAAAAAAAAAAAAACAAGAAAAAAAAAAGAAAAAAAAAAAAAGTGGGATACAGAGAATAGCAGGATCGATTCCCAGTGAATGGGCAATTTACATTGCTGACATTGTATTTTTTTGTACCCAGTAAGTAAAGTATCCCAGCCCTGCCTTGCTTCAGCCTTGTTCAATATTTTACTACTTACTCTTTTGTGGTTATGTTTATGTATGGAGAGCACTTGGTTAAAGTGAGGGAAAAATAAGACACAGGGCGTTTTTAACCAGTCTTTGCTGTATGCTGTAACTCCAGCCCTGTGTTTCGGTTCACAGTGTGGTGTATGTATGTGTATGATAGCGAATGACTGGCTATGTTTAGGCAACGTTGCTGATGTTTAAGTAAAGCCTGTTAATAGTCATAGGTATACATTAATACAGAATGATTAAACATTACATTAAACATTAATGCTTTGTTGCTTAAGGTCATGTAAGGCACTGCTCCACAATCTTTTGTACAACAGGGACTGTTTCTAGTGAGACAAAGATTCACAGAGAAGTTGAGGGGTCTGTGAAGCCTGCTCCTTAATGTTGTTTTGATTTCCGTAACTGCAGAAAATCCTGCTTGACAGACATAGGATGTTGGAAATGGAAGCAGTGCTTTAATTACTTTTGTAGCGATTTCTAGATTCCTGCTAGTTTTTAATCCAAAATACAATCAGGTTTTAATCCGTTGACTCAAATATAGTTATAAGGCCACCGTCATGTCCAGCAGAAGTCTCTTCCAGTAGGCAGAGGCACGGTGACTCATTCATCTCATCTCATCTCATCAATTGTGCCAGAATATCTTCAGCTATTTCCAGAGGTTTGTCTTTTAAGGAAGGGTGCTTGGCCTCCAAGTGCTGAAAGAGTTTTGAATCAGTTTATACTTTGGCACATTGTGAAATCTGACATGTGAAAATTAAACACAGGGAAAAAACCTGTGAGCTAGCGGAGTTGTAAGAAATATCCACTGATGTGATTTAAAATGAAAAAAAGGATACAGCCCACAGACCTGCTATTGATTCTTGTTCATTCTGTAACTATTCTGCTTTCCTTCACTTCCTAAATTGCACTGTTTTTAATTAGTCCACAGAAAAGATACAAATACTTATTTAAACTAAATTATTTAAGGACTCAGAACCTCCAGATATATTTTTTGTTCCTTTCCCCACTCACAAATGTACAGGAACAACACACCAGTGTATTTAAGGGGAAAAAACAAGCAAACCAAAAAAACTCGAAGATGAAAACTGATTAATCAGTTCATCGATAACATATTGGGCGGTAAAGCACATTTAGTACAATTCAGGAAAAAAGCAAATGGAAGTGGAACTTAATAATAGCTTATATTTACAGTAGCTCATTGTTTATTACAGTAATACAATGCAGACATCTACAAAGAAAACATGCAGCATATTGATTCTTTTCTGGAACAAATAATGAAGAAAATATTTTCTCCCATATGACATTCACAAGACGTGGGGATGTCTTTGTCTGTTAGAGGAACCTTCTGAATTTCCTATAAATGCTTTACTTCTTAAAGGCAAAATACAAACGAATGTTGACAATAGAAAAGGCGACGGAAATTACACAAGACTTCAAATACACAAGCAGTAAACCATGAAAGGATTTCTCTAGTATCACAAATATTTTTTACCTTACTGATTTTTTTTTACAGATGCATCTATTTAATAAAGATAACATTATGCACTTTAGGTAGTCAACACTATGGATCAACAAGGGTAACAGCAGTCTTCAATGTGCTATATCTTATACAAACAATATGTACACAGCTAACACACAATTAATATACAGTCACAGTATGCACAATGACATTTATAATACCACAACTAAAAATACTGTATTTACTTGTGTGCTGCAATGATCGAGTCAGCTATACAATATGGTTTCTGTATAACAACAGTTCTAATCTCACTGACTGTTAACATTAAGACATTTCTGATCTTCACCTAATATGAATACATTCAATCTCCTCTGTTACAGGCATGGACGAGGTCCTCACATCCGTCTCATCCACAGTCTTGCCGGGTGTATACGTTGACTTCCACCGCAGCAATACAATCTTCTTCAAGTACTTTACTGTGTTGTTCTTGACACTGACAAAACAGAACGTATTGATCATGCTGTTGCTCATGGTAATGCACTCAATGATGTAAAAAGCCACCAGTGCGTTCCTATGACGAATAAGGAGCGTTGGGTGAAAATCTCGCAGGATGGTGAAGACATAATATGGTGCCCAGCACAGGATGTATGCCGCCAAGATCCCCATTAAGACCATCACCGTTTTGCGGCGACAACGCAGCCTCTTTCTTATTTGCTCTGTCTGGAAACCTGGCACATTCTTGAACCAAAGCTCGCAGGAAATTCTGGCGTAACACATAGCCATGACAATCACGGGCCCAACAAACTCCACAGCGAAAACAAACAAGAAGTAAGAGCGGTAATAGGCCTGCTGGTCCACAGGCCAGATCTGCGCACAGAAGACTTTATGGGTGGTCGGGGTGCCAAAATGAGAGTACACGGTCTCAGAGGCAAAATATGCAGAGGGAATTGATATCAGAATGGGAACAATCCAGACTACTGTTATCAGGAAGTAAGCAGTTTGGTACTTCATACGAGGCCTCAGAGGATGGACTATAGCCATGTACCTGAAAAAAAAGACAAATTGTAGCAATGAGGAGACTGTGAAGCCATAATCAGCTGCTTAGCGCTGCTACACAGCGCTCTATCATTCAAGGACCTGAATTTTTCACACCAATAGTCACTTTTATGGAATCACATAAAGTATGTGATATGTTTTGGAGTACTTAACTGGAGTCACATTGTATTTGCAGTACAGGGACCAATGTTAAGCTAAATGTCTAAAATGACTTGATACACATAATTAGAATCATTAGAATTTAAATCAGTTTTTATTTTAGCAACAGCAGCACCATCATGTGCAGTTTCCTAGAAAACGTAGCATCTTTTCAATCGGCGCACCACCCACAAAGAAGGAGATTATGTCATTAGTTTAGCAGCAGGGCAGAGGGTCCTCTATAAGCTAAGTCTTCCTAGTGTAGTAGAAAACAGCATCACCAAACCACAACCAAACATTTTCCTAAACAGAACCGTTATAGCATTATTACACTATATGTAAATGGTCAAACACAACAAAAGATAAACAAAAGGCAGAAATCAGTAATCAAATCCATTTGAGCTCATCGCTAACCTTGATCGCTAAAAGGCTTTTAAATATTCAGGACCCAGGTGTATGAAAATGAGTCACGTCCATCAATTACAGTGAGGAAGTGCTGCCATATAAAATAATTATCTGGGCCTTGCTCAAAGCACTTGATTACATTGTTTCTAAGAATGTGTTACTGCCTGCTGCCTTTTTAGCCTAGTCAAATGCTCACAAGCTTAAGAGTTTTTCCTCTCTGACGTCGCCTGGTGCTTACTCAAGTGGGATTGTTTTCTACATTATTCTGCATATACTTACATTCTGTAAGGTCTTAGACACTATAAAGTGCCTTGAGATTATATTATTATTATATTTTATATTATTTTATATAATTATTTCAACCAAAGACCTGTCCACTGAAGAAAAGACTGCAGAAGTTCAATATTTGTTTTCTGCTGCCACACAATGTTGATTCAAATCTTTGCAGACAGCACAGGAAGTTTTTTTTTTTTTTGCCAGAAGCAGAGTTGAACGCTTACAAAGCTCACAAAGACAGTCACAAAAACAGGGAAAAATAACAGACTCACCTGTCAAATGCAATGGCAAGCAGCGCGTTTGTGGACACATAGAGTGACACAGTCCGGAGATAGTTGACAGAAGCACACAGTACTAGTCCATGATCCCAGGAGAGCTGTTTTACTACATAGTAGTCCACCAGGAATGGGCAGCAAACCACTGCCACGATAAAGTCTGAGATGGCCAGGTTGGCAATGAGCAGGTTGGTGAGATTGCGGAGCTTTTTGTAGCGTGTCAGTGTGGCAATGAAGATGAAGTTTCCCATCCCACAGACGAGCATGATGCAGACGAGGACCACGCCAATAACAATGGTGGCCACAAAGAAGACCGGGCCCCGTGTGGTGTCTGGGATCTCATCAGGGGGGACACCATAGTCATAGCCGTCCATAAATTGATCCAGTGTGTCTGTTGGCAGAGACTCCTGCATCTCTGTATACGCTGCTACCGTGTGGCTGACATTGGGGTCCCCCATCTCTGTGTGAACTCCTATTCTGGCGTACAAAGTCTTTTATTGGAGAACAATGGGATCTGACAAATTAGCGATGGTGAAAAGGGCTGATGCGTTCTTGTACATTGTGTGGAGCTTGCTCTTCCTTAATTGTTAAGTTGTTTCTGTGAAGATGAAAAGGCTCATTCTCCTTTGTAAACAAGAACACATCTTCACCTGGAACAGAAATGTCCCCGCTCAGCATTGCTCATGCAGGGTCAGGAATCACAGCAACAAGATATTATCAAAATTAATTTACAGGAGCTCTGTGGTTCAGGTCTAATAATGCTGGCATGTTGACATTTTCTAATAAAAAACATTAGCGGGTGAAGTCATTATATCTAACAAAAGCCTTTCTATAATATATTAAGACCTTGTCGTTTTTATAGTAAGCCTACGTCACAGAAAGGCTCAGTGTGATGACAGGCATTTAATTTTGCTGCAATGTGGTCATTCAAATCCTCCTGATCCATTTGCGATAATCAGAACTGTGGTATTATGTCAGCACAATGAAACATATTTGTGTTGATGTTGCGCAGGGAAATTAACCTTCCTGATAAGCAAGCGCACGGAATACTAATCAAAAGACACCTGTTTTATAAAGCATGACTATTTTAGGTTAAAGGAAATGACACAGGTTAAAAAGATAATTTGCAGTTTGCAAAGAAAGTGACTGCAAAATAATATCAGCGAGTAAGTTGAATCTAAAAATGGTTTTTCTTTGACTTTAAGGTTGTTTCTCAAAGCCAGACTTGTCTGTATTAAACTGCAGGAAGTCTTAAGCTCTTCTAAGACTCTCACAGCAGAGAGAGCGACCACACTGTGTGAGTTTAAATAAAGCTATGCGCTTTCTTTTCTGTTTCACAAATTTTCATCCCCAACGAGTTTCCATTGCTAAAACCGAATGAATGAAAATCAATCTTAAACATTTAATGTACTCACCAGCAAATGTTGCCGGGTTTTTTTTTCCCCCACGACTTCTCTCCAAGAGCAAGAAAAGCAATGTCTCAGGCTTCAGACCGATCCCTGGTGGACAGAAGGTCTAGTCTATCAAGCTCATCTTATGTCTTCGGGCGCCTCCTCTGCTCTGCTCCGGAGAAAATAAAAGTTCCGCGTGTTTCTCCGCCGCCCCCGGTGAGAAACGCGACGACGACGCGCGGCGGAGGAACCGTGGCAGGCGTCTGGAAGGTGGCGTGAACCAGGAGGTCGGTGGACACGTGTAAGTGCATGTGTGGGTAGTCCCAGAGGATGAAAGTTCAACATGATGCTCCCTGAATTACGTTTTTTACCTTCACGACGACTTATAAGACTTGATGAATGGCGGAAGCAGAGCATTTGCTACAGGTAAGACTGTTTGAATAAAGTGTTTTTAGTTTAATCAATCAATCAATCAATTTTATTTATAAAGCACCTTAAAAACAACACAGTCGACCAAAGTGCTGCACGTGGTTTAGGACAACTCATAAAATAAAATTACCCATAAATACAATTCAATTAAGAACTAATAAATATTTAAGTAAAATAAACAACAGAAATTGAAATAATAAAACCAACATCTCAAGTCTGATTAAAAGCCAGTGCAAAAAGGTGAGTTTTAAGAGCACTCTTAAAATCAGAAGGTGATTCTGCTTGCCTAATGTGGAGTGGTAGTGCGTTCCATAGTTTTGGGGCAGTTTAAGGTGTTTTGTTTTTCTCAGTTTTCTTAAGATAAAATCTCTAAAACAAACAAAGGGAGGATTGGGACTTAATGGGGTTCGCCCGGTGACTCACCAGTAACTAATTGCGCGCGATGAAGGGTCTTGACATTATGCACAGGGACTTGAAACCAGACAATGTCTGTTAACCACAAGGACCAGTCATCCAAGTTACTGTGAATACAACTGAATGAAAGTGATGCTAAAAATGCTGGGACAACCAGATGATTGTCATGACTAAATTAAGCACATGGAAGTATTTCGCCATGGAACATGGATGCAGGATGGAGATTAAAGACAAGACATTCAAGACAAGTACAAGAAAGTAGCTGATATTAAATCCAAATGATCAGATTGGTATCTGTAATTTACTGAGTACTCCTGAAAGGCTGACTAAATACGCCTAGAGCATTGGAATCAGTTCAAGGAGGCCACGAACCACAGTTTTGTGACAATCTGGTAGATAATACTAGAAACTATCAGTGCTGTAATTTCTGCCTTACAGTTCATGGTTGTGTTGCCGCTGACTCATTTGGAAAAATTGTACAGTTCTGCTGATACTGAAATTGACAGACTAGATGCTGCCATAGCCACCACTTTCCTTATACGAAGACCAAATATTCGACAGTTCAAGTTCTTCTAGTGACAAAGATAATGATACTATCGGTGACAAAGAGGTATCTTTGTCTTCTCTACTGTGATTCTCACCAAAGCTCAGTGATGGAAATGTCATCGAACGAGAATACCTTGTCATGTCCAGCGATGAAATTTTAGCAGTGATTACAGAAGAAGTTTGGCGTCGCTGCTACTGTTAAGGAAGGAAATACAAACAATGTTTTTTCATCAGTTGACCAGAACAGAGCTCCAGCTGACGTTGGCCCAACAGATGGTGCTGCGCCGTCCATTTCTTCAAAAGATGGAGATGCCGTCAGACAATGTTTTCAAGATTGCCCCTAATGGAGCCAAGATCACCACATCCCCACTTCTCCTCATGGAGCCGACATCCCCACTGGCCCTGATGTAGCAGAGATCTCCACACTTCCTGTTGGACCCCATCAGACATCTTTGAGTCTGCAAATACAGACTGGGGAGCAAAAACCTGGCCCAGACCAGAGTAAGAGTAGCCAAAGTAGCCAAAAACTGTACCCAGGTAAGAGTAGCGTTAATCGAGTGTAGTAACTGTGTAGCTCACATTCATACCCTTTCAGACCATCAGGAGAGTGTTGCATCGCACTATTGTATAAGGATCAGCCGGTGAAAGTACTTCACTCCTTATCTCTGATTAAATCTAAATACAGCTTAAAAACTGTGCCTCTTGTTCAAACAGAACGTGGAAAGACTGGTTTTCAATTCTGTGTCCTCTACAATGGTGATAATCATCATTAAACCTTTAATAATTTGTAGGTCATATACAACAGATCTGCACTGAATACTACATTTATAATGCTCTTCTTTTGTTGAAACTATCAAAGGTGAAATGATGTTATACTGGGTGCTGGGAGTATAGTGTATCTAAGGTTTTGACCTCATTATCGTGGAGTGGCCACAATACAACATTTGCTTAAACCGCTAGGATTTAGGATTTCCTCACTGGATGTTACAGCAGCATTCAATCTGTCTGTTTTTGGTGCTGAAATACTAGAATGATATATCATTACTTTGTGACACGAGTTAATAAAACTACATTAATTCCAATATAACATTGTATTTAGTTGATTCACCTGGATAGCTGTTTCACGTTAATGCAGTTCTGACCCAGCCCTTTCAGGATGTGATGAACTATGCATGCTTGCACTGTCTGTGTGAAAGTAATGTGGGCAGAAATTATGGTGTAGGAAACATAAAACCAATTCCTCTAATTCCTTTAAAAGCAAAACAGTGCAATGGAGTATGCTATAAAACTCATAACGCTGTGGAAACGGTTGGTGATCATTCTCAGTGGTGCCATCACAACAAGATAATCCTTTCACATTAAAAATAGTGAACATTACAGGTTTTCTCAATTCGGTGATTAAGATGTTGGTAGAAAAGTTATGATTAAATGAGTTGACTCTTTTAAATGAATGTTAAATAACTAACGATTTGCGAAAAGGCAATGTATATTACGTCTCTGCAAACTCTTTTCTTGTTGTAGTTACATCTCACAAATGAAGGCTGGTTTCTCCTTCTTAGAAAATAACCTAAATTTAAAATTTAGTTCTCTCTAGTTCTGATGTATTACAGATCTTTGTTGTCAGTCCGTCCCTTTGCAGACCTGCTCTCACGATCACTTGTATACAGGACAGATGTAAATGTTTACTTGTCTGTTTGTTTCTTTATTTGCTCTCCTCTTGCTTGTCTCGCATCATTGATATTGACACTGGTGGCCATTACTGCCACTGATTGCATAGTGGGGAATGAATCAATGGCAGAAATGTTTAAAAATATCTTTCCAATTCTCACAGACATTTGATTTTGTTTGAGTATATTTGGGACAAACTGCTTGTCCCTGTAACACTGAAGACTAATTAGACTGTGAATTTGATCTAATGTCTTTTTCTCCTTTTGCAGCGAGAACAATGACACAAAGCTGTGGGAAGCTCTCAGCACCGTATCTCCGTGGTCAACCATCCTGAACAGCAAATAAATGGGCACAGGAGGCAGCAGGGATGACTCTTAAAGATCAATTCCTTATTGTGATGGAAAGCTAGGACTTGTTTTTATATTGTCTGTGACAATTGTCCATCAATTGCAGTGAGATAGCGTTTTATGTCCTCTCATACTGACTGTGGCAATTTGGCATTTATTGTATGTGCAATCTAAATATAATCACAGATAAGAGCGCTATAAGTGAACCAGCAGGCAACTCCTTCTGTCATTTAGAGTGGACACAGTAGGTGAAAAAGTGTGTTTGCAAGAACTTGAACACAGTTCCCCTTCAGATCACAAGATTTTAGAGAACCCCCTTTGCATGTTCTTTGCATACTAAATATTAGCAGCTACATAAAGTGCTAGTGTTTGTCAGTGTAGCCCAGGCAGCCTGAGCACCGGATAAACGCTAGGCTTTCGTTTCCAATTGTGGACAGCTTTCTAATCTCGCCCAAACCTAAGATTTACTGCCACTGGTAACCAATGAATATAGATGGGGAGAAGGTGACAGAGTGATCCTGGCACTCTCTCCTCAACCGTGGAAAATATGCCCAAGACCTATGAGAGGTGGACAGATATTAAAATAGTTTATTGATGGCAGTGTTAGTCAAAGTAAGCAGCAACGGGTTTTAAATCTGAATAGAGATGTGTGTCAGTCTGCCAGTATTCAGGATTCTGCCAGCAGTCAGTCATTACTATCCATTGTTTCATCTGTTTTTCTTTCTCTGGAACCAGTTTATAGCAGCAGGTTTTTCTATTCACGTGTGTAAACCACGTTTCTCTAACTGCTCACAGGTTTGAGGTGCCTTTCGCATCCCTCTCGGCTTAGAATTGTTTTTGCAATAAATTCTTAGTGACATTTGCTTGAAATAAAAACACACTGCATTTACACAATACCCCTGTATTCAAAGCTGATACGCAAAGTGTCTTTATTTAGGCTTCAGGAAATTAATGAAACAGCTTTGAAGGAAAAACAAAAACCTGTTAATTGCTTGGATTACTGTAACTGAATTTTTTAACCTTAGTTTAATGACTTAATTTTCATACTGCAGCTTAACTATCACAGTCTGCCCATAAGCATAATGGACCTTTCTGGGGCCAGAGTATGCTAAAATGCTGTGTAAAGCCCTTTGACATGCATTTCATTCAGATGTTTTATAGACAGCTTGCTGGATTTGTCCAGAGGGTCCATTTGACTGTTACTGTACTACTGTAGCCTGCAGAGCGAGAGCAAGCCAAAGCAGGAGCAACTATGTCCCTCTTACTCCCATCTTTGTCAAAAGTTACAAGTTGTATGTGACACAATAAGTAAGTAAATGCTGCATAGTGACATTGGCTCAGAGCATCTTGGTGAAATCAACCAGAGAGCTTCTTTTTTTTTTTTTTTTTTTTTTTTTTTATAATTATTTGTTTTAGTAATGGAGCCTGTCTGCTTATTAATAACATTTTCTCTAATTTATACTTAATGTATTTGCTATTATGAATGAAAACACATTCCCACCTGTATAAACAAAAAACAAAGAAAATATTTTAGCACTGTGTGCAAACACAGATGCTTTTGGAAGGAATCCTTCTCCACAGTCCACACAAATTGCACTGCACGAAATTTCCCTTCTGTCCTATAGTGGGCAACGAATATGCCATATCAAATAGGGATCTAGAAAGCAGCTGACTAAGAACCATGATAATGGTGTGTGTCAACCCAGTGTTTTCATAGGCCAGCCTGTTGTTTGTTTTTCTGGTTCTGCTTTGTCATCAACCGGGCTTTTCTAAGCTCTTCCACAAAGCCTACAATACAATCTAGAAGGCCCCAGGCTCACGGCATGCGTGGCCACAACCAGGGGGAGGTTTTGGGGGCTATTTCGCTACCAGTCAGTGCTGGGGAGCGTTTAGTCTAGCATGAGACAGCCAAGGGTGAGCACCTGAGTTTTCACACAATAAAGGTGCTGAAGGGGACGAAGCACTCCGGGGGATACCACCAGCCCAGGGGAGAGAAGTGTACCACCATGTTCAAGACCAGCTACCGGCGCGAGGTGCGCAAGGAAAAGTATGAACGCTCAGATGTCTTTGAAGAGGAACCTGAAGACCCTGATATCTCTGCAGGTATCTCAGCCATTCAGGGCTGGGAGAGCCTTCAGGAGCTCAACAGCCGCTTTGCCAGGTACATCAACCGGGCACGAGTCCTGGAACAGCGCAACGCAGTGTTTCGCAAACAGCTGGAGACACTGCAGCGAATGGAAGAGGCCAGTGGCCTTGAGGAGGCCTTCACAGAGCAGATTGAAGTCAACAGGCGGCGTATCCGAGAGCTGTCCTCTGATCGTGCCAAGCTGGAGCGTGAGTTGAAGGATGCTTGCCGCATGCTGGATGAATTCACCAGCAAGTAAGAGAGTGGAAAGAGATTGGTCTTATGTGCACATCAAAGGTTATACTTCCTTCTCAGAGTTGAAATGATATGAAATTTATAGAAATGACTCCAAATTAAAAAAACAGTGGTAAAGAACCTGGATTGAGAATATTAGCTCTAACAATTCAACTGGATGTAATTCATATATTCGCCCTGCTTTATAGTTATAATCACATACATGATATATTTAGATTGTTTCATCATCATCGTTCATGTGCAACTAGTCATAATAACTATCTGCTACATGATGCTACTCCACTACTATGTGCCCTCAGTAGTGGACATCTATGGGCATGAGCATGAGCATGTATGATGTTCAGGAATAACAAGCATTGTATGTAATATGTTTCTCAAATAGCATGCTAGAGGACAATTCGATCAAAATTCAAGTCATTTATGCTAAGTAGACTCAGCATGTTTATTTTATATATATATAATATGGATGCTTTATAGGGGCTTTTTGTGTGGTAGTACATTGTTCCAGTGGATACTGTTCACAGTGGGTTCTGTGAATTATCCAGCGCAAACATTTCTCAATGCTGCAACCACCACAAACAAATTTCTATTAATCTTTGTTGGCGCCTTGAATGCGCTGGAATGTGTCTGAGAGGTCAACATCTCAATAAAACCTAAACTGTCTCTGAGGACACACACCGAGCAGTAGAGAAATGTTTTTGTACTCTAACAATCGATAGATCAACTATTTAATTGGAACCATGTACAAAAGTGTAGTGATCTACTCCCTGCACGCAGCGGAGCCTCACTACATTACTCATGACCGGAAAACTGACTAATTCTAGGCAAATCAGTTGCACTCTTTTGATTTGCAACTCATTAAAGCGCAGAGGCGTTGTGCTTCATAAATGACTTTATTAATTGTTTCTAATCTTAGTATAAGCATGCCACACAAACACGCCATTAGACTCCAATAATGCACCGGTTATTTAAGAAATTATTCATGCACGGTGAAAATACTGTAGCTCAAAATGACATTGCCTTGCTGCACCTTTTCCTGCTGTGTGTTAATCCCTTTTGATAATTGAGATATTTTATGTTCCAGATATAGAAATGAATGTGATTATCAAGAACAGCTACGGGGCACACTGGAGCAGTTAAACAAGGTACTGTATGAGTGAAAAAAGTGCTCTGCTAAACTTTTTCTGTATTGGTTTTAGTAGATTAGACATACTGGCTGAAGAAACACAACTGTAACGGAATGGATGTAATTTGCAATGTAATTAAATAAAGTGAACAATTATTGCCAGACAATAGGCCAAACAGCAGGTAAAAATTTTCCTCCTTATAGCTACACTGAAGCCTACCTTTTTTGGCTTTTTCTGAGCTCAGCTGAACTCTAGTTGAGCTTCATTTTTTCGTTTTCCTCATACTTCCCGCTGTGTTGTCTGGCAGGAGGCCGACAGCGCACTGCTAAGAAACCTGGAGTACCAGATCCAATCACAGTTCCTGCAGGACGACATCAGCTCCACCAGAGACAGACACAAGAAGGTCAGTGACACTAGAATAATCAAAACTCAACCCAAAAGAACCTACTTTTGATGCAACTGTATGATGTCATACAACTCCTCCAATAACCAGCATTAACGGCTTCATCCAGTCTTTATTATGGGTAGTAAGGTTGTTCACTAATATATAGTCTAATATATAGTCATACATATATGATAATATATTATATAAAGCATTGTTTTTTACTAAATATCATACTGAAATGGTATATCCCTAATCATAATCATTATTCTATATTTTTTATATATATATATATATATATATATATATTACATTCACCTAGTGTTGCTTTTGATGATGAATTAATCTGTGACTGCAGTGTTGAGATAGCACATCAAAGAACACTGCTTTTATTATATTATGTGGAAAAGAATAGGAGTCGCCTCACATGAACGTTAGGCTTGAGGTCCTGAGCTTTGAAGTATTCCTTCAGAGAGAAGAAAAATATATGTGCTCTTTATTACTGAGTGTGAGCTCACATTTTTGTAAATGGATTTAAAATCAAACTCTCTATGCTGTGGGGAAATTCAAGCACCATTTATAAATATATTTCACTTACATTTCTTTTTCACCTTGTATTCAATTCTTATTCTCTCGCCCAGTCCTCACTATTAGTTCAGATAAAATGGTTCAATTTTGCAACATGGAATAAATTAGATAGATTCCTTCTTTTGCAGAGTTGTAAATTATTTTATTTTAATCCATTTTATTTTTAATGCTTGTCTTTCTCCACACAGAACCTGGCAGAAATCCAGACCTATGTAAACATTTTGCAGCAAATCAACCAGACACTTCCCCTTGTTCCCAATGTGTCAGTGGGCATCTCCGAGGTGAGCTCACAGTGTGTGTTGCAGTCCCTGAAGGAAAAAGATGGTGTTTGCGTGTGTGTCAGCACTGCTTATATGTGTGTGGTTGATGAGGTTACTGGCTTCCCTGTAAACTTCATTGCCCATGCCTGCTTTTTGCCTGTGTTGTGTGTGTTCATGTGCAAAAAAGACAGACAGTCAAACATTCCTTTGACACGTCAACAGAGAGTGTCTGGACATAAAGTGTCGAGTATATTACCCAAGTATAATGAAGTAAATAATAGGAAGAACAGCTGTGCACGCTAATTTCAGATGAACTGCGCCAGCATGACTGGCATTTATGGATCAAACATTTTTCAGAGACATGAATGCAAAAACAGCTTAAGTTTGAAGCGTTGCTGTTTATTTGAAACCTATGGATATTCTGTGGATAATGTTTTGGTAAACATTTTACCACCTGTGATTTTGATCTCACAGGTTCCTCGCTTTCATCATTAAAATGCAATGTCTATGTTTAGGATAGAACGGGAGCAGGTGTAACTAATTATATTTTAATTTAATTTAAATTTAGCTATTTTCTTTTCAGTTCACCAGGCATTTGCAATATTAACTATAATGATCCTTTATTGGATTTCAATTTTAAACTTAAATTGGTTCGGTGTTTGGTGTAAAGCTTTATTGATAATAGTTTAATGAGGCTACTAATAATTCCGTTTCTGGAGTATGAAAACTGCACTCCAAACATCTGGGCTTCCGTTTTGAAGAGTAGATGCACAGAAACCACTGCTGTGAGCAACACGGTTGTTGCAGTGCCCTTGACTTCAAGACTCAATCAGTGATTCTTTTCATACAGTGAGACTTGAGAAAGAAACTTGACTGCTAACTGTGTGAGTGTGTGGTGAAACCATATAGTCAGAAAGACACACCGCGCTTCACTGCATGTTTTCATTGATTTGTTTTCAATGTGTGTAGGAGCAGGAGAAGCTGCATGCTCAGAGAAAGATGCCGGGGCTACAGAGTCAGCTGGAAGAATATAAGAGCGCCCTCTGCCAGCTGCAGGCCCAGAAACAACGGCTGCACACAGAGGTGGGTCTCACAGTCACCATGGCAACGAGAGGTTTGATTACATTCAGCAGTTTTTTTAACATTAAAAGGATTTCTCAGTGGAACCAAATATATTTAGTTTATTCTTAAGACAGACAAAAGTTTTTATCAGTACAAACGTTTGCTCTTTGAAAAACAACACACAGCTCAAAAGTAAAACAGCTATTTTAATTCAGTTTTATAGAACCTACACGTATTTACATATTTGTATGACTATGCATGCAATATTAATAGTATGTGTTGTCATGCATTCTTTAGGCCAATGTGACGTCTTCACAGTCCAACGTTCGATATATTTAATTGTCTATCACAGTAGATGACCAAATATTCATGTTTTATTTGATATTTTTGTTTTAAAGTAACTAAAAATTATTTAGATTTTTCTGACAGATGTACAGTACTTGATTAGTTGTATTATACATCCATAATGTTGTAGCAGTACTGCAGATGCTGCAGTCATGCCACTAGATGTCATTCATGACCACCCTATAACAGCAGGGAATAGGTACAGGAAAGGAAATGCTTGCACCCACATGGAATACAATCAAACTTAGTAACCATATTGATAACCAAAGCGCTCGACTTTGTTCTTACAGGTGAAGACTGAAGACGATGTCTTGCTATTTGTACTATTGATTGTGTTCACTCTGCTCATATTATGCACCATCTATCTGTCATATAGCTGTATCTTTATCTGTGTTTAATCAAATTGTGTGAAATTGTTGTTTTTATTTGCAGTCTACCGTCTTTAAGACTTATCCACTGTGGATACAAAAGCAGATTTTTTTTATTTTACATAATTTCTATGGACTTTATAAAATTAAAATCTTATAATAACCTAGTGTTATTATCAATAATGTGCATCTCGCTTTTTAAATTCAAATGCATTTTTTAAATCGTAATTTCTAAATAACCTCTGCCTCTGTTTCTTCTTTTAGACTGCCATGCTGGAGCAAGCCATCAAAAACACACAGGAGAGTTACGACGATGAGATCCAGATGCACAATGAGCAAATTGAATCTTTGCGCAAGGATATTGAAGAAGCTGAGAAGTCCCTGGAGAAGTTCACCAGCGAATGTCGCCACATGGCCATGTACCAGACATCCCTCCAGAATGAGCTGGAGAGGTACAAGAGGATTATTGAAAACGAAGATAACAGGTATCTTGCCTCCAAACACAAATATACAAGGCCTAGACTAGAAAAATAGACGTTAATTTTTAGGTGAAATACATTTATAAAGTCAAGACTACTTACAGTAGGTTGACTGGTCAAACAAAACTAAAAGATTTCTCCACACATCTCCAGAATTACATTTTAATTGTAGACTTTAAATCCCTCAGATTGTTAAAAAAAACTCCATATTACACAACATGTCATACAGGTGAAGAGTCCATGTCCTCTTTTAATGTGAGAAGAGGCACAATGGATGCTGTGTAACTGGGTTATTGTACAATGCAGAATCAGCCAGATGAGAGTGCTGTGTGGCAACAAATGATCTCTTCTAGTGCACTTGCACAATAAGTGTTTTTATTTTGTCAGATTAAATGTATTTATGTTATTTCATGTTCTTCATGTTTCTGTCCTTTGCCTTTTGGAAAAATGTGAATTTAGTGAATCTGACATATCAAAACTGTTGTTGCTCACTTTCCAGGTTGAATTCAGCGATAATTGGCACTCCCATTACCCTGTTCACCACTAATTACCGCTACACTCACACACCCACAGCATCAAGCAGGGGGAGAGGTAAGGGCAACATGCACACATCACAGCTGCAACGAGTATGCTCTCTTTTAAAGATTCTTGCAAAGATAACAAAGCTTATGACCATTCAAAGTAATGCATTTACAATATTTAACATTTGGATTTAGATCTTTTCATAGTTCAACAGTTCTTGAAAGTTGACCTATAACCTAATCTGTGTCCAGATATCACCCAGGCTATCCAAGATATCACTAGTATCAAGCCTCGTCAGAAGATTCTTGCAAAAAAGGTTCTGAAAAAGAACCTGACCCCGAAAGATGTTATAGACAGTGGCCAGGAGGAAAGAAATGGGGGAGCTGCAGGAGAGGCTCCTGATGAAGACACTAAGGGGATGCTGTTTGAGGAAGTGCAGGTAGAGAACGTAAGAAGAAAAGAGCAGAGACCTGTTCTCGCAGGAGTGTCTCCACAGGATGTCCCTGATGGAGCTCAGATCAGCAAAGCTTTTGACACCCTGTGCAACATAGTCCGGGACCGAATGAGGAAATACAAGAAGCCTGAGCCAATTGCTGACTTCTACACCAAGGGTCGTTATGTTCTTGTCACAGGCGACAGCAGCTACCCAGATCCCTGCTTCTACACCTCCACACCATCAGCTGGCCACATCTTTGTCACAATCAGAGAGGGAATGATTTCTCCCTATAACCCTTATGGACCCATCACACCCTCTCCTCCACCTCCACAACCCATAGTAGACCCAAGGCCTCTTAGTCCCACTCTGCCTCCTAATCCAGTTGGACCAAAGAAGGATAATAAGGGTGGAGGAGGTAAGGACAATGGAGGTAAAGGTAAGCAAAAGAACGGAGAACCTCAGCCTCATCCTAAAGACCCAGTCCCACCCTCTGGCCCACACTCTGGCCACAAAAGTCCCACCCCAGCTGCAGATCAGCCCAAGAAAAACAGGGATGACAATGGGCCAAGTGGGCCTGCTCCAAAGCCTGCGCCTCGAGGTCCAAGCACCAGCTCCAGTTCCGACAGCAGCTCCAGCAGCTTCACCCCCGATGCCATGAGCTATGAGAAACTGGAGGTGGTGGAGTCTGTGGAGAAGTTTTCCAACGGGCGCAAAGTTAAGGGTTATGAGGAGACTTCGATGGTGGTGGAGACCATGATTGAGAAGTCCAGCAAGAAGAAACACTGAAACGATGTCACCTGACCTGTCACTCAACAAAACCATATGGTTCCTATATGGTCTAGGTTCTCTAACTAGAAGACATACTGGTGATGATATTATAAATACCACTGTTTAATCCACTGAAATTACACCTGTGTTTTGTCTCTAAGGGAGACAACTACGCTGAAAGACCAACTAAACATTCCTGCTCTGATATTCAATGCTTCCATTGGCTTGCAGTCTCTGGTTTTGCGTCCGGAATATGTATTGCTGGTTCCATAAGTGCTGCTGTTGTTGTTCGACTTCATAACCATGAGTCCTTTACTGACTGAAAACTTGGGACAATGAAAATCAAAGCTCCACAACATCAATAAAGAAAAATCATAAGAAAATAATTATTATTAAACTGAGACGTTGTGCCACCCTGCCGATCTCTGTCTTAGAACTACATCTTTCCCCTTTGAGCTTATTTGTTTAATTGGATGCCACTGCCTGCCCTCAGTACAATTTTGCTGTGTACTAATTTGCTTTGATATATTGAATAATTAAAAAGACAATTCAATCATCAATTGACACCTTTGTTGTTCACTTTTAGATTCTGAGTAGAGGCACCTTGCAAACTTGCAAGATGAGCATGTTGACACTGAGTAAGCTACAGTAATCCACTGAAAATAAGACAGATATATATTTTTAGAGCTTTTTCAAGAAACAACAGCTGGCTGCCGCATCTGGCAACAATATTAATGAAAATGAAAAATAGATTTAGGTGATATTTCACTGCGGGTTTGTCAGTGAGTGAGCAATTGATAAAAAGAAGAAATACTGGGCTACGATCAAGTTCATTAGCACTTGCCCTTGGGTATGATATTGCAACAAAGTTTCTAAAAATGAATTCATTTCACAACACGCTTCCTCATGTTTCCTTTAGTCTACTTCACATCCAACAAGACTGAGTCTTCTCCATGTGATTTGCTTCACATTTCAGGGGATATTTTCCCTTTATTTGAAAGCACATTAGACAGTAAAAAAACATGGCAAAAAGTGGCTAAGTTATAGTAATTATTATGCCAACAGGATGCGGCTGGCTACTATTTCTCAGAATATTGTGTTAGATGACAGAATTTTACTCCAAGTCATCTGTATTCTGTCGTAATCAAATTCTGTGTTTGTCCATTCAAATGACAGAATAGTATAGCATGTGGCTTTAAACCAGTACGTTTGGAAATGTTTTGCAAATCAGTCAGGTGCTTTAATAAACAGCTGAATAGATTTATTTAGTATATGCCAAAGATTATGAAATATGAACTAAGGACCGAAGGCTGCAAAATGAATCACACATTCCTTTCCTTGTTTATATAAACAGTGCATGTCACAAAAATATAGACAGAAAGAAGTATCACTGCTCTGTTTGCAAGATATTAAACTTTAAGTAGAATGACACGGAAAATAATTTACAGTCACAAACTGTACAACAGTTGGCAGAAGAGAGGTGCATGGCAGTTAAAGCAAGAGCACGAGCAGAGTCGAATATATTTGGTTTATGTACAATTCTGTGTAAAAAGTCTGGTTAAACAATTTGCTTTCTCTATGTAGAACAGATTATTGAAGGTTACATTTTTATCATAATTGATTACAAGAAACATTCATTGAAGGTTGGGGGGGCTAAGTGGAGCTAATTGAAACACTTGATAACAAAAAGCGTACTGAAGAGATGGAGGCAAAAAGGGGGATAACGCGAGGGCGAGTAGAACTGACGAGATGCTGTGAGATTTGGAAGGATAGAGCGAGATTGCAGAAAGAAAGAAGGATAAGAGAAAGACTCGGAAACATGCACAGGGGACTTTAGTTGTTTTTACTCATTATGCTCTTCAGACTTCTGTCTATAGCCTCATCTAGCTCCTCCTCCAGCTCCTCCTTTTTGGACATGGCGAGTTTGGACTGATAATCACGCACTATCTGGTCTATATAAGGTGCACTTTGTGTTCCGTGTAGCATAAGAGTCCACTCCTTCAGAACCCCTCGTTGTGGATCTTCACCTTGAAAGCCCACCTCCAGGATCCAAGTCCCTCGGGGATCCTCACCCCAGGTGTGGGTGGTCATAAAGGGCCACTTGTCAAATCCAACCTTGGAGTCATCGTCGCGGGGTCTTCGGCTCAGCAGGATAGACTTTGTGCCCATGGGCGAGGTCATGTTAATGTTGAGGTCACCGCGGCGGCTGGCATTGACTGTGACCACCGCTTGAACATGCTCCAGGTAGCGGACAAAGTTGTCTTTACCCTGACAGGCTTCAGTGGTGATGGCCAGGACTAGTTTGTTGCCAGACTGGATTTTACTGGAGGAGAAACAAAATTGGCGTAAAATAAAACACAGTGAAACACAAAGAACATCTCCATCAACAGAGAGAAGATGATAATAAAAGCGTTGTTCAATCTATCGCTTTCCCTTGATCTAGTTTGCCCGTGGAGCCATCCAACCGAGACAACTCATCTTTTAAAATCTGCAGCAATATCTGTGATGTCGCTTGCTTTACCATGAAATGTATTTCTTAATTAAGAAATAAAATAATTCATACATCAAGAAATCATATACATGCTGTTAATTAGAACTGTATTTATTATATATCCACTTATTTTAATTAGCACTACTGTAACTCTTTTACACTATATATAACATGCCATATACTAAACCATTGGATTCTATAATATTGCTCCATAAAAAATGCTTTTTTGCCACAATAGATAGATCAGACCAGAGTGTAAAAATAGACTGGTCTTTGTATTATTGTTACTTAGGGGTCGGAAGGACTTTACTGCTGGTCTCAGCTCTTTGGGTGATGAAAAGAAAGCGTGAGAACACAGCAGGGCAGGTGTGGTGACCCAAGGCTACGAGGAGACTTACAGTAATAACAATATTACATGCAAAGCCATATTACAGGAGGTCGGATACAGAGGGTTGGGTTGGTGAAAGTCAACATAGACAACTGAGAGAGAGAGAGAGAGGAGTGTGGAACAACTCGTAATTTGAAAAATGATTAATAGAGTACTATGCTGAGCACAAAGAGGTGAGTGCAGCGGTGAGCGCCTAGGGGCTGATGAGGCAAATTACTATTCCCAGAAAAACAGTACAATTCACATTGGGGGTTTCACACTAAGTTACACACAACTTGCAAGTTGAGAACTTTGACATAATCAAACATTAAACAGTTTCATCCATGAAAACTGAGACAAAGTCATTTAACAAATGTGCAATTAACTACCAAATAATTTCTCCATCTTCAATGACTCGTTATTATTTGTTTTTAATTATTATAATTAGTTCAGTTGAAGGTATGAATGGATATGACTACAACTAAATGTGGAAGTGTTCTGTCCACTTTTGACACCCCAAATGACTTTGCGTGCACCAGGTTCACAGTTCCCAGCAAATAATGTGCAAGTGTAATTACAGTAGTCGGTCATAGAGCAGGGAGAGGGATGAATCTGAAGGGCAGGCCCAGTCGAGATTAAAACCTCCCCGCTGCACAGTGGGGCACTGCGTGCCAGCCCCTCTGATAATGAGAAGTTCTCCTCCAGCTAAGAAGGCTGCAGCCTAGCAGAACAGCTATCAGATCTGTGTAAAGCAGTGTGTTTGTGAGCATGGCTATGTTGGTGTTTATTGCTTTTTTTCTGGTAATACACTATCATCAGGAGGTGGGCTTGTTGTAATTATATCTCTAGCACAATAGAGGCAGCAGCAGCCCCATGGTGCCGCTGTGGAAACAGTGAACTGATGAAATGAAAGGAAAAAACTCACAAAGCCAGTGACACAACTTTTAACACACAGCTCAAAAATAGAGATTTCTCCCTCACAAACACAACCTCACTTCTTTTCGATAATTAAGGTTTCTACGCACGCACCTGAGCTGACATCCATTCATACAAGGCATCCTATGATGAGGGAAAGTCTAAAGTCACCACTCCTGACTATTTTTTGAATCTGCTACTGCATTCAAAGGAGGCACACAAACCCACAGGAGCACGTTCACACGATGCTGTCGTGACTGTGTCGACTGTGGAGCACTGATTAACTCAGACTAAAATAAGCAATTGGAGGTGTTGACGGTGGAATGAAAATTCACAGAGGCAACATATTCCGCCTGCTTTTTTATCTTCACCCACATAGTGAACAGTCGCAGTGCGTGAGAAAGCTCATGCTTAGGTGACACACGACTACACAAATACACGCCTGAACCTGAAATCCCTTTCTGGTTGACATTCAGTCTAATTGACAGTGTTTCCATGGCACATCATGTTGGGTCATTTATGGTGCTCTAATTAGAGTGAATAAGGGGACTAGCCACAGGAAACAAGAAGAGCTCACACACTGGAGCTCAAAGCCTCCGGATATGATGGATGGATGGATAAAAGGGCCCTCGTCACACGACAGGTGACAGAGAGTGGAAAGGAAAGGCTGAAACGGAAGAGGCTGGAGGCGCAGAGAAGAAACAGAAAGCCAGGTTGTAGATGGTGGAGATGCGAGGAGGAAGATAGCGAGATGCAAGGGCAGATATGTGGGTGGACAGGGTGAGGATAAGACAGTAAGTACTACTACTGCTGCATCTGTGAAAGGTGGGGGCAGAATGTGGAGGGGAGACTCAAGATCTTCACCAGAGTAGGGACGACTGGACAGCACCGGGGAAATACCGCATCTGTGAATGCAGAATGACTCCACATACAATGTAAAGGATATTGCCTTATTTAGCCCTTACATCCACCCCTCTCCGTCAGATAATCAAATATTTTAATAAAAAATTGATTTACTAAGCAAAGAGGCCTCCTGATTCTTTGTTTCATCAATAACTGCGACGTGACACTTCTTGTGTTTTCAATATTATTTTTAACTTAACTCAATAATCAAAGATGAATGTACTCACACTAGTTTTATTAAATTAGGTCTTTTTGTAATTACCCAGTAATTACCCAGTAAATGATAGGGTCTCTTGGTCCCAGACGCGTTTCCTTGCAACATATTGGTAGGGATAGTTTGAGATGGTAGAATAAAGTGTGTCTGCATACGTGTAGTTAGGTAAGTGGAACCTAGTAGAAATTTGACTCACTGTGTCTCCTGAATGGACCCAGCTACACAGTGGAAACGTTCAGGCACAGTTTTCCAGTCTTTGGACATTTTCACCATGCTCCCAGCATCTAGCACACCATAGCCAAACAGGTGGTTGAACTCGAGGCCCACGCCGTTCCTCCTCCACTGGTGAACCTCGTCATGGAGTTGGTTCCTCTTTGAGGTCAGGACTGACAAGTGCTGCATGTCTCTCCACGTCAAGTTAGGGCTGAGGTGGGATACAAGAAGAACACAGAGGTGGAGAAGCATCAGCACTTTAACATTCATGTTGTTGTGTTAATTACACGTTTTTAATGATCTACATATGATAGTGTCCGTACTTTGAGGCAGATGGTTGTCTTTGTCTGTGTCTCCCCCCATTACCCAGGCTGTGTATAGTGACAGCTTTGTTCTGGCTGACTCACTGACTCCACATGGTTCAAGTGTGTTTGGGCAGTAAAAAGGCCGTGCACTTGTCGTAACAGCCTTGTGGGTTATTTGCCGCCGGACAGGGAGAGTATCCGCTCCTCCCAATAGCAACATCATTATTGTGTGTGCGAAGCAAACAGTGTTTCTTTACTCAGCTTCACTAGCTGGTGTTACGTAATGGCAGCTGAATTTTATCAGTCTGTATTGTGGGAAATCAATTTCTACAACATTGTTACTATGACTTAATTTAATTTTTTCTCTAAACCTTTGAATAATGTTGTTGCTTTAGCTGTAAAAGTGTCATAAAGTCTGTTGTGAGTATGTGATTGTGTCCCTTTTTCAGGAGTATTACCTTTTTCAACATAGTGCTTTGGTGACTGAATGCTGGAAGTGTCATACCCAGGTGTAATAACAGACAGCAACAAAAAACGGAACTGAAATTCACAGTGTTTGAACGTGAGCAACTTACTTTCGTCTCGTACAGCAGAGTTTTTTCGATCATGTTACAATGTTTTAAAAACTCAGTGGTTGAAGCTCAAAAAGGTTTGATCCAAAGCAACTGGACTTCTTTACGATGAGCCCTTTTTCAAAAGCCCTCTGGAATAGAAGGGTGAAACGTCGTCAAGAAACCAAACAAGTCCAGTTGCTTTAAAACCTTTTTGAGGTAACCATGACCTGGATGAGTGAGAACCTTCACAGATACTATACTATTAGCACTAGCCTATAGCTAACAACAAATTCGGCTGGTTGAATAATGCAATGCAGCCTTCACATATACAGGAAAGGCAAAAGAAAAAGCACAGGTGCTTTCCCAAGTGCAAAAACTGTATTTTTTGTCCCTGTAATTTGAAAGGAATGCACTCAACCAGTATAATTTGTGTCCCTGTCACACAGCATATATAATTTGGGGGTGAATTCTGTTTTCATGTTTTACTTCTCAATTAGCTTGTCACTGTGATAAATAAGTAATTCAAACAAATTTGCTTTTGTGCAGAGAGAAAATTGGAGTGTTGGACGCTAGGATACAAATTGACAGGGAAAGTCAACGACACCATATGAAAGCTCCAGGTTGTACTTAGGAAAAAGGAAACAATGTTCTATCAAATTAGATTTTGAAAGGATATTATTGTGATATTTTACCTGAGCAGCAGAGGGGAGGTGTGTGAGGCAACATAATGTTTTATTTACAGCCCAGGGAAATTAACAATCACAATTATTACAGGTAAGGAAGAAAAAGCAGTCGGCCTCATACTTCGCCTCAAGAGCCAGAGCAAAGACACCAGCTGCCTCTGGAGCAGCTGCTGAAGTGCCAGAGTGACGCAGTGTGCAGTTCCCATACAAGTCTGTGGTGGCCTGATGAAACCAAAAGACAGGAGAGAAAGAAAGAATACAATTATTAGGGGGCTTGAATACTAATTAAAGTAATATTGATTAGTACAATATATTGTAGAATTAGTTCAACCCATTTTTTCAAATGCTAAAAGTGTGGAAAGATTATATGATGATAAACCATATTCAATGAAAATGCTATTGGAATACTACCAGGCATATAGCCACATGGTCACACATTAAAAGTAGAATTAGTACAAAAATGTGAGAACATATTCCATCCATTTCCTATATGTGACTGACTTATGTAATTTGGTCCATTTTTACTTTACTGTAGCTGCGTTCTGTTAATGTGCAGAATAAATGCAGAGTAGGAGCTGCCTTAGCGTCGTGATACCTTCCCTCTAGGGAGAAACAATAGAGCCTCCCCCGTCGCTGCCAAAAATGTAGACTACACTAATTGACCCACGGTTTTGAGTCTCCCTCTACTTTCAGGTATTCAGTGAAGTTTATGCTTTATTTATCATTTAGACGTATATAAGTGGCCTGGTAGCTCAATGGGTTAAGCGTCAGACGGGGATACAGAAGTTCGTAGAGAAGTTCGAACACCGTCTGACTCCTAATCCATTCCCTACCAGGTGTGTCCTTGAGCCAGACACCCAGCGCTAGCTCCTTGTAAGTCGCTTTGGATAAAAGCGTCTGCCAAGCAAAGTAAAGTAGAGTAAAGTTATATAGTCATCTATATGCTGTATATCAAGGATAAATAATAGTGGAAATTCATTGCCTAAACCCTAACGGAAAAAGGTCAACAGACAAGTCATGTTTATATTTATTAAATAAGCATTTATATCGTTAATGTGATGTGTAATTAGAAATGAAAACAGATTTACTGCAATTAGGTGGAAAATCCGAGGGAAGATCTCTGTCAACAAGCAAAGCTGATTTGCATAAGCACAAAAACAAACTCTTTTGCCTTTGTTCACAGCAACTTAGGATATTTGAGCATTCGTCAACCTAACATTAGCCATCAAGGTCAGGCAGTTGTCCTCAGTAACTGGAAGTAAGCTTCATTGGTCATGCTTTAGTTCCTCTCTTTTTAAACTGTTACATGCTGTCTGGTGACTCATATGCTCACTTTTTCAGGGTCCCCTGAATAGTGACACAGTACTCCAGGTAAATGTTCAGGTAGCATATTTTTGTATTTGTTCAGCCCCTAGAACCACGTTTGTATTTCCTATTTTTGCTTTGTTGTATTATGGTTCCCACAGTTCACACAAAACAATTACTGTATGTGTAGTACAGCACATCATGAAAACAAACCCTCTCCAAAAGAGGAAACGTGTTTCTATTAATAAGAAGGCAAAAGTAAATGAAACCATGAATCACATGCTTCACATCAAAATATTTTTCTGTTTCTCTTAATAACATTTCCACTATGCCCTTAAAGACCAAAGCAGCATGGTTGCCTCTCTGAGCATCTATAGCCAAATGGTCCATCTGGCCTACCAAGAAGGTCATCAGAGGCAAACTATCCCTCCAGTGGGACCTCCATTTTTCACAAGCAGCCGGCACTTACAGTGCACCAGCTTCTCAGGCTTTATGCCTGATTTCACCCAATCGCCTAAAAGGACCAGGACTCACTGTTCGCTGGGCAAATTTTAAAAAGCTACAGTTCATTCTATAAATGGGGAGTAGCATAAAAAAATAAAAACAAGACATCTTGGAAAGCTAAATGTGAATCTACATAAACAGATATTTTACATCATCTCTTTTTCACGGTATGTATTTAAACGCACTCACAACACCAGCTTCTGGGTTCCTCTTGCGTCCATTGCTGAAGGTGGATGCCAGGGTAGAGGAACAGCTCTCATCGTACAGTGCAGTGCGTCCATCATTGATGGCTGAGTTGATGGAGATCGTCCACATGCTTGAGGCATACCCATCACAGTTGCAGTCGTCATAGCTACCACCATCTCCCGATGCCCACACGTAGATGCTGCCTTTTCCTCCCCGGCCCTAAAACAACATTGTCGTTGTCCAGGTGAAACAAATATATGTTTTTTCCGTAAGGTGAATCTATCTGTCTCACTGATTAACAGAAGTCAAGCCACAAGAAATAAAAGCACTTTTGTCCTTTCTGTTTTTCCTACTTTTTGCAATGTAACATGATGACTGTAAATTCAGCAGTAAAATGTCATCTTTGTTACTGGAACATGAAACAGCTAAGCGTGGCTCCACTCAGAAAGCATCCCCTTTTTCCAAATGCTGCACCTGGTATTACAAAAGACAGACCCTTTTCCCTCAGAACAAAGACTCAACTGGGGAGATGTACAATGCCCTTCCTTTTATGATGTTTATTTATGCGGCTGTATTTTAGCTGCAAAGAACAGGTCAGAGCATCATTGAGCTCACCTACTGTATAAGCTCCAGGCCTTTTCTCTTCTGTCTGTCTCTCTCGCAATCCTAACATAGTGCTTTCATTTTGTAGAGCACACTGTCATTTGTTTTCAGCATAGGTGGCAAAACCACACAGGTGCAACTGTGACTGTTGTTAATATGAAATGTGCCTTACTTTTTGAATCTCTTTGTTTTGCACAGTTTTCATCATGTGGAGCCTACACAATCTTATACAAGCCACCATTATGATCTGAGATTCAGATTGTAGAGTGGGTCATTGTCATTTCAGCCCAACCCACACCTGCTAGCACATGGTGCATGATGATTATTCAAGCAAGTAATTGGCAGTGGAACTGTTAGCATGGCAACTGCATGTATAAGTGTGTGTGCGTGTGTGTGTGCCCAACAGGACTGTCCTTAAACCAGAAGACCTACATTTAAAACACAGCTGGTAGGCCTTAGAGAGTTTTCACCATTCTGAAGTGCACTTAAACAGGACACAAAACAGAATAGATAATCCTTTTCAGAGACCTGAAGCTATGCTTTGATCCTTTCAGTCTCTGGTTTATTAATGATACAAATATCTTGTATAGTTCAAAGTATTGTCACATATTAGGGCCTTAAAAATGAATTCCACATGTTAGATGAAAACTGAGGAAATGTTATTACACTTTATCCTGAAGTGGGAGTTAATTGATCTGAATACAAAGTTCCATGCTGACCCATCCAACGGGTTCACTTACAAGCAGAACATTTGCACTCTGAAACTCTTAGTATGGCAGGTGTTGCTATTTCACCTTGTTGACACCATCAGCCATAGCCTGCAGCGTGAGCTCTCGGGGTCCATCCACAGTCTTGCCATCATCGGTTGGTCCCCAGCTGGCACTGTAGATGTCAATAACCTGGGGCATGTGGCTGATGGATGACGCCTCAATGATGTCCGTCATAAAGGGCTGATCGAGCATCCTGATACCTGAGAGAACAACATCTCAAGGTAAATCCGAAACAATAAACATGATACTGCTGCGGGAACTATAAACAGATGACTTCCAGTATATGTATATAAACCCATTTAAAAAATATATAATGTGAAGACAGCATGGTACAACAATACTGTCAGCACCTAAACCCTTAACAATAAGAGTGTGATGCAATCATTTGTAGCAGCAGAAAAATAAAGTAGTCAATACTCATTGTTTTCTTATTTTTACTGTGTTGCACACAGAGCAACTTTAAAAGAAAATCTATATCAAATGGAAATAGGGAGCTGTCTGGATTAATGGTGCTGTCCTGTTGCTATGTAGAACAAACTGCAGTAATTCTAGGACTAGGGGTAACGATTCAAATGAACTTCAATACCAAACAGTGTCACACAGTTCTTCCCCAATTACCCATATTCTCTAAATTATGCATACAGCTTCAAAATCATCCTCTTCATTCCTTCTATCCTTTATATCGTGCCATAATTAGAACTGCTATTTGCTAATATCAGTGTTTGCTCATTGTTATTCTTCTCACAGGCCGAACTGTCGTTTAAATGTAACACGCACCTGCCACCTTGGAGTTGTAGGCGACTCCCACACCGCAGATGTTGTTGTTGGCTGCCGCAGACACCTCGCCAGCACACCGCGTGCCGTGACTGATGACATCAAAAAGCAGAGAGTATGCCTTAGAGGATTTACTTGATTTTACAGAGGATATACAGTGAATTAAATCTGAGATAGGATTTCCCACTTTAGATTCTATTTGTTTTTGTTGACTTTATCGTCAAACTAGAATGAGAATAATTATAGAAAATATTGTATTTTCTAAAGCCATAAATCAATTAAGATGTTCATAAATATTGTGTAATTCTGCAACATTAACACATGGAAAATGCAGCTGAATATGTTTGCACGTAACAGTGTTTTGTGTGCACCACGTGATGTGTGTCTATCTCTCCACTCCCCACGGGGACACTGCGGAGAGTCAACCCCTCTCTCCCAGCATGCTTTGCTACAGACAGGCAGCTATTTATAACAACCAGCTGATTAGCCCCTGAGTTGTGCCTGACAGTCAGCCACTGCTACACTTCCAAACCCAAACACTCCCTTCTCACTCCCACACACTGACACAAACACATGGAGCATTAAGTCGGAGGAGGAACATATATTTCTTTGTTCCTCTCCTTGACATGTGCTCAGAGGCAGTGTATCACCCAGTGTGACTCTGAGATAGAAAGCAGATATGTCTTATCAGACAGCAGGTCACCAGCGTGAACACTGTCACCTTGAAAGGAGACTACACTTGCGCTAGACCTCCTTTATCTACAGTACCTTATCTCCTCCAAGTGAGCCAGTAAAAAAAAGGCATTATGTTTTCTATTTGTTGTGTTGGAAAACAGCTTTGTTTATACTGCACCATTATGTCTTAATGGAACTATGTGGAGAGAAAATCAATAGTGGAGAGCTGCCTGACTCCAGGGAGAGCGCACAGAGTACGTGTATCTATGAACAGGGGTTGGCTGGGTGAACTTTACCTGTTGAACCAGTCGTCTGTGTAGCGTGGAAATGGGAATGGGTCGTTGCTGCTGAAGTCATAGCTGGCATCAGCATTCTAAAGATGAAACAAATGGACGCATTAACGACAACAAAAACAACAACGCTGGTAGGAAACAAAAGACAGAGGGCAGAGAGGATCGTTTCACAGTGAACTGCAGACCTGTGATGACAGCCGCCTGCAATTTTACTCTTTCATTCATTTATTTTATTACTATTTATTCTTTTTCTCAAAGTAAAATGTGTGCTTAGAGGTTCTTAGGTGCACCAAGCTAGGTGGAATAATGCCACATTTTGGGAAACACACGTATCACCTTCTTTGCTATCGTCAAATGGGCAGATCAAATCCTCTCTGATAGAAGCTGGTTCTAACGAAATGAAATGAATTCATTAACATGTTACTGTTTATTATTGTTTGTTAGTTATTATGCCAGCACCCCAAAAGTTAAAACTATGTCTGTACAGCGGGTTTAACAAAAGCTGAATAAAATCTTCTCAAAGATCAGAACCACATGGACACTGATCTGAGAACCTTGATGTACTACTTAACTACAAATCTTTACTCTGTTGTGATCCTGGGAGATTGTGTGGTCACAGCGGGGATTTTAAGATGAGAAAATAATGGGCCAATCACTGCCAGCATTTAATTCCACACGGCCAAAAGTAATAGCATCGCAAGAGCGGGAGACAAAACACACAGGGGAAGCCAATCTGCCAGGAGGACATATATGCAACAGGCATCGTTTGCAAAGTCTTGTTCATGTTGCTCTTTCTGTAAGTTGCTTCAAAGCTCACAGTGAACTGTAGTCTGGTGTGAGCCTCTTCTCACTCAGGAGAGAGCCTTATTTTAGAGAAGCCACAGCCATGTTAATCAGTCATAGACCTGAACACATCAGATCAATCTTTTGGGCTTTTTCCACATTCTGGCCTTTGCTAGCTGGCATTTAGATGAGATGATTCAGACAAAGAGAAGGCAAGTAAAAAACAGTACATACTATTGTGATTATTACAGTTGGGAGCAGGTAGCAAATAGGGTTCAGTGATGAAGAGGCTATGGAGAGAATCTCTATAATTGTGCCTTCTGACAATTGACATATGATAATAAATACAAAGGGGGGGTGCCATTTATTCATCTCTCTTGCCTTCCTCTTTTTGAAAGACAAAGGTGTCAGAGAAACAATAAAAAAATAATTAAACACATTCAGCCAGTGACACGACACCAGCAGAGATGCTTAGAAACTCCAAATATTGGCATGAAAGTGTTTTCTCTCAGAACAGAGCATTTGTGAAAAGAGAACACACTGTTCTGTGTTTTTCTGTTTTCACGTCAAAAATAGGATCGCCTGCCGTTTTTTCTTTTTTAATTAAATGGAGAGAAAATTGCCCCAGAAATAAATGACACGGGGGTATGTTCGTGAATCACTTTCTGGGCTTCTCAAACTCATATTTCTGCTATTAATCACCCCTGGCCTTCCTCTGGTGTCCTGTGAGCAACCAGGGCCAGAATAATGGATTGTGTCCAGCTCCAACCACCTCACCTTTCCCTGGCAACCCCCCATCTGTTCACTGTTCCTCTGAGCAAATGGTACTTAAGAGAGAAAGAGCAATGACTCAAAACCGTTACAGTGAAGGCCAGTATTCGCTGTTTTTCCAGATTCAGACAGCAACAACTGGCCCAACAGAGGCTGAGGCTAATGCCATAAGCTTTACTGGAGATGATTAAGTACTTCAACACATGTTTGAGGTGCTATTCCTACTGTATATACTCATGTTCTGCTTTACAGAAGCGCTGTAGGTTTAGTACGTACTCATGCAGATTTAGGATTTACAGCTAAAGCTAAACAATGCAAACCGGAGACTTGTTTTTTGTTGTACTAGTACTTTTACTAACTTACAGTATAATCTGAGAGCATGTTTTAAATCTCATTGCTGTAATTTCATATGTATGTGTGTGTGTGTGTGTGTGGTTATTATTATCACACACAGACAAAAGAATCTGATGTATCCCAATATATCCTGTATTCAGACTATCTCCCTGGGCACGCACTACATCCACTTCACACTCAACTACTTTCTATCGCAACCTCCGTACCCTCTCCCCTACTTGACTGTCTACTGCTGTTTCATCTGAGCTTTCACCCCCCGATATCCCCTCTATCCATAACCCTAACACTGCCACAGACACCCTCTGCTCTACCCTAACCTCTTGCCTTGATAGCC
>JAUMTR010000007.1:10882455-10901944 GCA_032270685.1 Microctenopoma stevenorrisi | reverse complement strand
AGAAGGTCGCAGGTTGAAATCCCAGTCTGACTCCTAGTCCATTCCCTACCAGGTGTGTCCCTGAGCCAGACACCCAGCGCTAGCTCCCTGTAATTCGCTTTGGATAAAAGCGTCTGCCAAGTAAAGTAAAGTAAAGTAAAGTAAAGTAATCCCTTTCAGTATTATTCATCAACCTTGCATGGATGAGTTCAATGGCTCGCTGGGAGCTGATCACTGAATCTATAATCTAGGACAGCTGATGCATAATTTCTATATAATGTGACCTTGCTTGAAGTGCTTTTCAAGAAACTCTAACACATATCCAAGGCAACTTTAAAGTCATTAAAGCAAAACAGCTCCTCTGTATGCATTGTTTCTGTCGCAGTATTTGATGAGCAGCAACAATATAAATCTATCAGAAACTCTTCAAGGTAATTACATAGACACTGATGCTTTTTCTTGCTTTTAATCCCTTTCTACGTCTCCCATAACAATTTAAACAAAGGCAACCTATGAGATGAATTTCATGGTAATGTGACATCATACCACGTTGTCATGGTAACATACCAGGGTGTACAGTGGGAGAGTAACACTTGCAACAGCATATTTATCAGAAGGGACATGAAACCCAATAACACACCTCCACAATTCTCTTTGAGGCAGAAAAGAAAAGTCAACCACTGATCAATAATGTTGTTCCTCAGAAATCATTCTAATACTGAGGATAGTCAAACACAGTTCTGTTCAAGTGCTGGCAAGCATGAAGACATAAAGAATAACTACACTCACACATACTCCTGTATGTATGTATAAGTATCGTATGAGCCAGTCATCACACCAATTGATAAATCTTGAAAAATAGGAGGCAGCACCGTTGCAATCAATTCAAATCTAACTGAAGGATTTTGTGATCCAAAAATTAACTTTTTTTTCCATTCAGCTGGTATGGAGGGGGTTACAAAACAAGGTTACATACACAGTGTCCCTTTCCGTCTTGAATGTACTCTCACACATATACACACACACACATTAGATCTATGCACAGCATGATCCATCAATCCAGTGGAGCGTGCTCCTGCATCACCCCAGCTGATGCTGACTGTTATTTTTGGGCCAAGGCTCATCTCTGTTCACAGGCAAAAAGCATGCAAACACAGGCAAACATGGCGGTGAGAACTGATTCATATGCAGGGAAAAATGCACTACACTTCTAAAAGAAATACAAGGTGTGCAAATGATGGTCAAAAAGCAAAGCAGAGCTCACTGTTCCTGAAAAAAATAAATGCCTCATTAACAAAGCATGGATATAATCATCAAGTGGTGATCGCTGATTCTACAACACCTGAGTTTCTTTGAAAGATGGTTGGCACTTTCTTAGATTCCATGACAGCACAATGCAGTCACACTGAAGACTTTGCAAACTTGTTCACATTAAACTAAACCTTCTGTGCTTCCTTGGTCCATTTAGCAATCCCTCTTGTCCTCTAAGGTTTTATCAATATTCTGGGGATAGAGCATCGCATTATGCAGCGCCAACTACCCTGGCATTATCTCTGCTTGTGACAGAGCGGCCTGCCATTGTGCCTGCCACAGTGCAGTGTGCATTAACATTAAACAGCTTGGCTGGCCGTCTGCCTGTCTCGGCGTCCTCCAGGAATACAAGGAGACTCGGCAGGCATGAAAACAGCACCGAAAGCACCTCTCACTGCCAACTGCACACCATTTGAAGTCCATGAAATCCACCACCTGAACCCCAGCCTCACTTATTAACAACTTCAAAGAAAGGAGGGGAAGTATGACAATGAATAACAGTGTACTGGTACTTACATAATTTGATGACAGATCTGGATGTAGATAGTCAATGCCTGAAATGTGATTTTGACAATAATCAGCAATTAAGCATCAAGGGAATACCTGGAGTCTCTTAATGCAATTATGACATAGTTTCATATCTATTTCTTTTTGTCTGAACACAGATATTTATGAATCACAGTGAATAACTTACTTTACGTAGGACAAACAAATGGCCTGCAGCACTCACTGAATATTGAACAAACAGTTGGTTGTTGAACTGAATATAAATTCAGTAGATTTAGAATATTCTAGTTTAAGCTTCTCAAATCTCAGAATACAATTTGACATTATATCAAATTTTACCTATACACATTTTATCTGCCATGTATTTATACACCTTATTCTTATTCTCCTTCTCTGATTCACGTATATAATAGTTCTAGGGTCCTCAGTCTTAATAGAAATGTATTTGTGCATATTACATATTTGGTCATTTTAATTACAAATGCTTGTTATTCAATTCCACTATATTTTAAGCTGTAGCTTAAAAAAATGCACTTTGATGTTGTGAGTCACTAAACAGAGAATGACACAAATGACACAGTCAGGACCAGTAAATATTCTTCAAACTGATTCAGCACAGCGGAGGGCATCAAACATGCACATATTCTTAGTAGTAGCTTATAAAGCTATAAAAATAAATAAACTTGACCTTAAAGCAGTAGTAGTTAATCTAATCATTGATGAATATGTTGATAATTCGGACAGATTCATGGTGAGAAACAACACGGCTTACTCACCGTCGTCCATGATTGCAATGGTAACTCCTTTGCCGGTGTAGCCCAACTGCCAAGCTTCAGCCACATTCAGATCCAGACCAGGGGTCCCATCTGCCTGGCCCGTGTTTATCTAATCACTCAGACAATATGGAGAACATGCATGACTCACGGCACCCAGGTGAACCAACAATAATAAGGTAGTCAACATGGAAGATATGCGTCCCTTGTAAAATGGATCTGGTTGGGTATGAGAAAGGAAGGGGAAGTAAATGTCACTGATACCGCGCATTCATCTGACATTCATCAGGTGAATGACGCAAAGACTTTTGTGGCATAAAAGTCACACTTGCTAGTTAGGGTAAACACGAGGGGAGGAAACTAGGCAACATGAATGCAGTGATGAGGTGGCATGGACAGTGCTGGCCAGGCTAATTAAAGTATGAATAACAATGTTGATTCAGAAGGTAGTGGGGAATATGCCGGGCCTCTGAGTAACTAAGGTGAAAGAATGTGGGCTGGTGCTAAAGGTCAGGCATCGTGCAGACAGCTGCTTAGCTGATTACTCACCAGATACCACTGTTTGGTGAATAACGGGTCACTTATGTTGACTTCAATATCATTGATATTTCTGTAGCCTCGCTTTTGACGACTAAAACCCTCTTGCTCAAAGACATTTTTCACCTGAGAGAGAAAGTCAAAATAAATACAGGGTTAGGACGAGATTAAGCATAAACATCATTTCTAAAAACCCACAAAACAAAAGAATAAATAGGCATCTGCAACTGCAACAACTGCATCTGTGCTGTGACACAGAAGAGGGATGATATATATACGTGACGTGTTATATTTCAGATTGCGCTGCTGTTGTGCACAGCAAATCAGCAGACCCAGCTGTGCTGTACTGTAACAAGGAGGCAGAGTGTCGTGTAAATCAAAGGAGCTATTCTTTTCCGCCTAATCAGAGGGTCTGCAGCTGGAGTCAAGGCTTCCAAACTCACCTACTACACAAGAGATGAAGCTGCCTTTCACTTCTCAGTACATTTTCAACAAAACACTGCAGTTGCGCTCACAATTATGCTATTGTTCCCTTTAAATGATCACTTAGGTGGATGAATGTCTTATAGAGAAAATAATTAAAGCAGCAACAATAGCACTATCAAGGATTAGAAGTTAACATAGAACAGAGCACCTAAATGTCTTGAATGAAACTAAGGTGCAGGATTAGAGAGCGGGCCTGTCATCAAAATGATCATTTCTTCATTGTGAAATTGCACACACAGAATTTCATCCCTGTCAGTAGTTGTGATGACGACAGTAATCAACAGTCTTTTGAAAATAAATCCAATTTCCCGTGATGTTTGAGTGAATTCGAATTTCGAAAGGCTGAAGAGGTTGCGGGGAGGTGTACGAAGGACAAGTCATTATGTCTATTAGAGTCTGGCAATTAGTAAACCAAGCCTGAAATGAGAATCTGAGTTTGAAATGTGTTTCTAACAATCTGCATATCACCAAACTCTCAAGGACAAGTTGTTTTGCATATCTCTCTGTCTGTTCATGTGAGGATGTGTGTAGGTGTACCGAGAAGACTAGAACCTCTTTTTTCTCTTATATTTACTATAAAGGCCTCATTGGTGGAAGGAAAAACAAGATAGAAACCAAAATATCTTTTAACAGCTTCAAAGCCTCATTTTTAAAATTGATTCCTGTGGCTGAATGTTCCTTTTGTATGTACCCAGGCATTGTCCAGCATGTTTACCCCCCACAGATAACAGATCAGCACTTAAGATGGCCTTTTGAAATGACCAGCGCCGATCCATCCACCTCTTTCTTTTATGGCACACTCTAAGCAATCAGGGAGCAAACACACACTGTAAATCAATGCGTCAAGTCAGTCGTGAAAACAATCTCTATATTTGCGTATTTGTCTTCCCTCTTAGGAGATTTCTAAATGTTTTTTAATCAGCTTCATGTTGCACTTGACGTCAAAATCTAATTCACGTTCAGCACTTTCTACATTATCCCTGCATTTGTCCTTCTCTTCATCCATCATCAATTTATTCCATCACTTGGCAGGAGAGCTGGTATTTCCCTTGAGACAGCATGTCATACTGCCCACTCACAACATCAAACAGTACCCATGCACTACCATCACTCTCCGCCTTTGCCCACTGCCTGCTCAGAACTCACAACGCTTGAGTTCACTTCAAATGAAAGAGCTGTGCTGCCTCTCTCGATTCCCTTCATCCTCGTTTTTCTTCTGGCTTTCTCAGGCATGTGTGTTGCCGGGTCAGGGGATGCTGCTCATTCACAAAGAGTTACTCAGTGACTGTATGTATTTCCACCTTCTTCCATGTATTCACTCCAGCTTCATAGGGTGCCTCATATAGTCACTTAATGTATTATGAGAGTGAAGCCCTTAACGTGTGGATGGATAGACACCTTATTTAAAATCAACTTAGGACTTGAGATAGAAAAGAACAAGAGAGGATAAAGAATCATGCAGAGGAGAGACAGAAAAAGAAAATAGTGGGTGAGTCAAAAGTGGGTCAATATGTTCCACCAGTGAGTCCAACAAAGAACAGGGCTCCTGGGAAACTAGGAAATCCATCCAGTGCACTGTACATTACAGGCAGTGTTGCTACTTCTTTCAGTATAATTTTAAATATCTCAAATGAATAAATAAAAATATATTTTTATAGAAATTTTATACATCTTTTTTGGTTTGTATACATATATTGTTTAACTAATTTCCCTTTGATAGAACTGCAGACGTAAAGCTGAGATATGTCCACCGTATTACCCTTAAATGATTGGGACGAAGACACATCGAGCCGACGACCATTGAAGGTAGCTTCACAGACATTAAAGCGATATTGATCGACCTACATCTTAAATGTCAAGGCCTGCTGTCCAGTGGACAGAGCTCTGTGTGCATTCTGTTTTATTTACACTAAACATTGCAGATGTTTGTGTTTTATATCAAAAAACAAACTACTTCTTATTTTTGAGTCATTGTTTGAGTAAATGCTAAGCTCAAATACCAAACATGCTTGGCTTCCAGATGCCAAATGTGTCAGTATCATGTTCTCCTCTGGCATTTATGTCTTTGTTCCTCCCTCACTTTGACCACTCGCCTCTCTCCACACACACTCCCTGATTGTTTCCAGCTGCTCCTGTTTACAATTAGTCTCTTCACTATTTAATCCCCTGCACTTTCTACCTTTCTTTGTCAGTTCATCCTGTTTCACCACCTGACATCATCCTGGTCTCGTCTCTTCTACCTGTCATTGCACCTGTCAAGTTGGTTCGGGTTTAGTTTTGTCCCTGTTCTCTTTCACCCTGTCTTGGTCTCTCTGTTCCGTTCATGTGTTTGTTCTGTTGTGTACCGTTCTGGTCAACCTAACCTGTCCTTGATCTTTGTTTTGAGTGTTGTAGTCTTTTCTCCTTTTGCAGTGATCTGTTTGGGTTCTCCAATTTGTACACTCTTGTGACAAAATGAGAGATTTTGCTGCCTAGACTACCAACTGTTGGTCAGAAAAATGTAATACATATGCTCTGAGAAGCTGTCCAAAAGATCCAAAGGATTTGTGATTCATTGAGAACACAGTTAAAAATTATTGGAAAAGGAAGTAATACATTGTTGCAGCCCTATTGTGAAGAAAAATGTGCTCATTAAAAAACAATTATCTCTCATTACCCTGTATCATTTGCATCCTTATATATAAGTATGTAATTGGACTTATAGGCAGATAATTAAAATAAAATCACTTTCACTGATTACATATCACAGTTTACTTATTATCAAAACATCAGGACATATTTTCTAATTATATTTGAGAGTAGTAGTACACAGTGGGATGCCTAAGTTTGGGCAACCTTGTCAAATATAATTGGTTGTTACGATAAAACGTCTGTTTCCACAGTTAGGAACATACTGAGGAAATGGAAGACCACAGGCACAGTTCAAGTTAAGCCTCAAAATGGCAGACCAAGAAAAATCTCAGATAAACAGACTGGTGAGAACAGTCAGAGTCAACCCACAGACCAGCACCAAAGACCTACAACATCATCTTGCTGCAGACAGAGACGCTGTGCATCGTTCAACTATTCAGCGCACTTAACACAAGGAGATGCTGTATGCGAGAGTGATGCAGAGGAAACCTTTTCTTCGCACACAGCACAAACAGAGGTATGCTAAAGCCCATTTGGACGAGCCAGCTTCATTTTGGAATAAAGTGCTGTGGACTGAAACTAAAATTGAGTTTTTTGGGCATAACAAGGGAGGAAAAAAACACAGCGTTCACAGGAAGAAAAACACCTGCTACCTACAGTGAAACATGGTGGTGGTTCCATCATGATGTGGGGCTGTGTGGCCAGTGCAGGGACTGGGAATCTTGTCAAAGTTGAGGGACACATGGATTCCACTCAATATCAGCAGATTCTGGATACCAATGTCCAGGATTCAGTGACAAAGCTGAAGCTGTGCCATGGCTGGATCTTTCAACAAGACAACGACCCTGAACACTGCTCAGAGTCTACTAAGGCGTTCAGGTAGAGGAACAAGTAAGAGGAATGGTCCAAAATACCTTCAACCAGAATCCAGACTCTCATTGGAAGCTATAGGACGCGTTTAGAGGCAAAAGGAGGATCTACTAAATATTGAGTTCATTTCTTTTTTGTGGTGTCAAATATCACTGTGCCTCCCCTATATGATATATTTATTTAAATCTTTTTATGATAACAACCAACAATGTATACAGGAAAATCAAAAACATTGACAAGGTTGCCCAAACTTACACATTCCGCTGTAAAGTTCCAACTACTAATTTATTAATGGATCAAAATGCAGTGAATGTGCTTCACACAACTGCTGAACGCAAAGAAAATGAAACAGAAAAATATAATAAAAAACTGTTTTTAGAAAAACAAAATTATTCTTATCAAAAGACAAGTCTATAAAAGAGAGGATTAGTAAGTGATGATGGATATTGGTGGCATTCCACGGGAGCAGTGTATGGTCTGTATAGACCAGACTATACAGTTATCTCAATCTCAACACAAACATGGGATTGTCCCATCTTTCTGTGGGACTAAGGACCTACTCTATTAGTCTGTCATCATCCCATTACCACAGAAAATGCACAGAAAACGCTCACACTGTTCCCAATGTGCATCAACATCAGTCTGATAAAGCAATTATCATTTTTTAGCACTTATTTATAGATACTAGTTTAATGAACCACTGTGGCAAACCTTGAGGCATAGACACACAATCATTATTAAAGCCCCAACTAGATCAAGAGACCACATCATGATGTTTCTCGTCTTGCCTGTAATGTTGCTGTGTTTAAATGAACACAATGTCCCATTTTTTTATTGCTGAAGTGGAGTCCCAATTTCCCACACTGTTACATTTCACATGTACGTTATTCTCAAAACAACTGTTGTAATGCAAAGTGAAGGGGTAACTGCTACTGTAGGTACGTACTGCACATGCAGGAAAAGACACACTGTGCTTTTCTCAGCGTGAATCTATGTGCGTGTGCTCACCCGGCTGTCTTTTTGGAGTCGCTGTCTGCTGCGAGCACTGCGTTTGCTCCGACTTCTTGAGGTGTCCTGAGGATAGAAGTGAAAGAGTCCCTCTCCAAAGGAAAGCTGGGTAAAAAAAACAGTAAGAGAGCAAAACTAATCAGGAGGAGAGGGACAGAGCTCAGATTCTCTAAGCTCTGGGTTTCACTCAGGGCAATGGAAAACCATTTTTTTTGCAAAAAAAGTCCCTTCCTCCAAGCAGTTATGCCTTATTAGTAATGTTTGCAATTTGATGATAACTGCTTTGGATTTAATTCACTAAATTATATTCAAACAAATCTAAGATTTAAATTTCCTCAATTGATGATATCTTCATCTGCATAATGACAAGGGTAAGACTCAGTCTTAGCCTTGAATACAAAGTTTGTGTAGTTCTGTATACTATATATTATATAAAAGTAATTTCTGATGGTTGACTAATTCGTCTTATGTTTCTGTGACTACTAGATAAGATTGTGATTGTCTGATAGATTATGTTAATGTTAACATCATTATTTGCCCATAGACATTGCTCCATACTGTGCACACTCCAGGTTTACATGTAGCTACGCTGCATAGTTTAAGCCGTTAGTGTTAATTACATATCAAAAAATAAGACAGAGTGTGAAGATTATATTTAAATACAAAAACCTCTTCTTGGCATGCGTTACCATAGTTACATAGGTGACATCACATATTTTACGGGGATCTCTTCCCCAAAATTAATGGACACATTCTCAGCAATTAAGATAAAAAGATGGCCACCACATAACACTGTTTTGTTTGTTTGTTTTTGTATAGAAATATTGGAGAGAGAAATATACTTTGTGGATTATGGCCCCTCCCAATGAATGCTCAATTTATTTGTGTAAAAAATTAGCATCAGGCCGCCTCTGTCCAATGAGAATGTTCTAAGTGTCCAGCTGCTCACGGCATCAAATATTGGCGCAGGTACATTTACATTCAACACAAAATTTGATGCCATAGGATGGAGAAGAGGAGAACAGAAACGAGAATTAACCAAAGTAAATCACAAGGGCGGGAAAATCAGATGCATCATCCAGAGCTTTCCCTCTGGCACTGTGCAGAGATTAAAGACCCCCTTATGCTTTAGTGACTGCCAGGGTACAGGTCAATCCTCAAAATAAATGCTTTCAAATGCGCCTGTCAGATCTAATGTAAAAATGGAATTCTTAGGGCAGCATGAGGATTATTCTGATTTTCACTGCTCCTAAATTCTCTTGTGCTCGGCTAAAGAAAAAATAGACATCCGCTCATGTCTGTGACACAGTGCTGCACTTCCACCGAATGCTTTGTTAGTGATCAAGGTTATTTTTCAGATAATAGCTGACTGGAGATCTCTTTGGCTCGCTCATTGTCTTTGTGCTCACGTTTGTATGTGTGTCCCGGGCTAGTTGATTAAGCATCAATAGAGATAATTTAAGCACAGACATTGTTTAATGATGCATATCCCATCAAGACAAATATAGCTGCCGATTACATAACCTGGGAGGCAGTAGATGGGGGGGATGATCTAGTGCTTACAAGAAAAGGAACTGACAATCACAGAACTGGTGATGCTGAACGATCACCACACAGACATCACATTGTGATGAGTTACAGGCTGAAGCATTGTGGAGGTAAAAAAGAAAATCCTCATTCAGTGCAGTGCAGACCCCCTTCTGCTCACTGCAACGCCTCACTGGCTAATGCCCCAGCCAATTTCACCACGCATTTATTTTTGACATGTGACAAGGTATACACACTGTCAGGGAATTATTAGCACTGGTCTGTTGCATCTGTTCACATGGTGTACTGTACTGCATGTGCTGCGTTTGCCAAGATTTCGATAAGACATCTGTGGGGAAGACCTTATATGTGACAATGAGCAAAGTGTACACAGTATGTAATACTGTATGTGTGTGTGTGAGACGAACAAAAGGTGTGTGTTTTCTAAATATAAAACGATTTTATATAATTATAAGCTAATAGTTACCCTATTCAATAAAAATCAACAGTATTTATGTGAATATACAAAGATGAACCAGAATTGTGTCAGAACTCAATTTCTTGAGAAACCCCCCCTGATATAATAGTAATAAGTTGTACTTTTCCAAACATAAAAAAACACCCTTCCAGTGTTTTGTGCTCTGTTGGACACTCAAATGAGACGCGTATCAAAACAATGCATTTGGCCTGGGCACAGTTGAATCCTCAGAGGACACAGGCCAACTGACAACATACTAGGCCTGTAGTTTAGTGAGAGTGACGTCATCAAATTCCCCAAAAGTGTATGGAAGTCAAACCCTGAGAAAACCTCGAGGAGCTTCTCTGCATGTACCGCATTGTTTATGTTGCTAAATATAGTGTCCAACTATTTCACAAAACGATGACGAAACGTTGCCAAAGATGTTTTATGTTTTCCTACTTAATGTGAATGTTTCTCATTAATGTTTGCTTTCTTCGAAACAGGCACAAAAAGGAAGAACTGTTTTCTCCGAGCATCCCTACCTTTCGGGCGCTCTGGAACCCATGTTGTGTTGCAAGTTCGTGCGCTCCATCCTGCGCGTCCTCGTGCAACCGAACCAGAAGATGGTCCGTCCAGACTCCTCCTGCAGCCTGCGTCGCGATCACCAGCGCGTTGAGCAGCGCGAGAAATCCCACGGCCGTCCCGTGTCTCGGAGAAGCACGCATCGTGTCTGGCTTGTGTCAATTCGCCTTTCCGCCTGAGCTTGGTGTGCGGGATGCTCTTTGCTAATGATGGGAGGAAGAAGAGGAGGAGGAGGGACAGGAGGAAGAGGAGGAGGATGCAAAGAGGTCCAATCAAAGCCTTTGCGGACGCATCTCCTCGTTGGCAGGTGATGAGACCGGTGGAAGTTGTATTTCACCGAGGCGCAGCTGCTCCCTGTGTGTGGTTCGACTGGAAAGGTTGCGCGCTGTGGACCAAACCTGCATCCTCAGCTTTCTATGTCCCCTCCTCCTCCTCCTCTCATCTGTAATTCATTTACCTTCCTCGCTCGGGTTCTTTCTGCGCGTGACGTCGTACCAATGGGCTCCAGCGGGTGTGTCCCGTTGCTTCCTCCCTCGGATCCCGGGGCACTTTTCAGCACCTTGGAGAATTCCTCCCATCATCCTCAGAGTTGATAGGATTTTTATTGATTAGTATCTGGTGCTGGCCTCATCCGAGTGAAAACCACGTTGACATAATGTCCCGGCATGGACTAGTGCCATTTATAGCACATGGAGAACAGCACAGATATAGCTCTTTCATTTTTCTATTCCTGTAGATATATGAACGTACTCACATAGCAGCACAGGTCCATAAGTCATCTGGCACGCTGACCCTCCCTGTACAGTGGAATGTAAGAACACTCTTGCTGGACTGTAATTGATCTTTTGGATGTGGAGACTGTAGAAGTACTGCTGTCACTAAGACGGCTCATTAAAGAACTCCAGCTCCTCTGCTGCTGTACAGTACATGCATGAGGTACGGGACTCCAGTGGACAGAACTAACAGGGATGTGTACACGTGAGACTGTAGAGAAAGAGAGAAATGAGTTCCCCTGTGTGCGATCATTTCCTTTAGTCAGACATGGAGCAGTAAAACGTACCACGTGTGCTTACTGCTGTATAGCTAGTAATCATTACTACTGTGTTTGTTTCTTTTTAAGTACAGCCATAGGAACGTGATGATAATCACTTAATGTCGCAGGTTACAGCCCCGGCTTAAAAAGAGATAAAGATGCCTCCTGAGTCCCTTTCATTCTGTCACATTTAAGACAGTGGGGTTCCCAATTAACAGTCCTCTCTGGTTGCTTTTGTACATGTAGAGGATGGATATGTAGAGTTAGTGCAGGAGAATTTTTTCTGAGTTATAATTTGACAAGCGTCCTGTCAACATATAGTGTCTATAAAATGATTACGCGGTGCCACGCTTCAGATATCCAGCTAGCTCAACAACAGTCTCGATCAAGAGATAAAAAGAGGTTTATTCACAGCCCCCCCCCCCGCTCCTCTCACTAGTCCCATGATTTCAGAGTTGCATTAATTTCAAGACAGCTTCACGAAACCAAGTTAAGCAGTGAATTCAGTGATGAGAAGATTAGTTTAGAAGACTGAGATTTGTTTTCACGCTGTCTAATGGGCAAATTATTTCACTTGTTCAGCAAGAACTGAAATAAAATGAAGATACATAGGAAGAATAAGAAAGTCTTTGTGAAAGATGTGTATGCCTCTCCATTTCCTAGTACAAGCATTCCTCTTCATTATCAGTATTCACCTGTTTCTGTAAATCTGTTGTGTCAGTCAAAAATGCTGATCAATCATCACGATGGCAGTGTTCAGCATCGCATGAAATGATCTGCAAGATGAGGTAACAAGAACTGCACTAGCACATGGTTCAGCTGTCACAGAAGTCTGGAGAAATAATGAAGGTGGATTTTCTATAAGTGGATCCGCTTTACTAATCACTGTTTCCATGCTCCCTGCAGACCTCCTCCCACACTTCTGTCATCGTGCAGCCAAGATGTTATTTATTTAGTCTAGGCAGGCCGGCATCATACCCTTCTCCATTACATTACAGTTCACCAGGCTTTGCTGCTGGACCTGCACGACTCAGTCACACAGTATGATAACATACATGATACTGAAAACCTCTTTGTCATCTATAGTATATGTCTGAGAGAAATAACAGAATCTTTGGCTTTTTAATCTCTTTAAAAATTGCTAACAATGTATGTTGTGAGGTATTACTAATAATACACTGACGCCTCTCTTTCAGACAGGTATGGCTGCAGTTTCTACAGAAGGAAATGAATCTACTGTGTCACTCAGCTGGGGAGTACATAATGAAGTTGGTTATAATATATGGTTATTATATTACTTAGCCTTTGTAATGAAAATATAATATAGCATTATATGTTTTGGTTATTAGAAACATGTATAGATTTTGAATTTAAAGCGATTATCATTTTAAGCATATGTCACTGGTTTCTTAGAAAAAATTAAAACTAGTGTCAATAGTGGTCAAATAATTTTTGATAAACAAAGTATGATATATTTATTGTCATTTTTAATGTCAGTATGAAATCCTTTTTTAAAAAATAGATAAAAATAGATTTTTAGATATTTCAATTAGATGCAAAGCATCCTGGGAAATACCTAGTAAATTAAAGTTTCTGAAGAAATATAATTTGATGAAAGACTTATTTGATGAAAGACATTTATTCATCTCGTAATGGACAGAGAAGCACGGGCTTCTCCTTTTACCGTTGTTAGATGATGAGATATCACTTGCTCCTACCATACTGCATTATGAGTTTTTACTGTGTATGCACCGATATTTGAGACAGTGTATCCTCACTGAACACAGATTGGGACTTTCAGATTTCATGCCGGAAGTTGTGTCTCCAAGTAAAACAATACATTTTTAAATAATAATGTTCATATATATATATATATATATATATATATATATATATATACTGTGATGGTTAGTGGTGTTGACTCAGTTCACTTCAGCTAGAATCCAGACAGAGTACCTTTCAGTGTGGAGTTTGCATGTTCTCCTTGTGTCTGTGTGGACTTTCTCCAGTTGCTCCGGTTAACTTGACTCATGTGTGTGAATGTCTCTATAGGTCAGCCCTGTGATAGACTGGTGATCTGTCCAGGGCAAATTCTGCCTCTTGCCTAATGTCAGCCGAGATTGGCTTCAGCTCTCCTGTAAAAGTGTTTAAGAGGATGGATGGATAAAATTCAAGACTAAAGACCGAAGTCTTGCAAAATTATGTTATGGTTTGTTGAAACCAGTCCATAACTGTGCAAATATATTTAAAAATAAGAAGCACAATAATAAACATACTATCTCAGGTGGCCTTTAGAAACTTGGACCTAAATGTGTTTCATACTGTATTGGCAACCTTGTGCGCAATTATCTGCAGTATTGCTAGAGGAGGAGCTGAAAAACATGGATGTTTAATATTTCATATTGCCCGAGGCTGGAGTGGATTCAGGCTTCCTATCAGCGTGTTCCTGCTATATGTTTCAGGGAGAGCAGCAGGAGAGATTAGACTGGCAGCTACAAGCTGATACTCCGATGATCAAGCATACACACACTCAGAGACCAAAACAAACTGAGCGGAAACCCAAGACAAAACCTCTGCAACCTCAGCCATGGACCCTTCAGACAGACTCAGTTGTTTGCTAGCTGTCAGAGGCACGAGCACAGATCCCTTAATCCTCAACTTTGCATTATATTAAACTCTAAATCAAATCAACAAAGGAACCTCAAAGACGTTGTTACATATTTTGTAAAGAGTTAAAGAATGTTTTGTGATTTTAGATCTCATTTGCCAGTTCTCATCTAGATGCTGCAGCATTTACATTACCTGAGAGAGAGTGTAAACCTGGCGTAAAGATTCTAAATATTAAAATATTCTGTCTGTGATATAAGATGCTGATGTTCACAGGTAGACAGATGTGTGGGTTGTGGGCTGCTTTACATAAACTGATACCTGTATCAATGTATCTCCTGGTTCTGATACTCGCCGATAGCAGGGAGCAAAGGAACAACATGAGGTCATGTTAGGCTCGATGTGCTTTGAGGCGTGGCAGGCAGAAAAACCAGCTCAGGTGGAAACAAAGGCTCGATTTGTCATGGACCAAAAAACACAGCTTAGAAGACAATTGAATTGAACTCATTGTTCGCTCTCTTGCTCCTTCTTTTCATCTTTCATATGGCTGTCCATTTCCCCCTCACTCCCTCTATAAATCAGTATATCCTTTAACATTTACTCACTGCTTCATCTCCTAAATTCTCTATGTAAGCGTCTGAGTGTTGTTTACATGGCCCCCTTCAGGTCTGAGTGAGTGTCTGGAAAAACTGTTTTGTCATGTCTGCAACGTGTAATCGATGTTACCTCGTCCAGCAGCTTTCATTTGTGAGGTGCAGTACCACACTGCTTTATGTTAGCTAATATGGACATTATTGACATTCCTCCCTGTGCTTCTGCTGAGCCTTGAGCTAACCTTGAGCACAGTAGTCTGTTCGTGGACATCTTGGTTTTGACACAGTGCAAAACATTCCCACATTTACTAAATGTTCAGGTGGAACTCTACAAAAGAAAGCGACTGTGGTACAGAGTTATGGTGAAATCATACACGACGCACTCTGTGATCCATAACTGTGATCCTACTGAGATTACCGAGTGTGATACTGCTCCTCTTTGTTGCAGTGAAAGTGCAGGGGGGAACAGGCTTGCAATATACTACAAATACAAGATCCACCTTTTCATTTGATATTTTGTGAATATCAAATTAATATTGAATCCAATGTTTTTGGTCTCCAGCATCTTCTAAGGGAAATCTGTAGCTCTTTAGCTGCTACATGCTCTACTAGCCAGTCTCTATCTGTTTTACACTGTTTGGTGTTGAAAGCAACTAATCTATATATTAAAATTGTGTGCAAAAATCAAAGTGATGGCTTTAAATATGCTAAAAACGTCATGCAGCTGAATGTAACCCAATGTACATGTACAAATATAAATAAAATTAACTTTGCAGGCGACAACATATTAGAAAGTTAGTGGCAACACATCATTAGTTTGTCTGAAATTAGTTAAAACAAATGCGCCACACATTGTAATTTTATTTCACCAGCAGTGTTATGTTTTATTCACCAACTGCAAAGATAAACTGTGCAATCATTTTCCTTTCCACAAATGCACCTGGCTCGTTCAAAATATCCCCCGTACAAATGAAACACATACTTGCTGGGTTCATGCCAAGGCTCAGCCTCAATACGGGGAAAGCTCTGCTGTTATTAATGGTCTCTGGAGCAACGGTCCACAATTTTAGCCCGTAGCAGTACTGTTGTCACGCAGCTTTCCTCACAAACAGCAGTGGAGATGCAGAGGGAGCATTACTAGCACCTGTTTTGTTATTCAGAGCATATGCTGAATATAAATTTAGCTTAATTGGAAAAGAAAAACAACTGTGCAGGCAAAGATTATGCATAATCACAATAATTATTTCCCTCTGCGTATTACTTATTTTGAGGTGAGTATTCTGTGCTGCAAATGAATGCACTACCTAGGAGGGAATAAAAGAACATGGAAATTAGCATCAGCGATAAATCATATTCATTCAGAGAGAGAGAGAGAGAGAGGGGCTGAAAAAACACCCAGTGTGGTTTATTTAATTAGAAAACTCATCTGACTTTAAAGGAAACATCATCTTTTAAAATCTGCCAGCAATTCTGTGTGAGTACTAAATGTCTGTAACAAGGGAATCTAAAGAGGCATTTCATGATTGCTGTATTATCTTACTTCTTCATTTTATATCCAAATTACAGACATCATTTGTTCTCTGTGAAACTCCAATTGCTTTAATTTCTTTCTTCTCTTTGCACCCACTGCATCAGAACAAAACATGATCAAATGGCTGCAGTATTTTAATCAAAAGTATCACGAGGTTCAGTCACAAAAATACAGCTGTATTTTGACCAGAGTCACATTTGTCGGGGGCTTCAACTCTTTGTCACATAATGGCACAATTCATCTTTAAAAAGTCTGTGAATGAGCAAGTCTCTGATGCAGTCATTCCCGCTATTCTGAAATTATCCTGACTTCAGCGCTTTAATAGGTGTGTAACATGTGTATCATGCAGACTGACACCCAACATGCCAAACTCAAACACCTCAAACAAATTTACTGCTGATAATTGTGATTGGACACCATGGAAACATTACCTCAAAGTTAATTGTTGGACCTAGGCCTCATGTATTCACAGCACTGCCAACTTTCCCATTTCCCTTTATACGCTCATTAAGTCATCAGCAAAGTCATCAGTCGCACTCCGGCTGCGATGTGTCACGATGTTGTATTTAAATTGCATGTTTTTTACAGAGCCTGATGAAACAGCCTGACATTTGAGTAAACTGTTGAAAAAAACATTACGTAACTAAGGTCACTGTCACAAACCCTGCTGGGTTCATGTTCTCAGTGTGCGAAAAACAGAATGACTCGATGCAAAATCGTAGTATAACAAGAGTTTGGTCTTGCTTTCTGTTTCGACTACAATAAATGTGTTTGAAATTCTGTGTGCACCTTTAAAGCCCATAGTTAGTTTGTCACATATCTAATATCATCACGACTGGACAATTGGAATGGAATTTAAAATGTTCAACCCATTAGTTTAAGAAATGTGCTTGTGTTGCTAAGAGGCTCATTTCTAATGCGTATGTGTCTACAGAAGGGAACAGGCTAAGTGACCTTGGCAGGATATAATGACAATGGAGCTGTGTCATGCAAACAGAATAAACAGCATACACAGTGGTCTCAGAGTGTGGGCATCGGTGCTCTTTCCATTTTAAAAGGACATTAGGACTAATGGTAATGGTATCTCAGAGGTTTCCAAGCCTCTTTCCAGCACTGCCCTATATGCTAGCAGTCAAAGAACATAGTCCATTAAGAAAGCAAACAACGATTATTTTTCATAGGCCACACATGCACCAACATGGCAATGCCACATGCAATTAGCAACATATCACATTCTTCAGATATTTTTTCTACGTGATTATTTCATAAAACAACGGAATATCCAGGAAGGATGAACGACAGAGGAGGAGGTGACAAGAAGTAAACATTTCCAGCAATCTAGACTCAAACTTATTAACACGATCACTTGACATTTAAGCATCCGTTGCTGGGAGTAAATCTTGTGTGTGCACATTATGCATGTGGATAAGCATTTCTGGTCCATGTCACTCAGCTCAGAGAAGGCTGACGTACTTCCTATGTGACTAGCGCACACATACTAAGCTCCAGCAGTGACTCTCGTGGACACACAGACCTTTTATCACACTCTTAACACAGATGTGAGAACCTGCATCGTTTGATCCACCCTGGGATTAGTGATAGCCACAGTCTCTCTATGGTTCAGCAACTGCACCGAGTTGACAGCAGCTATAAGCGATAAGCATGCAATTCTGCCCACTGACTGTGAAGTCAGCGCAACGAATTAGCAGTTCCTTCTTTTTCTGATTAATTTATTCAGTGTAGCCTCATTTATTTAATAGAGTAAAGGTGATTCATTTGAGTTTAGTTTAATTGTTTTCACTTCCCAACTTTACTAACCATAACCACGTTAGATAGTATTAAAAGCTTTTCACTTCATTATAGCCAGTCAAGTGTGTAGTGCATGATGTGCAATACTTCCTTCAACACCTTTTAAAAAGATCTATTGTGCCATTGTAAAAACGGGCTGAGAGCAAAGTGTGTAAATAAACTCTGCTCTGGCCGCAACAGGAGGGTCAATAAAACTACAAGCTAAAATGCATTTAGAGATCCTCAATGAGAATCTCATTGTTCATTCTACCCCTGCAATTTGCGAGGATACCCCAGCCAATCAATACAAGGACCATTAGGCTTAACAAACCGGGTTCATCTATAAACTGCTCACATGCTCTGTTAAACCAACATGTATTAGTGGATGGTCTACCTGTGATAGGTGGCTTGTGCAGAGCAGGATGGATGCACTCATTTGTCATTAAACTAAGAGAACAGTGTCGTCTCATCTAAACGTGCAAGCAGTGACGCAGATAACCTCCGACTACATGATGTGCGTTTCATTTCTATGTGTGTACATGCTCTGTTTATGCCATAATTTGACATTTAACAAACAGAGTAATGTATGAAATTGTTTTCCATAATGATGAGTCCTATTACAGCAGGTTGTTTTTTTTTATTATCGCTGTTAGTCCTGTCACTCTCTGACAACAAGCTCTGGGTGGCTGCAGGAGCAAGATATGAACCTTCAAAGAAATAAGGCAGGTTTGGTTTTAAAATATCAGGAAAACATCCAAATGAAGCACAACACAGCAAATGCTCCTGCGTGAAACTCCACACAAGAACATTCTGGTGTGTGCGTGTGCATGAGAAGAAGCAGAATTCCTGCAATAGACAATTTGGTTCCACCATTTAATTGCCTTACTTAGCCTCACTCCTTTTGTAATGGGTAATTGGTTGTCATGACAAACTCTCAGTCTATTCATAGCTCGTGGCTTGTGCAACCCCCCCTTCCCTGCAAAAACATTTGAAGACAGGCTATACAAGATTTCTGATGGAAGCTTACCACCACTCTAAAAGATAAAATGATAGCCTGGTATTTTTCTTCTCAGCAAACAATCTGTCAGGGAGACTTCTTGTGACAAAATGGACCCAAACTTATTGTTGTGTGACCAGTTTTACTCTCATTCAGGAGTCCTAGCAGCACACTGCTAGATACTTTTTCTTGGTATTATACAGGTCCTTCTCAAAAAATTAGCATATTGTGATAAAGTTCATTATTTTCTGTAATTTACTGATAAACAT
>JAUMTR010000007.1:10726613-10882355 GCA_032270685.1 Microctenopoma stevenorrisi | reverse complement strand
TCTAATGTTTATCAGTACATTACAGAAAATAATGAACTTTATCACAATATGCTAATTTTTTGAGAAGGACCTGTATACTGGAGCAAAATAAAAACAAAGAAAAGAAATGCAGCAGTGTCGCACTGATATAATGCAAACACAGTGAAGAGCAGGCCAAGCGTTTTTCTTTGCAGGGTGTAGATGATGTCATGACATGTTACCATCAAACTCAGCTGACAGCATTTCCAAGACCTAAACACATGTATTATTTATGTTTAAAGGAAGTGAATAGACAAGACTGTGTCACAATCGTGTAATCATAGCAATGAACAGAAGGTGTTTTTTGTTGATAGCCCTCAGACCTCATCATTGTTTTCTCATTAGTGGATGTTCATAAAAGACCTTTTCTAAGGTCTGTAGAACAGAGACATGTTTTCATTGGTCTCATAAGGATCTACAGTTTTTCAGTCTGTAGAATTTCTGGATCCAAACCAAGCTGACATTGGGTAAATGTGGTGTGCAAACCATTACAGACTTATTCAGGCTCAGGTTTAGTTAGCAAGTTTGAGTAGCTAATTAACCTAACCTCCATGTCATTTGAGGAGGAAACTATCACACACAGAGGATGGCCCTGGCAGGGTAATGGGTTCTTTCCCAGCTTTCCCAGCTTTCCCAGCATGACTGTGTCTTCCTCACAGACACAGTCATGTTTCGAACTACCTAATGTCCACCATGACACTTTTATGTCTTTTATTTTGTGAAACATATTTCATTATGTTTCTCTTCCTTACATAAGAAAACAGCTTCCACTGTTATTCACCACTTATATGCTCTTAAATGTCAATATAGTTGTTTGATCATATGTGATCAGAACTTTGGTTAAGGATAAAGAACAACATTACGGCAGGAAAAATATTTGTTTCACACAAACACACTGCAAGAAAACACACAAATTAATGGTGGTAGGAGTCTGACTGACAAGACAAACATTAATTTAGAATGTTTTGATGATATATTTCCAATTAGGCCCGACACATTTATTGACATTGACATTTTATTATTACAGCTAGACAATTGCTGGACCTATAATTATGTATTCATTATGTAATACACATGTCAAACAACTCTCAGAATGAGGTCTCTTGCTTTTGCATTTATTACAAATTACAGTCTAATGACTGCACCTAATTTCCTGGTGCTATTATTCATTTCCTCTGTTTTTCATTTAGCGTTATGCCCTTTGAACTACAATGATGATGACCAACCCACAACACTACCTAAACACTACATCTTCGCACACACAAAAACAAGGGTTTATTCAGGTGTGTCAGAAATCTAGATGATGGTTGAAAGGAAGAAAAAGTAACATGCTCACTTTAATGAATGCAGTTTTCCCCTCTACACCTTAAGCTGATTCCCTCACTCAAACTTCTTAGAAAGCAATAACACTGTTCTTTGTAGGACTACGTGTAAACATACTAACAAGAAATATGACGTGCAGCCAACTTATCATAGGGAAAAATAATCAAATGCCTTCTCAAATAGATTTTTCCAAAACCAGAATAGAGCAGTAGCTTTCAAGTATTCAAGATTCAAGATTCAAGATTCAAAACACAAATTAATCCCAGAGGGAAACTGTTTTGCCTACTTAAAGCCACTCTTATTTCAGAAAATATTAGAAGACCGACATCCATAATTAGCACCAATGAATATAAATACAAAACAACAAATAAATAAGAACAAAGAACAGGTGTGTCCCTGAGCGAGACACCCAGCGCTAGCTCCCCGAGCGCCGTCTGTGGCTGCTCACTGCTTCCCCCAAGGGGGAAGCAGTGAGCAGAAGAATGCAGAATGCAGAAGAACACATTTCACTGCAGGTTGTACACTGTATAAGATTGTATGTGACAAATAAAATTTGTATTTGTATTTGTAAACATGTTAACATCACTCTGTAAAGTTGTTGTTCTCCCCTTAACAGAGGGAGGCAGGGGAGGAATTGTACAGTCTGATGGCCACAGGAAGAAATGATTTCCTGATTAATTTGTCGAGTCTGTTAGTGTCAGTCACCTTCAAGCTGCTGCCCCAGCAAACCACAGCAAAGAAGATCACACTGGACACCACATACTCATAAAACATCTGCAGCATGGTGCTGCAGACATTAAAAGGCCTCTGTCTCCTCAAAAAAAAAAGACAACTCTACACAGCGGTTGTGTGTGTAGACCCGTCCTGACGTGTATAGGGTGAAAAAGAATGGAGACAGAACTGTCCCCTGTGGAGTAGTAGTTACGATGGAGTTATGAAGGGTTGAACACACAAGAAATAAAATAAATGGTTTCTTTAAGTGATTGTATGACAGAAAATTGATGAAATTACACTAGTCTGTGTAATGATATTAATCATAGTTATGAAACAGACAGAGCGACCTAGAAAGTACAAGACAGGAAAAAGAATAACGTTGAAGCGGCACTTTCTTCTCAGTTAATCACTGATATCATCACTTAATCCTCGAAACATAGCACCATTACACAGAAGGTGGATAGTTTGTGCTTGCACATTATTGACACAAAACTAAACTGACAAATACATTTTTAGCTCTTTAAGTTAGAAGGAGAGTGGATTTCCTCGGGCTTTGTCAGTAGCTGATTCATGCTGACCGACTGACTGACTGATTGATTGATTGATTGATTGATTAAGTTTAAACTAACCGTGAGCTGGCATTTTGTAAAACACTTGAAGAAAATCTGTGCCTTAAGCTCCTGCCATTCAAGCATCTTTAAGACACTACATATTAAGTCAATCACTATAGACACACACACACACATGCATTTGCCTCCAGCCAAGCATACATACATACATGAAGCGTTTTCCATCACCCTAGAGATACCAAATAAAGTTTTCTGTTGTTATCTTGAGTAAATACTTTCTCCCAGAAGGACAGAGCCCCTTGTTTGTCCATCAAAAACATTCACAGTGACTCATTTCCGGGAATAAAGATGTTTGCTCTTCAAATGTTGTTCTAACCTCAAAATCCTGATTCATTCAATTCTGACTCAAGATGTCTAAGGTTATATTGTATTTTTTTCAAATCTTCCTCTTACAGTATTGTGTCCTGGTTTAGCTACTTTAAGTAAAAGTAAAGAAAGTAGAAATATAAAAAAACATGACAAATGTAAATTGTATTCATTTTAAATAAATGTTTAAAAACGTGGCGGAATCCACTGTATATCTGCAATTGCCAATGAGCTGATTAGATGCAGAGGGTTTCACCTCTTTGGGTCAACTGTTACCGATTTCAGTTATCAATATATCCAATATGACTTTATATTGAGAGAGGGGTGTTTCCTCTTCTCTTCTCCTCTCTTCTCTTCTCTTCTCTTCTCTTCTCTTCTCTTCTCTTCTCTTCTCTTCTCTTCTCTGCTCTTCTCTTCTCTTCTCTGCTCTTCTCTTCTATGTGACATTTTGCGGTACATGTCTACATTTTAATGTGGTTTGTATTGATTTGGGCTGAGAAGGGGATAAGAGATTGACTATAATATGTGACAGCCCCATTTCCCAAACATTTAGGCCTGACATTCTGAGAATGCCTCAGGTCTGGCAGGAATAAGCTAATAAAAATTAGCTGTTTGTAGTGGTTGTAATCAAATCAATGCATACAGCTGTCATGTAGAAGACACTTCCTGGTCGCAGAGAAATAAAATGTAAATTCTGAAGAACAGTATCCACATCAGGGGGTCTTCCATGAAATGATTTGGGTTTGATCTGTCATTGTAAATGGGGAACATTTAATTAAGATATTATATTCCACCCAGTATCTGGGTTGGTGCTGTGACGCATAAAGAAGAGATAATGACTGATTCAAATCCAGTCAAAAAGAAATTAAAATCATCCTTTGGTAAGAATCTTAACTGTGGTCTTGTGACCATTTGTCTGGTCTTGAACACTTTGATAGACCTCAAACAATATGACATATGCGAGAACTAGCTGCAAAACCTACATGTGCAGAGTAAAAAATAAAAACTATTTAGTATTAAGATCAAGTCATTATCGAACCGTACACGAGCTGTTTGTAGACTGCAGTCATTTTTGTTTGATGGTGAAGATGTTGTAGATAAAATTACATGATGAAACGACAGAGGGGGGAATAAAGAGAGGTGAGGCAAACGCTGAGCCTAGAATAAAAAAAGGATAGGTAACTTCACAAATAATAAAGGAGCACCTAAAAGTTTTTTCCATTTCCTGTCTTTTGACTTAACATTTTTTTCAGTTCTGTTTTTTTAGCTTTGTCAGCTCAGTATGATTTGTAGAATATTGTAAATTTTCCCATATGTTTTTGAATGACTGTGTATGAGTAGTTGGTTACAAAAAAATTATTTGAAATTATTTAAAAAATAAAACAAATTTGCTGTCATGCCATTTTTTCTTTTCAACTGCTGCTCTAACAACCCTGACACTGCAATGAAAAGCTGCATTGTCATATTTAGATCTTACTATCCAGTTAATAGAAATTACAGAGGAAACAAATTATTTCCCTCATTTTCACTTGGATTGACATGAAAAGATTTAATGAGAAAATTCAGTTGTTAAGACAAAGAAGGATACGTGTAGCTCATTCAACGGTATACTGTCAGACTGTGGACTAAAAGTGTGCAGTTTTTGTTCCAGCTGCATTTGAGGGAACAATCATCTACTCTCTCATATAAAAGCCGGAGAGACTAAAAGAAAGAGATGTCAGTCTGTCATGCCTTAGTCACAGTAGAAGTCCATGGCCTGCAGGAAAACAAAACAACAGTTAGCTATCAACTATACTCTTTAAAAGTATCTGCAGAAGAAAGACCAGAAAGTATTTATCTCAGAAATGTTCCCACAGAATTGACAAGTGTACTCACCGTAGTGGGAATCATCACTGTTTCTTCCGCAAACTTGTACTTCTCCTTCACCATAGTTGCAGGAAAGTATCCAATGATGCCCATCTGGTCCACATAGCGATCACTGTAAACCTGCAAACAAATACACATTAATATAAATACATGTATACAAATGCATGTGCTCTATGCCTTTGACCTTAATAAACATTACATAGTTTAAATGTTTGCTCATTTTAAATGCAAAGAAACTGTCCAACTGTGTTTGCTGTGACATTATGTTCTTATCAGCAAGGCCAGAATGTCTGTGTCTGTTTATCTGCTGTACATCCTCCATGCCCATAACTGACTGCAGGTGGCCAGTGTCACATTACTCACGGACTCACGGATGTAACAAATGTGAACATACACTTCCAGACCAGAAGACTCCGTCGCCCTCCTCTGGTACGATTTTAGAATACACGTAAACCATCTGGCCCTTCTTGATGTTGATGAATCTGCAATCAGGAGCTAAGAAGTCATCCAAAGCTGTGGCCACAGAGAGAACATCTGGAAAACCACATTAAAGAAAAGGGGAAAGGGAAATATTTTATATTATGTATACATAATATAAAAATTAGTAGTGTTTCTTTTATATATAAAAGAAACACTACTAATTTTTAAGTTATCACACACATGCATTTTATTGCTTTATTTTTTAATTTAAGATTTACTATATGAAATGTTACACTTCTCCTGCATTATTTGACTTACATGAGCATTCTGCATCTCCACAAATCTTGTTGTCTCCTAGTTTATCCATTTGGACAATCGCTGTTGTTTGGTACGGCAGTCCAACAAAGAGCAGAATTACTAGTGAAAATTTCATGTTGATCAAATCAAGTACCGCTGTTGCGAATGTGGATGTTTGAAGAAACTTCATTCTATAAAAATCTCAAAACACTATCCTCAGCCAGAACTCACTGGGCTGAGCCCCTACATCAGAGGCTGCCTGGCCAATCAGTGTTGAGTTTCAGAAATGCCAAACTCTGGAAACATTCATTTCCCACTGGGGAGTTGGCCGAGTTTTTTATTGACTCAAATGTCTTTGAAGGAACAAGCATTCACATTTCAAACGAGCTGTGTGTCTCGAGCTCTGTAAAGCAGTGATTTGGTTTCAAAAGGTAAAATCTTTTTGGGTCACATTGAAAAATAATGGAATTTCAAGGACAATTGATGAACTATAATATAAAAATCATCTTGAGAAAAAGTCTAACCAATCTAAAATAGGTTTGGAAAACGCTCTGGAAAAAGATCTGATTCATATAATATATATATATATATATATATATATATATTATTTTTTTATATTTTTTTTTTTTTCAGATAGTCAGGACATTGTTACACAGACTAGACAAAAGAGTTAGAGACAATATGACTCACTTTCAAAAGTTTGAATGCAACTTATTCTTAACTTCAACTGAATTGGTACAACGTTGCGATTTGCAACTGTCTCAAGCACGGTCAGAGGTCCATGGAAGTTTGTAGAAAAGTCTGGCCTAGTCATATTTTCCGCCAAACTTACAATGGCACTTAAAATCAGCATATCTGATTGTTTTATTATTTACCGGAGCAATGTAAATGTTTTACAGAAAGGTAAACTGCAAATAAAGCAAAAAGCAAACACATTAAATCAACCTGAAAATAGAAACAGGCATTTTCTAGTGAAATAATAACATATGTATAACATACAACACAAACGAGAGAGGACGTGACCTCAAAAAACAATGCTCTGATGACGGCTGTGGATACAGCTGAAATGTTAGCAACAGGTAAACAACAAAAAACTTTTTATTGTGTTGTAGAAAAATAATCAAAAGATAGAAATAACACACAGTATGAACGTACAAAAAGAGTTTAACTCTGTATAACATAAACATATAATTTAACACACACAAACTTCTAATCAAGAATCTTAATGCCTAACTCGGTGACACTTTTTTTGACCTTGTTGCATCATATTTTGTCATCAATGAGCCTGTGAAGTCTCAGCAGACATGTATTGTATTCGTGCAACTGCGTCTGATGCAAAACGCTGCAAAAGTGGTGTGCGCGGTGCAAACCCCTAGCTAGCTGGGCGGGCGGGGTTTACGCCTGCACAGAACGTCCCGCAAGCGAGAAAACAAAATGGAACCGCTCACTTTCGCTGTTCCGTTGATGAATCCAGGCGCACTTTTGACATTTAAGACTGTGACGTATGCACTCCGTAAAGTCAAAACGATAGCCTCGGACGGCGCTGTTATTGTTCCGTTTGAAGAGTTTGCGGGTGTCCACCGCTTTGTTTTTACCTTAGGGGGTGTACGCTACCACTATCAGGATAATTACGGTCAAACAGAAACACCTGCATGCCGGGAGATAAGGATACTTTAGTAAAACCGCATCTTATTTATCCTGGTAGTGGTGAGCTAACAAGTTAGGTGCCAAAGCAGCTGATGGACGCGCGGGTATTGGAGTTTTTTGGCTCAGGAAATGGACATAGCTCTGCAGCTCATGGTATTGCGTCCAGCATGAAGCAGGCAAATGGCCATGGGATAGCCCCCAAAAAAGCATGTACAAAGAACAACAAGAAATCAAAAGCTCGCTTCTCTCGCAACTTCAAACCAAGCAGTAACACCCCGTATCTACCTCCAGAGGTAAGGCTAAAACTACACGCACAACTAAGACGTAGCCATAATATTAGGCTAATATTATATCCTGCTGCTACCAAAGTGTGCTATCAGCGCTAACCTAACGTTAAATTGGCATTTGTGTGCATATTAAGACGTGGCAACAACACATAAACGATGGTTTGTTGCATTTCCTGTTGTCGGGGTTAGCTTTCCTGCCGGTGTCTGCTGAGTTTGCTGTGACACGTAGGTAGCTTTTCGCTAACTGGAAGTGAAATGAATGAAATGGTTACATTCGGCTAAAATATACTGTAGTGTTATACTAGTAAGCCAGGCGTGTGTCTCACTTTTACGCCGTTTGTCATAACTTTAGCTGTCTTTTTTTAGCTAGCCGCCAGAAATGGAACAGCTGTGTTTGTAAATAACTAACGGGGGGCGGGAGTGCACTCGGTCGACCTACATCTAGCTTAGCGTTAGCTGGTGTTATTACTGTCCCTGACATTTACTAGGTCCAAGGACTGTGTTAGGCTAGTGGACAGTGACGAAAGATTACTCCGATCACTTGTTTGTAACCCTGACTAGTGTTTTTACCTTAACACAATCATTAATTCCACACAAGTATTTTGACCGAAAGCCACATAGGTCAAGGTCAAGTTTATTTATTTAGGTAAGGTTGACATAATGTCAACCTAACGTATCAGGGAGCCAGAAAAATGTAGTTTAGCCTTGAAATTTAATATCAGTAAAGTAAGATTTCGCGTGAGCAGCACCATATATGAGTGATGTAAATGGGACAAGTCTCATCATATCTCATGATTTCATGTGTAGACTCCCTGCATGAAACCTGCCCCCACTCTCCTGCTACTGACAGTAACTGTTCATGTACATTTGATCTTCATATTTTTCTAACTCGCATAAGAATTTTACACCCACATATTATTTGTCTAATAACACACTAAGTAGCTGTGTAGTAAGGCTAAGTAAGCAGTTAGTTTGTATAGCCCTCAGTGGCTACCTATTCACAGCGGCTCGCTGACTGCCTATTCAGTCCCATTGTTTTCTTTTGTGTCTTTCAGCAAATCAATAGCCTGTTGTCTAAGTTCTCTATGGTCTGATAGCTGTTGTTCATGTTCTGTCTCATGTTCTGAATCTCTTTTTTTCTCCCTCTCTTAGGCTGAAGAGGGAAATATAGAGTACAAGGTAAGCAAAGTAGCTTCCATGCAATGTCCTAGTTGTGTTAAAGAGATAATTTGTTGAAAAAATACATAGTTGCATATAGTCAAATCAATTGAGGTCAGTTGTAGCCCCTATTGTAATAATCATAATGTCCCCAGACAGCTCTGAACAGCTCATGGTGAAGTGCCCTTTGTCATGACACAAATGTGGGTGTTATAGACACTCGAATGAATCATCATTACAATAGGCTGTCACCAGGGTACTCATGATAACATGTCAAAGCATATAAAACAATATCATGTGGTCCACTATGGAAAATCAACACCATAGTGGATTAGCAATGGCATTTAAAGTATATAGACAGCTGCATCCCCTGTCATGTCAGCAAATATTTAATATTTATTGCTGCACTCTAATTATTTACTAATTATTTTAATGTTTATTTTTTCCTTTAATTGTTGTTTTAAACAAATTCCAATTACTAACGTTTAAAATATTTTACTTGTTCAGCTGAAGCTGGTGAACCCCACGCAATACCGCTTTGAGCACCTGGCAACACAAATGAAATGGCGTCTGCAGGAGGGTCGGGGTGAGGCTGTCTATCAAATTGGCGTTGAGGATAATGGCATGTTGGTGGGATTATCGGAGGAAGATATGAGGTCCTCACTGAAGACGCTCCATAGGCTAGCAGAAAAGTAAGCCCAAAACATATCTGTATTTAGTTTTTATTCCAACATTATTTTTTACTGAATCTATTTAGCCGTTAGTTATTAAAAATGTCTGCTTCACCTAATTAAAGCAACTGTAAATGAAAAGTCAGTCCCCAAATTGCATTTAAATGAAATAAATATCTCAGATATATATCATTTTTTAACACTGTGTTCTGTAATAACAGAGTTGGAGCTGACATCACTGTTCTACGAGAGCAAGAGGTGGACTACGACTCTGATGTGCCTCGCAAGATTGCTGAAGTTCTCATTCGCAAGGTGCCAGATGACCAGCAGGTTAGTGAGGCGACTTTGAAGGAATGTTTTGTTCTTTTGTTGTTTATCTGATCATTTTAAAATCATTTGTTGTCTTGTTATTTCACTTTTTCTTCTGTGTGTTTCCTACAGTTCTTAGACCTGCGAGTAGCAGTTCTGGGTAATGTGGACTCTGGGAAGTCCACTTTGTTGGGTGTTTTAACGCAAGGAGAACTGGACAATGGACGGGGAAGAGCAAGGCTCAACCTCTTTAGGCATCTTCATGAGATCCAGACTGGACGCACTTCAAGCATCAGCTTTGAGATCCTTGGTTTTAACAGTAAAGGAGAGGTAAGAAAAGAGCTAAAAGAATAAATGAGATATGCCCTAATTACAGTATACACTGAAACGAAGTGCACACAGACTATTAAATACACACACACTTACAGCAGTGTGTTAGGAGGTGTAGGAAGAACAATACTGCAAATTGCAATAAAGAACACATATGTAACTCAGATGTGGTACATGGATACTCTGTGTTTGCAGTAAAACCAAAGAGTACTTTATAGCTGAAAAACCCTTGAGCTAGCCTTATTAACTCATGATTATGTTGGTGCTGTTGCACATTTTAAAGTAATGGTTATTGTAACACATGTGTTATTACTGCTTCCCGTAGGTTGTGAATTACAGCGAGTCTCGTACAGCGGAGGAAATTTGTGAGAGTGCCTCTAAAATGATCACATTCATCGATCTGGCAGGTCACCACAAGTACCTGAAGACCACCATCTTTGGTCTCACCAGCTACTGCCCAGATTTTGCTATGCTGGTCGTCAGCGCAAATACAGGCATTGGTAAGTCTAAAATAATTATATTTTCCATTAGGTATTGTAGGAACTTGAGTATCATTAGTTTAAATATATGTGTGTCTCTGTGTGCACTTAAGCTGAGCTCTTGACTATTCAGATAAGCCCAGTTTAAAGTGGATCTGTCATAGGGATGCAGCCTGGTAGTAAAGACTTGTGGTTAGCCTATGTTTGTTTACACCGCACTTTCACTCTGTAATACATAAACAGCACTGGGGTAACATTTGATATCTGTACTTATGTAACTCACCACCCTTCGTACCACACCAGCTGACCCCCTCCTTCTCTTTCCCGCCTGCCTCTACTAGTTCAAAAATATCTCAAATACCATCCATTCATGTCAAAGTCCACTGACACACCCGAAGCAACTCTGTGCTTTATCTCGTATGAATTTGCAAAACCTGACATCTGCAAAGGCGTCAGCTACTAGTATATGTTGGTAAAGCTGTCACTGCGGAAATGACATGACATTTGGCAGACACCAAAAGTTATCACCAAGAATACTTACACATTTCCTGTACAAAAAAGGGGGGGTCATCTGTTTCTATGTTGTTGTTTTTCGGAAAATGAAATAGATCAACTTTGACGTTTTGTTGTGTTTGTCATTCTTAAAAATGAAGAATTTCATAAAGTGTTTTATATAGTATTTTCTTATAATAATGAGCTTTCCTTGTATTTCCATAACGTGATATTGATTCTGTAATGGCGCGTTATATGCCTTCAACCATCCAAGACCTTTAATGATAATGGAAAATGCGAATGAGTGCAGGAAGTTTGTATGAAATGAAATGTGAGCTGCTGAAACAGCTTGGAGATACATTTCTTTTATGTTTTAGTTTTGCTTTGCTTGCTGGACAAGTAGAACGCCTTCTCGGTTTTGCCTGAAAGATTTGGTATTTGGAAAAAAAAAATTCCTCCAGGGGAAACTGGGACCTGCTAGGCCATCCTGACGTATCTACGTGTCTGTTAATACAGCATCTTTGGTTTAAAAGGATATTGAAACTTCTAGAGGGAATCTAAGAGTAAAGTACAACCTAATGTATTTATGCTTGAATGTCATATTCCTACTGTAGGTGTTGCTTTACCTGTATGGTTGGCTGTTCTAAAATAGGACATGCTATAGGAGAAAATTGGGTCAAGGAGGAGTACCACCTCAGACAGGCAACAGATAGGGCACATAGTGTCTGCAACCCAAGACCGACAGCTTTAATTATGCAACAGAGTAAAGGATCTGTGTAATCTACAAGGTTCATCCCAGAGTGTATCTGAGACAAGCCAAGAAGGAAAATCACTGACAACCGTGTGTCATTCTGTGATGCTCGATTACTTACACTTTCTTTACCATTCGCTTATATAGAATAAGGGACATTGGTTATTTTCAGAACGCACAACTTCAATCCACTTATCAGCTGACGAGGGCTCAAGGTATTTGAGTTTTTCAGTTTCTGCTGTTCTGTAAATGTTTGTTTGGGGTCAGTACTAGTGAACTCCTTAGTTTTACAGGCGAACATGTGTTCTATGTCTGAACCATGTGTTTGAGAGATGTGTATGTTGATAAAAGAAACACGATCCACCATGGATGCGTCCAGGACACTGATGCCTCTGAGAAGTATCTTTAGCTTAGTAAGATTTTGTTTGGCGCGCTGGACGGCCAAAGCAACAGTGCTACCCTATCTACTTCCCCAAGTGACCTAACAATCATACGTCATAGGGAAGTTTACCTGGTCTTATCAGCTGGTAGAAGCTGATATGTCTTCTGACCCTCAGACTTACATCTAGCTATAGATAAGCAATCTTATCTATGTCACGGTAGGTTTTAATATTTCAGTGATTTCTAGAGATCAGTCTCTCTTCCTGACTCACGAGTATTCATGAATAGTGCTACTCTGTAATTAAAAGTTCAAAGGCTTATGTAAGCATCAGTGTGGTGTTTTCTGCTAATTCTTTACTCAATAAAGAGGCTTTTGTGCTACCTTTGTGCTTTTTCAGGGCTAGATGAGTTTAGTTAAACACTGTTTTCTTTCATGTAAAGCTTGTGAAGCTGTGGTGAGATGGACCGTAACTTAGTCCTCAACTCCTCTTGTCCCCTCTCGTTTTTTTAGCTGGTACAACACGGGAGCATCTCGGACTCGCCATGGCTCTGAAGGTGCCGATCTTCATCGTCATCAGCAAAGTGGACCTTTGCACGCGGCCGACTGTGGAGCGCACAGTGCGGCAGCTGGAGCGTGTGTTGAAACAGCCAGGCTGCAATAAGGTGCCTATGGTTGTAGGCAGTACAGATGATGCGGTCACAGCAGCACAACAGTTTGCCCAGTCACCCAAGTAAGAAACACTTGTACGTTGTTAAACGTGTGCCAGTGTGATGCATAGTGTTTTGCAGGTACATGTGTTTCGTCCATTGAAAATACGTTGATGGTAGAAAGTAGCCAGTGACAGTTGTGCGTCCTCATTATGTGTTTGTGATTTTTTTCTCTGACAGCATCACTCCCATCTTCACCGTGTCCAGTGTGTCTGGAGAAAGTCTAGATTTGCTCAAGGTTTTCTTCAACATCATCCCCCCCCTCAGCAACAGTAAGGCGCAGGAGGAGCTAATGCAGCAGCTAACTGAGTTTCAGGTCCGTTTTAACTTACTGGATTACTGATATGGATCAGAGCAAACAAACACAGTATGTGTTTGATGGCAGTATTTATCATTACAGGTGGATGAGATCTACACAGTGCCGGAGGTGGGGACTGTGGTGGGAGGTACACTGTACAGGTGACTGTTTTAAAATGTTTCTTCTGATGAATTTGCATTTTTGTCTTGTTCAGCATTCACTCTTTTTCACTTGCTATTCTCCTTGGACAGTGGTATTTGTCGTGAGGGAGATCAGCTGGTTGTAGGACCCACAGATTTGGGCCAGTTCCATAAACTGACCATCGGGAGCATTCAGAGGAACCGCTCCGGATGCCGAGTGCTCAGAGCTGGCCAGGCTGCCACACTTGCCTTGGGCGACTTTGACCGGTCACTACTTCGCAAGGTCAGAAACTTAAGCTTACTTAATTTCTCAGTCACACTATTTAGAGGAAGGCCAGCATATTTGTGTTTTCAATAAAACAAATGTACGATCTGGTACTTTTTTTACTCAATCATAGAAAGAAATAGAAAGTATGAATAGTTAGTTTATAGTCATTGTGGCAGACTCAAACTCATATTGTATATGTTTTCAATTTCACACACCTAATTCTAATCTATGCCCAATGTCATTGTTTGTGTGCGTGCAGGGCATGGTGATGGTGAGCCCAGAGATGGATCCTACCATTTGCTGGATGTTTGAAGCTGAGATTGTTCTGCTCTTTCATGCAAAGACCTTTCACAAAGGCTTTCAGGTTACTGTGCACATTGGGAATGTGAGGCAGACCGCCACTGTGGAAGCTGTGTACGGCAAGGTCAGTTCACTCACTGTCAAACAGTTCCTCTCCACATCCAGTCTGTTCCTACGTTTGGTTCGTTTTTAATACTGTTCCTTTTGTTCCCGTTGTTATGATATGCCACCGTACCACAGGATGAGCTGAGGACTGGAGAGAAAGCCGTGGTTCTCTTCAAGTTCATCAAACATCCAGAGTACCTGAAGGTGGGTGCTAAGGTGCTCTTCAGAGAGGGTGTGACCAAAGGTATTGGCCATGTCACCAAGTTGCAGCCCATCACCCAGTACATACCATCCCAAAGTGAAGATGAGGAAGCCTAAATTATTTTTAGACCACAGCAGAAAACACCATGCCACCCCCTCCCTACAAAAGCTTTCTCCACATGCCACTATGCCCTGCGCCCTTTACAGTAAAGCCCCCTCACAAATGTTGTTTTATCACCCTTTTCATAGCCCTGTCAGCTACTCACCAATTTGCCTTCTTTAGGCTTTTACATGAATGCTAATATTTTAATCTGTTTCTTGTGTCGAGTTACAAGTATGAGATCTAAACGGATCAACAACGTAACTGTTGTAGGTGCCACACAGCAGCTTGTTCGAGTTACCAGCAAAGTGCCTGACTATTGAGGACGAGCCTCAGATTTCAATGTATTCTCAGAATTCTTTTACATCATGATTTTGTTAGTATGTGTTAGTGAATTTTGTGAGATTTGCATTTGTCGTTCTCGGCGCGTTTGATATTTGTAAGCTAAACCATCTTACTTCAGGCTACACTGCTGACAGGTGCACTTTATGAAGGCAAAGGTGGGGTATGCAAAGTTGGAACTTTACCCAATGCGTACACTTTGTAACACATCTCGCACAGTCTGTGTTTGAATTATGTTTGTTTTTTTATTCACAAATAATGCCTCATGATAGTGCAATAAGATGGTAATGATCTTGCTGCCTATTTCAAGTGCTTTAGTTACTCAGGTGGGAGTAGATATCGTATTAGTCAGCATTCCACTGTCACAGAATTACTCCAGTGGAGCTTTCTGTTGCGGACTCGAGGAGAAAAAGACGGGGGTATTTCTCCTAAAGAGATGTGTTCAATTATGCATTATATAGTATGTGAAGCTGTCTCCTGATGCAGCTTTGTTTAAAAGCAATTGTGTTTGAGGTACGTGATGTCATCTCTTCACAAACGTTACTGATGTCATTGACTTTGAAGGGGATTAATACAGTGCCTAATGGAACTACTGTTGAGTTCATCCACCCCCAGAGTTTTACAACTTGGTAAAAAAAGAAGTTGGTGCTACCAATAGAAAAAAATATAACAGAAGATGACTTTAAAAATGAATGTTACTACTGTTATTGCATGTTTGATGTGATTCTACATAGATCTTTGTCCCACTGTCCCTTTATCAATGATGTGCACTCAAAGAGAGAAACTTAGGTGCATTTCAACCAAAATATTTTTTAGACTTTGACGAATTATATCAGATGTTCAAGTTAGTTTTAATGCATCTGAGAAGTATTTTATAGATTTCTAGTTCCAGATTTTACAGTTAATTCACTTTTTCACTGTTCAACCTTTTTCTTAATGACACATATTACATTTTTGCAGTCACGTTTAAGAACTATTTTCCTTTGAATTGAAACTGTTTGAATCATTTATGTGGGTGAAATGCAATATTTATGTACAGATCTAATATGTGTATCATTATGTACATGAATAAACATTTGTCTCTTTAGCTGGTGTTGCAGGTATTTTGTTGTCCGAGTTGTTTTGACTTCACCCAGGTTTTTGTTTTATTTGGTTCACGTCACTGCCGTGACTCACTATGCAATACATGGTAATAAAAGTCTTTAGTGTGGTTCCTCCTTCTGTTCCCTAGCTGACGCAAGACAGTGAAATACTAATTTACTCATTCCATGGGTTCATCACGGGGGAAAATGTAAACAAAATTGCACAGAGCTTCTAATGTGTTGCCGTGGCCAACCTATGGCTCCACATGTCATTAAATTATGAGTCAGATTCCTTTATATCCAAATAGTGAATATTATTGTGCCACCAACTCTGTCGGCTTCTTGGGTTTGTCATCGCATGAAGACCGTATACACAGAACTCAGCAGTAAAGCATTTCAAATATGCTGTATGTTATTTTGTCTTATGAAAGACAAATGTTGTGTATCCTCTCATTGGTGGCATCTAATGGCAAATCAGAATATTACAACATATTGTACACTACTACACCACTAATTACAAAAGAATCTGTAGTTAACTAAATCATTTGATAAAATAGATTTCCTTATAATAAAATGTACTTTAATGTGTACACATTGTAACTAAGATCAGTAACAATAATTTAAAACCAGTCGAATCGTGTTTACATTTACATAATTTTTGCAAATGCAACAATCCTGATATATATAACACGAGTGAAAATTTGTATTTGGTCATTTAGGAATTCAGTTCTACAGCACATCTTCAGTTTCTCTTGAAGAAAGATTCCAGGGTGCCTGTACTTCCACCTTGAGAGCGTTGCCTTTTTGGTTGGGACCCTGATTGGCCTCTGTTTTTTGTCTTGCCCCGGGAGGACTGGGCTGTGCCTGCTGCGCCTACGCTGACAAGAGAGGCAGAGGATGAAGAGGGGGTAGTAGAGGTAGATGTCGAGTCTGCCGAACCTGTTGATGAAGACAGTGAATTCTGGAGATCCAGGGCAAAGTGATAGTCATTGTGTTCAGGCATCTCCCACACTAAAACCTCCTGGCCACAACGTTCACAGTTCATCAGGTCTTCTCTGGCCACACTGGCAGGATGGTGCATTTCTTCTGAATCCATGTCCAGTGCATCTCTTGATTCTATGCAGGGAGAACGGTCAGATGTAAACTCTGAACTAGGCTTTGCCTGCTGGTCTGTCACTACATCAGCCGTGTCTTCACAGTCTTCTGTATTAAGAGACAGAGGTGTATGTACTATTTCAGGCTTGTCCACTGTTGAGGCAGAGACCTGTAAGCGTCTTTCAAGACTCTTCTTGTGAAAGAAAGACAAAATACTAAGAGGGGAGCTGGAAGAACCACTTTCAGAGTCAGAAGGTGGTGTGAATGAAGAAGTGGCGCAGTTGGTACCAGCCTCCAGCTGACAATCAGTTGCAAAGGTTTTGTGATAAGACGTAGAGCCTCCATCTCCCCCCTCCTCTTCCTCTTTTGTTACCTTCTGTTTTTGTTTCTCAGCTGCCTTTCGAAAGAAAGACTGAATACTGCCAGGCTGCTTGCAGGTTGAGTCCTTTTTCCGCTCAGATTGAGGCTGAATGGAAGACTGAGTGGTGGAAGTGACATCACTGGAAAGGAAACCTGCTATCCCCCCTGCTGATGGAGCATCACTGAATTTGCTAGCTGAGAGATGTAGCAGGGTGAGGGGTGGGGTCCTAGGAAAATCATGCAAGTAAAAATATATAAAAAAGTATACATGTGATAAATTACAGCTAATATATTGACCTATGCAATAACCAACCACTACAGTTTTCTCATTACCAGGTTGTCTGGTGGTTTCCTGCTGTGTTGAGACTCTTGATAAGAGCAAAGCTATCACTGGATATTTTGGTTGCTTCATAGCGCACTAAAGCACAACAGCGAGAGAAGCTGCTCGGCCTCTTATCCCCCAGCTGACGTACACCTACTGTCAGCAACTTAGCCACTCGACCATTCTGTAAAATGGTTAAAAATTACTAATGTGAAAGCCATATTTACAATATGTAACTTCAATGTGAAACCAAGAAGAAAAATAACTTTAAGGGAAAAAATGACACAACCACGCAAACTTTTTCTCACCACTTCTCTGTCTTTGGTCAGCCTCTCCTCCAGCTCAAGAGCCAGCTGATAAAGCCAATGTTGCACCTAGACGACAGGAACTTATGTGAGAACAAGTCTTCAAATATTTAAACACTTTCAGATATACCTAATGTGAGTCAGAAAGTTAAAGATAGATCAATACTTTTCAATTTGTTATATAAAGAGCGCATATAAAAGCCCTTTTTCACAACAGGTGCCTGGAGTCTCAGTCATGCAGGTGGAGTCATTTGAAAGACAAATTATGGCAACGGGAGTTTCCTGTTAGGTTGAAACGTCATAAAAATAACATACTAACACTCAAACATGGTGCTGGTTGTGTGATGCAATTTTCAGGATCTGGACGACTTGTTGATGGCACCATGAATTCTGCTCCTTAACAGGGAGCTCTAGCTCAAGCATACTTGGGATCACAATGCAAACACAATCGCTTGAGTGCAGTTGTTGCCGCTAGTGGTGGCACAACCAGTTATTAGATTTATGGGTGAATTACTTTTTGAAATAAGGCCAGGAAGTGTTGGTTAGCTTTTTTCCCTTGTAATCGTCATATAAAAATGGACCATTCAAGCACTGGTTTTAACAAAGGAGAATTATATTTTAAAAGAAGGGTTGAGTGTGCTTTTCACATACTTGACGTGTGTTTACATGTACCAGAGAGTTATATTTGTATACAGAAATAACCAAAAAGTGGATTTTTGCATAATATTAGCACTTTATGCAGACACTGAGGGTCGATACCTGTTCTTTTGTAGCCAGAGATGTCTTTCCGGGAAAGTTTTTACTGCAGCCAATGGATTTTGGAAGCTGTCTGGGTTTAACTGCTTCAAACTCAATCCCCCGACACAAGTCATAGAGCCATTGCCTGCAAAGCAGAGAGATTCAATTGTAAGTAGTATTTTGACAAATATAAATTAAGCCATATAATGACTATGTGAAAACTAAAACTAAGCACAACCTTTGTCTTGTCTTACCCAGTTTTTTCTCCAAAGTGCTGTCCAAGTTGGGCCTGAGAGAAGCGAGTCAGATCTCCCATTTTTTCTATTCCCAGAGTTTCTCTAATGGAGGTACCCAGCTTTCCCCCCAGGTTCCGGCTGCATAAATGAAACAACCAGTACAAAAATACTATATACGGTTAGTTCACTTCTTTTTTTACTCATCTGTGATTAAAATATAAATAAATAAACTCACATTTTGCTGATGGGTAGAGAGTTAAAAAGCTCTGTTACAGAGTCTAAAGGCAGAACAGTTTGTTGGTTAGGTTTGTTCAAACCACAGGCTAGTTTTGCCAGCACCTAGAAAGAAGTTGAGAATGTGCTATGAACATATTGAAAATATAATAACTGCACTAGCATTATATTTATAATAATAAACAATAATAATTTATCTTACTTTATTGTGCGATATCCCTGCTGAACAACGAAAGCCTGTGTGTTTCTCAACAGCTGCTCTCATTTCCTCAATAATGAGTGCCCCCACAGTTAGCTGCAGCTCTGCAGACCCCTGTTCTCCAGACAGGGGGACAGATAAAGGTTCCAGCCACTGTTGGAGACCTCTGGACCTCTGCTCCTCTGTTAGCAAACATCAAATTGTTAAAGAGACACATCCTTATGGAGATTAAGCAGTTGGGGGTAGGGTTGTGACCAGTGCTGAAATAATTAAATAATTAATTAAATCATCCATTACTTTATAGGGGCTGCTTTTTGGGGGCTCTTCTTTTTATTTTGTATGGTCTAAAATATAAACAGACAAGCATGTAATGACTACTCACAGGCACCAATAAAAACTAACACTCAGGTAAGATAAGAGCCGACGTTTTTTAAGAGAAATATGCATTTTCGGCATGCAAGTTCACAGACTGGGGGTGGATGTAAACATTGTGATGGAATCCAAATCAAAATCTGGTTTATCATCTACCTTTATCCAAAACAGCGTCCTCTGCAGAGGTTGCATTTTCAGGTGGATACCCCTGGATGTAGGTGGCCCTTAACAAGTCAGCTGCTAGTTGTTTGTCAGTCATGTTTTTGAGCCGTTGCTGAACTGCAGCAGTCAGATCCATGTAGGCCTCATCAATGCTTGCTCTCTCAATCACAGCAAAGCGAGACATCACCTCAATCACCTCCACGCTTGCCTCCCTGTAACTACACAGTGGTGAGTAGAATGTGAACAACTGGAAGAATTTACATAATATATGGTTACTATTAATCCCATCAAAAAGATGTTAGGGGGTGAGCAGATTGCATAGCACATCAGCACTTACTATGTCAGGTCTGCTTTGCCATGAGACTCGCGCACTCTTGCCACCTGGAGATCTTGGCACAGGTTTTTTGCGTCGTCCACCCACATGTTCCTGGTGACGCCATGGGCTCTGGCTTCATAGCTCACAGCTATGATACTAACAGATTAATATTTAACCGTGTTCATGAGTCAAACAAACACTAAAAACATGTTAACAGTCAGTTCAATCTGGTTATTTATGAAATTTTCTGGTGGTAAGCTGAAATACAAAAGAAGGAGCGGTAGGAGTTGCTATGCATCATATACATGTTACACACTTCCATGTGTAAAGAAAGCCTTTGAGACATTTGCATGTTGTGTTAAAAGCTGCTAAATGAACCCTGAGTTCAGAGTTACCTGTCAAACTATAGATACGTGAATGTCGGACTAAAACTGGAACCACATTTTCACATAACATCGCTGCTAACAATCTCACGAGTTGGCAAACAGCACCGCTGAGTCAGAAACTCACCCGCCTCCTTTCCACGTCTTATATTGGGCCACTACACAGGGAGTGTTCCTCAGGGCTGGATTCAGCCTCTGCTCCACCTGCACGTAAAAGCAGTCCATATCCACCAATGCCACCACTCGTTCCTTTCCGTACTCCATCACGCAATGCACGTAAGGCAGGAATAAAAAATACAGTTTCTAGTTGATAGTGCTATCAATACGGCAAAGAAAACTGTAAATATCAAACAAAGATGAACCGAACTGATAGCTCATGTTTGTTTCCGGTCGTTTCTGTCGCTTTGTATTCGCGCCGTTTATGCAAACTTAAATGACAACGTCATCAAAAGTCGACAAAGACAATCAGCCATATTGCTAAGGTCCATAGTTTTCGGAATCCCCTACGGAATTCACTGTTGTGAGGTCGCGTCGCCGAAGATTTAAGATTCAAGATTCACTTTATAGATAACACTTTATTAATCCCAGGGGGAAAATTGTTTTGCCTAGTTACAGCCACTCTTGTTTCAGAAAAGCTTACAAGACCCACACCCATAATTTGCACCAAATATATAAGAACAAAAACAAAACATTATAACGTCAATCTCTAAAATTATTGTTCTCCCCTCATCCCTTTAAAAAGGGAGGCAGGGGAGGAATTGAAGAGTTTGATGGCCACAGGAAGAAATTATTTCCTTAGTGAAACACATGACATTGATAAGTCTTTGGATCACACTGGACACCACAGTGTCAGACACACAGTTCTGCAGGCGGACGTACTGGGGGTGGCCTGTGAAATAGTCTATGATCCAAGAAATCATGGGAGGATCCACCAGCATGTTTTTCAACTTCTCTCCCAGCAATGCAGGCCGGATGGTGTTGAATACACTGGAGAAATCAAAAAACATAATCCTCACTGAACTTCCAGGTTTGTCCAGATGTGTGTAGGTGTGATGAAGCAGATGAGTGATGGCATCATCCAATCAACTCCACATCAAGTTGGGGCTGGTAGGCAAACTGGGGGGGTCTAGTGAAGCTTTGACTACTTATGCATTGATTCTCTCTTTACATGCATACTGTGGTTAAGGGTTCTCTATTGTTATTGTTTTAATGTGCAGTTTCTTGTGTACTTTTTTCAGTTTATACTCTTCTCAAATTAAATGTATTTATTTCTTTGCCATTTTTTAAATCAAAATATCACAAATTGTGCTCTTTCTGTTGTGTTAATAATTAGACCTAATATTAATTAAAGTATTCTTCAACCATGCTGCAGGATTTCCCAACTAGCCCCTTTCTGGAAGGGTTACTGTTTAGTCAGAATAGAGGAACAACGTTTTTGATGGTGCAGATGATGCTATAATGTCGAAATAAATAATGTCAAAATTTACATAGAAAGTAGGTAAATTATGTTTATTAAGTGTTAGTGTTATTAAATTAAATAATCCCTTTCACTTTCTCTGTAACATTTTCTTTGTTAAGGTTTTTTAATGGTATTACATTATGTCAAACCACAGTGAGAAGAGAGAAGTGTCCTTTCCTCTATAGCTGCTGTTCTGCTATAAGCAGCTCCACCACATGCCCCACAACAATTATAACTTTGTAATAAATAGACTGCTGTAAAACGCAGCAGTCTATTTAAATAGTGTTTAAATAGTGTTATACTGCCACCTGAAGTGTTCACAAATCACTACAGAGGTTCCAGGGTAATATTATTTATTTGCATTAAAGTTTAATTTTGTAAATTATAAACCCTTCTCTTTTAAGGGTGATTTGCCTGCATTTTCCTGGAAAATATCTTAAAGTCTTTTACAAAGTAAACCTGAAATCACTGTTTTTATTTTAACTATAAAAGTTGGTAAAGAAAATATAGGGACAGTGTAGAATCACTATATTCTTATGACATGTAAAAAGCTGGTTTCATTTAGCTGTCACTTTTGTGCAATTTACATAAAAATGTTTATGCATTTACATAATAATAATAATCACTTAACTAACGTAATGCAGCTGTGTTAAGAGGAAACGGTTGCACAATATGGAAAATTTCAGAAATACTGTCTCTTGTGTTGCAGTAGTTCATTTTGCCTGGTATAACCCTCTCCAGCATGGCTGTTTATTACAGCTGTCTTCTCATCGTCTTTGGACTAACAGGTCAGTCACAAACCATATTGAAAAATAAATTGTACATGTCATGTCAGATAGTGACACTGTTAAGTTACCTAACCTTGTCTTACTGCTGTTTTAGATCATACATTGTAGAGACTACTATAATCTTTAATAAAAACAAGTTAATATGGAAAAATGATAATGTAGATCATAGGATGGAAGAATATATACATTAAAATTCTGTATTTGTTCATGTTGCAGGAATTAACAGCATAACTACAGTCAGTAAAGTATCAGTGAATGCAAGAGATTCAATCACTATCCCATGTCTCTATGATGCAAAATACAAAAGCCATGTGAAATACCTGTGTAAAGGATATTATTGGTCATCTTGCTCGTATGCAGTTAAAACAAATCGACCAGACAGTCCAAGAAAGTTTTCAATCTCTGATGACAAAAAGAAAAGTATATTCACTGTGACTATAAAAGATCTGAAAGATGAAGACACTGGTCATTACTGGTGTGCAGTGGAGATTAATGGTGGGTCAGATGTCAGAGAATATTTTCATCTGACAGTCAGCAGAGGTAAGATCCCAAAAATTTATTATCCTTTATGAAAAAGGTAATGATTTATTGTATTTTTAAAATATTTTATCTATTTTCTTATGTCTTCCTATTATGATTTTTACATTTTCTAATTAATTTGTTTTCTACTAAGGTAAACCCAGTCTATATGTGGACGATCAGGAGAGTAAAGGATTTAAGGGAGACAATATGACCATATATTTTCACAACAGCAATTCTGGAGAAACTATGTGGTGCAAGCTGAGCCTGCAAGGCACATCCTGTGTTACAGGGTCAACAGGATATATAGACAGAACAAAAGTAATCATCCATGAGATGGCCCACAATGCTTTTACTGTGACCATGAGCATGAGGACAACAGAGAACAGCAGCTGGTATTTGGGTGTTAAAGGAGACTTACAGATCCCAGTGCATCTAACTGTTTTTGAAAAACCTTCCACTAGTAAGTATATAAGAAAAATGTCAACGTTATAGTCGTAAGTGTTTATGAAACACAGCCACTTGCATAGTGTGATTAAAATGGAGAATAAATATATTTTATTGTGAATTATAAATGTGTACCATGTACACAGTTCTTATATGACTAATTATTGTCCGTTTTTGAATTATAGCCATATCATCAACGACTTTGGACCACACTGCATTTAGAAGAGACGAAGCAAATTATACAGTTAACAGTCAACCGCACAGGTCAGACGTCCTCTACATATGCATCCAGTTTATAGGGAACTGTTTATATTTAGCAGTCAAATCAACTGTCCCTGTACAGTCTCTCTATACAGTATATTTATATTTATATGTGGATCTTTGATGATAAAATTTAAGGTTGACAGACCTTAAATTTTGTATTACATTAAAGCACTGTTAAACACAAAAATAAATAAAATTCTTAATGAATTTGTGTTACTGCTGTAGGTCTACGGTTAATATCTTAAAGAACTTCATCATCCCCCTGACTGTGTTGATCGTCATTGTAATGGTGGCCGCGTTAAGTTGGTTTAAGCTGAAAAAGCACAGTAAGTCTGTTTTGATATAGATCTTCAAGGCTCCATTATTGGGCATTATCATTGAATACTTATCGTTTGTAACATATGTTTTTATTTTTTAGAGCAAAGCAAAGTGAAATCAGCTACAGTGAAGGTAAAAAGAGGAGATTTACATTATCATGTTACCAACTAAATACATTGTATTCACTTTGGTGGTGCTTGTCGTTTAGTACCAGTATCGTGTAATAAAGTTATTTTCCACTAGTCATATATGATTTTTATCAGCTAGTTAAAAGATTAAAAGTCCTTCTGATTTTTAAGGTTAAGGAGCCTTTATTGTCATTACATTGTTAAAAGAAGCAATCCAACAAAATTATGTTCCTTTCCCCAGAATAGTGTCAAATTCAGCCAATGATTTTTTTTTAGCATTTTCTTGTGGAGCAGCCAGAGTTAGAAGCCCCTAATCTAGCTTCAGGTGTTTGTGGGCAAACCAAGATAAGATAGTTTACTGATCAGAATTGAAAAATATCAAAGCTCCCACTGTGTTTGAGATGGTTAGTTCTGAGTGCAAAGGCATCTTCTGTGGAAAGAGTTCGAGAACACCTTTACTTTGTCTACTCCTTCAATACAGGCAGAGGAGGAACTCATATACTGTGATGTTAAACACAAGAGCAAAACTTCAGACCAGGTAACTAATAACTGTAGTAATGCAAGAATACAATACAACACTTATAGTAATCATTTGAGCACATATGTGACAATAAATCCATATTTTGTTTGTGGTAGTGATGTTGCCCATTTGAAGGGAATTTAAAATATTGACGCGACCTTATGAGATTAAACTGTTTAATCTTTCAATAACTTACAGTTACGTTCTTTTCACACACAGGCTGGGCATGATATTTTATACTCTAATGTTGGGTATATGGGAGGAACTTCCAGTCAGGTAATCCTAACATATAAGATACACAACAACAATAAGGAAAAATAGTCTTAGTGCATCGGAAATCCATTAAAAGCAGAACATGTTTAATTATATTTTTTTATATACAGCTCTGGAAGAAATTAAGAGACCAATACAACAGAAGATCCGTATCAGTTTTTTTCTATTTAAATGTATATGTTTGAGAAAAATTAACATTTTTGTTTTATTTTATAAACTACTGACAGCATAACTCATAAATTCCAAATACAAATGTTGTCATTTAGTGCATTTATATGAAGAAAATTAAAAATGTTCAAAGCACCAGAAAAGGTCCAATGTTTTCAGACCTCAAATAATGCAAAAAAAAAGTTCACATTCACTTTACACAACACATTACTAATGTTTTAACTTGTTTTAGCAAAAAGTAAGCTTTCATGCAGTGGTTCCTTAATTATTTCCAGAGCTGTACACATGTATATATCTTGAATCATACATACTTTCTTCTTTATCCAGATGCCATATGATACAGATGTGGACGTGATATATAGCTCGGTGGTTACAAATGAAAAACTGTAAAAAGGTAAATATTGAAATAACTAAACCCAAAGACAGATTATTTCTCACATTCAGAATTTTGACATTTTTTGATGGTCTCAGTTGCTCTTTAACTGAGCCACATGAGCTGAGCCTTTGTACTTCTATCCTGCTTTTCTCCAACAGGTTGAAGCACAAGATCAGGATGTTACATGGAGCATGTTGATTCAGCACCACCAACCAATTTACCAGATTTTAATTAAATTATACATTTAAATGTTTTTGTTCAGAGAAAACTAAATGAAATTATCAGCTAAGAGGATTCTCTATAGATGATGTGGGGTTGTCACAATTTGTTGTCGGCTTTCAGGTTGTTTGATGTAGTGGTGATGTAGCATGTACTGCATAATATACTCTCTAATCTATTGAAGTTAATATTTTTACTTGTTGCATATTTTTCAATTAAAGATCATACAATGGTTTTCAACAGTCAGTATGAATTACTTTGTTCAGAAATCTACAGATATATGATATTTTTATTATTATTACATTATTACACAACTTCCTTAAAGAAGGAGGAAGTGAAAATGTTGTACAGTATTTGAAAATTTTAAAGTAGACGATCTGTCTAGCACAGACTCACAAGATATGTGACAATATGTTAATTTATTTCCTGTTTTGGTTTTCAGAGCTTCATGACTCACATTATAGAGGAAGCACTGTCATTACTCCATAGTGACATCAAGTCTGAGGATGTCACCCCTATATGTTACTTCGTTGGGCATTTGAAAATGCATACTTAAAAATTTGATTAGATAAAATGATAAACTTTTTGTTTAGAATAAAGTTGTTTTTAAAAATTTGATTAGATAAAATGATAAACTTTTTGTTTAGAAAAAAGTTGTTTATAAACCTTCTAACTAGTCAGAACAAACAAAGTTTTTCGGATGAGAAGCGACACCTCTTCAAGTAAAAATAAAATCCAATTGCCAATTGAACACATTTCTTGATTAACTTGAACTGAATTAAACCTACATGAAAACTGGTAGTAAATATAAAATAAGCGCACAACTTATTTTGAGAATTAGATTATTACATATTTTGTGGTGTTCTATGCGACATTACTGGCGAATAGCGCCTTGATGCAGTGATAACTTTAAACAGAAAATGACTTCTGTTCAGGCACAAATGTGGCCGATTCGGGTCCTTAGCCGTGATGCGATAGGTCTGGATTTCATTGCATTGCAGTCTCCTTCAGCTCGCCCTCCAACCGGTGACGCCTGCTTCAGCCGTGCGGTGTGAGGAATATATTTAATAAAGTAACTTTAGTTCACTGCTCCTCAAATTTTCCACTGGTAAGATACTCTATTATTTAGTCCGAGATAGTTAATGTAGTATAACCCATAGAAATCAATGCCTACGCGTGCTTGACACACGCCGGTACATGGCAGGTTAGCAAAGTTAGCTAATCTAGCTGTGTCTGTGTCTGTGTCCTGCGCCTGACACATGTCATGTAAAATCAGCCCCCTTGGGTTATACTTTGCGTTTCAGCTACTGCTCAAAGGCTCGTGTGCTGTGCAATGCTACTCTAAGAAAATCTTCACAACTTCCACTGTTAATGGTAGCGGTATTTCTGTTACTCTACCTGTGGCCTAGCTAGCATTAGTGAGGTAGCTGGATGATAACGTTAATGCTAGTGAACTGGTTAATTGACGCTGACATGCACCCTACCACGCCCAGCTGTGCCTGTCGGTTCAAATGAGCTACTAGTAAAAGAACCAGGCCTCAACCGGTCTCACAGGTGTGTCAAAATGGCTTCTGTCCCTGTTGTAATAACCTTGTCTATCCGGTGTCAGACACTGTAACAGACACACAGGACTATTGTTGTGACAGCCTGCAACACTGGAATGCCAGCTGTACCAAAGGTGTTGAATGGAAAGACAAAAGTGCAAAGACTGTATTTCTTGCAATTGTGTCCTGTGCGTAACTAGCTTGTATTGATATATTGGTTATGAGTGTCAAAGCCACTGTGGCTTTCCTCTGTAGTAGTATGTGGATGATATACATATGTTAGTATATGTATATCATCCACATACTACGGTGCATGTCTAGTGATTTGATTTATAATTTAAAACCCAATCGGCATGGGGGATATATCTGTAATAGTCTGAAATCTCTGATGCACACTTCACCTTTGATATTTTGTGATGATTTGATTTTACAATACAGATTAATTTAGTTTTGTGCTGTTGTGCAACACCTTGAATTGCCATTTTGAATGAAGAGCTATTGAAGTCGTATACAAATAATTTATTCCAACATTAAAAAAAAAATTCTTTCAACAGATACAATGGCTGTGCCTCCTGCATACGCTGACCTGGGCAAGTCTGCCAAAGACATCTTCAACAAAGGCTATGGTATGGTTTCATACAATTTAGTATGAATTGTAAAGTAGTGAAGTGACAGTATGTTTTCCATGTCTAGCCCATATGGTAGACAGAGCTTCAGCTTCTTACTTTTTTTCAGGATTTGGCTTGGTGAAGCTTGATGTCAAGACAAAGTCAGCCAGTGGAGTGGTAAGGTCATTTCTTGTCCATGTAGTAATGACTCTTTCTGTCAATAAACTTTTTTTTTAATCACTTGTATGTAAAAATAGTGTTTATTTCACAGGGCTCAGCAACTTGTATAGTGTATTTATCTAGAAGGTTTTGGCTGTAGGGAATGTAAACTAGAACATTTACCAGCCCAGCAAGCAGTAACTGAAGATATCAACTGGAAACAATATTGGAAGAAACTTTGGTTGTTATGGCAGTTATTCACTGGGAGACCTGTCTCTAACATTTTCTTGTAACATTCCCTGTCCTGTTGAATTGACTCTTGCAGGAATTCAAAACATCTGGTTCCTCCAACATTGATACCAGCAAAGTTGCAGGCAGCCTGGAAACTAAATATAAGAGGTCAGAATATGGTCTGACCTTCACTGAGAAGTGGAACACTGACAACACCTTGGGAACAGAAATCACTATTGAAGATCAGGTAACAAAAATATTGTGCTAAAATGCAGGTGCTATGCATTTACAAGGTTGACTTTTTAAATGTGAAGTGGCTCCTATTGTGATTTCTCATCACAGATTGCTAAGGGACTGAAGTTGACATTTGACACAACGTTCTCACCAAACACTGGGTAAGATAATTCATGAGGTCTGTAACAAATGTATAGTTTAAGTTTTTACTCTTAAATGTTGCAGGCTGTTTCTGTTTCTGCTCTACATGACTAATTTTGGCAACATGATCTGTGCATGCTTCTGACAAGTGTGGTTGCTGGCCATGTGGTCCCAGTCCCAATATGGCACTAGTCTCCTGTAACATGCCACTGTGATCGGCTTTGAAAACTAGTTTGCCTGTATGATGCATTGCAGTTTAGTATGGTCTTTGGAACGTGAAAAAAGCTTTACACATGCCAGGAGTATACAACTTTTGTCATATTAAATGTAAAATTTTGTTGAGTTATGTAGCTACATTAAGACACCATGTTCAAGGCTGAAGTGTCACAATGAGACTAGAATACAAACCAGCAAAAAGTATATTGATGGTGACGTTCAAATTGGACGTCTGAGTCAGCCACATCTCGGATGTCGTGAGTTTTCAGAGTACATAGCTTTTTTCATTTCTATATTCAATGTCCCTTCTTCTAATAATAATAATATTGCACTACTTATCAATTAAACTTGAGCAAAAAGCATCCAATTTAGCCATGACAGAAATTGTGAACCTCCTGAACATTCAGGTATTAACAAATTTTCCTTAAAGTAATTACTACTCCCCCTGCAAAACCCAAAGACCCTATTGGGAATGATCAGAGCTGTGTTTGTCAATAACAGCAAGAAGAGCGGCAAAGTTAAGACTGCCTACAAGCGTGAGTATGTAAACTTGGGCTGTGATGTGGACTTTGACTTTGCTGGTCCCACCATCCATGGAGCAGCTGTTGTTGGCTACGAAGGGTGGCTTGCTGGTTACCAGATGACCTTTGACACTGCCAAATCCAAGATGACCCAGAACAACTTTGCCATTGGTTATAAGACAGGAGACTTCCAGCTGCACACAAATGTGTAAGTAGGATGGTATTTGACCCAAATCTTTGTCATCTGTTTACACTTTACTTGTTATTTGTCTATAGGTTTAAACTTTCATTTATTTCATGAGCGATAACACTAAACTGAGCTTTAGTAGCTACGTGGACATTTTCCATGCGTCAAATAAACACATCGTTGACTATACTTTAACCACACAATCATAGGCTTTTTAAAATTATGTGGTGCTTTAACAGCCAGAATAAAAAAATGCAAGGTAGAACCTTAGCTTATGAGAAAGTTTGTGATCATGTTTCATAGTGATGCTTATGAGAAAAAGTTTTAAACATTGTGTTCTCCAATACGTAACTGGATTTAACAACATCTGTTTAATGTATTATGAGTCACAGGAAAGAATACGGACACATTAATCAATGAGAATTAATGTGCACAGACCTGCTAGTGGCAGATTGTTTTCTCTAGCAGAACTTCTCTTTTGTGCGTATTATTTTTAAAGCAATGATGGATCTGAGTTTGGAGGCTCCATCTACCAGAAGGTGAACGACAAACTGGAGACATCAGTCAACCTGGCCTGGACCGCTGGCAGCAACAGCACACGCTTTGGCATCGCAGCGAAATACCAGCTGGATAAGGATGCTTTTATCAGTGTAAGTAGTGCAACAGAGAAAATTTTGGTGGGATAGCTGAGCCCAAACGAAAAAGAAAACATGTAAAATTCATTATCATAAATCGTTTGTTTTTTTCCTTCTCCCCATAGGCTAAAGTGAACAACAGTAGCCTTGTTGGTGTTGGGTACACCCAGACTCTTAGACCAGGTATGTTGCTTGAATTTAGGTTTGTGTGTAGATGAAGATTGTTACTGTGTATGAATATACACATACACACACACCCTATTAACTTTGTGTCTGCACATGCAGTAGCTAATGGCATGTCCTCTTGTCTATGCAGGTGTGAAACTCACCCTGTCTGGCCTAGTTGATGGAAAGAACATCAATGCGGGAGGCCACAAGCTGGGTCTGGGTTTGGAACTGGAAGCCTAACATTTCTTTGTTCTGTAAGAGACTAGGGAATATCAGAAGAATCTGGCCTCAAATGTATATCCAGCTTAAACCAGCAAGGGGATATCTGGGAGAGATTGGTTCAAAGGCTACGACAACAAACTCTTGAGTACCACTTCACGTTGGTGCTCCTGTAACTGGTATATTTTACCTTTGTTGCTTTTTATTCTGGTGTCGTATTATTTATGAATCATGTCATTGTTCTTGTCCAGCACTGCCATAATGATGAAATCCAATACAATCCCTTTGCCTGTCATCTGCATCTGTGTGGCTTTATTGTGATAATCCCATCATTGGTTTCACACCTTTGAGTGTTGGCATACCTTCTTCCTGATTTTTACTGTCATGACCATCTGATATTCCTTCGTGATCTAAACCTTTATCATTTGCAAATGTTAAATACACTAGTTTTTTTTTTCTGTGCTGTTATTTAAGTACTGCTTCACCCTTCCTTTTATGCACATAATAGAAAAACTAAAGCTCTGCAATGTTTGTCGGACTTCGGGATTGTTCATGATCTTGTTAAGCTGCATGTGACCTTCCCTTAAACTGAGCAGTTTTCGGGTTACACAAAGTTGCTTCTGAAGTTTGAGGGAAACCAGTACAGGCGGCCAAAAACGCAGATTTATTGTTTGTGTAACAAAATTAAACTTGGGGGGGCACATAATGTTCACATGCCAAATTATCATTCTCCAGAACAGGTATAACTTGGAAGTTGCACATGTGCACTCGGGGAAAGTGCTTTCCTGTGTTGGCCAGAGACGGAGCACACAGGAAGTATTTTAGGTCCTTATGTGTATGTATACTTTATTTTCAATAAAGTCTTTGAACTCCATTGATGCATTTTCAGTGTCACGTTGGTAGTAGCTTATGTTTAAAAGCCCAAAATTGCAGCTTCATATGGAATCCCCCAAAAAAGTGAAAACTTGTTTTGTTAGATTTATTAAATTAAAACTCCCAATGTGAAAGATGGTTACAGTAGTTAAGTAGTTTCAAGTACTTTATAGTCAAGGTGCAAGTTTCTCTTTTAGGATTATTAAAAGCAAACATACCTAAATGTTCATGAGGTAATGGTGTCTGCACTCTAAAATACATAATGCCTCATAGTTGCAGGTTTATAACCTTGGCAAGAGGAAGACAAAACGGGAACGAGTAAAATGAAGACCAAAAACACAGAGTATATATTTCACTGTTAGGGGACTGTTTTTCAGTTTAATGTCGTCATTAAAAGTCAGGATTTTATCGAACCTTCACAGGAGGAAATAGGAATAATATTCACAGCCCCCCTTATTCAATATATTAACAAACTGGTCATGGGATAAATGGAAGTAGTATGGATTATATTTAGGCAAAGAAAGCTGGTATTTAATAGGAAATGAGTACAATAAACGAATTAACCAACATGTCTGTGTGCATAAGAAGAGCAAAATTACTCACAATCACAGGGTTTTTTAATATTGCATTTATTTCTCAGCACATACCAAAGCAGACACAAAGGCAAATGTTCAAGTGCAGGTTGTATGATGTACATTCATAATTATCTTAGTAATGTCATAAGTCAAGTAAAGACTTATATTTCATTTTAATCCCCAAACCATTTCAGGCTCAAAGGCAAAGCTGTTGCAAGCAGAAGAAACGTGCTTTCTCCTGTTAAAGTGGACATTCTGCAGAGACGTTGCACTGTTGAGCTCGGTTCTTTTTGTTTGACTCTGCTTATACCTTGAGGTTTCAGCTTCACCTCCCTGATATCTGCTCTTCTAACGTAAGGTGGAAATGCCCTGATATTCTGGCTGTTTACCACCTCTTATATCTCAGACTTACTACTCTCCTGCTTCAAAAGCTTATCCTGGGGATCACGTATATACTTGGACTCCTCAGTGCCTTTTTTGTTTTCTGGTGCCCCCTGAGGGAGCTGGTTAACCTCTGCACTGCCCATTGTTTTGTTCTTTGGCAACACAGTGGAGGTCATTTCAGTTTTATCCTTGCTGTCTGACATGTGATCCTTCGCCTGAAGACCATTTTTCTCATTAGATTTAAATGAAGGTTCCCTATCTTGGCTTTTATTGCCTTCGTGTTGAAGGGTTATTGCTTCTTTGTCTCCATCCTTTGCAGCTTCAGATTTAGCTTGCATACTATGTTCCTTTTCCTCACTCTTGGCTGCTGCTGATATTACTTGAGCTTTTTCTTCATCTACAGATACCGTTGCCTCTGCTTTGAAATCTGCAGGTTTCTCAGCTGTTTCTGATACCAAAGTCTGAACCTCATCTGGAACCTGCACAGTATTGCTTAGCTCCTGCTGAGTCTTGTCTGACTGGTGGCTCTCGTGAACTGTCTCTTTCACCACAACTGAGCTAAAACTCTCTTTTTCAGCATCTCCTTCTTTATCATTCTCAGATATTTCGGGATGTGGTGTTAAATCAGCAGGTTTTGAAGTTGGATCTTTCTGAGCTGTTACCTTTGTCGCTACAGATTCTTTCCCGTCTTCTGTGTTCTCAGTGGCTTTTTGATGTGGTTCCTTTTCTTCCTCATCCCGGCTATCACTCAGTAATACTTTGTTTGGTGTATTTTTATCCATGCCACTCTCCTCTTTGTCAGCTGCTTCCGTTTTTTCAGATGCCTGTTCACCGTCTTTCGCCTCAACAGGACCCATTTCATCAGCAACTTTAATTAGTGCATTGTTCACTGTTTCTGCTTGATTCTGCTGACTATCAGACATCTGCTCACCTTCCTCCTCTCGACTGTCTTTATTATGATCCTCTTCCTCACTGCTCCTTTTGCTACTTTTGGTGCACTCCTGCTCATCCTTTTCCACTTCTGTCCCCTCTGATCCGGTCTCCTCAAATTCAGACATCTCAATTTCCCTGGTGGTCTCTGTTATGATCTCCTCTACGAACTTGTACTGAGGCTCTACTCGTCTGTGTGGTCCACCCGGGCGGCTGAGGCAGGGGAGGGTATAAACGGGGGACTGGTGGTAGATGTAAGGCAAGGAGATTTGGGTGTCCGACACTGCGGATAGCCGAGCCTCCTCACCGCAGAGTAATTTCCTGCAAGATAGAAGACACAGACACATGTATAGCTCTGACCCTTTGTTAGTGTGAAAGTACTGGTTAGAGGTTTATTAATTGTCTATAGATTTGAGTTATATTTCATTGGATATCCTCCCCCAAATTCGAATAACATGTATCATGTATGATCATACTCAAATGCAGCAATTGTGGCAGATGATGTGTGGACGATGAAGCAAACTACGGTTCTGAATACATTCCCACGACCATACCATTCAACTATTTCTACTTTGAAGGCACCTGCGTGCAGCGCATCCTACCTGTAGGACAGTATCTCCACATCCAGAGCCATCTTCACATTTAACAGGTCCTGGTACTCCCGCAGGTAACCAGACATGTCGAATTTGCAATTTATGAGCTCATTCTCAAGTTCTTTGATTGTGTTCTGCAGCAAGAGGGGAGAGAACATGTGATATACATTACATTAGTGCTCATGAAGGCAGAACAAGACTCTAGAGAACCCGTACCTGATAGTGCATAACTTCTTCATTGTGGCGATCCTCCACGTGATGCAGCTGTTTCTCCAGCGCCTCTCTGGTGCCTTTGGCGCAGTCCAGTTCAGTGCTCTTGGCTTGTAAGCGCCTCCTGTACTCTTGAATCTCCCGCTGGGTCACTTTCAACGCCTCCCTCTTGGTTTCAGCAGCCTCTGTTAATTTTGCAAACTGAGATCGGAAAGTTTCTCCTACCTGCTGAGCAGGGCTGGCGGCGTGACCTTCCAGCTGCGCCCGGATGTCGCGGAGAGCCGCAGTGATGCCCGGGTTGCCAAATTCATGCGCTGTGACAGTCACGTGGGCGTTTTGGATTTGGTCAAACATCTGTGACACCTCGGCCTCATGATGTGTCTTCAGGAATTGGATCTCGTCAACAAGAGCCTGCGCCTTCTTCTCCAGCTGTAGTTTAGCCTGATACGCGTCATCGATGTCCTTCTTGAAGACCGTGATGTTACTGTCCACTTCCGCTCTGCTGCGAGCCTCCTGCTCGTATTGCTTCCCCAGGTTCGACAGGTCTTCCTCTAAATTCTGATGCTCAATTTCAATTTGATGCTTCTGATGAGTAATGTCCTGAAGCAGCTGTCTCAGTTTCCTGAGCTCGGGTCCGTACTCCTCCTCAAGACAAGATGCGGGCTTCGCCCTCCCCTTGATCTCTTCGATTTCTCTCTCCAGCAGATGGTTCTGGTACTCCAGCCGATGCACCTTCTCTATGAATCCCGCCAGACGGTCGTTCAGGCCATGCATCAGTGCTTTCTCGTTCCTCTTCTCAGACGAGGAGCTGGCCAAACGCATACCCGCGAACGTCCCGCTAACCGCGCCGACATCTAGTCCGGGACGTCTCGGTTTGTAGAAACACTCCTCTGGAGTGATTCTGTGCGGGAAGTTCAGTCTCTTGTCCATCCTGTGACTCTCCGATGCAGAGACGCTGCATGCGGACTTTTTATAGCCGTCGCCATCTGCTCGATGTGCACATCGGAGCTGTCCGCGGTGCTGAAAAGGTGTAGCATCAGCTGACGGTTCGGTGAGAGCTTACTCCGTGTTTTGTCGCATGCAGCAGTGACGTGGATCGACTGACACGCGGCCATTCATGCTGTGCGCGTTCGTATTGAATAACTTTATTCACACGAGGCAGTGGCGTTTTGCACTAGTATTGCTGCAGGTGACGTCATTCACCATAAGCGCCACATTCAAGTCCTCCACATGCGTTTATTAGCGGTGGTTCAGACTGGCTGAAGCCCGCACCTGACACAGTACTGTGCTGAAAAGCATTTACATAGAAGAAAAACATGAAATCGAGAATTTGGATCGTTTCCAAATGTGCAGGATTCCCATTAAAATGTAGATAAATTTTCACCTCTCGCGAGGGAGCAGGATGTAACGCAGTGTTTGAAAAAGGAAATATATATTTGAGTTATTTTTTAGTTTCAATTTTATTGTTCCTAATTGGAATTTTACACAGCTAGATAAAACATCAACATACATTTTACATTACATATGCATATAATACAATATACACAGATCAATGATAACACATCCAAACACAAACTCACATAAGTTATTCTTGTTGTATAAAACCAGTAATACAATGCACAATCCCCACTGGTCAGTTACCAAGTAAAGAAGATCACCATGTCACCCCTAAGTGCAAACTGAATGACAGAATGACCCTTGCTGAGCATTTAAAGGTGTGAGAGCATGAGGGAGAAAATCAGTTTGACCCTGTGTTTGCTCTCTGATCTTCCATCCAGATGCAGCATCTTGTCATTTCAGGTTTGTCAGGTTGCAGGTGCTGTGATCCTCCACCTGTCTGTACCATTATGAATAGCCATCTTTAGACCAGGAGTCCTGCTTGTCTTGCTAGATGAAAGATGTTTTTTTACATTTAAGCTGTGGTGTAGTTATATATGTAGGTGTATATATATGTATATGTATATATGTATATATGTAGGTTTAGTCTTTAGTTTTTTTTAGCTTTAAACCTAGTTTCATTATCTTGTTGTCACAAAATGGAGCCACAAATTAATTATCATGAACTGATCATGTCAGCGTACAAAGTGAAATGTTTTTCTCGTTCTGGTATGTATTGATTTTAGAACAATAGTATTTTGTTACTTGACACTCGTGTTTGTCTTATTTACTAATAGCATAATCTGCTGCTGAAATGGCTAAAAAGCAACATACAGAAAGCAATGTACTCCACACCTCTCTCTAACTGGTCATTTTAGCGTTTAATGGCAAGAGTCAGTCCGTCGCCTACAGTGAGCATGCTCAGATCGATCCTCTGGTCCTTGTGCAGCTTCTTATTGAGAGCATCTAGACCCTGGGAGGTGACATCATTTGGAGCAGGATTCACAACCTTTCCGCTCCACAGCACCTACAAATATGACAACAGAAGCTTTCTCAGTGTCAATATGTTAAACACTGCTTAATACCCCACGATGTATTCTCTGAAGAGAAACTCGACCTGCTTGTACAAAATGCACTTACATTGTCGATGGCAATGATTCCCCCCTTCCTTATGAGCTGAAGAGACTTTTCATAATATCTGTCATAGTTTAATTTATCTGCATCGATGAACACAAAGTCATATGATCCAGCTTCCTGAGCTGCAATTAGGTCATCTGATGAAACAGGCGTGAAAATAAAATATGAATTAATCAATTGTTATCAGAAATTATGACTGAAGAGCATAAAAGCACTTACTTAGTGTCTTCATTGCTATTTCATGTCGTATATCTATCATGTTTTCAACTCCAGCCTATGGAAAAAGGTAAATGGCATCAGAGATGAGCGGGGATGTTTCCTCTTTAATTGCCTGCTAAAGAGAATGTTAAGAGAGCTCTAAACAGGAATTGATTTTGCTGCTTGACTTTGCATCTTTATGTGACACTGTCTCCTGAGCAGACACCTTTTTGCTCTGTAGTCTGCAGCATTTTGTGAAGGTATACTGACAGAAGATAGATGTATAGTACAGGATGTCACTAAACTTGCAAAATGCTACATTTAAATGTTGCACAGGCACCAGGAACTGGACATGATTGACTGGTTACTAATATAAATAGAAAACAAAAAAGTATTCAATCAAAGAAATCTGAGTTTTAGTAATATTTTACCTTCAGTAGACACTGTCTTCTGTCAATGCTGATTTTTACTGTTTAGAGAGACATTTTCTTACCTCTTTAAAAAATGGTTTGGCAATGTCCACATAGGTGCCTTCTATTTCACAAGCCACCACTTTTCCATTCTCTGGCATTGCCAGAGCCATGCTAAGTGCGTTGTACCCTGTGTACATCCCTGAAAGCCAAACGAAGCATTAATTGAGTCACTTTAGATGTAAACCTTTAGTAATTCACAGATATTAAACGATAAGATCTTTGTGAGCGACAGACATCTGTGGGAGCAGTCATGCTGTGCACAATAAGGTTCTGAATCTTATAAAAAACTAGATACCTCATTGTGGAATTAAATCTATACTGAATATATTTACATCCCTCAAACATCAATCTAGATTAAACTGTTTGGAAATGTTTGGTCAAATCGGGAAGATGCCGTAAAATTTCAACATTAAGTATAAAGAAGAAGATGCATGTGCGTTAACTCACCAATTTCAATGGCTTTAGTTGCATTGATCAGTTTAATGAGATTCGCCATGAACTGGGCTTGTTCACTGGAAACCATCATCACACTCCCAGGGTCCTCAAGGGTTCTCTGAAACAGACATTCAAAATGATTTTTAAACATGTGCTGTGGCGTCGTCTAACGCTGCATTGACCTCTAGTGGTCAACACGGGCGCTCAACAGTGGTACTGCAATCACATTCTTGTTAGTTTTTAGTTTTTTATAAAGCAGAAACCAAAAAGGAAACCGTAGCCAAACAGAACCTATTCTAAGCATGTAATGCTAAAAAGTTCTGAGTGAAATACAAAGTTTGAACCACAACTTCAGAGGTTCAATCTTCTTTAGTTCTTAGCCTGAAGCCCCAGGTGACCTACCAGCCTTCACCTGACCTAAATAGTCGGCTCTTAGCTCGAGCATGCAGAATAATGTTGGAAAGGCTCTCTCCACACTAATTCAAATCTGATCCAAAGAATCCTAATTCGATTTTATTAGATGACGAATTCTGCTTGGAGGCTGCAGGTCCTGAAACCACTAAGAAATAAACAGGGGGGTCTTGAAACAACAATTAAACATTATTATCTTAATTTCCAACACATTGGTTCTCTGGACTTCTTACCAGTTTAAGTTTGGCGAGGACTGGATGCTCCCTCAGCGAGTTATTAACCACATATTGCAGCACAGGATCATCCTTTCCCTCACTGTGGCTCTTCCCAATAATGGCGAACTTTCCCACACCTGAACAGCAAGAGAGAGAACTACAGTCACAGTTGCTGCTAAGGTAAGAAATCGCTGTCACTTCCCTGATCAGTAATGTCATACCTATTAGTGTGACAGCAAGTCCAGCCCAAAAAAGAAGTTTAATGTTTGCAGCCATTATGTTCGGGGCTCTGGTCTTTGTTAAACTACAGACTGAACAGTTTGCATTTGAATCCACTTATTCTCTCCGTGTCAACCCTTTTTACAGAGTCATCTATTTGCTTAACCTTTGAGAGAGGAGTTCCTCTTATTGATTTTTCTGTTATATTGGAACATTTTGGAGGGAATCATGGATTTTATTCACTCAGATAAAAATAAATGAATGACCATATTTATTTTTGTAAACAGTAAACTTAGTCATGATATATTATTTATTTTTAATAAGAATAAATTAATGAAACTCACAGCAGAGTTTCATGATTTCACAAAGTCAGGTGACTATTTCTCGTCAATAAGCTACCCTTTTTTCCTGACTTTGTCACAGAAGACACTGTTTTTAAAGAGATAGAGCAGGGCAGAGGTGCACCTATTACCTCTTATGAACTGACCAACATGTCGAGTCCGTCCTCTTTATTTACTGAAGCTCTAGATTTCAAAATACTTTGTCTGTCTGTTATGTTGCAATCCAAACAAGCGTAATTTAAAACAGTTTTTTTTGCTGTCACTGCCTTCCTGAATTGCACTTTGCACTATTAGTTTCATTTTTGAAATGTAAACCTTTTTTTTATTTCACAACAAAACCATATCCTCACTGTGTAAATTCCACCAAGCTGTTATTTCCCATATTTCTATATATGCACTATATAGTTTTGAATTGCTTTCAAATTAAAGTCGACCATAAGCTTAAAAAAAACCCACCAAGAATATGTTTTAAATAAATTGTTTATTTTTATAGGGTTAGGGTAACAGAGGGCGATGAATGATCTACACAAAACATTACTGCCTCCTAGTGGTGAAGGGTGAATGAGGGTTGATTTGTTTTCTGTTCTGTAGTGCGAGTAGTTGTACAGTAAGTGTAAATTAGGAGCAATAACATGTGCCAGTAAATATACTGGACATTTCACACAGTTAAAGGCGACTGTCATGATGTCTCACTCAGTACCTCAGCTAAGGAAAACAATTTCGGCTACTGTAGCCTGAACAAAACTACATGCGCTAAGGAGATATTTCACATATGCAGGCAGAAATTACGCATTCATACTTTTATAAATGTAATGTCGACTTTACAGTACAGCTACAGCAGTGATAGCTACACGCTGTATAAGGCATAACACATTTTCAGCAGATACAGCCCAGCTAGGAATTTTGTGTTACAAGAACGTTCCAACAACATTGCAATTTGGTTAGCAAAACGTTCACTTTGAATGTTCCAGTGACGTTCCCAGCGGCAAGTTTTTAAAAAGTTCCTAGAATGTTTTCAACCTGGGTATGAGAACGTTACAAATTAACGTTCTTAGAACATGAATAACCAAATGTTATTAGAACATTTCAGAAAACATTCTCAGAATGTTTTATCCCATTGTTAACACGTTTTAAATAGAACGTTATTAAAATGTTTATTTTGAATGTTTCAGTGATGTTCCCAGTGGCAAGTTTTTAAAAAGTTCCTAGAAGGTTCTCACCATGGGTATGAGAAAGAAAAGAACATTCCACTGAAGATGTTTTAAAAAGGTTCTCAGAATGTTGCAGTTAGAATGTTCTTTGGGGGTTTAATAACTAACATTATCGGAATGTTTTTTAAAAGAACATCCCACTGAAGATGTTTTAAAAAGGTTCTTAGAATGTTACAGTTAGAACGTTCTTTGAGGGTTTAATAATTAACGTTGTCTGAATGTTTTCTAATGAACATTAGATGGACAACGTTCTTACAAGGTTGTCTAAATGTTGCAGAAAGAATGTTTTAGTTTTGTTGAATAGACAACATTGCTGCAATGTTCTCATAACAACATTGTATTCACAAATGTTCTTAGAACATTTATAGAATGTTTTCAACTAACGTTTCCTCTGCAACATTTGAAGAACTAGTAGGGAATGTTACCGAAAGTTGTGGGAACGTTCCTTCCTAGCTGGGAGACAGTAAAAGAGAGATTGTAAAAAAGAGTGTAGTCATCTAGCAGAGTTGGTCCACATTTACCACAAAATACCAAACCAGTCACACAGCAAGGAAAATCCATTCAAATAGATTTTTAACATTACATTTGTACAAATAATTACAAGTCACTCTACTCCTCTGATTTTAGGAGTTGCTGTAATGTTTAGTGCTAAAGGCCATAAAAATCTATTGGATTGACTTCTTATTATAAGTGATTGGTGTGTATGTATACACAGTGACTGCTGTTTATTTTTATTTTAACTTCAAAAAATTAGTACATTAATATAAACGACACATTTTATGTGAAATGTGTGAAAAAATATCTGCTTGTTTCCTCACACAGTGTTTTTTTTAAGCAGTGGCGAAATGATGGTAACATGAACTTTATGCGCCCTTTTCTAACAGTGAAGGAGAGTTAGAAAAAGATTACCTCCCAACCAGCAATGCAGGGGAAGAATTATTACTGATAAGCCCTCCTTTAACTTGTGCATGTGGTCACATGAGCGCTTATTAGGATTAATAAAATACAAACCTATTAATTTAAGTTTCATCTTTTAAAAGTGATCTGTAACATTTTTTGCAATTTCCCCTTGAGATAATCTTTACAACAGATAGAGTTTAAATTTCAAGTGCTTTCATAAATCACACTTTAGATTGTTTCATCCTCCAACTTCAAAATAGGAACAGGGAAGACAGTAGCCAGGAATTTTCAAAAAGGAAATTTGGGGATGCGAGTGGGATGTGAGGTCTCTCTAAGGACACAAAGCTTCCTCTGTCTATTCCCTAATTACAAATGCACAGATACAAACAAAAACATGCCACTGACAAGAATGCATCAATTAAATGAGCCATGACACAAACTGTCTCCAAAAAAAGGTTTGATTTGTGATGTGGAAAGGAAGGGAATGTCTCGGAGTGTGCACAAAGCTCTGCTAAGGTCTTCTCCGTGAAAATGAGATACCATGTTTTTTACACTCTCTCTCCCACTGCTTCGGGCCTCTGCTTATGTGACGCTAATTGTTTCTGCTACTTGTGCCAAGTACCTACTCTTCCCCAGCACATTCTACAGACAGGCCCTGGTCCCTCAGCTCCTTTTTGTGTCTGTTTAAGGAATGAAAAAATGTGCGCTGCCATCTGCAGCGAGCACACCACTGTTCCTCCTCCCGGCCGTGACTGTCAGAGTGCCACAATGATACACATTCACACACTCTCTCAGAGGTAGAAAGAACTATGCGGTAGCGAAACAAGGAAACAAAACTGACACATACAACTGCTAATATGAAACAAAATAATTCAAGAGGTTCCTGTTTTGATGCATTTAGTGTGCGGGAGAGGAGACACTGCAGATCTGAATAAGACCGTTAAATTTTGCAAACTGTGCAGAGTAGAAATGTAGGTACACAGTAGATTTAAAACCAACTCAGATTTTATTTATGCGTTGATCTCTTTTTGATTTTTAATCATTAAAATGAAAGGCCATGCTTAGGTTAACAACATTAGGCCTTTTCAGGACACAACTTCATTCTCGCTCCATTTCCCTTTTCTTTTTATTATTGTTGTTTGTTTAGTACCTAAATGTGACCAGCAAGAGGCAGTGTTGTTTAGCTAATCCGCTGTCTTCTCTATGCAAACAGAAACTTAAGGCACAAAGACAGCCAGGCCTACAGTCCCCAGACTGGGAAGTAATATCACTTTCCTCTTGTTGAATTGACCTGTGACACCATCACAGAGTACACGGGACGACACATATTGACATGCTTGTAATGCCGCGTGGCTGTTACATCATCTGTGTGTTTATCACAGGGAGCCTGTGCGTGATGCACTCCGACGACGGCAGTCAGTTTGGCCCTGTCTCAGCAGCCAGATAAGCACGCATGAATATTAAGTGATGCTAATCACAATGGAGAGAGCAACATCAAGACGACTGACAGACATTTCTTGGCATTCAATTGACATCCTCAGATTCGTCCTCCGTTTGACAGCAGCGTCTCCCAACATGACAAGTCTGTTTAAAGCTTGTGCAAGAGCCACGCACACGCACACATGCACGAGCACGCATTATTAGAGATGCATGGACACTGATTTTACTCAAACTGGGCCGCTGTGTTGTTGTGTACGACCAAACAGCGTGTCACTCAGCACCTGCAAAAAGCCTATGTTTATGTGGGCCACTCACAGGGTTTCAGCATGAAGATGAGGACATAACAAAATATTCCCTTAAACTGCTTTTCAATCATGGAAATCTGGATTTATTGCGGCTGTATTAAACTATAGTGTATTCTGATGCATGAATGTGGAGAATGAGCCATTCACTGCGCCGTGATCCCCTCTTTGTGTGCTCGAACCTTACAGAACAAAACAGCGAATCCCCCGTGAAAAGGAGAACGAGAGCGAATGGCAGGTGTGGTTGTTTGACTTTCAAATCACCTAGGCATCTATTCTATTAACCCGGCACGTAAATAAATACAGAATTCAATTTCCATAGAGTCACACAATAAGTTGACAGTCCTCAAAGAGATCAAACAGGCTGCTGTGGGGCACGTGAGCCAAACTGAAAAACCTCCTCTGTGAAAGGTGCTGACACCTTGAGCAAGCCACAAAAACATATCCGCTGAAAGAGCTATAGGGTGAATCACTGGTTTTTAAACCAACGTATCCAAGTATCCTATTACAGTCTGTATGCAGCAGAGACACGGTGGTTGTTGACGAGTATCAGAGCAGAGAAGGCACGGTACTGTACTAAATAATAATATGTTAACTGTTCATTCCCTCTTTAAAGTATTTATACTTTTGCAATGAAATGAATACAGAAAGTCCCATTTTAATTAGTCATCTCCACAAAGACAAACTCAACATCCACCCTTCTGATTAGTCCCAATCCCATCTGACTGCTGTGTCCCGTTGTGACTGCACTTGAGGCACTAATGATAATGTTATAACCCAGACCAATTTGCCATGGCAATCAGACTCACTTAATTGAGTTGATTATAAGCTCTCCATTTGAGATGACCCCTCCAGACTCAGAAAAACGGAACCGAGAGAGACAGAGAGCGATGAAGGGTTTCTGCAGGCGTTCCATCACTGTGCAGGGCAAACATGGGATCTGACTGTTTGGAGGCGTGAGCAGAGGCATATGTGAATACGTGTCTGTGGCACTTCTTCATGTGTGGGTGCTGGGGGAGGTGTAAAGGAGGAGAGAGGGTGGGACAGTGGCTAAAGGAGGAGGGGGCTGGGAGGGCTTGGGCCCAGGGTTCAACATCACAACACAGCCACTGTAATAGACCCGGACACACACCACATCTGAAGTTAATCCAATCAGGAGCAGCACGGCGCTCCCATCCGCTCAAGACTCACAAACATAAGGTCAAGAGCAGCTTGTATTAGCACAATGATGTCGGGGAGAAGTGGTGTTGATAATTGACTTTCAGCATGTTTTAAAAGACTAAGAGAGACAAGGAAATGGAGTAAAGCAGAAGGTTTTGCAGAAGGACCAGCCGGACAGATGTTAAATAAAGGCAGAATGAGTCAATATTTTATAGCAGGTTAAAATCTGTTTTATAGTCTAATTCAAAACGTTCCACTTTTTGGCCATTGTAGGTCATCCCTCCATAGGTTTATGTATCTGACCTCACCTTTCTAGTACCTCATAAAAATAAATCGAAAGCTTTAACTGTTATTTTGTTTCACGCGGTTCCTGATTTAAATGAAAACATGGCTGGTTTTAGTGTTTTTTCTGCCTTTGCTTAGAGAACATTATGAACTTTCCTTTCATTTGTTAAATGGAGAAACGCTTCTGTTGATTATTTTAAAGTACAGTAAGTAAAACTAACTTTTTGCAGAGAGATAAAACTACTAAGAAAAAATACACTAGAAAGTTAGAAATAAAACAACAGCAAGACTTATTTTTTTCTCTTTTTTCCTTGTGGGACTCTAACTCAACATCACTGGAAAAATAGAAAAAAGAAAGAGACGTGACACAGGTTTGTATCTTCCACGAAAAATAATACTAATTCAACACATGACCGGGAGATGCATTTCATGTATTGCTTCGGTTCGTTCCTGTTTAATGCACACTGCCATATGACTCCGCCACGTTACATACTGCTTTACACTGAACTGCGCTACACTTTAAAATGTTTAGGCGCCTGGTTGGAATACAACAGCAGATGACAACCATGGCGAGGTTGCACTGAGAATTGCACTGTTTTATTTACAGTAAAACAGGACACACTAATAAAGGACACAGAGCGTGGTGCCATGATATCATCTGGGGATGGAAAGCAAATGTGCTTCTGAGAGCCAAATATACTGGTTCCTTTCATAGGCAACTTGGTTCCACCCATGATCAAATGCAACATTCTAAAAGGACTATTTACTCTTTTCATTTCCTCTTGTGTATTACAGACGAAGGAGCGTGTGGCTCGGTGTATGAAAACAGGGCCTGGCCTAATGTTGCATGAAGACCATGGTGAATTCATATTGATGGGAAAGCAGCCTCTGAAGCCCAGCAGCCATGATTTTTTCATAAGCCACCGGGAACAAGAAGTCAGTCAGCTGACAGGTGCTAACGCCGCCAATTGTGCCGTGGATAAGAGATGTGACATGGAGAAAAGAGGGAAAGAGAGAGGAGAGCAAAAGCAACAACTGGCTCCTCTTTTCTAAGCGCCTCTGTGTGCAGAATGTGTATGCGCTGCATTGTGTGTGCTCCCTGCGCCCTGTTCCCTTCTATAGCTGGAGAGGATTTTACGGAGGAGACTGTGTAAACACCAGAATGCATGTCAAATATGATGAGTCTTGATAGCTGTAAAACATACCCAAGGACTGCTCCTCACTTATTATCTACAACCAGAGCCCCGAAGCTATGTCTGCATCCTTCTGCCTTCCCTCTACGCATGTCACGGCACAAGTCCCTCTCTGGAAAGCATTGATTATTTTGGCATGAGCCAGGGAGAAAGAAAGGTGTGATTTCTTTTGTGTTTCCTCAAGAAAAAAAAAAATCAGCAAAAATAAATATTTTTGTGAGCATGGTGCAGCCACAAAAAAATATAAGCGCATTGGGGAAGAAATAAAGATGATGGATTTGCTAGCTGACGTGTGCGTATGCTTGTGTGCCTTCTGTACGAGCGTATGTGTGCATGTGTGTTTGGATCTGCAGACTTTTTGGCTGCTACGATTGGTGAATTGTTTTTGTTCGTGTGCATGTCATTTTTCTGAACTGTACAACTGGAATAGTATTATCTGTATGTAATTGTACTCTGTACTCTGTTTGCCGTGTCTGTGAAAGTGTATTGTGAACACAGCAAAGAGAGCGCGTGCTGGAGAGAGCAACTGAAGCTGCAGGCAGGGTGAGGCTCCAGGGAACCACTTGCGATTGCAGGCAGAGGGACTGATAAGACAGCCAGCCATTCATCAGGCCAAATGAAGGCAGTAAAGTTGACTAGAGGGACCCAGGCATCGCCCCAGGACAGCAGTCAGCCTCTCAGCAGAGACCTGTGACTAACACATGCGAGCAGGCGTACATGCATGTACACATACACCTAAATAGCCAAAGAATTGTTAAAGAAGGTAAAATGAATGGGACTGGGAAGAGGTATAGGATTCACGGCTCGAGAGAATATGGGGATAGAACTATAATGGACCTCCAGGGGCAGAGGCCTCATCTGCTCAGTGCTACACCCGGTGACTGAGGGTCCTGTCTGGGATACATGTGGTCTACTTCACTCTGAAAACATTCATCAGACAGATATTACTGTAATCCAAAGGTGATACATTAGCTTGGGTGCCACGGGGACAGTGTATGCTGGTGATGGATACCTCTAGAGCTCCCTATCATTGTCACGGGGGCCTCTCGGAGAGAAAACCACTACTGCTACTGCTGAGCTCGACACAACCCTTTCCCTGCTTCCTGTCACCATTTGAATTTATTCCATTGTAATGCTCTTTGTATTTTAGTCTTAATCACACTACCCAGAGGATAAAGACATATTTCCACCGAAGAAAGTGCGAGGAACTTACACACTTATGAAAGCAATACATTACTTAAGCACTTAGGCCAGCCAAAGAGGAGAGATGAAGCTACTTAAGAGTGTTGCTGGCGTGTTTATAAGACTATATTAGTGTCTCACTGGTGCCTTGATAGAGCTTGAACCATCAATTTCCACAAAGACTCTATCTTTGCTTACATAAATCCCACCTCAGGGTTATTATGAATCTGATTTATTTGCTCCGCTTATGTTTATTATTGTGTTTTATGGTTTATATTCTGTGTTAAATGCCATCAATAGAACTGCAGAGCATGTGTGTCTCATCCTGCACGGGATGAAAATGGTTTATGGAGCTGTGAGTGCCAATAAACAGGCAGCCGCGGTCTTTTGGTTGTACATCTTTAATGTTTTATGCATGATGAACTCAATACTTTAGCACAGGTTCAAGGCCAAATGGTAAGCGCTGACAGGACTTCCCGGAGGCTCCTACACACCACAGGCGCAGGACAGAGATTGAGCTGTGTGTTTGAGCAGGGATCCTGTCGTATTTCTGTGGATCTGCCTGCATTTGTACCTGCCAAACGAACAGACCCGTGAGCCAAACAGGACGTACGTGTGTAGCAGCAGAGGCCAGCGTCTCTTCTCTGTGCGTGATGCGTCCAGCGGTGTGATCTGGTCATCTGGACACAGTCATCCTGATGTTGTCTTGGACCAGTAAGGAGGTGTGGTGTGCGAACTGTAGGCCATTACAGTGATTTGTCTCAGGCAAGATGAAAAGCAGACAGTCCACCAAGGACATCAGAACAGACTGATGTTATCACCAGAGCAGTATGCAGTGACACACACTCTTCAAAATGTCCTCTCACAGGCAATAATAAGAAAACAAAGGCAACCACAGTAGTTTTTCCTTTAATAGATCACTGCTCGGTTGATTGTGATGTCAACTATTGGAAATATACAGCTGTACTGCTTACTATACAAATGTTTGTGTTGTTTGGAAAGTTCTACATAGACACAGCAAGAATAAACTCCACACAGAAACGGTTCTGACCCACTTGTGTTCCTTAGCGATAAGGTACATCCTCCCTCTAGCATTATTAGAAAGTGACATCATATAACAAAACGCTCCAAAATAAAAAAAACTAAACTGAATGCAACTTGAGGTGAAATGTGTTTTTGTTTTTTTTTTCTCTCAAACATTTACCAGTGCTCAAATGCAACACACAGGCACAGATCCCCCATCACTTCAACATGTTTATTGCTTCAAGGCCAGGTGAGAATGATTGGCTCTCTCATAATTCACAGACTCGGATTTCACAAAGTTTTTATGCCAGGTGTAAATGAGGGAATGTGTGGATTTACTCGTGTTTCCACCCTAGCACCTGTCTCTACTGCGAGCGAGTCTTTGATAGCTGTTACACTGCGAGATAGACAGGCCTGTGCCAAGACGATGGCATCAAAAAGCTGACAATTGACAGCTACTGACAGCCATCTTCCTCCTAAACACACTTCAGGTCCCCTGTGCTCCCTCGCTCTCTCTCTCTCTCTCCGTCTTTTTTCTCTCTGTTGGGGGAAATTGAGGAGACTCAGAGATAAAGAGGGGGATGTCATAAACTGGCACCTGTCATCATGTTTTGTTTTGGTCAGGGCACAGAGAACATTCGCAAAGTTTTTAAAGACATTTTGAAGGATTTAGTACTTGCACTGCTACATTTGGAATCTCAAGTGATCTACACAGTCCTTCATACTGGTTTCTATTGTTTTATTAAGGAGACAGCGATGCTCTAATAATATGTGTGTGTATGAAAATTCATATGAGGTTCTTGAGACAAGCATATCTGTGATACATTTTTTGCTTCATCTTTTAATTAATTTTGCTAAATATATTCTACATATTTAGTTATTAAACCCTGTTAGTTTTGTTTTCTAAGACACGCCACCTAAATGTGAAGTGCTGTCACCGAGACCGAGACGCCTGCCAAGAAACACAAAAAAAAAGTGAGATCTTTGGCAGTCACGCAGATGTACCTTCACAAGAAGCATTAACGTCATGCGAGTACATACACAAACGCGCGTTTAAATCAATGCCTGCGTCTGTGCAAACATACAGATAAACACGCACGCACCTGGCTTTCTCAGGTCGCGGCTGTGTTTCGTCAGCTTCAGTCAGAACCAGCGCGCCGGTGCTTCTTCCCCGTGTTCAACCTGTGGAGCCATTATCTCCTGACACACTTATCCTCCTCTAAATGATTTCTCTTCATCTTCGGCAACTCACCTAATCAAAGTTGAAAGCTTAATGCCATTTAGAAATCCCACTGCTTTCAGTTGCATTCACTGTCATTATGAAAATGAATGGTGGCAGCTGAGAACTCAGATGTTCTTTCACATCATAACAGAGTGTCTCCTAATGTGTCTTATGATCTTTACCGTCGCTGAGACTGAGGGCCTCGGTCTGGGATTTATCTAATCACGTTACACATCTTACACATTGCATTTGGTTTCTATATCTGTCCTGTGCCTTCGTTTCTCACCTGCTCTCCATCTCGCAGGCGCATGTGTTGGTCATCAAGATCATTAGCGCGTGTTGAAAAGAGCAAAGCCAGAAGCCAAGTATAAAGTTTCACTCAACTTGAAACTAGTGGACTCTTCTAGTAGCGACGTAACACTGGCTCCAAGGAGTTTAATAAGACACGAGTTGTCTACTTTGACAGATCATTTGAGACGAATCTCTTTTTACCCTGCAAACAAAGTGTGGATGTTCTCGTGAGTTACACGACAGCATGGCAAAAACGAAAACAGCAGAAACCGAAAAAAAGTGAAGCGGTTGACTCGTTTCAACTTATTTACAAGAATTATCTTCCAGATTCATCCTTGTTTCTAGAGTGTTCCATAAATAAGACGACATTATGCTCAAGCAAGTCAAATGATCCTAATATAAACTCAGTGTGACACGTAATTAGTTTCCGAGGTCGTCATGTTTTTGTTGAGTAGAGGTGTTGATGTTCCTCAGCAAAGCGTGTGAGTTTGTCTTTGGGCTGTCACGGCTGTAGTATCTTGTGCACAGTGAAAATTTATTTAGAGACGTTTTATTGAAATAATCTATCTCCAGCTGTATTTATTTTCCAGATGTGCCAAAGGGAGGACAGGATGACATCTCCATCTCACCCCTAATCTGCAGCCGTCTGCTGGACGTGTTTGCTGAAGTTTTATATGTGTTTACACAGAATGTAATTATCAGTTTTAGACACGCAGCTGTTAGAAAATCTGATGGCCATGATTTTATGGATCATGGCCATTGCCAAAAAATGTAAGCTCTCTGGGCTTAATCTGTCAATTATTAAATCATAACTACAATTTCTTTAAAGCCATTAGTTACAGGGGTTTAACAATCATTTTGTGTTAGGCCACTAACTTTTTCTGTGCTTTTCATGATGAAAAAAATGATCATTTAAATCTCAGTGATATGTCTGGATTCTTTCCCCCAATTAAGTTAACAAAGCTCAGAAATGATTCATGGCAGATGAAGGCATACTTCATAATTAGATTACAGCTCGATAGGCTAGAAATGATTAGTGATGAAGACACATACACACTGCCGTTAACCACATATTTCTTTGCACTTCGCCTTTTTGCCTCTGACTTCATCAGCACATTGCTCACCCATCTGTACTGATCTGCTAGGTCTAGTTACCAAGTGGTGGTAACGCAATGTTACAGCAAATTATGCGCAAGCACGGACAAGCCAGCCACTAAGTGATGGCCACAATATGCATTTGCCTTTAAAACTTAAAGGGTTAGTTTAATTTATTGAGGGTGTCACATGGCAGGAGTGAGTAATTATTCTCAACACCCCTGTGGAGCCCAGTAGTTAATGTATTCCAGGGCCCTAGAGGGAGCTGTCAGGAGAAGGACACCCTCATTGCCGCGCTGCTCACTGACCATGTTGGATGGTTCAGGACAAGATTCTTAACACACAACCACAAATCACTCTCTGGGGGTCTGTGATTTTGCCTTTCCCCCCTCACAGTCTACTTTCTTGACTGCTTGCAATTCCCCATGTTGTACATAATGTGTTTACTAAATTTCTTAGATATGTCTTATTCCTTTTTGAGGGACAAGCTGCACAACAGTTGCTCGAGAGGCAAACGGAGGTTTAGTGGGTTTGTTTTTGTACATGCTTTGTCAGAAACGGAAGCCATTATAGATTTGCTCTTGCTTTTGAAGTCTGAGCCATCAAACATTTGTGTTCATCACTGGAGAGAACCATTGTTTTGTTGACTTCCTGTCTACTGCTGAGTGCAGGGTTCTGGCAACTGGTCATTTGTTGTCAGAGCAGCTGTTGACAATAACTCATCACACAGAAGAAAACAAACTCTCTCTTTGATCACTGTTCAGTAAATGGGTCAAACTACGCTTACAAATGGGTTTGCTTGTTGTGTCAAATGGGTGGCATTTAAAGCTCAGTGTAGAGGTTCTGCAGTTTTTTTCTTTGCCTTTACCATGTTTGGTCGGCCTCAGCGTACCTATAATTTTTTTCTTATGCTGAGAGTTAGTTGAAAGCTGGCATGGTCAGCATTTATAAATGATCAAACCCAGGTCATTGTTTTGGGTTTATTGCTTACCTTTGCTGTAATGATCACTCTCAGCGGTGCCATTTCAGCATGCAGCTGTTTTGAGCTAACTGGCACCGGTACGCTCATTGTGTACTCACTAATCACCACTAAACAGCGAGCAGGACATACTGGTGCATGTAGTGATGTATTCAGTAGCAATATATTCCTCAAGAGACTGCATAGAGCAAAGAAGTCATTGATTACATGATCAGAAGCACAACTCCAAAAACAATCCTGGTATTTCATGCCTACCCAATGTGTTAATATGCAACTCAGATTTAGGAAGTTTGAATTAACATATGTTTAGAGATGGCAGTGTTGCACGTTTCTGAAAATATGTTTAACCGTTTTTAAAAAGTGAACGAACTGTAATTCCTCAAAAGGAGTTGCACCATCTTGCTAACAGACAACATCTCAAATATTGTGAGGCAATGCAAAAAGACATATTTACTGAAACAAAAGTCCACATTTATTATGAACCATAGTTCTTGGGCACACAGGCTGTTTTGATTTAGGCACTAACAAGAAGGTTTTGTTCATTAAGATACTCATGAACTTATGTCAGCTGTCATGAGTTGACACAGTTTAAAACATGGTGTTAAAGGGATTTGTCTGATGAACACTGTGAAATAGCTTTTAGAGGGTTCAAACAAAGTATAGCTTTTATTTCTAGTCTTCGCTCTCCCCGTGAGTGTAGCTTCAAGACAAATAAGAGGCCTCGCTCTTTGAAACGCCTCTGATAATAACCATGCCTTTTGCATCCATGAGAAATCTCCCATTATCTATTGATTCCGTCTCACCCTGTGTCTGGGTGACTTACGCCTCCCTCTGATTCCCATTACCAGGAACACTGTACCCTTATCAAGGGAAACAATAAGCCACTTGTCAGTGCAGCAAGAAAAAATGAGGAAGCATCTGCCCGGTACAGAAGAACTCATGACCATGTGGTGAAAAGGTCCTTCTCCTTCTGTGTGTCTGCCCTTTCTTGATCAGCCCCCTCTGTTGTCAGTCCTCCCTGCGACCTCTGCATTGCGACAAGGTGGCAGCAGTGGCGTGGAGGCAACAGGGCAATAGTTCTGATCATCAGGGGTCAGAAACCGAATGATGCTCTCGCTGCAAGGGGCTGCGTTTCTATGTGTTGCCGTTCACAAACATGTATATGATGCACAGGTGGGAGCGAAGAGATTTGGTGGATGTGACCCCCCCCCCCTCCATGCATTCTCTCCTTCCATCCCCAAATAGAAGCCCTGCTCACGAGTCATAAACCTGTCACAGAGATATGTCTCTGTCAGTGGTGGCATCCAACTCCCCCGCCACCCCCTACTTACCCCCCTCCTCAACCGGCCCTGCACTGGGCTGTTATCTCCTTCCTCCCTGCTATGTCGCTCTGCTCTTTAAGACAAAGGGTAATAAAGCTATAAATTGTGTGCTCTGTGGAAGGTATGGACATTCTGTCTGTGAGACGCTGTAAGAACTGCCATAAAGCACCCTCAAAGTCATAGCTAAAGATTTACAGTTATTTAACATCCTCCTCTTTCCCTAAATTAGAGTGATAAGAGAATTAAGTGATGGCTATAGGTTCTTTGTCCTTAGTCTATCGATTTCCTTCGCCCCTCAGAAGGATCCTGAACATTATAATTATTAAGCCCTGCAGTTTGATGCAGGTTTACAGAGTAGGAGAGGTGCCCTCATTTCGATTCTAACACAGTTAAAACAAAAGGCACTCGTTTTTCAATTTGGTAATGGGCTTCCAATTATGCTTCATTTACCTTGTTTGGCCAGAAAATAGTTTATCTGAGGTCTCTGTGCTATAAACAGCTTCTTTTGTGCGGTGACAAAACCTCCGTAACAGCTCCATTTATCTTGAATTCACGCCCCTGACTCTACATAGATGATTCATCCAGTGGTAGGAAGACACAATTGTCTGTTCAGAGGTTTTCTTTGTGTACTGTGTGAGCAGATGTATATTTGAATGTGTGTGATATTTAGATGACATTTATGACATTTTGGGACCTGAGCCTGGCTACCATTAACTGACGTATTATTTTAACATTTCAACAGTGATGCTAAACCAAGCCTGAAATGACTTGCTATACAGGATAACAAAGACTCCCTAATTAAGAAGTCCTGTCAACGTCGGTGTGAGAAGCAAACTAAGCAGCTGTTTACTGTCAGGGACTTTGTAGCATGTGTAGTTTCGTTAGGAAGAGTGAAAGGTTCACTCTAAAAAACGAAACATCATCTTTGCGTATTGTGCGTATATATGTCTACAAATGCATATGGGGGGGGGGGGTAGACGATTGTCTGATTTTACCAGTTAAAGCTTAATGTGTGAGTACAATTTACACTTTTTGTATTATTCTGTAAACCACTGACAACATAACTCCCAAATTCCAAATACAAATCACGTGTTTTGTTTGCACATTGTTTGCAGAAAGATTTAAATGTTACCAGAAAAGTCCGGGTGAAATTCAATCAGGATTACGGTTTTAAGAACTGCATAATATTTAATATTATTTGATACTTTTGTGGTAGTCACTGCATGGCCACCAGTAGCTAACGAACTAAGCAATGTGAATTACCCATATTCTGTTCTTTAGTTTTTGTATTTGTTTCAGCTAAGGAACCATTCGTGTTAGGTAGAACTTGCTGGTTAACGTAGCAAAACAATTAGCAGTCAGTTGTGTCGGAGATGCTTACTGTAGCTTAATAAATCCTTATCCAACTGTTCTATCTTTGCCACAGTTCTTGTAGCAGCGAAGTGTTCTTTATCATATTGACAATTATAATGTAACATAGTTGATAATTATCAGTATAATATACATATATATTTTACACTGCGCTTGTGTGTGGATCCAGAGAGTACAGTAAGTATGCATTAATAACAATAATAATAATACTTTGTATGCTAGGTGAGCTGCGTTCTTTGGTGTTCTAAAAGACAGAAGAATCTGGCTTGGCACTAAACGACTATATAAATACGTTTACAGCTTGCTCCAACTGACAATCAATTGATGTTTATGGGGCCCCTACGTATGGAGAATTGAAAATATGGCTGATGGATTGATGATTATGGGGGAAAGATTGTCTTCATGGTTGAAATGTTGACTGTTGACAAAAGTCAAGAGGTTTGCTGCTTCACGAGGAACATCCTTCTATGTTTTAGAGCTGGTGGAAGTGATGAATTTTTTCAAATGAGGACAGTCTCAAACTAATTCACTGTACCAAAAACATGTTCTTTAAAGTCTTCAAAAAAAACTCACATACCCCCTTAGTCACCGTAGAAGACCACAGCCTGGCAGTTGGCTTCTTAACAAAGATGCTGGGAGTATAATTAAATGATTTACCTTTGATAACCAGCCAGCTTTGCAATTAATTAATTCACTCAGGGTGTGCTGGTATCACATTCACACAAAGACGAAAAAAAAACTCCTGCCTGCTTTAGGGACCAAACCCAAACGTGCGCCCTCCCTTCTTGTCTCCGTTGTCTACCTTGCTGCAGCAGTGTCCTCAGAGACGGGGAGTAAAGAAGTTAAGTGCTTCTCTAGTTGAAATAATGACCCTGTGCTGATGTTTAGGCCTCATCAGCCAGAGTGCCTGAAGCCAGATCAGGCTGTGGCAGGAGGACAGGCGTTGCTTACACATCCCTCTCATTTGGTCTGACCTTTGCAGTGGCTGTGATGTGGGAGGGTGATTGCTGTCAACATCATCAGTGTCACACAGTACCAGAAATAGCCTCTGTGGAGATCAGCGATACCTTTGGAAAAGCAGGGTATAATGAACACTTAAACACATGTGGGTTATGATAGAAAATTAAAGGATCACACTGAAGGTTGTAAAGCCTCCATGAGTGCAACAGAACAAGCCATAAGTAACATTTTTTGGCATGTTGATCCAATTAAAATTAAATAAAATAGTAATTATTGGTATTAATTGTGTCTTCCTGTGCTCTGTGTGTTGTTTTTTTGCGGGAAGATTATGCAAAGATAATTTTAGTTGAATTTGTTTGATGCTGATGATTGCTTTGTGTTATCTGTTATACCTTAGTATGTATTTGATAAAATGATTATCACATTTTTTGCATTAAATCGGAGTCAAAGAACCTCTTTGTAAGACTCTCAGAAGGCAGCCCGAAGCAAATTCTTCAGTGCCATCCTTCTGCCTTTCCAAGAACATCAAGCATTTGAATCTATGAGCCTTCACGAGCTACCTAATTTTTCACACCTCCATATCGCTTAGCTACTGAACTGCCAGTTTAGTAGAAAAATACAGTAGTATTATTTTCATTTTCTTCTTTATGTCTCTAAGTTTGGAAATTACTGCCATGACAAAGTTAAAAGCATCTGAAAGCCACTTGTGTAAATTACTGTCGATAAATAGTAATGAATCATAGGGACGTGCGAGAAGTTTGATTTATAATTTGGATCTGACTGCTGGAGGATGTATTGCTCTGCGAGCTGCTGGGAGGATTTGGTGGGCTCCATACGCACATTCATCATTCTATACTGAAACCTTTTTTAATGTGTACTATTAGGACTTGTACTGTTTTAACTATAATGCACCCGTACACTGCCTTCTTACTGTCACCCTCTCTGTCAACTATAGTTTCCGTAGTTTACATGACCTGGTTCTTTCAAAACCTGTCAAAAAATCTAACATTTCTCTGAGTACTAGAGTTTATTTTAAGATGTGCATTGCACCTATCACTGTTTTTTTTATTCTGCTGCTAATAAGCTGACCATTTTTTTCCACTCACTAGCTTTCCACAGATTTTATGGGCTTGCATTCCCAAAGTCCAGAATTAACTTACATGCACAATCATCATTTTGTTTCTTTACCTTTCAATTTTACCCACACAAGATATAGATTAAAAATTTAAATTCTATGCATTCAAATTTTAAGGAATATGGTCCAATGATTCCCAACCTAGTGTCTCAAAACTCCTATGCTTCAAAGCAAAAGAGAAATGTCATTGTTGCTATTTTTTCTTTTTTCTTTTTCTAAAAGCACAATGTTTTCCTCTGAAATACAGAGGAGTTGTATCATCACCGCAGATAGTCTCACATAGGGGATATACAGTGTACAGAGTAGCTCTTAATAAATCAATAAACTACTTGAAACATCCCCAGTCATGAATAATTACTAGTGACCAGGCCAGCTGATGGCACCACGCTAACTAGTGCTAAACGAACAATTACATTTCTAGTGATATTTTAATAAATAATTAACAGTAGACCTAAATGTTTGATGAAGTGTAGAGTAGCCTGACATGCAAATGGAAAAAGACTTTATTGCCATTGTAGTTTGCACCCCCCGACTTCGAGAACTACACACGCCTATATTCACTGCTGCTGGTGCTGATACTGATGAAATCGCTGCTTGCCAGAGTGGAAACCTGTGTGCTGGCTGTAGCTCAGTGCCCATATATAAAAAATATGCGCATACATATACGCATACGCTGCATAGTTGGGTGATAATGTTTTAATTTACATTGGATACCAGGAGGCCATATTAGTGTGACCTACGCTCTTTTACAACGCACCATGCCCAGAGCTCAATAACATAGAATAATACATTAAATATCATTTATTTCCTTTGTTTGAAGCATTTAAATTGTACTGTAACTTTAAGTATTTATCTGTTAGAAAAGTATGCGCTTCTCCACCCAAGCTATTAGGTTAAGATATTGCATGTATTAAATGGTTGGAATGGAATGAGGCCTTTCATGTCCTATGGCCATAAGCAGACCACACATAGTCATGTGGCTACAGTATTTACATCCCCTGTGATCTAAAGAGCATTTACCCAAACCATATGCTGGCTTCATAATGGTTAGTGGTATTTGTGTGAAATGCACCCAGCAATTAACGAGGGAGAAATGAGGCTGGCGTTAACCTCCGGGTATTCCTTGGATGTTAAAACCCCTCTCCCTGAACCTCATCTCGCTGTCTGTCTGCCCTTCTTCATGCTCCCTTCATCTAACTCTATATAGCCTCTCATCCCCCACCTCCATCCCTCTACTTCCTGTTACTTGGGGTCCAGTGGAAGTGATTTATCTTAGCGTGAAAAGACTTGTGATGACGCTGAAGCAGGAGTCCCCGGGCCCTTGGCATTGAATGCTTCGATGGCGTTTGCATGAAGTTCACAGCCCCGGAGCCACGATAAATGTCAAGTGCAACAAACGTCCTGTAAATAAGATAGAGCACTGCCAAAGCCACAGCCTGCTTATTGACTGCCCAAGCAGAAGGCGATGCTCGTGCGTGTGTGTGCGTGTGTCAAGGAATAAACCCAATGTTATCCTCTCTCAGAGTAAAAAGCAACAAATCTTGAATTTCATGGACACAGGCTATACTCAGAGAAGTTATGAGCTTTCCTCTGCTGGGGTTTTATTCGACAGCTATGTAAAAGTGAGGAAATGTTGAAGGTGAAGACCATTGTAAATGTGTCAGTGAAGAACTGCATGTTCTGCACATTGTTCAAAACAAATTCTGCTTTGCTATGAACTTCCACCGGAGGAATATACATATATTTGTATATATACAATATGTATTCACTGTATACTGTGTAGAAAACAGCTTTTTTCTTTGTCATGCATGGCTGGTTACTTAGGATGGAAATCCCCTCTTTTAGACTTGATGTTATGAAAACTAAATATTAGTATTTCTATACCGCATAATGTAGTTCCTGCTAGGTGCTGCCACCCAGTGGATCCCAGGTGGATTAAATGCAAGGTGAAGTCAAGTCTGGACACCTAAGCATGTAAATAAGAATAATGTAAAAGAAATGAGAAGAGGTGAACAAAGGGAGGGCTGCATCAAGCATCAATGCATGCCTGTATACATATCATATATGTATCCCTCTCAACTGTTACTAGTCCTTGCATTTAAGGATTCAAGTAGTTCATTCATTCATCTGTCAATCTCTCAATCAAACCTTTGGCTTTGTCAGACTCTTCTATTGTCTGTTCTATTCTATTCTATTTAACCCTTTGAGAAATATACACACACACACAGTGTGCATAAAGTAGTATTTTGACTCTGCCTTAAAACAAGTAGAGGACACTTTTCCATGTGCTCATTCTTACTGCACAAAGAAAACTCACATCAAACACACTCACATACACCGGTGCTTTTTTTTATTGAGCAACATTTTCAGATAATGTAGGCCATACTTACCTAGCCTGAGTGAGTGTGTGTGTGTGTGTGTGTGTGCCTGCGTGTTACACCTTCATTTATAAAACTATGGCATGAAGAACCATATGAAAATTGTTCTTCAAAAGAAGACACCTATCAGAGATAGAGACTGCATCCCTAGTTTTTTAATGAGATGACAGTGTGCCTTTATTTAATTCTGGGATGTCATTTAAGGACTTGGCGAAGTCATTGTGGGACTCAAGCGTATACTTCAAAGTATCATTTCATTTGATCAGTCTCTCCTACTTCAGGAATTTCCCTGTTGGTTGAAAACGAGGAACAGAGCAGAAACAGGGCTTCGCGCTATTAGAGTTATCTGGGGAAGTACAGTCCTGCATATATCACCTCTGCCTGTGTCATCCACAGTTGATGAACTGCATTTCCTGTCAGCGGAGGACACTGAAGGTTACAATTGAGATTAAAAAGAACAAAACAAACTCCCAAATGGAGCGGTGACAGATTCTACCTACTGGAGCCCTCCAAATCATTTTTACATTTCAGATGAACCACAGTGTGTAAACCCTTGATGAATTCTCCAGCGGTCTCTAAATATGGATGTAATGACAACTTTTACCATATTTGAGACTTTCCACATGGGTGGAGGCATCCAATCATGGAGACATGCTCACACTTACATCAGACATAAAGCATGCAGCCATATGCAGACATTTGCCTACATGCACTTAGCTGAATAAACACACACATAAATTATTGTTCCTTGTCATTTTTTAAATAAAGGCACGAGGCTGTATCTCGGTCTGTCGAACTGACTCCGAACATCACCAGCGGTGCTGGTTCTGTCCAGGGATCGTGGCCTGCTGTGTATCTAATCCTCAGCAGTGACCATAAGATGTGTCTGTTCACCAGCTCAGACAAACGGACTCCATTTATGAGGCTCTGGCTGCAGGCTGATTAGAGCAGTGCTTGTAAAATACATTTTGCATGTATTTACTGCCTCTTTTACACATCACCCATACAGCAGTACTGAAAGAGAGAGGTGGTGTCATTGACAGGAGAGGGCATTGTTTAATCCTTCAGAGCCTCCATCTTGGAAGTGGTTTCCCTCAACCTGTCAACACCACATGTTTTTTAAGGTTGAATTCTAAAGGAAGTTGAACAACTATGTCTAACCTTCATTCATTCACTTAACTTTTAGTTTCAAGTTTTACTGCAGTGTTTTATTGTTAATATGTCTATATAATCTCTTAAGATTACTTTATAGCTCCCCACAAAGCAGATTAACTGTGTTAATAAATCATTTCCTCAAAATTACACACAGTATCTTCCTAAATCCTAATAAATATTCCATAACTATTGATTTTCAACCAGACAACACAACAGCTAGTCCTTGGCTCCCATCCAAACCATGCCTTGAGTTTCTCAGGAAGCATCCATGTGGTCTGCTACCTGTAACACAACTTTCTCAATGATTTGCGACAGCACTGTCTGACCAGAACAATTGCATTAACAAGCGCCGGAAGGCCCTGCCTGTCAGGCTCCGCTGATACCATGTGAGATCTTTATTAAATTACAATTATGAGACGACAAATCCCCTCATTGTTCCACCTTGTGGACTGTGCTTGGACATGTGTCACTGTCACATGAACACAGGGCGGGTCGTTTCTCAGAAACAAGTCTTTACCCTTCTGCCGTCCTGTCCTCCATAGCAACAAGCCTGCTGGGAGAAATGTCAAGTGTGTAGATGCTCTGTCAAAGTTGATTAGATTTGTGAGAGACTCAAATTCATTTCACACAATCAAAACCTAATTCACTGCGATGACCGTTGCTTGCACGGTGTGGTGCTGATTTTTATCAGTGATAGTTTCACTCCCAGACAGTTTGAGAGTAAATGTGATTGTTACATTTCACTGTAGCCTAAAGCTTTTTCACGACAGTTATTTTGACTTATATTTACTTTAGTTTGCTTGGCAGATATAACAGCAAAAGCATTGATCCAAATTCAGTGATGCAATACATATATTATAAATTGTGATTTCTATGGTTTTTAATAGGTTAGCTACATAACCTCCAGAAGCTTACATAAAGTTTCAGTATTCCCATTATACTAACATCCATTTCATTGTCATTTAATAATTATCCGTCCATCCCTCAAGCAGGATACACCCAGGTTGCCAGTATATCACATGTCGTTTGTATTTTAAGAAATTTTAACATGGCAAAAGTTAAGACATGTATTGAAAAAAGTGGGGAAACTGCAAACATTAATAGGGTACACAAAAGAGATATCATCACACAGTGGCTGAAATTCGCAGCTAGACAGTGAATGTTCATTACCATTACTGTCAAATCTGTAAGGAAGCTATTAAACAACTACTCTGACCAAACCAACTTAGTGCATTACCGTTATTTATGAGCCTCACATAATTTTAAATTGAGGTGACTAGGAAATGAAGTCCTCTCCAGGGTGTCCTTCAGCTCACGCTGGCAAGCATTCATTTTCAGAAAACAATACAGTTTGCATATGATAATGCTGCTGGTGATAAACTATGCCCGATACATAGCATGTTTGTGACCTGAGGCAATCACATATGCACAGAAGCAGCTAGCACTCCGGGAGGATCAATAGGGAGCACGGGATTTGGGATTTACGATGACATCACATCGATCAATTAGGAACCGGCAGTTTGAGGCACTCAGCGATTCCGTTGGGTATTATGTCTAAATCACAGGTTAGACAGAATGACTGTATAACAGAACATAAACTAGAATGGGATATTCTGACAATACTGTCACACCTTTTTCAGAAGGTGATAAGTGTGGAGAAAGTCGATGTTCATCACTGTCTGGTAAAGGAGAAGGTCACTGCGTGTTCAGAAAATTAGTTTGTTGTATGCTAGAAAAAATGTGATGATTCAAATGTATTTATTTGAAGAAACCCCATCTTTGTTGACCAGATAATTAAGCATACTCTATGTTACATGGCTCAATAACTTGATTGTTCAGTGTCATTTCTTAGTTTCAGCAGTTCCAATCTTCTTAAAGAATGTCACTATGAATGACTGAGAGGGCCAGAATGAGATAGACAAAGATAAAAACCCTCCTCCTATGACTTCTCAGGGAGAATGGAGTCATTTAGTAGCGTCTATCACTCAAACCAAGCTGCTTTCACCACACAGCTGATAATCATACATATTCTAAACACTGAAGCACAATAAATCTCTGTCCCTGCTTCATCCCTCTGTCATTCATCAATCACGCAGGGAGCAGGATGAAACACTGCCTGCTCGAGAATATATCACATTAGTACCTGGGATGTTTACCAAGATAATGTGAGACAACAGCAGTGGGTGAAATATAGCACCACTGCATTCCTTAAATTAAAACCACTACTCCTCCCCTTCAGATCACCCTCTGCTGTGGGAGTCTGAGCCTCATGTCTGCCAGGAGTCCTGAGGCGGTGTCCTTACTCTCCTCTAACACTGAGTAAATAAGTTTTAGAAGGAGACACACTATGTACACTACACTAAAAGTAATATTTGACACTGGTGCACAATTTAATTATGTGTGATTATGGTTATTATTAATAATATTTTTTATTGTTATTATTACTTATTTATTTTATCTGACCCATTTTAGAACACAATGGGTTACAATAAACTCAACATGTACTGTTGAATTTCCATTGGCCAGTGCTGATGGCATGTATCCATCTGGAAATCATTAGTGCCATTTATCTTCGGCTAAAATCTCCATGTATTATTCACCAGTGTGGATAAAAATGGAGCACTGCTTTATCAGCATTGTTCATTTCAATGCTGGGTTAAAACTGACTGGATATTTACAACAGTGTTTATATAATATAAATCTTTTATTCTGAATAGATTACACAGTGGCTTGTTTCATTGGATCTGAAGAACCCTGGATTCTTTGAAGGGAGTGGATTTGCCAGCACTAAAGCTTACCTTGGACAGTAAGCTACAGGCTGTGTGTAATGCTCTCACCGAGGGTCTTTTGCTTCTCTAGTATATCCCCTTTTAGATTAGAAATGTAATTTGGGGAGATGAATGCATTCTATTCCAGTTTGCTGTGATCAGGAGTACTGCTGTGCAGAAAACAGCATTGCTTCCCGATTATTGAATTTTTATGGCCAGGTAATTAATTGCAGATTCCCTGTTTTGTTCTATTTCTTCCTCTGTGACATTTTAATTTCAACAAAAAGCCACGGTCGCCACACGGCCCTTCTCTGGAGATCCTAATGGCCTATAAAACATGATGACTTATAGATATGGCAGAGACTTCACTTCTCCAATGATTGTTTGAAACCTTGCTGATCACACAGAATTTAGTCTCCCTCTTGCTTCCTCCCTCCTGCCATCTCATCGCTGCCTTTCCTTCCCAACCTTCTGAATTCATTTCTTGTCAATTAAACTGCAGCCATAGTGTCCCATCTGAAGAATAGGAATCTATCAATGTGTCATTGACCGGGAATTCATTATTGGATGTGGCCTGGTAACTTTTCAAAAGCAGCGTACAGGCCATTATTTCTTAAAGACGATTGTCATTACTTGACCAGGCAGGCGAGTGCCCTTGGCTTGCATTGCAAGCACTGCATTTAAGGGCACGGGGGAATCAATCGTGGTGGTGGGTGACAGACACCATAGCTCAAAGCAGACAGGTTTGAATGCTTATATCAAATCAGAATCCGTTGCTGGCACAGCGAACATTAGTTACCCTGGTGTCAGGAGCACATGTAGGCCAGAACATGGTGGAAGAAAAAGGGGGAAGGTGGTTTGTTGTTTTATGCAGGTCTGCTAAAATGTCCTGTGACATTGATGAGCTACTATATTACATCATTCTTCTCTTTCCAAAAAAGCATGCTTAATATTTATGTTTTAAATAAATTGATAAAGAAAATCTCACACTGCAAATTCAGCAAGATTAGAGTGGTTCATTGCTGAACAGACTATATTAGCATTTAACAATACATTTCCTATTGCAGGGAGATTTACAGTAGAAGAGCGTTGATATGAATAAGTGTAATCCTTGGCCCAAACACTGTTCTGTCTTGTGTTCCCTGCTAATATATAGCCACGGGATATGTATGCAGAAGTATCTTTTTATCATCCCTCCTTTGCTTCTTGCTTCTTTTTGCTGTCCCCTCGTCATGGTACTCTTTTCTGCTGTGTAAGCAAGTCCTCACAACATATCACTCCTGAAGTGTACCCCCTCCTAACCTTCAATAGTTCTCCCTGCACAATCTCCACAGCTCTGTAATGGCTGATGCAGTTACCATATTTCAGCCCTAATTGGGACGAAGCTACAGAGCCAATTTGGGAGGGTAGTTTGGAGTTCCTCTGTGACATTGTTAGGCATTGGGATGTCTTCTGCAGTGCCAGGTGTGGATTGTAATTGCCACTGAATGAAAAGAGCACCTCAGAAGTGAAGGGCTGTTGTGGTTTGTTTAGGGTGTGAGGGTGCTTTCCTCTGTTTCTGCTCAATAAGTCAATACAGACAAGATGAGATTGGATGACTTGTCTTGTTTACATCTTTTAGGTTTGTTTTGGGGGAGTTCTGTTGCCCTGAGAGAACAGCATTTGTTCTATGCAACCAAGGTGCGCACTCATCAAAATGACATATTACTTACCAAGCACCCACTGTAGTGTATTTTCTTCCTTCATCCCATTTTCTTCCGTGTAGCATATCTTGCCCATGAAGCATTGCTCAGAGATGAAGATGCGTCTTGCTTCCTGACCTTAACATGCCGCTCCTCAGAGTCAGGATCTATGGCAGCCATCTTCTCTCTAGCCAGTCATGAAGAAACAAAAGATGTAAATGTCAGTCTGTGTCTCCTTAACACTCAATAAAGGGCTGGGATTGGGCCCACCGCTCCGGCAGTCGATTGGCCATCTAATGAGGAGAGGCCTTACCATAACTCTACAAGATTCACTACTGTTTGTGTTTCACCAGAGGCCCTAGCACAGTAATAATTCTAAGTGGATAAATGTTTTCCCGATAACAAGCTGAAATAACCTGTCGGGCCGAAGTTGATGTAGACAAGAGAATCACACAATTAGCAATCAGTGGGGATTTATCCTGGAAGCAGGAGACAGAAGGCAGAAGGAACATAGTTCTTTTCACTGTCTGGCAAATATCATGTCTACCTTGTACAGATATGCTCTTTCTCTGTTTTTCTTCAACCTGTGTATCATCAGTCACAGGATTTAGCTTTCTAGCAGCCATCTGTTGTTACCTCTAAATGCCCCCTCAAACTAGCATTTAGCTTGTTAATGTAATTGAAATCACTCCAAGGGTCGGTGTTATGTATGATGCTCTTGAAATTAGACAATGCTGTCTAATCTCAGTTTATCTGGAGGCTACTTCCCACAATGAGAAAGGGAAGTAGCAAAGAAAACCTTTTGGTTTAGTCTTAGCGGATAAAATGAATGACACAAGTTATTTCTAATTATGTTAATGGTCCATTCTGCAACTACGTTTTAACTGTGTTGATTATGCAAAAGCAGTTTGCCAACTGGTGCTTTCTTTGCAATAATTTTCAAATCAAGGGCTTTTTTAAAGTATCCTAGAAAGACGAGATTACATTGTGTCAGACCATTACGCCTCTCAACACCTTATAATGTTAGAAGACACTCTAAAGTTGATTAATAACAACCAATTTCATCATAAAGAGTTAGGACTACTGTAGCTATTGTAATTAACCTTTAAGTGTGATGGACTTTACCGTATATTGCCCATTTCTATTACTGACCTACATATATCACAGCAGAATATCACATCCTTGCGTTCGGGGCCTCCCAGGAGCCTCGGCATACACTTTGTGTTCGATGACATCATATCCCCACAGGAGTGTGAATTATCTTGTTTTCGCCCTATCTCTCATATGTATTTTCTGTGCTGTTCTTGCACAAATGTATCACTTAAACCATTAGCGGCATCTAGCTCTTTCATTAGGATGAACTATATCATCCCCTCCCCAGAGGCACCAGCAAGCCACCGGACTGTGAGAATACATTCCATTGAGAAGGAATATTGAAGGTGGCAACATGCCTAGGTAAAGTATTACTTAATTTATACTGCTAATGTATAACATTGATTCTCTGTGGGGAAAATAAAGGACAACATATTTTCAGAGCTCACATCATTAAGGTTTAATAATTTAGACCCAGTTAGTGTGATAATAAATATACTAGGTGAACTTAAGTGAGCCTTTTGGTGATGAATGCAATTAGAAAACATTGCACTTACATAAAAGAGTAATATGAATGGGGTGTAGAAATTAATTGGAGTTGGAGAAATAGTGTGGCCTGCGGTGTTTCACAGAAGGGATAAAAAACGGCCTATTTTTCCAGGAGCCCTATCCTGAATACTAACTATCCCCTGCATGCTGAGTTGCCTTATCAGTATCTATATAACTAACAAAAGGCTTTGTTGAAAAAAAATTGGCTCCAGTTTCTTCTCTTCTTCAAATGCAAAGTTTGTACTCCTAGATTAAAATACAGCCATAATAGGATTTAGAATCCTTGTTAACAATTAATTTAGATTTTTCATTGAAAAAAAACAACAACAATAAAATCTTTACATTACCCTTTATGGTTCTGATACATCATGAGCTTGGGGAAAACAGTCACAGCTTACATTTGCAGATTATATTTACACTTACCTTTTAAAAACTACAGATTATAATGCACATTTTAAGGCCTTATAATGAATGTCAGATGCTGTCTTTAAAATAAAATGACTAATAATTTAGTCTTCACTTTGGAGTAAATAGGTCTTTGTGCAGCAGTCTGCTATTGGTCACTTGTCTATCTTCACCCACTTCTTTTTTTGTTTCGAACCAACTTCCAACATTGCCATCTGGAACATAAAAATAGAACGTGGTGAAAAAAAAGGAGCTTAATTTTACTTTATTTATAAAGGTTCCTCTACATTTGTCAGCTAAACATTATTGTAACGATGTTTGTACATTTTATTTAGTAAAAAGCCACTACCAGTAAACTAAATAAATAGGGCACCTGTAAAAGTTGTATTAAGTTAGTGATAGTACTAAATTGTTAATCAGTGGTTTACACATAAATAATAAGCCTTAAAAACTTTTTGTTTTACGAGGAGAAGAATTATCTTATTGACTTTATGAGTTTGACTTTTACTTTAACAAGAAGGCAGTCGACCCAAGCACCTTTACATAGTACTGTTACATTTCCACTGAATAGGCATTAAAGCCACATTCAATAAAGATGTTAAGATGTTGGTTTAGCTTCTAAGAGACGTTTATAACATAGTGTGTATCATCACAGTCAAGAAGCGTTTTTGGAATTTAAAAAAATGTAAGATTTTAACTTGGTATAAGGTGTAACTTTCAGCCTTATTTCATCAGGTACATAAGACTGCACTACTGCACCTGAAAATATTTGATTACTTGCCGAATCGTTCACACAAACTCTTCCAAAGAGACTGAGATATGAGGAATAGTGCATATTTTGCATCACTGACAATGTTCCAGCCAAAAACCTTGCTCCGCTGAAAAAAGATGGAGACCTTGCAGGTTTTTGAAGAGCTTTCACAGAGCTAGTTTTTATACCCCACCAAAAGATTAATACTACGCCGCCCTTGAAAAATGAAAATCAAAGGTATCAAAAAGCTCCTGGGGATTAGAGCCGGGGAGTCTGATATCAAGCCCAGTTTACTCTTTATGATGTCATTTTCTTTTTATGGAGGAAGCAGGGGGTGAAAGCTCAAGGCAGATATGGGATCCAGGTTTGGGGTAATCTCCCATATACCACAGTGCATAAATCTGCTCCATTGATCTCTGGAATCATGCTTCTATTGACAAGAGCAAGTCTCTCTTTTTGAAAAGTGATAACTGTGCAGGGCAGTCCCACAAAACATTTATAGATGTCATTCCTGCCTTGGTCTGGGCCTTTGCTCTGTAATAGCTTTTAGCGTCATGTAACACTTTTACGTGTGAGTGAATGCACAAATGTGTTCGAGACCCTGCTGAGTAAGTTTACGCTAACCGTTAATCATTGCTCAGGCCAGCTGGCTGTAGCCACTGGGCAGGTGGGCCTGTCAGGTTGGCGGCCTCAATCACGCAGCACTGAAACCGGAACCCTCAGGGCTAACCACATCCCTGATGTCTCTCAAGTGTTGGTGGCTATTTTGACTGATACTTTAGATAACTGTTGGGTGTGTTAAATTTGCCCAAGAGTGGTAATTAAATCCCCATAAACAGACACATAAAACTGCAAAGGATGACATGATGTTTTCATTTTGTCTCTGGTTTTGTAAAACTGAAACATTTATATTCATTCTTTGGTTTGTGGCATTTGATATCTTTCTTATTTTCTAGTGGTCTTGACTTTGAAGGGGGTTTCTGTAAGTTGTGGTAAAATTGGGAAAATGTTCAGCCAACTGCAGCAAAGGTGCTACAGGGAATCTTTGTTTCTTTAGATTCACTCAGTTGTGAAGATAAGTGTCTGTCGTTTATACATGTTGTCATGGTCAGTGGTCTTAATCAGCAAAACAGCTCCAAGTTGAAAATACTGGAATTTTCCATTTTGCTAATTAGCTTCTTCTACAAACACGTTTATCTGCAAAGACACAACCACCACAGTGAGCACAAACTGTCACGCGTGACTTTAAACCCTCAATCCGTCACACATTTCTAATCCAGAAATCTTTTTTTCAAACCACCCTGATATCTAACCAGCTCACTAATGGACAGAGGGTCAGAGGTGTTTAGCATTTTCACTGTAAGTTAACACTGAATAGAGGGAGGGCACTGCGCAGCCTGTTCTTCCATCCATCGCCCTGAAGTGGCTCTGACAGCCAAGCATCTGCGGCCCCAGGAGCTGACAAGTGTCCTGTGAACCACAGAGGAATCTGGGACCCCAGATTAGCACTGCAGGCCATGATGACGATGTTCTTTAAATTGTAAGACTGAGAAAAATATACCTTCACGAATCAATTCTTTGCAAATAGCTTTCTTTTTAAAAATGCAGTGCTTTATTCATTTACAAATATGTTGCATTTGAACATAATCAAATAATAAAGAGATAGATTTATAGATATAGATATATATTTATATGCACAAATCTAAAGACCAATAATTAACGCATAATATCCTGTTAATATTGTGTAAAAAAAAGTCAGTTATTGATGTTTATATGATTATGATTATCAATATTAGACTAATAGATTGTTTTTTTGACAGGCCCAAGTTAGCAACGTGTCACTGCTAACTGCCTACTAGTTGTCGCTTCATACTTAACAGACTTAACATCAGTCTTCCCATCTAGGTGACTAAAGGTAACTGTTCCTGCCTTACAGCATGTGTATGCCACTCTATGTGTCAGTGGATATACAAATACACAAACACTGTAACACACATAAAAGCTCCCTACTGATTTGTGAGATATCATAAGATGAGTGATTAAAGTCAGCAATGAATTAGCAGCTCCAGCGTGTTGGAAGGACGTTGTACAGTTTATAAATGACTTGAAAACAAACCAGCTTGGCCTTTCTTGAGTTTCACACGGCCATCAAACTGTCAGGTTCAGGAGCAGGCATCTATCCTTTAGTGTCTCCTTATCCCTTGCTGTGACAGTAAATTGTCTAAAGAGCAATCACAGACCTTCTATTTTCTCTCAAAGCACATGCATAAAATAACTTTAAGACACATTGATTAAATGACCTACATTGTTTGACACTTACTTTTAGAAGACATTGTACATTTCGTTCCATCCATCCATCCATTGTCTTCCGCTTATCCGTGTACATTTCGTTGAACATGCTAAATCGGGTGTATGAAATATACAAACTCAATACTCAAGTATGAAGAAGAACGGAAAAAAAATCTTCACTACAAGTAGAACTACCGTTTAATTTGTTGGCCCAAGTAAAATAACTAAAGTACATGTAAAAGTACTTCCCTAAATATGTATATTTTAACAGTAGAGTTTTATGCTGGTGATAATTTGTGATAAATGAGTCCAGATTTATTCAAAGTTTAAATTGTGATAATAAGATTTTTTATCTATACAGAAGTTGGTGAAGGTGGAGTTGATTTTACATATTTTACATGAGCCTTTTACTAATAAATAATGTTTTTTTATAAGAATCTAATCCTTGCAAAAAGGAATTGGTAACTGATGATGTCAAAATAGATGCAGTTGAGTAAAAGTACAATATTTTACGACAATTTGTGGTGCAGTTAAAGTAACATAAAATGAAACTACTCCAGTAAAGTACGAGTAGCTCCAAACTGTACTCAAGTACAGTACTAAAATAAATGTACTTACATTTACCGCCTCTGTGCTAAATGCCCTTGATGAGCACATACAGTACATAACACATCTTTTCTGCAGAGTGTGTTCCTTCACTCTTAATTCAGTGTGAACTCTTTGCAATGTACAACAGTAATAACTCAGCCTGAACTTGACGTTAGTCGGGAGTGCCATGGAAAATCACAGTCATAAAGTTAGGCGCTATAGATTTTATACACACCTGTACACATATTCACATCGCTCACAGCTCTGTTTTCAGTTTCCTGTTTAGAGCTGTGTTCCTGTGGGCATGATTTATAAAAGCATGAGTGACAACACGTCCTACTTGGCCTTTAAGACCTACGTAAGTGGTGCTCTGCTCAGGCCATCTGAGACCAGTATTAATAGTTGGCATAGGAAACGTAAATTATTGCTCTCCTACCAAAAATGTCATTCAATCCCTACCTCTACTTGTCACGTTTGTCCTCTTGAACTGTTCACTAAATCAAACCACATGTTCTACCCAAGAAAAGGGCCTCAGCAGTTGCAAAATGAACTTATCATTCAAAACCTACTCGCCTATCAATTTGAGTGGAGGACTGATTTTGTAAAGGGGCCAGTGTCCTCCAAACTGCCCTCTATTCTGTAACTAGTGTCCATTCACCAGCTGTTAAATAAGCGCACTTAGTGTCTCTGAGGCATTCATTGGTGGCCACGTGCCACTGAACAGCCTGTCACAACAGTAGCGTTAATCAGAGATACCCAGGGCCTATTTTGAGCACTAATCACCTGGAGGCGAGTTAAAGATCAGGGCAAGGTGTGAAAGAAAGGGCTCTCACTTTTGGTGAACATGCGATCAACCGTGTTACTTACACATGGCCCTTCAGTGTTCACAGGGGCTATCCTGAAAAGATAAACATTAGTTTGTATTTGAATTAGTTTATATTTTCAACATAAATAATCAGCTGGTATGGTAAAGAGAAGTATTATGTGTATTTCCTATACATTGTAAAAAAACAAGTCATATAGAAACAATAGAACTCTAAAGACAGACAGGTCTACCTAACTGAATGTCTTTGGACCCACAGTGAGACACAGTGAAAACATGCAAAAGTACCTAACCATCAGGTGGATTTGAACCAAAGACCTTATAGTTTTGAGTTAACAGTTTTAGTACCAAGTACCAACATGCCACCGCCTCAACATGGAAAGCACAGTTTCCAACATTCTTGTTATAATCACCGATTCTTGCAAATTACACTTCTAAACTTCATAATAAGGTTAATATTGTATCTGGATCCACATGTTTCTAACCCTACTAAACTGTATAGAGCCAAGTGTGATCCGTCCGTGGGAAATTGAGGATCGTTTTAGATGCAGTTAGCACTGATGACATCCTGGGGAGTTGTTTACCTAAATATGATTTAGTGATAAAGAACTCAAATGTGTTGTCGTCCTCCACTCCACGTGTAAATCCTCTCTGCATCACTGCTGAAGCAGACATGAGTATAGGAATGGATTCCCTCATTGGCTTGAGAACATCTGCTGGGCTATTTAGCTAGTTAATAGATCAGCCTGGAGAGAGCGAGGGGGAGGAGAGGAGGTGCAGGTGTTCCTGGCCAGAGCCAGAAGACATCAAACCAAAAGCCTGGGCCAAATCCACCAGAGCACAAATTGAATGACTCACAGCCTCTCACAGATAATAAAACAAGCATAAAGTTTGTTGAGGTACAGGTGGGGGTATTTTGCACCATACTCAAGAGAGACTAGGCACCAGCCCGACACAGGGAAAAAGGTAATTGGATGCATATGGGAGGAGGTAAATGAAAGAATTTTCAGAATATCTCTGTGGAATACCTAATGGGGACAGGACAGAAAAGGAAATTAAAAATTATTCGAAGCAGATGGACTGTTCTTTGAGTTTTTCGGGGAAATTTATTAGTGTTGTGAAAGAAATGTGTCTGTTTATTTGGTGCTGCCATAAAATGAATGGCCTGCTGAGTTGTGCTTGTGTTAGTTTATGACTGCCTGGCCATTATTCATAATTTAGAATGCATTTGTTATCGATTCATGATTTTGCATGATTTATTGGTGCTTGTCAGGTTTCATTCAAAACTCCACCAGTTTTATTTCAACAGCAGGCCCGGAGTTTATGAAAAATATAAACAAAGTTGGGCGATATATGGATACAGTTTCATTTGTAGCTTATTACATAACAGTATTGGCTGGATTCAAATGGTGCCTCAATGTAATTCATTTGTTCCTGTTATTTCTTCATAGCCAACAACAATAAAATGAAATGTTCTAGAATACAGTATCAGTCAAGAAACACTTTGTAATGGAAACGTTGATTGGGAAATGTCACAATCTCTCCAAGTTCAGACACTGTTTAAAGTTCAGTGTGGTCAGGTAGGAACATAATATTAACAATTGATCAGGAACAGCAGTTTTGTATTATGAACCTATCCCAAGAGACTTTCTTAGGAAGCTGTTTTATTCCTGCAGCAAGCATCATTAAATCTACTGGCTCTGGACGTCTGAGAACATTAAGGTTAGCACTGACATTCATCCAACATATGGTTTCACTTTGGAAGAAATATCTCAAGATTAAAAGTCTCACAATAAAAGAGGGTCGACCGTCTACTTTACACATTCTGTTGTAAATTCAGCCCTACTTATAAGTTGACCTTTATTGTGAATCCTCACGAAGATAAACAAGAAAAAACACAGTTGAGCAGTTGATGGTAGAATCAGCCAATATCAAAAAAGCTGAATCTGTGCCAAATAACGCCCCCTACAGGCAAAGAAATGTTTAGCTCCAAATCTCTACTTTGGCACCACCTGCAGGCAAAGAGTGGTAAAATTTACTTTACTTTGCGCAGCAGACGCTTATATCCAAAGCAACTTACAACGAGCTAATGGTGAGTGTCCTGCTCAAAGACACACCTGGTATTTCATTTTGTAACTTTCTGCATCCCAGGCTGACTCTTATCCCATTGAGCTACTAGGCCAAAATAAAACTATATGTGGTGAAATAAAGTGCCAACATCCGTAGGTGCGGCAGGTTTACGTTTTTCACTGCCGAGATTTTGAGGAAAAGCATGTATTTCTATTTCTACCATTATTATCACTCTTTCTTTTCTATTTGTATATCAGTAGTGTGACAGTGAGTCATTTCAGTGTGAGTAAGTGAACCGCAAACCAGTTCTGTTAGCGGCTGTGTACTTAAACCAAATACCAAAGCAGTACAAAATATTACAGTAAATGTACTTACAGTACATGTATTAGAGGTTGTGTTTCCTCTTCCTGTTTTTAACTACATTATAATAGTATTACTGTATATAACAAAGCTTTGAAACGAAGTAAACAAAAATACTACTACAATACACTTTGGTGAGGAACACATGTTGGAGGATGAGAACAAAAAAGGCTTTTCATTTCTTCACAAATAAAAAATGCACACACACAAATAAAAAAAAGAAAAACAAGAAACAGGCAGATCCGTCTCCATCTGAATCATTCACTTCCTCTTCATATGTGCCCCTTGGAGCTGCAGGCCAAGAAGGGAGCTATGTTTTGAGAATTGTGAGAACAAAAACAATTCTCACCTTTAGATAAACAAGAAGCAGCACAGAAGCCTGCTCCCTTCCTGCTGTGCTCAGTTCCACCCAGGACAAGCAGGAATTCAACCAACAGTGAAGTTCACCCACCGTCAGCATAAATAAAAAACTAAATCCAGTGAGTTCTTACAAAGCAGTGTGTAATGGGATTTGATGTCTGTGGGCATAGATGAGGGACAACGTTGGCATCAATAGAACAAAAATAAAAACATGTTAGAAAAGAAGACAGAGAAAAAAAAAATCATAAACTTATTTGCATAGATGAAGAAAAGCTTTGTTCTATTCCAGCTCTGTAAAATTATCTGAGCCTGGGTAATGACGTTCGGAGAGAGCAGGGTGAGAGCTAGATGCAGAGAGAAGACTAATCGTCAAGGTTATGCCTTGGAAGATGATTGATGCCAGGCTGGGTAATTTAAGCATTTTATTGTTTTGGTTTGTTTTGTTTTTGTTGTGTTAGTGAAAGCCTAAATGTCATGCAGTATAAAATGGTCATGATCAAAGCAATTAGCATTTCACTTGAAATTTTTGAAAATCTTAACCACATACATTTTGGTAAACATGATGGAGGTACAGCCTGTGGTTGGCCATGTGCAATTATCTCTCCAGCAGTAAGCTAACAGTTTAAAAGCTTTTCTGTGTCTGTGTGGGGCCAGTGACGCTCTGCGGAGCTACACGTGGTAGAGGAAACAATTTCTTCATTAGTAAGAGGTGAAGCTGTTTCAGAAAGATCTCGTTCACTGGGCAGAAAAGGAATTAATAGGCTCCAGACTGCAACTTCAACTGAAGAAAATTAAGTTCATGGTTGACTAAATCATTTGGCAATGGAGCTTCTTCTCTGTATTTTTATAGATCTTTGGCATTGCTGACTAAAAGGGCAATGACTGTTATGTGTGGATTGACCCCCATTAGAATGTAAAGTCATGTAAATCAGATTAATTGAGGGTAAAGCACAGGGGAGGTGTTGAATCAGAAGTATAGAAGCAATAAAATCAAGCACGTTTTACCGAGGCAACACTTACTTACTACTTTATTGTGGATCAATTAGTACATTTACAATTATTAGTTACATATAAGAAGTTAAACGTGAAGTTTATGTACAGTAAGGAAACACAGTCAATAAAAAATCAAACAAAACCATTAAAGCATACAAATGAATTCAAGTTCCTTTTTTCTGTCCATTCATTGGGTCTGCATTTATTCTCTAATGCAGTAATTCATCAAACTGCAAACATACAAGCGATTAGTAGGAAGAAATCCATGCGTGTAGCAATACACCGACAAAAGCCACAACAATTGAACATATAGGAGAAGAATACTCCTCCTGAGCGAGCTCAGAATGACCTCTTTTACTGTGACATGATAAATCCAACAGGGTTGGATAAATCATATAAATGTACAGTTATCTGAGTGCACTGTAACCAGATACACAAGTTTCGCTTTTTCTGTCGCTTGTCTGACAGAGCAGCTGCCCAAGGCATTTTACTACCCCCGATGGTCAATACATGTGTTATTTTGAATGGTCCTCTGGGATCTGTGTTATTAAAACATACTTGCTGTTACCATCAGTAAGCACACTTGGTACCACATCACAAGAGAGTGACATGTTAAAGTCGGTGTAATTAATACCTTTAACGCTTTGCACCGGATAAAAAAAGCTATGTGTATGTGCAAACCTGCAGACAATTATCGCTTGACAACTTTCACACGTTTATAAGTTGCAACTAGGAAAGTTACATTACCAAGAGGATACTAAGCATCAATTCAAGAGTTAAAGTTTCATTCCTAATGTTGTAATTATGTGCCTCTTCACTACCAGTCCTCCCACTATCCCATAATGAATGAGATACGTGTTTAAAATGAAGTGGTATTTCTGCAGTAGTACAGGGCTTTGTCATGGTAATGTATGTTCAAAACCTAACCCCACCATCTGAGACATTAGTTTCCTCCCCTGCAACTTGTGCCTCTGGAAACACTTTTCTGCTTCGCCTCTACTTCTGCCACCTCAGACACAAGACAGGGAGGAAGATCTTATCGTTGTACCAGCTTTAGTTTTTACTCTAGTTTGCCTTTAGATGCATTTGAATCTCTAAAATGTTCAAGATGTGCGCAGACAGACAGTTAGATAGAGAAGCAGAGAAGAAAACAAGGCTGTTTGAACCGAGAGCGTAATGTAGTCAGGATGGAATCTGTCACTCAGCTTATTGCATGCTGATGACTCAGGGTAGTTTCAGCTGTAAGCAGGTCCTGATTTATGGACAGTCTGTGAACTCCTTCGGGCAGTGATGTACGGAGAAGAGGGAGATCACAGGCCCGCAACTCAACAGTGTATAAAGAGAGAGAGAGAAAGAAGCACTGAGAAAGAAAAGCAGGGCCTGCATTTTCCCCCCATCATGGCAGTCTGCTTTGCACGGCAATTAGCTGTGTCCTCATTTAGTTTGCCCCGTCCCAAAGGGTAATGAAAGTCATACATCATCTTCAGGGCCTGCTAATTATCCAGCTCAGTTGCAGGTAAGCTTTGTAACCATGAGAAGGCCCTGTCACCCAGATATTTATTGCTCTTCCAATAAGCGGGTAAAAAATACTCTCTTGAAAGGTTGCCTGTACCAGGCAGCTCACATCCTTGACATACCTTTTCACAAATGTGCTAGTCAAAGGGGAAATGTCTTCATTCCACATAAATCATCTCTTCTGGTGGTAACAAAATGTTCGACCAGCGCAGTGCACAAGTGCTGGAAAACAGAGAACGTAAACACATTGGGGGTCAGCCTGTCTGTGTAGATTTACATGTGGATGGCTAATGAAGGAAACACAAGTGAAATACAGTACTCAGGTTTGGTTTAGGGGACTTGGCCTTACTCCTGCTGTTCCAGTGCCTCTTTTTGAGACACATTGGGATTGTGGCTAAAAGGGTATGTGCCCTGTTCTCCAAAGAAACACCCAAAGTGTAGTGACGATGGAAAGACTGATGGGTTAGAACGACCAGGGGACCACATAGCAGACACAAAGACTAATTACAGGTACCTTGGTATCCCACAGTTGCATGGGAACCGTGATGAGGAGGCAAGAAAGACAGCTGTGTCAAAATACCATCAAAGGACAACACGGGTCCTGAAGACGTGTTCCTTTGTCCAATTCTGTTCAAATGCAGCAGATGAAAAAGAAGCATTAGTAATCACAGCTTCTGTAGACATTTAACGTATGCTGTAATACCAGGAGAAGCTAACCCTGCTCCCGAGGGCCGAACACACCTGATCCAGGTGATCAGTGAATGAAAAGGCAGCAGAAGGCAGATGTTTCACTGCTGTCCTGTATAAGATGACACTGCAAGTCCAGTGTGATGTCCTGACATGTTTGGGTGTTTGGGCCCACATTCACTGTCACCTGCATATACAGATCGGGAATTTGTCTCGGTCCTCTGATTGTTGCCCTCATTCCTTTTTGCTTTCCTGTTGTCATCTTCACACCAGTAGCCTATCCACCTTGAGCCTGCCAGCTAGTGCAGCCTGGGTATTGGAGTCTTGAGAGCGTAGGGTGAGAGCTAGAGGCAGAGAGGAGACTAATTGTCAAGGTTATTCCTTGGTAGATGATTGATGCCAGGCTGGGCTTTCCTGTCAGCCTGTCAGGAGGCAGGAATGTTTAATGTTCTCATTATTGGTTACGCTGTTGTGTATATTTCTCTGTCAGCGCCGCCGAGCCATCTGAACTGCCAAAGCACTTCAAAGGCCTGCAGGTCATTTATCTTCCCCTGACGCTCCCAATGCTCAGCCTCAGCTGAGTGCCAGTGATTTGTTATGACTTGAGAGCTGGCTGACAGACAGGTCCTCTGTAAGGAGGGGAAAAAAAGGAATCCTTTTTGTCACACTGTGAAAACATCAATGTTCCCGTAATGGGCTACAACTGTCAGTGGAAGCCAGCACCTGACAGTTGTGTGGCCTCACTAATTTGCAGTCCCGGTGAGTTGCACTCTTCCCAGTTTAGATTTGATTGTGGTGTCACATACAAACAGGCCGTCATCTGTTGTTCACTACCGTTGGGAGGGTTAAGGAGAAGAGGGTACACTAATTGAGGATGCCTCATCTTTTTGTATTAATCATCATGCCTACACCTTCCTTTTAAATTCAGTGCAGAGTGATGAAAAGACAAATAACTCTGTCTCACATGACGACAGGGAGGAAGATATGGCTCAGGAACACTGTCCAGAACTCGGGTGAAATTAGAGAGAGGGAAAGTCAGAGGATACGAGATGGAGGAAGGAGGAGAGGAGATGAGAGAGCTCTTACAGAAGGGATCAGAGGAAGCTAGAGGGGAAGAAAAGGAAAAGGTGAGGAAAGGGGAGGTGCATGGTTGCAGCGAGCGAGGGGGAAGAGAGGAAAATCAGATCTTTGTTTCCTAGGCCATGACATGATTAATCGTTTTCTTCTGATCTAATTTTGGAACATGAAAAACAGCACATTTGTCTTGAAGAAAAATGATGTGCTGCACAGTGCAGATGGAAATTTCAAGCCCTGAAAAAGATTAAAGTGAAATTCCACTCCTTAGGCCTAATCATGAGTTGTAGATTATACTGACGTCCTAACCAGATGGTGGGTTTGATTTCCCAGACCCTACCTCATATTAATGAATACTAGACTGTTATATTTGACTTTGGTAAGTGAAATGTCTATCAGGCCTAATGGACTGCCAGCCAAACTAACACACGATGCACCTCTTTCTGCTCTTTGTGCATTTTTCATGCCTTAGACTGGTGCTCTATGTAGAACATTGTGCATCTCCCACCATTTCTCACTATATTGTCGCCTGTGTTGCCTGCTAAATATTTTCACACCGATGGTGGAGAACAAGAACAAACTTGTGTCCACAGCTAATTTCCTCCCACAGGTTAGGGCCATAACTCTGGACTTACACGTGTCACCTGGGGCAAGCAGAGACAGAAACTCAATAGTAATGTGATTCAGCTTCCAGCCAATATGACTGCATACACGGCACTATGTTAACCAACCTAATTATGAGAAGGGTGATAAAAGGAGAAGAGTGGGTGGCCAGGCATTTCATCTCAGTACACAGTTGCCCTGTAGCATTGTCCTCTCACTATCGGAGACCATCGCACACAAACAGTGCTGTATTTCTTTTCAAAAATAGCCCATTTCTCTCTTCCCAGAGATGAACGGAGTTGCACAATTAGTAGGAAACCTACTCACTGCAAAACGAGTTCCTGTTTCTAAGTAATGGATGCATTTGTTGAGTAGCATGTTGTTAATAAATTACACCCCCCCCCCCAAAGAAAATAAATATAAACATATGTGTACACACAACAGCATCAAAATGGGATGACAGTGCACAGTATTTATTAAGTAACGCTGATACTAATTTCAGTATAAGCTGAACTGCAAAAACAGCATACATCAGCTTTATTTAATGTTGCTGTTCATTATTCTTTTGCTCTATCTGTTTACCTTAGGGGAATGGTCCCACCTCATGAAAATACAGAGACAGGGCTTTGGATGGCTCTGGGTCGTGTTGGCTGCTGGTGGAGACTTTTTCATGTTTAAGCTAACTTTGCTTACATTTTGTCTCATAAGGTAAATCCAGTGTAATGTCTGCTTTCTGGCCCCATTTGAACTCTCCTGTCAGTTTCTGGACAGCCAGAGCTCTGAAATCTGGTAGTTGACGGACTTTTGTGGCAGGCTGCCACTCTCCTTGTTCTATAATATAGAAAATGCAAATGTTTGGAGGAAAATCTATGAACAGGGAAAAGACCGGGGGGAGCATAGGGAGGGAGTAGCACAAAACTTTATTCATGAATATGTCAGGCACAGACTCAAAACAACAGCCTTGTAGCCTGAAACTTGGATGGCGTTGCAAACCGCGTACATGAACGAAGGGAGACAGAGAGAGCACAATGCCAATGTGTCACATGCTAAATAGTTTTAAATTAGAGCCTGTATGTGCCTGTTGGAGACTACATTCATCATACTCAGCGTTGGTCTGTTTCTTGCAACCCTGGCAGTAAGAGCTTCCACATGCCAGTATCGGCGCTGTGGAGAAACAGAATCGGGTTATCAGCAGAAGTTTACTTGTCTTTAATCAGCCTGTAGCTAATTACCAGGCTTCCACACAGCATGGCCATAAGTCATTAATCATACAGGGCGTCTGGAAGCCCTCAGCTTTGTCCTGGCCCACTGCAGCAGACAGGAGCTCCCTTTTCCACGATGGAGCTCTTTCCCTCTCTCTCCTTCTCTCCCCGTCTACCTCAGAGCAACAATTCCTGTTGCAGCAATAGCGTCAACCATTGGGCTGTAAATTACAGGTCTCGCCGTAGCACTTCCGAGCAGCCTTCTTTGCTCCACCATTACGAAATCACTTCATTATTATTTCAACTAAACAGGCATGGCAATATGTGCTGTGCTTGTTGGCGTGTGTTGTCAGACGACAATCCGGCACGTGAGGATGATGTCAGTGTTTCAGTGGCAGCCTCACTAGCTAGTTAGCTTGACTGACGTTAGATACTGTCAGAAGTTACCGCAGAGAAAGGTGCACTGATGAAAGCAGAGACAAGAAATAAAATTGTCATCTAGCCGGACCAGGTAATACATCATTCTGTCTTCACTGCTACGCCCTCGCTCAGCAATGACTAAATGGACCAGGGCTGTTTTTCAAATTACACCACAGTGGTGCTGAGGTCTCTGCAAGGATCCATCCATGGTGCGTTGATGGCGATATTTTTAATCTGCCATACACACAGCTAGCAGGTTTATCAGAGACACATTATTCCATTAACATGTTTCCAATGGTTACATTCAAGCAGCCAATGTCATGTTTGGAATAACAGGAGGAACAAAAATCACACTGAAGGAGATGACGGAAATGGTCAGAGAGCAGGGAGGAGTCTTCTTTCATCACTCCGCTCCCTTGGACAACCTCACTCACTGCGCTCCATCATCTTGTTACATAGATGTTTTGTTTCCCAACACTGTTTCGGTTCTACTGAAGTTCCACATTCAAATGCACACGTGCGTATATGAGAATCATGCCAAGTAAAAACTCTGCTGGCAGCTGCAAAATAACGCTTCCCAGGTTGAGCAAAAAGTCTCTCTGTTCAAATCCGAGGTAAACATGTTTCCCATCACAGGCAGCACATACAAACAACACACAAGGTACGTGATGTTAGGAGATTTTTGTGTGTTGCATGTACAGATTCTTGTCAGGAACCAAGAAACGTTGTCATTTTTTTTCCTTACTCTTTGACTACTTCAGCACAAGGTTGTGGAGACAGACGTTGCGTCATGTAAAAGTAAAAGACTGACATTAAATGAAAGATTGTTTAAAGTCAGAGCTGCCAAAGCTTTATGCTCATCATTTATCTTTTTGCCAATAGATCAAATTCACTTCATGGCAGAGTCATAAAAATGGATGAGAATGTAAATGGCAGAGTGACCAATTCATCTTGTTTAAAGTGGCAAATGTAACATGCTTCTCATCCTGGGTGATAAACTCATACTTCACTCATTTATGAAGGATTCATTGTTGATGGTGAAACGTCCTGAATTTCATTACAGCAGCAGGTCTGCAGCAGGAGTACCTTGGCAGAGGTGCTAATGCGGCAGTACAGTATCTGTAAATCACTCAAGTTGCCTTATGCTGCGAACAGAGCAGGATGCAGTTTTTTGCAACAAGCATTTCCTTCTTCCATTTTGTTAAAGCGCACAGTGTTTTATCCAAGAGTCAAACTGAATGCGTGCTATTTTGAAAAACCTTTTCACTCTTTAAAAAAAAGATAGTAAGTGACATTTTAAACTTTTTCTTTGATGATGTTTCCTGAAAAATAACATCAATCTTTCTGATTTCCTTTTGTAAAGAAAAAGTACATGTGAGTGACTCCCATTTGGATTTCCCGGCCTGAAGAGTTGTATTTCAAAAAACCTCAGAGGACAAAAAATGCAATCATGCCAGTAAAACTCAATATTTCTGCTGGACACAGTGAGTGGTGAGTGAGTGAAAGGGCAGGTTTTTCCCTTCACCACCGACCCACCCACATACACACACATTCAAAGCCCTTGCATACGCACAAATACACACATGCTCCGAGACAGAAACATACACACATTAGTCGACAGGGCAGTACACTGAGGCGGTTTATGCTTCTTGTCAGTTGGAGGGTGTGATGAAGTAATGATTAATATGGGGGATGTGCAGAAATGTAAATCTGTGCTGCAGCACAAATAAACCAGGGGGGTTTCTGGGGATGATTAAATGGACATTTCACAGTTGATTGAGCACACAAAAAGTCATCCATTTCCCCCTAACTCTGTAAACAGCAATGGCTACCCCCTTTCCTGTGAAGTATATGATGGTCGTTGTGGTTTTATATGCACACACAGCCCATTGAAGACGAATGAGTGGCTCAATTTATATAACCGCTGGGATCTCCTGATTAGGTAATTTATATGGAGGACAGGTTTATAACTGCTAACTCACCGTCATGTCCTACAACAATTATTCCTAAAATCCAGCTTTAAAAGCAGACTGTAAATTCTGCATCTTCCTTCTGCTGTCGTCAGTGTCCATAACCGGAGATCTGATTTTCAATAAATCTTTTTTTTTATTAAATAGAGGGCAATTACATCAAGAGAGGGAGACTTTTGAAAATGATACATGTAGTCAAGAGTGACATGTATAGTGTCTAAAACTGCCCCCAATGACCTTGGTGAATCTAAAAGGTTTCCAATTTACAGTATGTGTCTCAAATATTGAGTATTATCCTCAAATGGGTCAGGATCTAATCTACTGTGGGAGAAGGTAGGAAGAAAAACTCACACAATGTAACATTTGAATAGATGCGGCCTAAATTCTCATCAATTTGGCGAATATGAAAAATAAACTGAAACAGTAGAACAAAAGAAAAATAGGACCGAATCTCCATCAACTGTCATTTAAGCTGCTGCTACCACAGTTTGTATCTATCCATAAACACACGCTGCAGCTGAGCTGCAACAGTTTAATCACAAAGCCAAATTTAATCACTGAATGTATACATGACTGTTGGGTCGTTTATTTTGCTGTTGACCCCAAGAGTGCTTCACTGAACTGGCAGTGTCTCCAACAAGGAAATTACAGTAAAAATAACAAATCACTGTAAAACTATAAAGTATACAATTTCAAATGTATCAAGAATTTAATGAATTAATACTAGCACAAATATTATATAGAAATCATAATGCTGTGCTTCGCTAAACATAAAATGTACTTTTGACTTGTAAGGAAGTAAGGCTCTTCAGTGTGTGTGTGTGTGTGTGTGTGTGCGATTGACTGTAACACAAAGTAAGATTTCCTGGACTTTATGGTTTTGGCAAGGCCAAGTAAAACTTGGAGACAATCTAGTCTGGTTAGTCAGCAGACCAGCAGACCATGAAAACTGTAGGCTATTCAAGAGCTGCCATGTGATATGTTCTATGTATCAGCATGTTTATTTTTGATTTATTAATTAATTAAAAAGTGTTGTTAATGTGTGGCTGCAAAACAATCAAATTAAAACGTTGATCACATTTTGGACGACAGCGTCATTATTTTACTAAATGTTGTTTTTGCTATTGTAAGAATATTACAATTAGATATTGTTTAGCTTTCATTTATATGTGCCAGATGTACAAAGTGTCAAACATTCCATCATCACACGAACACACAAAGCAATTGTGAGCCACTGATATTACGCAGAACATTTCAGCGACTTTCAAGCTGACTGTACGATGGCACCAGATAAAAAAGGAGCAGAAAACATGCAAGTTACATTAAAATTCCTCTAAGGTTTAACACTGTGGTCCAACATTCATAGAAAACTGCTTCTGACATCTCTCTCAGTATATGTTGGTTTGTTCTGGACAGCATCTGGTGAGAAGTGGATGTGTGCTATTAACAAGTCCTCTGGTTGGAGTCCCACCTCAGCATGGCTGCTTGTAAATGGCACTCTCTTATGGAGACAAATCGCCCACTGGTTAGGGTTTCAATGAAAGGGGATACAGTTAGAGTACATAAATATAGCCGTAGGAAGCACCACTAACCATGTGATACTCAAACGATAGACTTTTTGTGGCTGAGAGCCAGATTTCACTCCAAATAGACTCAGCTTCCAGAACAGCTAAAAGCTCACAGTATGCGGTGTGTATGGAAATTAAAACCGCTGCAGAGCGCCGGCTCAATTGCTTGATTTCAACAAGCAGATTACGCTAAAGAGATGAAATGGATGGACCATTTAAATAGTGCAGAGAAAATACTGGGACAACTGCGTGCTGGTTCTTTAGTGTGTTAAAAGACTAAAGCTTTACTTCACATTTACTGTCACTATGATTATGTGATTAAGTGGAGGAGAGTGAAGGAGATCTCTGTAATGGAAAGTAATCAGTGAATAAAAACGAAAAGCTAACTGTAAACCTTTACAGCTACAGTATGTTGACGTTAATGTTATGAACTTATTTTCCCATTAGTGACTGTGCTTATACTGACTGGTACTCAAATATATTTATGTATGTTGTAAATGCTAATTGTTATTAATTAAAACCTGGATGTCTGTCTCATAGCTGTCTCATGGATCATCCCAGACTAACCGATGCATTGACAAACAGAACTTTACCATGAGACAAGAGGCAGTGTTTCAGCACATGAATCAAATTAACAATTACAGCTTTGAACTTTGTGAGATTTAAGGGTAAATAAGCATTTTACATCTCACATGCTTCACTTCCCTGTCATTTTCATATTTGTTCACAGCTGTCACATTGATTTTCGTTCTTTTCAACAAGGGAACAAGGGGATATTGTTCCTTTGGATCATTTCAGAGTGAAAGCATGCAGGCACTCAACCTGTCGAAACCACGCTGAGCTGTGTTAAGCTCTGAACTGGAAAATGCTGGCTGCCTCCCTGCAGTTTTGGACTGTCCAAAGCAGTGGTTCTCAAACATTTTCCTGTCACCGAACGCCAAATAGACACACATTAGGCCATAGGCTCTGCTTCCAGTAATAATTTACCTATAATTTGACTCCTATGAGGTGAACTCTGTCATTGGTTTAGTACTGTATTGTATAACCATTAGTCTGAGTGCAAACATCATTCAGAATTTCTACTTCCTTCTACAGAAGCTAATTTCAAATCATTTATATTTATAATTTAATATATAAAAAGCTAAGTTAATTTTCACATGACTTGCAGAACTGGTTGTTCTTACTCTTAAACTGACTAAAAATTAATGAAATGAACAATAACGCATCTGTGAGTTGAACAGGTTCACATTTATCAAAAGAACAGGCAGCTCAGTCCTTATCCAAAAACATAATCAACAGGTGCTCCAAAATAAACACTCAGATGATTAATTTTTTGTATGCCACGTCTCCTTTTCCCAATGAATGACTGGGTTGCCAGAGACATTAAACATTAACAGAGAATAATATCTAAAAGAACAATGGCTTTTGATTGGCGGCATCCATGAAATGACGTTTAAATGACAACTCAATGAATAATAGTCGGCAGCTTTGTTTGCAGACCAGTGAACTGGCCGCTCCACAAAGAGCCAACGTTGTGTTTCTTTGAACTGGCATGTAGACCGCCAAACACAAACATTTGCCAGAAAACAAACCCATTAATATTGCATAATAGGGCTCCCATGTGAATTTAGAGGTGACATATTTCACAAACATACTACATCAGATCAGTCCTGTTACCTGTGGAGCCCTGGACTGAGGCCTAGTCACGAATGCATACAAAGCACACAACATATTTACATTCACGTTGACTGCTTCTCGTGCGCAGCGTTTCATGACGCCCCGTTTGCAGTGAAGCACCGAGCAACTTATTCATCAACACCGAGAGGTCTTCCATCCATCCAGGCACATGGCTGCTTGCCTGTAGAACATTTTAAAGGCAAGCAGGTCTATACAACAACCATTAAAAGCACAGAGAGCAATATCCCTGTAAATTATTTAGCTGGGAGAGGGTAGTAAATCAGCGTGAGTGTCATTTACTGAACATGGCACATGCTGGAGTGAAAAATGCATACAGAGCGACTACTCACACTTGGCGCTGAGCATGGCATTTAAAACCCTGTGTCGTCCACCATCTTTCCACAGCCCTGTCAAACGCAGTCACAACTAATTCTGTGATATTTATTATGAATGATTCATTTGGGGAATTTGTACAGTTGCTGACTACTGAGCTTATGTACACTGTAAACGATGGCTTATGTTATGTTTCAAATCAATGCTTTTCCGCATTGTTGTTTCTAAGAGTGAGGCACAAGAAAGGCAAGTGGAAAAACTATGTTCAGTCTCAAATATATGATTAACAAAGCACTGCGGCATTATTGGTTATGTGAGAAAATCTTACTTACAGCATTTGTATTTTCAGAAACACGAAAACCTCAACACCCTAGACTTAACATTTTGTAGTTTAGCCATAATCAGTCTTTCTTTACGCAGCTATTCAAATATTCCATTTGTAATTTTTGAGTTATTCCTGAACGTCAGTGCTTGAGATCTGGCTTGTCGACAGGCTTCAATGTGACTGACACACTCATCAAAATGAGAATCCTTCTTGCCTGGGGGAACTGTGATACCTGTCAAATAGTGGATATCTTTTAATGTTCCTGTCTCAAATGCATGTCAGAGCAAATGCCAAGTCATAACATCAGTTATTACGTGGATGTTCAATGCTGATTCCTCTTATTTACCTAAGGTTTCAGAAAATCCCTTCAGTTGTCTTTCCTGCTTTCTTTGTTGAAAATCATCCTAGTGACAGTTTTCTATCTTCACATATTCAGTAGATTTCATGTTTATTATTTTTGATTGACTCCTTGGGTGTGCAGTGTGAGTGAATGTGTATGTTATGTATGCTTTTCTCTCTCAATATTTAAAGCCCAAAAGGTTAATGGCTTGAATTTGCCAGCTTCCATTGCTAAAGCAAATTAACTATTGTACATGTACATGTCAGAAACATTGCTCTGGCTCCTTTGTGTTCACTTACCGTTTGTCTATAGGGGGAGCAGTTCAGCTCCCCCTATGACTGTCACAACACTTTAGGCTTTCAAGAAGCTCATGTCTCATAATGGAGGGAGAGTTTCTCGTCAGACAAAACAGCAGAATGAATCTGAACTCTGAGGTTTGTCAACCAACACACATGAATATAGGGTATGTGGGTGTGTTTATGTCTATGTGCATTTTCCACAGTCATGTATAACAATAACTATATATATATATATATATATATATATATATAATTGCAAATAATGTAGAGGGGTCGCTTATACTATTGCAATAGCTTTTCTCCCATTAAACTCACAACATAATATTTACGTGTATGCCCGCCGCCTCAACCCCTTTACAATGTGTCATTCACTGAATATAAGTCCACAGGAAGTGGAGAAAGACATCTTCTAAATTTGTCCCAAGCCGTGGTGTACATGGTTAGTTGTAGATGAATCCACAAACAGTCTTCTTGCCCTCTTGAGATGCATCAGTACAGAGCTCAGGTGTGTACACACAGCTACAGTATATGCCCTAACTTATGCAGTGCAGTCCAACATTTTAATGACAAGATCAGTTAGAATTTTAATAAAACATAAGGTGACTAACTTAAATGTACAATGAAAGAAATAATTTATAGCTATTTTGCATTGTTCTCTTTTCTTGTTTACTTTCTTGTAACTGTAATTAACAAACGATGTAGTGTTTAGTATGGCGATATTTGAAATTTTCACAATAATATAATGTCCCTATAATCATTATATCTAGAAAAAAATACACAAGGGACTTCTTTCATTTTTTTACAATTTTACTCTATAATATAAGCTTTCTTTCTTTAAATAACCAATTTATTTCAAGTGGAAAACGTAGAAATCTGCTTGTTCAGGATTTGGCTGCCTGTAATGTTTTCACTACACCTTCTGCAGGGCAGAAGACAACAAAAAAAAGGGGGAAAAACAAATGGATTGTAGGTAATTTGAGGTTCAATTTTGCAGTTAACACTAAAATGCATTAAGGCAATAAAAGTGATATGAGCCCCCATATTTCCTGGGGCTGTGTTGTTGTATGTCTTGCCCAATTTGTCTCCCAGTCAGGCCCATTAGTCTACTGCTCTCCCTTCTTAATACGCTCGGCTCCCCCAAATGCCTCAGATCAATGTGTGATACATTGCAGCATCATCACTTACTGCATGTGGATGAGTTGAGAAATGTCCCACTCTTCTCTTATTTCCTTGGAGAAGTCTCTATTGAAAGTCATATGGGCAACGGCAGGCAGAAGTCGTTTGGTCTGGTTGCCGCTGTAGAGGAGAGGGAATTGTTTGGTCCACTGACATGAATGAATTGCTGGAGTAATGTGTTTGCTGGTAATACTTGAATAGTTTATATCAACATGATAAATATAGCACTCATAAATCAAATAAGAGTTATATATTGCTGTTTTTCACACTCTGCTCCAACCGGAAAACTCTGGAGAATATCTCTTTCTGTATCTTTTTAGTGATACAGAAAGTTCTAGATCTTCGGTGGTTCCTTAAATTGGATAATGGTCCTACGGAGAACCACCAATGCACAAAGAACTATTAGTGTCCTCATATGGTTCTTTACATGCTGTTTCTCCCAAAAAAAACGGAGGAGGGAAATTCTACAGTTGGAGGTAGAAAATGCCCAAACACTGTTTACTTAGTGTGTGTTCATTTAACAAAGCTTGTCACCAGCATTTAGTTTTATTATATGCATATTATTTTATTTATTACTCTTTATTTTTCCTGTTTCCAAATATAGTTTCCTTGAATCTAGAAAGAAGATATTTAAGCAAGTTTCTCTAACATGATCATTGCTTTTAGCTTAAAGTGTCTGAAAAGTTGTTTTAGCTAGCTAGCAAATGTGCTAACCTTAGCTGACTTTGCTATATTAGTAATATACTTCTTTCAGAGCAGACAGCAGTTTTTCCTTTCTGCCAAGAAGAAATATTTGTATGCTGTCACAGCAGCACAGAAAAGCCAGTGTTTGAGTAATATCATGAAGAAACAACCGTTTTTCATTCATGTGAGCTAGTATCAGGATTCTTGTATCACACACGATGGCTCATTGTCATGGCTCACTGATGGAACTGGGCCAATGGTAACTAAACATCTTTTACTTGTGCTTTTTTGCCAGTTCTGCCTTGTAAAAAGGCCTATAGGTTGTGTCCTGCAGAATTATTTTATTATTGTCATTGATTCATTAATTTCGTTGGTTTATCATTTTAAATTCACTTGTTTTATGATTGATCTTAATGCATAAACAAAGTAGTTCTTTCTCAGGACACACAAGGCTTATGCTATATAAAATATCTCTCCAAACAGCATATTGAATTTTTTTCCGATTATGAATTACTTTATCTGGATTATTTGGTATGCAGTAGTAGTGGCAGTAGTTTAGCTGTTTTGCTTTCTGAATGCTGACAAATAAGAGCAGAAAGCAAAATAGTTTGATTTATCAATGAGGGACCTTTAGTCACTCCACACCACTGACAATCGATCTTCTCATTCATCAAACCTCATGGACACCACAGTGAAGATTTTGTTTAGTTAAAAGTTTTTTAACAAAACTTTTGGTTGTTTCCACTTTCCCTAAACAGGACTCAATCTACACCCACTTTAGCTTGCGATTTTCTCTGAAAATCCCACTGGGAATGTGTCTGAACCTGCTGCATCCAGTCTTTCATGCGTAGGTGAATAAAGCGGTGAAACAGTGAAGACATTCCACTAAATCAAAAATCAAAAAGCCAAACAGTCACACCCTTCCTCAAAGTCAACAACTGTTGACAATATGATGCACTGTTCTTCATAGTTAGAGGTGCAAATCAAATCTACACTGCAGTTTTCACAGGAAAGAATACAGCATCAGATATACAACAAACATGGTGCATCAGCAGTAATTATACATGCGGATGACACACACTGTTAAGTCAACTTTAATCATTTAAACATATTTCATATTGTGATATATTTTACTGAAAAGTAGTATATACAGTATGAATATGTGCTGAATACCTGAATCATTTATGAGTTATTATTATAACAGTTATTACAGCAAATACTCACGCACACTTAAATATTGCTTTTAAGATGGCACCTATTCTAACTACAATGTGAACTTCTAAACAGAAAAGAGAAAATTGTAAAAATGGTTGCCTAAGGGTTACACATGGCTTTTGAATTTTCTCTAGCACCATTTATGTAAATTTACCTTTATTTATTATGATTATTATTTCATCAGTAATTGCTTCACTGTTGTTCATTTTACCAACTATGAAATGGTAGCAATGTAAAACTTAAAAAGAGGCTAATACAACAAAACGGCAATATAACATTATTTCATGCTAAATTTTTATTTACTTATATGCACGTTGTGGTTATTCTCTGGAAGAAAATTCCAATGGAAGCAAACTGACCAATCATTTTTATCTTGTGAGTCATGGTAATTGGTGGCCCACACCCCTGGAAATGACATCATGTACTCATACTGTCATGTAAGGCAGGTGACTCACCATCAGGATTATACGCCAGAAGACAGCAATTAAATGGTAGACTGAAACCTCAACCTGTCAAAAAATGGAACTTGGAAAGCAAATGCCTTTATCTCCAATTATGCTGGATCATTCTGTCTTTGGGGGTCCACAGGGTGGCTGTACTCAAAGACACATAATGTAAGAAGTGGTTTCTTGTAGTCACACAGCTTCAAACAGTTAGACTAACCTTGTGATCGTGAATTGTAACACCCCGAAGATGCAGTGTTTGTGCATTGCTGCTTTCACATGAAGGCGAAATGCCCTTTGGAGCAAAGCCCATCCCTGACATTTCCTTTGGTTTTTTACATTTATCAGTGACAGACAACAACCTCATCAGCACATATACTACTCCAACATACTCCATTAAGGTGCCTGGAATAAGGGTGCATTTCCATAAAATATTCTTTGTCAGAATCAGAAAATGGGCAAATTATCTGAACACTAAAACACCCCAGCGCACCATAGATCCCAAAGCAGACAGAAATGACCTCAATTAGGCTGTCTAAGCACAAGAAAGTGTCTCACTAGTTAGAGATCTGAGTGGCATAGATAGATCAACACTGCCACTTCGCTCACATCACCTGGAAGAGCACTTTACATTTGTAAATCAATGAGGAGGGTAACCACATGTAGAAGAGCTGGGAGGGATTCCTGTCTGCCTCGGCACAGATTTTGAGAACCAAATTACCTCTCTTACAGCTCTCAGTTGGGGACTGTATTCTAGGATCAATCTGTCAGAAAAGGGTGCTTTAGCATTGATGAATGTGACACGTGACCAGTGACAGTGTTGATTTTTTTTTTAATCTCCCGGATAATAGTCAGATTTAGTACAGATTTACTTGAAACGGTGGATCTGTTTACGACTGCTGAGTCCCTGCTTTGTTTCATGCTGCTCACTTTATGGCTTCATTACTACAGCCACAAATCTGTGGACACCTCAGCAGCCCATATCATCATAAATCACACACTGAGATAATGACAGTCAGCATTCCAGCTAAGATGACACCTTATAGTACAATTGGATTGTGGCTGAAATGCAGGTCCATGTATCAGACTGTAGTAGGTTCATATAAAGCCGTAGATGGTAACAGACAAAGATCATTTGCTCCTGTACCTGAGAAGTTATAATCCAACATTTGAACAATGGCAATCTATACTTGTAATTTCAAGTAAGAAATATCAAGTGTCAGTAAAGTAAACAGTGATTATTGATAGGTCTCCTTATTCCCTTCACTGAAAGCTTATTTATTGAATTGACAGCCTGAAAAAACAGCCACACATACGTTAAAGATAATATTCGTCCTTTGACTTATGTCTGGCATGGGGCTGGACATTATAGCAGCTTCTCCCTATTGACACAGCTGTTACATAAACTATAGACTTGCCACTGCAGACTACAGCATGTCTTTATGTTGTGCTACACACACACTAATGACAGCTTTAGTGGTGGTAATTCAGTAGGGTTGAAGATGGGGTTATGTGTGTGAGTCACGTCCTGGGCTCCCCCCAATGCCAGATGTCCTGCCAGGTTTCCTGCAGTGTCTCTCTCCCTGAGGATGTATGTCCCGAGAATCTAAAATGGCTGCTTTAGATCTTGACCAGAACTTTAAAGCACACTGTATTTTCAAGTAATGTTGTTTCCATTTTTCCCAAAGTTTTGAGGCTGTATTTAGTTATGCTCGATTGCAGCTCTGTCACCTAACATTGATGTATTTTTGACCTGATCCACCAGGCGAACCAGGTAACCAAGCAGAGGGATGAGCGTCTGTCCTCACTGAGTAATGGAAAGTGTCTATATATATCTATCTGTAATATTTAAAGAACAATATTCAATTGTACTCCTTCTTTAGTAAGGCCATCACTTACCATCGACTCCCTAAGCCGGTAAAAGTTGTACAGTAACATTTTTACTGATTCTGCACCGTTTTCATTCTGCACAAGGTAAAACTCAAACCGAAGTTTTATTGTTCAGTGGACTAAAGTAAAAACTAAAACCCTTACACTTCAACCTGTGTGCCCTCTCCAGACCTCCACCAGACTAATAACTTGATTAACTCTTCTATCAAGTGACATGAAGCATTTTTGTAACAATGCTGAAGATCTACCCCATGTCTGGTTCGTATTTATTATCATAATTACATTATTTCATTTCTAACTTTCCCATTATGCAGTGATTTGGTGTCGATTTTTCTTCATGCACACTTAAGTCTTCTCGGGCCTTGATGGACAAAGTGAATATTCACTTTAATACTCTCGCATACTCTAATCCCCCATGTTCTCTCTCCTCTGTGTCAAATCTCCACAGTGAGAGGGAGGGCTGGGTAGGTGGGAGGCTTGGTAATTCATGCACACATGTGCCTGCCTGTTCCTCCAGTGACAGGGCCAGGAGGAGGGGCACATGATAAATTGCCTTCCATCGGGGACCTCAGAGTACAGCCACCATGATGTGGGTAAAAATGGAAATTGCTCCCTTTCACCGTCATTACATCAGTTTAGGACGCGTGTGGGCCCTACACACACACTATGAGAGTTTGTTCCGTCTGACGAACCGCTGCGCGATAGACAACGTACAGCAAAGCTGAGGAGGTATTCTAAATAAATAAGACAAACTGCGATACAGCTGGGTCAACAGCACGTCCAAAAGAACTGACAGAGTTTATGTTGTAGGCTGTAGCAAGGATTTATACAGAGGCAACGCAAAATATATAGGTCTTTTTATTGCTGTGTTGATTTAAAGCCATATATTATGGATAATTAATTGTGAACTCAGTGATCCACCTATGCGTTACCACTGATTTATAAAGTTTTCTATAAATTAACAGACCATAAAGGACAAATATGGAGCTCATTTTTCTTAGGAGCTGTCACAAACAAGATTCTGATATCCGAGTTCAATATTAGAAAATGTGTTCATGTTGAATATTGTCTGTTATTTTCAACTGATCTAAGTAGGATTTGAATATGCGCCTGTCCATTGCAAAATCTAATATTTGCTTATGGGTTTAGTACCTGCATAAAAATCCCGCAACCCTCGAGTTAGATCTTTTTAATACAAAATGTAGTTCTGTACAATAGATTTACAGGTGGGTGAGATTATCAAATGCAAATGAATAGCGTGCTGGTAATGGCCATCCACACAAAAATAGACCACAGTCATTTTGTATATGAACAGATGATACATACACGCGCGGAAGCTGCAGAAGTTCGGTCTCAGCCTGCAGCTTTTTCAGACATTAAAAAGACACAAGTCGCGGATGTTTAAGGATTCGAGTGCAATAAACTCATGTTTGCGAGGATCCGTCTTTCTCCAGAGATTCTGAAAGAGATTTTGTGATCATTTAACTGAGCGAATTAAAATACACAGCTGTGCTCGTGGTTTAAAAAATGAGAAATTTGACTTTTCTTTATCACATTATTTTCTGACCTTTTACGGATATTACTTTTAACACTGGACACGATACAAGTTAGTCTACGACTGATCTTCCTACAACAAATTATTTGAAAAATTCACCCGCCAGCAAATTAATTTTCTAAAACACTCATCACTTTGTAAAACCCGTTTGACTTGTCCACTTCTACACACACACACACGTTTCTTTCCTTCTCTCTCTCTCTCTCTCTCACACACACACACACACACACACACACCTCGCCTCAATCGAGTTGCATTTAATTTAAACTTTATAACACGTGTGCTCTGATTAAAGAAAACGTTTAAAGCTTCTCCGTGATTTGGTTTAGAAATAAAGAAATAAAGAAATGCAAATTATGATTAAGTTGTAAAATGTTGTCCTCGTATAACAGCAATGAACTTTTTAAAGAAGTAAAACAGCACAAATAATCGATATGCCTGTGTGTCAATGATCAAATGAAGTTTTCTTTAATTTAACGGGTCTCTTTTTTAAATGTCACTGGGAAATAAATGTGGCCATTATTTCAAAATGAGCAATGTTTAGAAAATGAGGCACACGGAGATATGGAACAGAATGTTTCTTATTTTTTCCAGAATACATACAAAAAAATACCAATTCTCTTTCCAAGGTGTACACCTGAAAAATAACGGCAATTTAAAATGTGGACAATTTTTGAAATTTAAGAAACAAACATGCATGTGAATTATTTTCTTCTCAATAAGACATTAAATAAGAACAAATACAATCATATCAATATCAAATTAACATCGAAATGAAGAACCCTACTTTAATTAGTACTCTAACATGTGTGTTTTCACTTTACTTGTAAAGTTCGGTTTCATCATAATGCACTTTTTGAGTTGCTCAAATATTTTTCCATTTGCAGCTATTGTCGTCTGCTTTGAAGCCGACAAATAAATAAATTCAGTTGAAGTCCACGGATCCCGCCCATAAGTTTAGCGCTGTTAATATAAAAGTCTTTATATTTGCATTCTTAGTACTATAAACTTCTCAAAGTCATTTTGGCTCACTGGTATCCGAGCGCTGACGCTGTGGTGAGTCTCTGACCGTACAGTGCATAAGGGGAGTAGTAAGGGCCGGTGGCTGCGGGGACGGGGACTGGGGCACCAGGGGTTGGCAGGGGGCTTTTGGAGTAGGGGTGGTAGCGGCTGCTGAGTCCTAACGCGTGATGCGGGCTCCTTAGAGCCAAAGTCCCGGGGCTCCCGGGGGCTCCGGACGGTGGCATGTGCATATGGCAGGCCATGGCCGCTGCTGCAGCGCTGGCCAGTGATGAGGAGCCGGGATACCCAGAAATCAACTTCTCAGCTCCAGTAAAAGCAGTATGTGTCCTCAGGTGATTCAGGAGCTCCTCCGAGCTGGAGAAACGCTTGTCGCAAGGTCCATTTGCCGAAACCCAATTACAAACATGTGGGAGAGGGTCGTTGGGGAGCATGAAACCGTATGGGTACAGGGGGTGTCCGCTAAACGACGGCGCCGAGGAATGCACGCTGTGTATGGGGTGTGTCGGGTACATTAGTGGGTAGCCAGACTTGAGGGCGTTAGCGGCCGCTGCAGCTGCGGGGTCGTGCGTGCAGGAAGCACTGGCTGTGCCCGCTAAGTGGCTGGCACAGTGGTAGCTGAGGCAGTAAGGGTCTCTGCACAGGCTGGCTGACATGATGGATGGTGGAGAAGCCCCAGCCAAAGGGCTGGATCCAGCCTTGCTGCAGCCCAGTGAACTCGCCAGCTGTGCGTTTACCAAGCTCCCACCGTGGGGCAGGAAGTGTTGAGGGTAGCCAGCATAGGCCCCAGCCAAGCTACCTGGGTAGGTCATACCAGCAGGAGGCAAAGGGAAAACCGTCTGGCCCGGCTTGTATGGAGAAACCGGCGCCACCAGTCCTGACCCGAGAACGGACGCAGAGGATACAGATGTGACAGTTGAAGACTCCGAGGAAGAGGTGGCTTTAGAGCCAGGTGTCGTCTCCTGGTGTTGGTTGACCTCCACGTTAATTCCACCACAACTCACGCTTATCCTGCTGTGGCTAGTGGTGCCAGAGCCGTCCGTAGTGCCATTCTTATTACATTCAGACTCCTTCTTTTCATCCCGATCCCCGCATTTCCCCTCTGATGGCATAGGGGAGGCTGAAGTGCTGGAGTTGGGGCTGCCTGTCCGCGGCGTGAACGGCTGGCAGGTGGCGCTCGGCACTCGGAAACCAGATTTCTCTCCGCTTGAGACGCCCGAAGACGAGTCTTTCTTGTCTGAAGGTTTAGAATAAGGTTTGAAGCTAGATTTGTCATCCACGCCGATGTCACTTAATTTCAAAGGACCGGATTTAGATTCCTTCTCACTAGATCCATTGGATGTTACGGAGGATAATTTGGAAGACGGTGGCGGGTCCGGTTTGCCGATCTGAGAGCAGGTCTGCGCCAGCAGAGCCAGCGGACTTTTCTTGGCATCTAGCTGCAAACAGATTGAAAAGGTGTTGATAAATGCTAAGAAAAGGCACATCGACTGTTTGTATTATTCATATGAATATTATTACAACACATGCGGCCTGGGAGATCAACATTTCTAAGCGGAGACGTACATAAAGTGATTACGCGCGGGTCTTGCGTGGACAAAACTACAACCGTGTTGTTTCAGAAAACAACTAAAATGTTCTGTGTCACACACTTAAACACTGGGGTCGCCATTTGGACAGGCTGCACTAAGGGATAACAGTGATGTGATCTCTAAACGCGTTAACGCGCCAGTGTTAACGCGTAACCAACATGTCATTTGTATCGATAAGTATTTTAGATGCCAAATCGTCTCCTTACCTCTATGGGGCTAACCGGGGTAGAAGGCAAAGGCTGCAGATACTCCGGGTGCAAAATGTGTCCAGACCGTGCGGTAAGCATTTTCAAAACCTTAATGGGAAGTCGGTTTGCTTGCCGTAGTGGATCAGCCGGAGGTGCGGAGTGGAGAAAAGGCTTGTTGATGCTCGCTGAGCTGCTATTCCGAGAACTGCTGCTTTCCCACACTGCACAAATATCACTATTTTTCAGGGCAGACGCCGAGGGCGACGTGATCATGTCCCAATTGTCAGGAAATGAAACGGCGATGCTTTCGTCAGATTCATTAAGAAAAAAAATCAAAAAAGCATCGAGCTTCTCTCTCTGGGGAAAAAAAAAGAAAGTCAAATCGTAAAAAAACGGTCTAATAGTGTGTAATCCTGGTGGTGGAGGAGCGGGGCGCAGCAGCTGGAAGGAGACCGTGCGAGGTTATCGCAGATCCGTGTCTGCGTCTTGCACCATGAGCGCTGCGCCTTGTATGCGCCTGTGTGCAGGTCCTCGCTCTGTACTCCCGAAGTACGAACTGGTAGAAAATTTCACTTCAAAAGCAGCTGAATTAGTCCGAGATTAAAGCCTTTGCCGCCTTCCAATCAAATGGGACCCTGAGGTGATTGGAGGGTCAAGGGGATGTGACGTTCTCCTCTTTGTAAGCGCCTCTATTTTGACAGCTCGGGGGAGGAGATAGGCTTCAACATGTTGGTTGTTGTGAACGCTGACTCCATTTCAGATGTGGAGCTACGGGCTCTGAGAGCACAAGGATATGGAACAGCGTGTACAGAAAATCTAATTATAAAGTACAGTACGCTCACTTTAACACTTTAACTTCACCCACTGTGACTTTGGGAATGTGTTTTTAATATATGCTACACATTCGCATTGCTTAGTATCAAAATAATTGAAGTTATGGTGACAAAGTCCTGGTTTCAGTGCGCACTGTCGCCGAGCTGTTCACTGATTCCTTATCATTCTCATACATGCAACATTGACACATAAAGTTTCTAAGTTAAATATGTTATTTAATGCGATGTCGTTATCCTCACACGTGCTTTATTTGTGTCTCAGAGACGCACGAAGAGTCTGTGTGTGGCGCACTGGGACCGGCAAACATAAAACCAACCACTTCAGCATGAATTCCCCAAACAGACAAGCGTTGACAGGAATAGACCAATGTAGTGATGGAGGGATGTGAATGTCACATGTTTTCAGTATAATATACACCGCCCTTCTATTTCTATCTCCACCCCTCCGTCAAGTGTCAATTCTGCTCCACCGCAATCAATCAGTTATTTGTCAGACGCTGTCAATCCGCTGCTTGATTTATGTCAGCTATTGTGGCCGATTACATGCCAGTGTGACTGCGGGAAAAGAACAAATGTGAAGAGAGAGCGATTCTGGAGGAGACATCAAGTTTTTTCTAAAGAGAAAACACATCGATTCTCGATCTAAAATTGTATTTTTACACGCATCAACAACAGCTGACATCTCTGCTCCGGACAGGCTCCACGTTGCGCCACAGTGTTTATCCCTCCTCTCGGTTATTTAACGAACTCTGTAACTTCTGGAGCTCCTCGTCAAACGCCTCGCAGTGTGCACACATGATGAAACTTTAATAACTTGCAGACAGTCCAGCTCACGTGTTCCGCAGAGTAGCTGTTCGTGCTTTGAGGTGCTAAGTTGCTCTTGCTGTAATCGGCCGATTACAGTGTTAACAAGAAGCCTCAGGAAAAGCAGCGGCGCCGCGGACACAGAGAGTGGTTTGCTCATATTAAATGGAAATAATAAAACAAAGAAAATGGACATAAGTCATTTTACATATGTATGCCCAGTTTATGTAGAACATCATTTGGAAAAAGGTTCAATTAAACAATAAATAAGAGTAAACGTGGTTCAAAAATCTGGTCCCTCAAAACAGAGCCCTGTCCAGTTTGACTAAACGCATCTGCTATTGTGCTGTTAAAACCTGTCATCTGCCTCAGGCACACTGTCATCTGCAACAAGAATAACAAAAAACAGAGAACAAAAAGGAAATCCAGACATTTTATATTCACGTCAGCTTGATTTTATTTACATACAATGAAAATGATTTATTTTCTTTAAGAGGGAGAAACGCGGAGTGGGAGAAAGAAAGGAAGAGAAATGGTCTGTCAGGCCGCTGAGAAAAGAAGTTTCAAATGCCTTGAACTATTCACCGCTTAGATGGCTAATCAGTATTGAGGCTTCAGGGCGATCGGGCAGCTTTTCAATGCGGTTTTCCTTTCATCTCAATCGGGATGGATGCGCTCAATTAAAAGCCTATCAGGTTGTAAGTAAATCAACGCCTATCAAAGTTGTCACTTCAAACAAAACGATTATTATTGCGACCCGCCTCCGCCATTAATCTCTTTCTGTGGTAATCTGCTTGACAGGTCAACTTGGAGAGCAAGAAAACCTGGAGTGGACAGTCGAGGGGGCAAAATATGTTTTTTTTTTTGAAAAACACAGGGACCAAATAAAAACGAGCAGAGTGTTTGTCCATAATCTGCCGCAAAGTGCGTTGCTCAATGTAACAACACTAATATTTAGTTCGCACGGTAAAATGCTGAATCTATAAAAACTCACTAATGATACTCACCTAATGCGCAAAATTAAAAAAAAAAACCTTTTCGACTACCATGAAAAAAGACATTTCGCGTTTCAGCTTATAGGCCAGTGTGTGTGAGTGACTGCACAGCTTCATGAAGTGTGTGTGTGAATAAATAGCAACCAGCTATAACTGGCCATCCTATTAATATAAGTCCTAATTTCCACATAGTGTGTAAAATAAATAATCAGTAACTCCAGAGTAGGCCAACAGTTCTTTTCAATTTAATGTGAGAGACACGGGGGAAAAAACGTGCACATGAACGGAACTCTGTTCCTTCAAATGTTTTCTCTCTGCCAAGAAAAAAGGAGAGAGAAAGAGAGAGAGAGAAAGAGAGAGAGAGAGAGAGAGAGAGGGGAGCGGGACGTTTCACAATATGCAAAGATGTGTGATTGATAACAGGCTTGCTGTTTTCTGCAAGGGCTGTCAGTGCTTGACACAATATGTGAGTTATTAGGGCAAAGAAGGGCAACCATAAATTTTCACTGTCAGGCGAAAACCCTCTTTATTGTCCGTATGACGAATGGGCTACTGCACAGACACCAAAATACTCGGCATTCCTCTTAAATGGGAACACATTTCTGTGACCATAATTCATGATATTTAAATAGAAAGTTTTAATATCCTCGTATATTTCATAACACTGACATGTTTATGAATCACAATACACATGCAAATACAACTATTTACATCTCGTGAGGAAATACGTTTGATTTGCAGGATTATACTTTGAGCCACGTGTAGGACGGACTGAAGCAGGAATACACAGATTGCCCTCATTCATAACAGCATAAATTAGAAATAGACAATTGATCAACTTTTTTTAATCACAGACTTTTGTCAGGTTTTTTATTGGCTATTTATTTTTTTACACATTTACATCCATGCTTTGTGGGAGAATATTGTTACCATAAAGTTATTGATTTTAGGTCAGTCTCTTTTCAGTCTATCACGCTACTTTGAGACAACAGTGCAGCAATAAACAAAAGCCTGACTTAGAACATAGGCTGACAATCTCCAACCAGCAGTAGCTTAACGCACGCAGAAGAAGCAGTTTTTAATTGTTCAAATGGTTAATACGCATGCATGAAGTAGAAAGGCTTTCTAAAACTCCAAGCAAGGACAGGTTTCGAGGAAAATCCGGGACACGACATTACCTGATCATTGCCTATTAAGCTCCGAAGTGAAACGTCAGAGAGATAAACGGATAAAAAAATAACACTGCAGCAACATTAGGATGTAGTCCTGGTTTCTAACAGCAACTTATTGTACATTACTCAAACACAGCCACTCATTGCATTCTGTCAAACCTGAAGCACCGCATGCAGCACAGCGCTCACAGAAGCCATGCGGACTCTCTCTCTCTCTCTCTCTCTCTCCCTCTCCCTCTCCGAGCGCGTAGCAGGGAGAAAGTGAGCTTTTCCGTGTATGGGAGGTCCCAGGTGACGTCACGCGACGCGCAGCGTGGCCCGGGAGAACTGCGCTGCTCCCAGACTTTTACTGAACGACAGTGTAGTGGCCGTTTGTGCCACTGTGGTCCCAGCGTGTGCGTGCTTCTTCCACGCTTCTTTAAAGTGACACCGCGGCTCTTTTCGCTCATTTGCCTGTTTAAGTGGAAGAAGGATGAGACAGCAGTGAGCTCCTCTGCTTTAGTGTTCAGATCTCTGGACGCATGTTCTTAGGGCTCAGGGGCATATACAAAAATGAATGAGTGAGATTTGTGAAGTTTAAAGACTAGTTTCTAAAAAGCAAATCCCAATAAGTTTACATTACTTTAAACACTGGAATAAAACAAAACGTAAACATTAAGAAAGTGACATAAAGCTACTAAGTTTACTTTTTAAAAAAAGAAACAAACAAAAAAAACGATTTATTATTATTTTATTTATTATCACCCAATTTTTAATTCTGCTTAGTTGGAAGGACTTCTTCCAACTATTGATTAATAGATGTGGACAAATCTATTGGTGTCCTATGAAAAACATGAACTTTAACATTTAACTTACAGTACCGTAATGAAAATAAATCTTTGCTTTTTGATTTGTGATTTTAAACAATACAATAAATAAAACTGGCATGGACAAAAATGATGGTGGTAATGGTAACCTTATTTTGTTATATAACTTTACAGTCATTTATCTCAGGCGTTTTTCTACAACCAGGCACATTTGTTCACTTTTATTCAACAAACAGCTCCACTTGTCGCAGTCTTATGTAAAAAGCACATTTCAGCTCTTTCCAGATGTTCAATAGGATTCAGATCCAGGCTCTTGTGGCCAGTACTTTAGATTTCAGTTATTGTCTCTGCATTTAGCTCAGTGCTTGGGTCATTATCTTGTCGGAAGGCTGAGCATCTGCATCTTAGATCTATTTCCTAACACCGAGAAGTATGTTTTACTTCAGAATTCCTTGATAGTCTTGAGATTTGCTTGATAACATCAGTACATTCAAGACAAGACTGCCCACAAAAATGTCCACCATGTAATAAGTCAGTTTATATTCCTACATTTACCCATATATGCAATTTGATTTAACATTAAACACATCTCCTGGAGTGACTGATTATACTGCCAAACTATGGGGAGAGTATCTGGACTTAGTCCAGGAACATTTTGTAGGCAATAATGATTTTATTCTCGTTTCCACTGCATTGTTAATTACTTTACACATTCTTTTTCTCAGACCACTAAATTGTAATATTTAAACACTAATTGGTTGTGTAATCTGGTCTGGGTCAAAAGCCATTACAACATAACTGTTGCTGTGATGTTTTCTCTTAGACCTAACCCTAATCCTCACAAACTAACTATCTCACTCTAAAATATCTCGCGTCATTAAATGTTCAGTTGATGCTGTCTTGCCTTTGCCTCATTCCAGACTGGCTTATCCAGCCATTTCAGTCCTGTATGTTAACTGTAGAGAAAACAGTTCTGCTCCTTCTTGGTGAGAGGAAAGCTTACTCAAGATTTACATATAAGACAATATATATATATATAGCTAATATTTGATTATTTATAAAAATCAACATCAACCATTGCTTCTTATAAACATGTCTGTGTTGCATGTGCATGTACACACAGGGCTGTTAGAAGGTTCTATATGCACTTTTGTTAAAAAATAACTGACAGACCGACCCTCACAAAACTGGGTGACATAAAACATTGCTAGCCTCATACCAATCGATGTAAGTAAGAAAAGTACTTTTTGTACTGTGATTGAGCTGCTAGCCTAGGCGCTGTTTCACGGCCACTGGGGGCAGAAAAGAGCCCATGGGAAAATAAAAAAATGGACGAAGAAGAACTTTTGAAACATACCGTTCGTGGGCCTCCGCCGCGTGTACAACCAGGCTAAAGGGTGATTTACATGTAGTTGTAAGTATATAACAGTATATTACGTGTTTACACAACAAATGCCCTAAAAAAACCGTAATCTTTTTTGCCTTACCTGAAAGTCTATGTCTTCTCGTGGCGCCTGGCATTTCTAGTGAAAACAGGTGTTAATTAGGTGATTTTTAACGGCTGAACAGGTGTGTATGGTCTGCTTTGTTGGAAGGAATTGCTTTGCACGCCTTGTAAATTAGGTAGGCGTCACTGCTAAAGCGCGTTAAGCTGAGGAGCATGAAGTTAGCAGCCATGCAGAGAAACCAGCACAGATGTTGGACTGGGGACACGCCCACACGGGGACCGCGTGCTTCCGCACAACAGCGGGTCACCTGACGCAGCACGGCACGCGGAAACGGCAGCGTGAACGTCAAGTAGCCAGCGCCACCAGATCTCCAGAGAAGTGGGACTTCATCCATAAACGCCAATTAATGTTGACAACCACTTGGGATATAAACTGAGGTAGAGTAGCTGGACAACGCAGTCATCCGCCGGAGAGAGAGTTATGGCAGACAACGAGTCGTTGGTCGCCCTGAATGGGACACAAGTAAGTTTTGGAAAGTTTTCTGCCGGACTTTGCCACACGCACGCTTGGTGCGACACCGAACATCCGACAGTGGCTTGTTCAACAGGCTCCAAATGTGCAGGCGGTTCTGTTTGTTTCGACATAAACACATGTCATGTGACGGTAGATGACGACACCGCTGTGACTTCCAGTCCAGCGCGTCCCTCCCGCAGCTTCACTGCAGAGAGCACAGCCTCCAAGCTGCAGCAGCAGCAGTATGTGTGGCAACAGTGCAAGTTAGAAGGGTGAAGCTGACATCAGGTTTCCTGCTGCACCATACATAATATTTTATATCAGTAAATAACTAAATGCAAATATCTAAAAAAGGTTTATCCAATAGAAACTGGACTTGGTAGGTTTCTTGACGACGTTTCGCCCTTCTATCCTTTCTCAAGTCAGACTTGAGAAAGCCCTCTGGATAGAAGGGTGAAACGTCGTCAAGAAACCTACTAAGTCCAGTTGCTATTGGATAAACCTTTTTTAGATAACCATGACCTGGATGACTGAGAACCTTCACAGATATAAATGCAAATACAACTTATAAATCACCTTTAGAGCTGAAGCCATGTCATTATGCGACCCTGTTATATTATTGCTACGTATCTCATGGCCATTTCTTTGTGTCTTTTATTCTTCAAGATTTCATACATTGGACATGACTGTAAGGAAATTCCAGGCTTCCTTGGGAACAAATATGGCCATTTTGCAAAGAGGCTTGATCTGAGTTTCAATCAGCTCAGGTAGGTGAGAAACATGCAGTCAGCTGGATGGACGTGCTGCCTCTGTCTGCTGCACGTCTCTGTCTTGTTACTCGGCGACATGCATCTTTACATCAGATGCACCTGAATGTGTGCCCTCTGTCTGTAGGTGGTCAGAGTGTCATTAGTATATCAAAGACTCGAAAGGGTGTTGAAGCTGGGCTAGCGCTTCACTAAGGCAGGATACAGGGTGAGATCAATAGTTGTGACATGCTAAGTCGGGGGCAAATAGAAGATTATTTTTTTCAGGGCGTGAAGGAGCACCTCATGGTAGCTGCTTCAGAGGAGGCTGCCATTTCAGCAGCAGGACTAGCCAGATCAACTAGAGTTGATCTGGCAGGTAAATAAAAGGGAGTTATTGTTATAAGAGGCTTTTGTTTCTGATCCCTTCTCCCTGAATCCGCCTCAATAGAGGCAATTTTTTTTTGTAATTGTCCTGATTTAGTTGTCTGTGTTGTGATATGGAGTCTTTACTTAAACTGTTAAATATGCAGGCATATATATATGGGAAGCATTTGAACTGAACTTTGAGCAAGTGAGAATGGTTGTAATGAGAGTGGAACCTCCTAAAATAAACTTTCTTACAGGCACAAGTGTCTCAAGAGTCTCATTAACCTGCCAGGACAACCTCTTGTCTCTAGGAACTACGACATTATCGATGTATTAACCGATCCACTGATTTAGTTTTCTGCTTTGTCATCAAGGATATAGGACTCTATATCATGTATGACAACAAATATTACTGGCAGTTTCTATGAACCTTCATTGTGTCCTCATTTGCCCCTCTTATGCAAACTTATTTATGGACATGGGGAGAATAGAATTTTTTTTGTGTGTGGGTTTAATGGAATTCCTACTATATTGCTCTCATATTTAGTCTATATATGAGGGTGTGGTTACCCCATATGTATGTTTTTTATTTACAATATCTTAAATAAATACTCCATCAGCACATTTTTTTTTCCCTCTGAATAGTGTAAATAGTAAATTTTGGTGTTATCAGATGGTTTAGAGTCTGATTCAGAAAACTTTATTCGGCCGGGAGGAAATTACTTAAAATTCTAAAGACAAATTCATCACATTGAAGCAAATAGGACAAAGACTAAAACCAAGACAGTTATAACATGGTGAATAAAAGCACACAAGTGGCTGTCATTGTTACACCTTTAAATAATTAACAAGATCTTAATCTATTGTTTATCAAACTGGACAGTTGAACAGTAGGTCTCTTGCCGTTACCTGAGACGAAGAGGAAGCCTGTTATGTCTTAATGAAATTTGACTGAAACAGCTGTTCTGCGTGTTGGTTTTGGGGAGATCAAGGCTGGCATTATGTTTCTCACTCTTTGAGCTACAGTAAGGACTTGATGTTTGGAGTAAAATATTTATAAGTTAGATATTACTAATTCATTCTTAATTTTCAGTTTGTCTAATCTCGGATGTCAGATACGGGCTGATAAACTGTAGAAATAATGAAGTGTAACATGGACCATTTGGGGCTCGTATCAGTGGACTATTGATGGATGGTTTGCTAGTTGGCCGAGTGATCTGTTACATAGAGCTTCATCACTGCTGTTAAATGGTTCCTTCTGAAAACCTGGATGATAAAACGTCAGACATATCTAGAGATAGTTTTCTGTTTTATACAAATTCTTCATACTGTAAAAATGTACACCATTGACTGACTTTTTGTAACCTAACATATGTTGTAGAGATGTGTTAAACCGATATGCACAAGTGATTTTTCACCCAATCTAAGATATATAAACACTATATTTCTGCCAGGAGCTATGAAGTATGAATTAATAACCTGCTAATATGGTCGTGCGAGGTGTTAGATCGCACAAACTCACACTTCTGCCGTGTTTATCCACCGTTCTCCTATAAACTTCCTCTCTGTTGCAGATGGCTTCTATAGGTGCTCACATGACAAGATTGGGAGGTCATGAGTGGGTAAAACTGTGAAATTCAATAAACGGCTGAACATGTGATAATGTTCTTGCTAAGTAAAGCATAGCAATCCCCCTAGTAGTTTTGATCCCTGAAAGAATGCACTGAATAAACGGAGCAAATAAGCAATTAAATTAAATCAAGTATTATGTCAGTGGTATCAAATCTGTATATTTTTCAGCCACAACATTCAGGGATGTAGAAGTTTTGTTAGACATCATTTTACATTACATGTCATAGAAACATTAGTGTATTGAAACTATGACCTTGTTTCAGTGTCGACTCAAGCAGCCCAGGTGTAATCAGATGCATGCTAGCGATGCTCCGTGGACTGCCTTCAGCATCACACACTTCTTCACAGCGTTTGACTCAAATTGAGAAGGAGACATTGCCAGAGATTGTTGTAGCTAATATGCTTATTTCTGTCAGTTCAGGTGACAGCACTCATCCAGCAACCTGACAATGAGTCACAATGAGAAGCAAGGCAGTGGCATCACCTTTAACTGAGTCCTGTTAGTTTTCTGCATGTGATGTCCACGTGTGTATGTTTCTGTGTAAGCCTGTGGATGTTTTCTTGCATGCAGTGTTTGCGCATCTGTCTCTGTGAGCGGCTGTGCAGGTAATAGGAGAATGAAATTATGGTAGCAGGCTGTCACACCCACACCTCTCCCTCTACGTGCCGCAGTGTCAGGTTGTCTCATCAATTTGTTGAGAAGTGTGGCTTATTGTGGAATTTCTGTCTCGGGATGGGCTCGGATAGTATTGTGTAGTCCACTTTGTTGCAGGTCAGGTGTGCACAGTGCAGCATGTTGGCATGTGCTGTGTTGACATGTTTCTCTTCTGTGACTGAGGTGCACTTTTGTTGTCTGCATCTGTTACATACTATGCTATCGCTCTGGACACATGAGGTTGGAGGATGACACGTTTGTGAGTCACAGCAAGAATTCTAATATTGTTAGAACAGTGATGCCTTTCTTCAGAGATCTGATATGGCATCCTGATAAACCAATCACATTTGTGCACTGGCTGTTAAAGTCAGATATTTTGTTGGCATTTTTAGCTTCTATTTGACAGTAGAGAAGCAGACAGGAAACTTTGTGGGAAAGAGAGGACATCAAGTGCAACAAAGGTCCCCAGCCCCAATTTATCTGGGGTTGTCGCGGTCACCTGGCATGCATACCATGGCTGCCGGCTCACTGCAAAGTTAGATTTATCTTAACTGGTTAGCTGGGACCCTGACTTACCCTCACAGCACATGTGATACTGATTACACAGTGATCTGATCTAATGTATGTAAATAAAAAACTGCATAATAAAATAACGAAAACCATTTAGGACATTTGTTAAAACGTCTGAACCGACTCTGCTTCTGTAGACTTGGCCTACAAGGGGACTCGTCATGATGCACAGCTCTCCTCTACTCTCACACCTCACTCATGTTACACCATTACATTGTCTTCTTTCTCCTGTAGTTGTGCTTCATCCTCTATCCTTCTCTCTGTATTATTCTGCAGGGGTGTGTGCGGTCCCTGGCCCTACCAACCTGCCCGGTGTTCTATCTGCTTCTTGTTCTTGTTCTTTATTTGCCTCTCCTCTTCCCACACTCATCCCAACCGGTTGAGATTTTCTTTTCCACTGATACCTCGTGCCTGGTCAAGGGAGATCATCATCATCATCAGTTTTCTGCATGATTATACATATAGATATACATTATGTTCGGTTACGTCTTAAACCTTTGACATGACCTTTGTAGTGATTTATATAAATACACTGAAATGAACTGAGTATTCACAGGGAACCCTAATTCTCATCATCTCGACTCAATTAAACTCGACACTGTAGTAAGCAATATTTTATTTCATAGTGACTTTGGTGGAGCAGAGAGCCTATAAAACAAACACTTTTTAAATACTTAGGGTCTGTGGTCATATCCAATAATACGCTCTATACGATCTGGTGAAGAAAAATACACCAATTTCAGACGTTATACCTTTGAATTGAAATTCAGCCATTAAAGGGTCCATATTGGACTTTTGCATTACAGATGAACCTCAGCTACCTGTGCATGTGTCTGAAGGGGTATGTGCTCACCCAGGCCATGTTGGTGATGGCAGGCGTTTTGCATTTTAATGACAAATCAAGTATGCTAACTCGCATTTTTAAAACGAAAGTGCTCTAAATGTCGCCCGGCTGTCAGAATGACATGTAAGTAGTCTGATGAAAAGAGAACAAAGAAGACAAAGTAGGGAGGCTCGGTACACTAAGAAATGAAATAAAACCTTGTCTGCCCTGTCAGCTGTGTCGTTTTATATTCATATCTAAAGAACATTATAGTATTACTCCACCGCTCATGCCTCACTCATCTGTCTCTCTTAATTCATCACAGGCACCGCTCTGTCTTTCAAGTTGCTGTATGTCAACACAGGAAGAGGCCTGCTAATTGACAAATGAGTGTCACAGACATCAATTGCTCCTTTTCTATGCGAGCTAGGTAGACTATGGTTGTTTCATGGCCAAGGGAGGAGGCGGAGGAGGAGGAGGAGGAGGAGGAAGAAAAGGCCTGTTATTGGCAGAAGCCCAGCGAGAGGCTTTAGACTGGTCCTAGAATAAGAAGTGACAACGGGAAGAGACCCTGTCATTGTCTTGGCTAAGTGTTCAATCTACAGAGATGCAGGTATGCAGATAAAGTGTCAGTTAGGAGGAGAGGATATGAAACATTGGGAGTATGAAGTCTTCAAATCACTTAACTGGTAGTGCAGATTGTGTGTGTGTGTGTGTCTGGTAATAGTGGTGGCGTACTCTGTTCTGCTGAGGAAATATATTCCATATCCGATCTATCAGGCCTGTTTAAGGTGATATTCGCAGATAACCTGATCTGTGCCTCATAAATTAAGGACGATGCGGAGTTGTCCCAGTCCTGGGAGATTTAAACCAGAGAGGTTTTGAGGGACAAGGTCTAGAAGGAAATAACTCATTTATGTCTTCTATCATTGTATAGTATTGAAAAATAAACCATCTTAATTTTAAGCTGGATGATTTTTAAATGATTTACTACTCTAGGGAAGTTGATGGAATGACACAGTGCCTCATATTCTTCCCCAATATCTCCAATTTAGAGTTATATCAAAATCTACACACCTGCATGCTGTCGCAGATCTGCAAATGAGAGGAGACTAAAAACTCCTTCTTCATGGGGTCTCCCATCTCAATCCAGTCTATTGTCTTTCGTTGTCCCCCGGATGGTGGAATGACTTGCTCCATTCCTCTAGCTGAGACTATCGCCACCTTTAAAGAAATATTTAAAAACTAACTTGTTTAAAAAGTATTTCAAATGAGTCTCTCTCTCTCACACACACACACATTAACAGAAGGTTAGGTAACATCCTATTGCAGTAAGATCACCATCTCCCAGTGTAACAAAAAATAAATGCATCTTTTTCCTATCTTGGTAAAATGATAACCTGTATGTGATTTATATGATTGAAAGCTCTCCCACATGTTGCTCCACCACAAACCACAATAATGTGTCCTTCAATATATTTTGTGTACATGACCCATTGTTTTGAGGTTGTGTCTTCTGTGTCCAACTGTGTATTTTTGCTTTATATTTGCCTTTAGCGTAGATGATTCTTAGAGATCAACTGCATATTTTATCCTCCTATCTTCACCAGTGGGTCTTATTCAATGTGGCACATGTACTCCTAAGGCGAAGTCTGTGAAATCTTTGATTTTGTTTTATACATCGAGCCACTTTTGGACTAAGAATAAACTAGATAGAATGAAGTAGATTTCTAGCTGTGAAATGATCTTTTTTGTGTATTCCTGGCTGCATGTCTGACATTCCCACCACAAATTGAGTCACTAATTCAAAGAATCCAAAAAATATTATTAGTCATAATCACTGTTGGTCTTGACCTTTTGATTTACAACTTGGACTCAGTTTATGCTTGATCTCGCTCATCACTTGTGTTTTGACAAAGGTTAATACATTACGCCACATTTAAGCGGATTAATCTCCATGTTCATGTCTTAAACCCTGCTGATTTTTTTCTGTTGTGAGAACATTTTCTTACTACTTCTTCCAGCCTTGTTTAAGGAAGTTGTGAGTTACCACGGCAACAAACTCGTCAGTGACACAATTCGGCAGACCATAATTTCGCCCACAGCATTGCAGAAGTATACATGTATTCAACAGTTAGTTGTGTCAGTTCTCTCAAAGAGGTCATTGTTAAGTGTCAGGCAACCAGGAACAAAACACTTTGTAGATAAATGTTTAGCATTCACTTACCAAAATCTGTTCAGATGACCCTAATTATCACTCTTGGTACTCACTAAAAGTATTCACCACAATATAGATTCAAAAACTATATTGTGGTAATAGTGGTAATATTACCCAGGGGGTAACTAAAATGCATGCAAATGTTGCATTTGTTCACGAATACACATTTGGTACTCTGTGTATTTACATTTACAACATAGTTGTGCGGGTCAGAGTCACTCAAACTACAGTACCCATCGTCGTATGACTGACTGCAACAGTGAGGCTTATTAATGTGTTAATAACTTTACGTTTATGTTGATGAAAATAAATAGTTCCGTTTACTTGAAATACGTCTGTGTCACATTGTTTATGTTCATCTTAACTTATTGCAGCTCCCTCTCCTCAGCATGCTGGACATTCTTTTAAATCTTTCGCCCAAACAGACCGAATAGTTTAACAAATATATGGTCTCCTTTAAACACAGACCTGCTCTGTGGTCTGTAAATCTGAACTTGCTTAATGTTGCCACGGCAGCCCGACTGCTATGTACGAGCATCTCACAACAGAAGGTCTTGGAGCTCTCATACCTCAAAATGACGATACAACGACTTAAGTCTCTATTACAGGGTGTTTTTTTCCGGTTGTTGCTTGGTAGAGAGTAGATTTGGATCTAGATTTTATTTTTGTGCATGGTGGTCTTTTAAAACCAAAGTCTTCATCCCAGTTAACATTGTGCTGTACATCAGAGGAACCTTTTAGAAGGTATATCATCTATGTGATACCTTTCTTGTGTTGACCTGCTGGGAGACAGCAGATCAGCTATCATATCTGCTTTCAGCTGCACAGTTGCTATGCAGTAAGTAAAACATACAATACATAAATCTTTGTCTCTCTGTTAAAACAACAGTCCACCGAACCATGTGTTAATCACTGTCAGGAGCTGCAGTCAAACTTCTAGAGCGTTCTCCAACCTCCTCCTCTTCAATTGAAGGCCATCTCGTGGAAGAGGATTCTGGATGGAATGAAACATCTTTATGTTCCTTTTGTTCACATTATATATACTGGGCAGTGATGCCATTCCTTTTATGACTGCGTCACATTTTTTATTGTATATCCCAAGACGGATGGCGTGCCACTGACATAGAGATTTACAGGCCTTCAGCTTGCAGTGGCTGAGCTTTAGAAGGGCCTGCTGACATCTAGCCAACACTTTAGAGAAGGAGAATAAAAGCCGACATTTTATTGGCTCAGAGAGAGGGAGCGTGAGAGAAAGAAAGAGAGGGACACGTAGAGTTGGAAGTAGGAAGCGAAAAAGATTCCGTTTCTCTACTTTATATTTTTCTCCGCTGCCAGCTGTCATGGGGACATTGCTAAAAAGAGGGGATTTATTGGGTATTATTTAGAAACGTGTCAGTGGTAATGACTATAGCTATGATTTCAATTATCACCTACTAAATGTAGCTAAATTCACTGCCTTTCTGGCCATAATGAGCCTCCCTGACATCATTTTTCAAAAATTCGATACTATGCTATTTTAATATTTCATGTTGACCACCGATTTAATTTTCCTCCCTGGTGCTTGGCATGTGGCATGGTCCCACTCCCTCATGTGCAGTTGGATAGTCGGAGCTATTGAGTTCAAAGCTGTCTCAGGGATATATTTTTTTCCATTGACAGAAATCCAATTAGTTTTAGTACACAGTCTGGTTGAATAAAAAGGCTCTTAAAATCTACAATATGTTTCCTTAGTGCTTTAGCAGAGTGCAAAGCCAGTGATGGATCTTTATGATTTGACCTGATGGGACCCAAGTGGACATACTCCTTTTTGTATTTTGGCAAGTGAAAAACAAACTAAACATATGTCTTACTCATTTTGACGGGCATGACTGAGTCCTTTGATATGGCGTAAACATCTACTGTACAACACATGCACTTGCTAAGATCTTGAATCTTGTACATATTTAAACACTTACTAAATACTTTACAACTACTACACAAATTCTGCCGAAACACCATGTAAATATTAGAGAGGGAAAAAGTCAGATGTATAATTAATTAGTGACGTGTTTAGTAAGTAGGCGATTTGGGCAGAGTTAATATGTACTCAAGTTTTGACACGAGGGTGTGCATTTTTTAGCAAATATTAAAACGAAGATGATTAATACTGGCATTTGACTGTCAATAACAAGCTTTCTGCTTGAAGTTGATGATGCGAGTGAATTTCAATGTTGTAAAACTGATTTCTTTTTCAAAAAAAACATTTGCTGCAGTGGTTTTCCCAAAAGAAAAACACATACAAAGTAATTTAGGATACCTGACCTCTCTAAATGAGCACTTACTCTTAAAACAAAAGAGAAAAAAGGCAGAAGACGACACCAACTGTATGTCTGAGACGCAACCTGTGTCTCTTTAAGCCCATAACTCAAGTAATGTTTACATTCACCCCATTATACTTGGTGATCTCTCAGATTGATGATGTAAGCAACTGGAAGGCATGGAACATATTAGAGGAGAACACAAAGAGGGGTAACCGTACTTCCACTTCTTTGGCTTAGTCCCAAATGGAAAAAATTAAGGGAAAAAGGGGTTTGGAGCCTGTTTTGGAAGAGGAACAAAGAAGCTTCCTTTGGTATGGGCTAGGCAGTTTCAGTCGCTTCATGGCTTTCAATCTCCCACAGTCTATCCTAGAGGGCCAAAGGGGTGAAAAGTAAAGACAGATACATGTGTGTATCCATGCCAAGATTTAAGAGCGTGTTTGCAGTTTTTGAGTTTTACAGAATTATTTTTTTTAACAGGGGCTCCATGATAAATGTTCAGAAGACTAATAAATCCTATGACCATAAAATGTTGGAAGCTGTTATTATCCGTCAGAGATGGTATCTTTTTTAAAGCCCCATGATCGCTAAAATAAGTTGCTGTTATATCTTAGGGAGGACTAATATGATAATCTGTTAACCTCCTATGATTTGAGTCAGATTTAATCGTGGTTTGCCAGTCTTGAAGTGATAAACTATAGTTCATGAAGGCCATCTTATGTGCTTGCTCTGCAATTTCAGGCCACTACATCCTTCATGGGTGAGTCCTCCTCTTTTTTTTTTGGGGTCCTGTTTTGCTTGCATGCTTAAACCATCCCTGGCGCTGGACAGCTGTGCCACATTCCCAGCGCAGCTGTATCTCATTTCCTGTTTCCATTTTAAATAAACCTACTCACATCTTTCACAGCTTTTACTTGTAAAATCCACTGACTGTCCTTCCACGCCGCCATCCCAAGTACCTGACATTAGACTTGACGTCAGACAGGAAGATTTGGGGTAGATAACGGCCCTTGCGCTCTCACCCGGCTGTGCTCTCGTTCTACCCTTTCTTCTATTAGTCTATAGACTGTATTTACTTGTTCTCCATGCTTAACAAATGGAACAAGTTTAAACTGTAGTTGGGAATGTGTTCAGAAATTAAGGGCAAGCTATGTTTTGTAAGACTACATCTGACATCCATCAGCATGGAAATATGTTTTAATGGTCAGGCAGGCTGCAAGACATCAGTAAGCTGTTGCCTCACTTTTCCACCTAGGGATATATCGAGATAAGAAACAGCGATGGCATGTTTCATGTCCAAGCTGCTGACATGTCTGCTGGAAAACTACTAGGAACAATTCTTTCATTTTGGGACCAGCAGTACAATATTCTTATTCTGTTTTCCCCCTTAAAACAGTGTCTATCTATTAGGATAAATGCACTGACGCTATCACAGTTGTTCCACTGCGAGCTGCCGATTGCACCATTAGCTGACAGTATGATTATGTGAACAACAGACCAAACAGTCTTCTGATCGTCTGTCCAGACGTTTGGTGATGTTTAAGAGTTTATCCCCAGTGGTAATGGTGAGATAGCTTTTGTACCGGGGGCACTGTAGAGTTTCTTTATTTTCTCCCACTGTCTGGATCTCAAGGCCCCTGGGTCCTCCAAAGCTCAGAACATGTCTGTACTCAGATGTTTCCAAACACCAAACAGCAGAGGAAGAGGAGGAGGAGGAGGAGGAAAAAGAAGGGATAAAGGAGAGACAAAGGGAAATGGGAGGAGGGTAAGGAATCCTCATAGGGACAAAGTGTACATGTACACGCAGGCCAGGCAGAGAGGCCCAACTGGGTCTGAAGACTTGTGATCTGAGGGCCGTTCGTTTGTCAGTCAGATCAAAGTCTTTTGAATAGAAGGCAAAATCCCTTTAGCTTCCCTGACTATGGCAACCCTTGTTGGTAGCTAGGTATACGAGAGATGGTGATCATGGAGGGTTGCCTTAAAATGCTGCAACTTGTGGTAGTTTTTTGTTAAAGTACACCTGAAGTCTGTCCTATTAATTCATATAGCTATATATAGTGCCAATAAATTCACAATAAATGTATGTAGAAAACCACTGTAAGGGTCTGAGTTGCTTTTAGGCACAAACTGTTCATTTGGAACGCACAGAGCAAATGTTTTCATATTTTCATTTCTTTTGGTTTGAGGAAATGCCTGCGTGAGCATCGTGTCTACACTGCATTAGCTTGTACAGGTGTACCTTTTGTTGTCATTTTACAATGGTGTGGCTATAAGACTTTGTCTTTGTCAGCTAAACGATCTCCTGTCACACGTAAAGTGCTGTATAACTTCATCTGTAGCTAAGTAGGTCATTAAATGAAACCACGTCGATGTATAGCATCAACCTTTTTAAATGTTTAGTGGTGGGTATCTGGGACAATGGCAAGGCAGTGGCTTGAGTATAAATAATAGGAACCAACTTTGTTATATAGTGTGTGTGTGTGCGCATTCAGAGCCGTTCCATGGAATGGTAGACAGTCCGTCACTCATACTCACACCGTCATGCTGCGAATGTGTAGTGAGTGTATCCTTCCATGGGCCTGGCTGTTTAAATTAATTATTAGTTTTATAGCGAACCCTGAGGCCTTGCAGAGGCAGCTAATCCCTGCAGAGGGCTAATCCGACCCCACGTTACACAAAATCAATGCCGGTCTTTGGTGTTGGCATGCCATCAGGGCACGGGGACACATGTCAGACAGGCCTCCTGATTTTTTCATGAGGTGTGTTTTTGAAGTGGTAGAGCTAGTGGAGGATGCTCGAGGTACCAAGAATTTAAAAGAATATCCGGAAGCGAAAAAAAGGCTTGTATGACCAAATTTCTCATGGGTTGATGGTGCTGCAAGTGTGTGTGGTTTTTGTGTATTATTTAAGCTGCAAATAGAGATGAGATCACAAAGACGCCTTATACAACCCACATGCGAACTGTACAAATGTATGAGAAAGGTTTCCTTGCAGATATCTTTTTATTATTAATAGTCCTGATCAAAGTAATACTTATATGCATTTCTTCCCATAAAAGCAGTGCGTCTTTGTCTCAGTGATGATTCTCTGTTGATAATATTTAGAGTTTTATGACTGTCAACATACGTCTGGAAGTCCAACAATGATGGATGTGTGTATGGTTGATGGGTCCTGCACTCATTAAAGAATTTTAGTGATATTTTTTACAGTGCCTGCTGATCAAGTACTTTAAGTTATGTCATGCCTGCTCACTCCTCTGGTTTAGTGGCTGAGTATCAAGCGATGGAGTTTTGCCTGTTAATTTGATGAAAGCAGGAGATTGGGACAGTTGTTTTGAAAATGTCAATGTGTGTCTTTTTAGTAATACATCTTTTTTTTAATCACTCAAGATGGGAAGATCCTATTTTGTCTCCCCAGTGATACAATCTGTGTTTTGAGATCAGTTTAATCTTGTCAGATTTGATACACTGTCGAAAATGAAACCACCATCAATTTTCTTTTACTTTGTCAGGTTTTAATACGATTCAGGGAAAATATGAATATTTCTCATTCCTCAGTCTCATTTCATATTTTCAACTGTCTGTCAGTAATTGGGAGAGGGAGAGGGAGATGATCTGACCCAGTCCCCTACTTTTTTTGCACCTCTCATTCTGCCTATTAATTTTGGATAACCAGCTTTCTCTCTCTCTCATGGTGACTGGCAGCTGAAGATAATAGCTTCCGTAATGTGTGGAGTTCCATTTCAAGCTCTTCTGTGTTTCTCTTTATGAAAGAACAAAAATATATCGGGCCCAGTCAGCCTATTCATTTCCCCTATTGGGAGATTAACGAGAGAAACAGTGCTCTCTTAAGCCTTTTGTGACAAGCTTTAAAGTCCCTGTACAGGAAGACCTGTGTCTGTTCATCTGTAGAGTTCACACAGGCTGGTGTTACACCATGGCAGACAATTATCGAGGCTAGCACATGATCAAAACTATATGCTACATTTATCTCAACATTTGCTGCCTGTTTAGTTTAACGCTGATTGAGTGATCAGGTGTAATATTGCAGGTAGCAACACTTTCAGGCTGTTGAAAGGGCACGTTTATGGACCTGAATAGTAAATGTGTGATGATGAGTTTGACTACATGAAGTGAAACTTTTGTGGATTGATGGTGGCTCTGGTGGGGGATGCTACTATTGAGGAAATGACATGGACAGAAAAAAATTGTGCCCAGTCATAAGACCTGTGGGTTTTACTGTTATGTTTTCTTATATCGAATACAAGGAGACATTCAGTCTGAAAACACATATTACTCTGACATTGAGTATACTTTAAATCTATTTAACTACTTATCATTCAGCTAATTTATACACTAACGATTTATTAACTAATTAGGTAATGTAAATTATGCCATTTGCATTGGTTATTGGTCATATCTATCCTGTACACATCTATCTTATGTAATGATTAACCTAAGGGCAATCGAGTAGAGCTCTGAAAAAGGCGACATGTATTATATGTCCTGAGAATGGAAATTGAATGAAGATGAATAATTCAACCTCAGCAGGACTTCCATATACTGCATGTATAATAAAGCACTATGGCTATCATTTTATTACATATAAAACCTTGAAATGGTACAAAGTTGGGCATTTTGCAGCTGTTCCTCTTGTGATACAGTACAATGCACTCCTTTAACATAAAATAAAAACTAATACAATAGTAAGTGTGTTTTTATCATATGACTGGAACTGCCAACAATTAATTATCCTGCCATTTAAGACCTCCTTAACAGTAAGGTTGACTGTATTCGCAATCTCTGCCTGGTATCTAATGTCATAAATAAGGTTTTCCCCCAACATTTTGGAGGCTATTTTTTAATCTACGTTGAGGTTTCTGAATTTGCACAATTGTATTGTCGCCTGAAACTTGATGCATTGAATCTACACAGTCTATGCTGTAAGCTATGTATGTTCCATTTGCTGCCGTGTCCGCTGGTTGGTGGGGGGATTTCTATAAGACGTCTTTGAGCTTCTTTGCCACTAGAAAGAGTTAATATTATACGTTTAACAGCAGTTACTGTTGAAGTCTGTGAAAATGCGTTTAGTTCAGTCTGTTGTCCTGTCTTTCTCACTACAGCTGTAGTCTGGAAAAAACAAGGTAATGCTAACAACATGTGGGGTGGTGCAGAATAGTCAAGTAAAGGCCTCCTAAAGGCTGGTATGCACTGTAGGTAACATTTTGAAATGAAACTTCTCTAACTCGGTTAAGAAGCTCAGAGACATCTAGATCTGTACAGAACGACTTCAGGTTGAGTGGGTTTCAGTTGTTTCGCCTTATATAACACTTATATGTATTTATATGTCATTAAGATGTGCTGTTGAAGTACGGTGTAGCTGCAGCTTTATTATTTAGGCAAGTGATGGCTAATAACCTGCAGTTAGTGCTGTTCATATAACGTGACTTGGCTAAGTACTATTCCAAGGTGTAGTATTTGACCATTGATATTTTGGATTGGTTTCAGCATCCACACAACCCACAACTTTCATAACCTGTTATTTAGTCATTCATCTTCCTTGTTTATTCTTATGAGACATGTTGGAATTCTGCAAGACGCTACACGAACCATGTCCTTCTCTCTTGTAGACATTTGTTACATTTCATCTAAAGTACAAGGCTGCAACAGCAGGATACATTTTCCATGCACGCCACCTTTCCTTATAAGAACTTTACTGAATGTTATTGGCTTGTGCTTACCACTGTGAACTTTTTCATGTGATATAAAGACAAAAAATCACATACTTGCATCTGTAAACATTCATGCTTTATGGCTTAAAGAAAGTTAGGAGGAAGTAAAAGAAGAATTTTTCGGGGGATAAAAGCTCGCTATACACAGGCGGTGCAGTGCTGTTTGCTTTACATGGCTTTGATTAAAGGTTTGGGAAGAGAAGAGACATTTCTTTTGCTTTATGGGTCTCTTTGCCAGCTTGGCAGCAGCACTAGCATTTAAATGCCCATTAACAACCTTTTAACTGTCAGGATCTTTTGAAATATGGATATTTGCTTTCCTCACTGCTTCAGAGCTACCAAAATTACTTTTAATAGCACAAGTGTTGGTATTAATATGTTCCTTCATGATCAGTAGGCTACCTCAAAGGAGTTTACTGCAGAGGAGTTTGCCAATGATGTCTGATTAAGAGTGCAAGGAGAGATTAATAGATGTTTCTTCTCTTCATTTGTTATCACTCTTTTACTGCTTTGACTGACTACAGCATGTGATAAATAGAGGAAGGCCTCTGCATTTCCTGAGTGTGACACTATCTCTCTGCTCGTCAGCCCAGCTCAGTGTTGATGCAATGTCTCCTCTGACAGCACATCCAAAGTCAGCTGCCTAGTCCTGTGCAATTTCAGCTGCAGAGGGGAAGGTGTTTGGGATCTGCATTTTAATCCTGGCCTGTTTAATGTTTGCCCCCTGACAATCTGGGCCAGACATCATTTTAATGGTATGTACAGTGATAAAGCCAATAAAATGTCAGGATGATTGATAATCTGAGCATTATAGCAATATGACTTTCCAGTTCTCCTCTGCGCTCCAATGATGGTTCTCAAATTGAATTCTTTATGTGTGTGTGTACGTATGCATGCACATTCACATGGCACACGTGTGCATCTTCACTAAACCTTAGGTGAGAGGAAAACACAAGAAATCTTATTAGTTTCTAGTGAATCAGTTTTTAGTGTTTATGCAATACATTATTTTCAAAATAACAAACCATTTGGGCTGAATATATTATCTCCAAATTCTTAGCCTACTTACTGTATTTGTCTGGGAAATATGGATTGGAGTGGGAGCAATTATTAGGAAGATTACCATATTTCTTCAGTTAAATAAATGCTATGAAACTCGCTTTCCTCTACGTGTCAGAAGCTGTGAATGTATGAACCAGGCCAGCTGGCTTATTTTAGTCTACTGGGGAAGGAAAGGAGGTGGGTGGATGGGGGGGGGGGGTGCCATTCATATCTCTTGACTTATGAATTTGTCTAAACACAGGTGGACATTGATGCACCACAGATGCTGGTGAAGCAATAATGTTACCGTTGCATTTTGTCATTAAGCCTTAGATGTAAAAAAAATTACAATTATCTGTCATTGTGGAATTAGTTAGTTTTCTTATAACAAATATATTCCATTTGTGCCAATTTCATCCATTTAAACAATGATTTATTTAGCGCTATTTTGTAAAGGTTCTAAATGTTCTTCTCAACCCCTTGTGGATGAGATCAAATAGGCCTGGTTTATTGATTTATTGCTCGCTATTTGCAAACCAATAGCAGTTGCTGTGAGATTGACAACATGTGTAGGACTGCTCTGCAGTCAGTGTCTCTATGCACCTAAGAAAAAGCTCCTTTTATCTTCGGTAAAGTCAGAGCAGTCCTGCCTTTGACTGGCAGTCATAGAAAGCTCTTTGTTTTATGTAAATGGTGATTGATGACATGTCTGGCACAGCCTGCAGTTTTTGACAAAAAGTATTGATGGCTGCTCTCAGTAAAGTGTTAGTCCAGGTGACAGTGCAATCCATTTTAAGATGAATGAGAGCGAGGGAGAGAGTGACTCAGAGAGCGAGGGACTCGAATAGGAAAGTCATCAGCACTTTCAAGAACGAGTTGCCCATTTGTAACTCTAGTTCTATGATCGCAGAGATCACTGGGACATACCGACACTGCCGTTGTGCTGAAGTGCAATTGGGTCGTATGAAAATTTTACCACCAATACTGATTGTTACAGTGGTATATGCTAACGGAGACAATTGAGTGACCGATGTGTATTATCATTTCCTGCTGTCTGATTTCCTCAATCATCTCCTGCAGACACAGTCTAGTAGTGGGGACTGTAGTGAGCCATGTATTTATCACTACACAGAGGCTGTCCTTATTCAGTGTACACCTGCCATAGAAGATTTTCATAAAGACGGCTTTTTGGAGATGAAACGGAGATATAGTAACTAGGAAGTAGTAAAGACAACTTGAATACAACAATATAAATTACCGTATGTGCCTGGTTTATATTTACCAAGGAATTGAATGACATGTGAGGCCAGAACAAGTTGATTTGTTAAACTGAACCGACTGATTTTATTTTTACATGTATAACGTGACTACCATATTCTGCATGTTTGATGCATCTCCTCTTACAAGCAGCTGCATGGTTCTGGCTATCGTAGCGATCTGACTAAAATGACTCTACACACTGATTCTTGCTCTGGGTTTGTGTTTTGTTAAACACTGTCTGTTACAAAAGGTGACTTGACTGTTGCATAAACAGTGTGCACATTATGTTATGCGGGCTGCACTCCTGCCTGGTCTAATGTTGGCTAATAATTAAGTCTATCTGCACATGATATGTGAAACAAAAACAGGGACAAGTACATGAGTGAGCAGAAATTGCGTTTGTTTGCGCTGGAAGAGATTTCATTGTTGAACTGCATTTTTGTTTTTTGTTTTTGAAAAACCTGCCTGAATTCTGTCTCTGGCTAAACTTCTGGAGACACTAGTTAAAGTGGAATGTCCATGCTCTACTTAGCTGATTCATCTTTTGGTAAGTGTATGTATATTTCTGTTTGCAAAATGAATTATGCTCCTCTTATTTGTCTTCCTGTAATTTGCAGGGAATTAAAAAAATAATAATCTTGTTGCCAGTCTTGGTGTTGGACGACAACAGTCCCAGAAGAACAAGAATGAAGCCAAATAACGCCAAGGCAAAACACATGGGCAATATTAAGTACCTGCATGATTTGATAGTGCAGTGTTTAGCACAAAGATTATCAATATCAATTTTCTACTAATTGTAAGCGGCAATAAAAAAAAAAACATCAAAAATATACCCGTCTGTCAGTTAAAGCTCATGCATGTGTAGTGTTCAAAGGACAGGCCAGCCAGAAACTGTGGAAAGCAAACATGTATGATAAACACAATACGTCTGCATATGTGAGGAAAATCTATAACAAAAACGACTCCAAACTGGACGTGGTGCTGACGTGTGTCTGACAGAACCAGATTTAACAGATGCTTCAAGGGGACCTTAACCCATGAAATCACGCTGTCCTGCATCCAGAGCCCCACCCTCTAACTGCTGTATAAATAGATTCTCGTGACAGGGTAATTCATCTCTGGCCATGAAAACATCAGCTTTAAAAGACAGCTCGCTGAGACCCTGCGCTTGTTAGAGGCCAGATCAGCAGCCCAGATGCCTGGGATGTAAACTCATGAAGAGAAGATTAATTTATCTGTCATCCCTGACTTTGACAGTTGTTGTAAATTTGAGTCTGGCCTCTGCACACGGAAGGGAGGTGATGGGTGCAGGGGGTGGGGGTGGGGGCAAGTAAAGATATGGAGAGGAGTGTGAGGAGGGAGGACGGCAATAACAAGGGAGGGGTAAGGTAGGGGTGAGCGTGTCAAAAATTTCAAACATATAATATTGACAGGAGAACTCACTCACTCGCTGCTGGTGTGCACCTGGACTGCATCTACAGCCCACTTCTCCAGACGATGTGTTTGGAAACCTATTGTTAGCAGAATGTTTTTCAACAATCGTAGCCCGCCAGCCAACCTCCTCCTGCCCCTTTCTTCTAACAGCACCCTTCCTCTTCACCATTTTTTTCCCTACAGCTCTTTTCAAGATGGTGGTCACATAAGGCATGCTGGAAAATGAGTCGTGCTGGTGTCAGGGAAGCCATTTGGGGTCTGATTGATGGTAGCAGGCGAACCACAGCGGCCATGTTCTCCGATCACCCTGGCGCTCTCTAAGAAACAGGAGAAGTTTTAGAATAAAAAAAAAAGTTAATGCCGCTGCCGGACATATTGCATTATATTTCTCATCGTATCTGTGTCAGTGTTTCAAAAAATAGACTTCGAATTAGGATCCATGAGTAAAAATGTTGATGCGATCATCATCACGTTTGTCACTGATAGAGTTCCACCTGGTAGTTCTCCTTAACCTAAATTTAGATTCATATTCATAATTCAGATGGCAAGATCGATGAAGATATATTGGATTTTGTTTTCATGTCAAATCTAGGAGATACGCATACGTTGAATGACTTACAGGATATAGCTCAAGTCACATAACTGCATGTTTCGCACGTCATGCAGTTTTACTGAATTGCAACTGACTGTTTTTAAAGTTTCGTGTCCAACCACTTTTTTCCGCAGTTCCTGATGCCAGTAAAGCTGGGATTTATAGAGCTACAGATGTGGATGTAGTTACAGCTTTGAGCGTAGATACAATACTGGAGCTGTCAATAAAGATCCCCCTGGAGGTTTTGGTCTACATTAGAATCATGTCTCTGCCTGGCTTAATTTGACCCTTTTGTCTTTCCATAGGACTGCCATAAATGTCACTGTATTTCCAGCAACTGTTACTAATTACTTTTTTCTGAGCATTTGAGGAGCAGTCATTTTTACACGGTCCTCCTCTTTATTTGATTCATTATGAGGCTGATCACCACAGGTTTTTTTTTTTACCACAGGAGTTTAACATTGATCTGTTAATTTTGGTCGTATGTTATCAACACCTCCTTATATGTCTGATTGAACCCAAGGGAAGTGACAAATATAGCCCATGAAAATCTTGAGCTTTTATTGTGGATTAGCATGCTAATAGGCTTTGGACTTGATTTGACAGAGCTTGCGTCCCCTGGAGAGGGACAGCCTCAAGCCAGAGAGAGGGGTTTTATGTAGGGGTAAGGAGGGGGAAAGGAAAAAGAAAAGGGAAAGCGGGTGAAAAAGGGGCGCACCGCCGGGTGGATGCGGGGGATAGGGGTGATAAAGGAGGTTCGGAGGAGCGTGGAAGATATTGCCAATTAGCATGTGGAAGGAAAAAAGGTTTTGACAAGAGAGGTAACCCAATCATGACAAATATGGTGACTTAACAGCCTCTTCTCCTCCTCCCCCTTTGTCTGTCAGACCCCTGTGGGCTTAAGAACTCTTTTCACCTAAAAGGAAATCAAAAGATAATCCCAAGTTTGATGTTTGGAGAAACTTTTGAGTCGGAAGGGAAAAGGGGTCACCGGTGTATAGGGCCAGGGCTTTAAGCTGTAAACCCTTCACAAAAGGTTCTGACAGACCGAGTTCCTCCCAATCTCCCACAATGTATCTGGAAAGTTCTGAGCACCTTCTCCATGCATGAATAAACTTACTGAAGAAAAGCGAGATAAAGCAACTCACTGGTTTAAAAGTCAGAGTTTAATTTCCTTATGAAAACAAATATCTGTAATCAATCAAATGTGGAGATGAATCCTCTCACCTGTTCCAGGTTTGTCGAAATTCCCGCGGAGGATGTGAAAAGCTTTCTGGCTTTGACTGACACTCCCCTTACATAGTGCGTCGACATCAATTGTTGAAGCTTTTGGCATCACTTTCAAAGAGGGTAATGAAATTGAGTTAAGGTTTGTGTGATTATTTTATAGGAAGACTTGATTCAGGTTCTAGAGTAAACACAGACTTGTTGTTGAGTGTAGGTTAAGACACGCAACCTGAGAAAGTGGAGTGGGGCTTATGACTTTGCTGTGCTGTACATTTCCATTGTGTCCCATGCACACAGATGAGGAAGACAATGGAGCTAATCAGCCATTTCAACAGTTGTGCACATTGCAGGGATTATTTTCTCCTTGTATGGCCTAGTTACATTTTTTTAGTGACACATTTGCAGCACATTCTCATTCGCACATTAGGATGTGCTAAAGGCGTGCGGTTTATATGGCCAGTCTTTTTACAATTTCCAACAATATAGGATACACATGTTAAAGTCATCAGTCCAGTATTAACTAAGCAAGAGAATTAAAACATGTCTTGACCAGCTCTTGACCACGTTTCATTTCAAGGACAGAGCTGCAGTACATTAGCTGTCTGTGTAAAGACATAATACCTGTGCTGATGATGACAGCTGACCTTGGAGAGCTTTGATGACAGTAACCTTGCCGTCATCTCTTGAACCCTAGTTCTTCCTTTTAGGAGCACGTGTATACCTCTGCGCACACACACACACACACGCTGTCACACAAACGCATAAACGCAGTACGTGCCCGTATTTTATTTGCTGAAACCCACACTGTGAATGACCTTTCCTGCTTTCTTTGAAACTGGCAACTGAAGCATTTCTTTAGAGAACATTTGCTTACCATAAGAATGTAATTTTCACTGATAAGGTCCTGGAACTTGGCAGAGGCTGCACGGAGGTGGTGGTTGAAGTGGGGTGGGGGTGGGGTTTGTCTGTCGTTTTGTGCCAAAGCTTTGGTCTTGGATGATCCAGGGGCTTGCCCTGGGGGACAACTCAGGCCTGAGTGGGCCAAAGTAATGTCATTCTGTGGAGAGATGATTAATCTATTCTTGTCTGTCCTTTATTCCACGAGGAAAGAAGAATGTGCAGCAGAATGCGGTCCGATAAGTGGCTCCGTGGTGCATATGTAAATTTCATTCGTTTCACGTTAAATAAAATGCTTTTGCCAAATTGCCTCATCATTATAATTTATGGGTAATTGAAGACTGAGACAAGGGGTTTAGATGTAACATGCATGTTTGATTTAGTAAAATAATATGACGTAAACACATTTGATTAATTCATTTTCTGTATTGAGGTTTTTGAACCAATTCACATGGAAGTGTTCAACTGTGCGCAGGGTCATCTGTGTACCCTGAGAGGCTGTGTGCAGTGCTCATAAAGTACCCAGGGTGAATATCAGAGCTGAGAGTTTCACCATAAATACCCAGGTCAGTGCTGTCAGCCAGAACACTTCTCTTCGTAGCCTGTCTTCTTTTTAATCCGCTCGTTGTGGGGCGAGTGAGACAGAGGAACGGATACAGACGGAGGCAGGCGGTATAGTACAGTAACCGATTGGGAAGATCAAGAAAAGTAGTAGAAAAACCTACTCTGAAGTGTGTGGGAATCCATAATAGCGGCACTTAATGACACAAAATATCTTCCCGTGCTGTCGGAGAGGCTAGTCTTCTCCGAAGCCTCAGAGGGCCCTATGTTACAAAACAGAAGACAGTAGGGCTTTGACAGCTCCAAGTGTCTACGGCCAGGGAAATAATTGATAGCAGGCTGCCTGCATCCAAGGTCCTTTAGCAGTAATTGCAAGCAGAATCTGACTCTCTGATCTCACCAGTGGTACTGGCTATGCCAGAACAGCCTGGCTTTGACAGATTGCCTTCCTGCAGTAATAACTTAGGCATGTTCCCTGTTTTCTCACACAAGGCCATACAGCGCTGTCTCTGCCACAGAACTAGCCCAGAATCATCAGTGATTATTTTAGATGTGTATTTTTTCTTTCAGTTCTTGGCAGATTTTTCTGACAGGACACTCTTCGGGTAATGGTTTTTCTTGCAGCCAGCTGCCCGGTACATCGTTTTCCACTGCAAATTGTGTTTTAAGTAGAATGAAGTAATTGGTGTTAAAATGATCATTATGCATATGTTAACATACATTTGCAAGACAGAAAACCTTCAGTGGAGCCTGTGGAAAAACGTTCTTTTATGTATAATACCCCTGTAAAATCAGACGTTTATTAGCCTTAAAAGGAATCTAATCACTGTGACCAGTAAACTGTGCTCCAAAAATGTTTAGGCATAAAGAAATTTAAAACACCCACCGTTGCCATGGTTCTTGCCCTGAATGACAGCCTGAAGGCTTTATGGCCTTTTGAGGGATAGTGCTCTTCCCTCTTCCCTCCCCTATCTCCTTGTCTCCTCTCCCTCCTCCCCTCTCGTTCTCAGTGGCACTCGTCCATGCTCACTGTCTGCACTGTAAAGCACTCAGGGATTTATTGTCAGCTGGAGTTTCCTTGATGGGGTGTAATAATACTGTGCCTTTCTCACCCGCTAAGGTGGTAGAATCCCCTCCCTCTGCCGATGAGAGGACCCCTGCGGGCTGCCCTGTGTGCGCCTGTGTTCTGTGGCAGACTTATAAGCCTGGCAACTCCACCCCATGGCTGTCCAAACAAGGTTTCTCAACAGGCGCCCACATCAAAAAGAGCAGCGTATGGGGGCTGCAGGAAAGCGAAACTGCAGGATGTTGCTTTTAGTTATTTATTTATCTCACTTTTCACAAACAGAAGAACGGAGTTAAAAGCATGTGAACCCTTTTGGCACGGCAAGGTTCTTTGTTTTGTTAAGTGTTTTGGCAGTAAAAGAGGGATTTCTTGCTACTGCTAATTTTATCTGAGTAGTTTTGTGTTCAAAGTCGCAACAAAACATACAAGGCAGAGCTGGTGAGAGTAAATACTAAACTGAATTCTGAATGAAAATCAGTAGAGGAATTGAAGTGTAAATAGACACGATCCCATGACACCCCGCAGCAGCAAATGTGATAGTGTGGTTAGTACTTCACTGCCAGATGCTGCCAGTTGATCTAATTATATTATTATATAAAGGGTTGAATCCCTGCAAAAAATCATTAGTAAAGGAGTCTGAGAATAAAATGTGGGAAAGATATCAAACACAATATGAAGCAAGTTAAAAGTCCCTAAATGCCTCAAAGCATACTCGCAGCTCAGCAGGCGAGCTGTAAAGGCAGCTGCAGGATAGTATAAATAGAAACTCCCTACTCGAACCAGCAATTAATAAAAGGCTCTTTGAGTGATCCTCTAACAGGGGAAGAAGTGAGGAGACAGTAAGTCAGGTCAGAGTGGGATAAACTGGTCCCAGCTCCCTGTCCACTGTGGGAGCTCTGTGGCAAGATGGATGGGTGCGTCGCTTCGCTTTGAGATATCTAAACATAGACGTTTGAAAGGTGGACGCAATGTGAAAATGTAAATAAACTTTATAGGAACTTGGGGTCAGGCACAGGTTGGATTTATGGTTTTGACATTCACCTCTAGGCCCATCTGTCATGTCTTTGCCCCTACCAAGCCCCACTGGTCCCAGCTCCTTCTGCTTGAGCCAAGTCCCACCCTCACCCCACACCCCCAGATCACAAGACCCTCAGCTGAACTACAGCCGACCTGCTGGATCCAAGGCCAGCTGGGCTTCACATGCCATAATAAGAACCATTCAGTGCCTTCAATGACTGTGTGACTATTCCATCATCCTTTCTTCCGGTCTTCCTGGTTCTTTTTAATAATTCTCTTTAGATATTTTGCACCTATTGTCTTCATTCTTCCCTCCTGCGCTCTGTGGAGTAATATTGTGCCAGCGTTGTTTGCTGGTCTTGTCAAATGTAGGCTGCCTTCTCTCTGGAGTGGTGTCACACAAGAGTCTGTGTTAACTTATTTACGGCACTGATGCTTGTCATGCCAATGTTCTCAAATTTTCAAGACATAACGGGGCTCTTGTCGTCAACTCTGATCTCACAGTAAAAACATCTGACTATTGCTGTTTTGGGTAAAAAGCAGTTGTTAGAAACACATTAGATTAATTTCTCCATTATATAATGTAGTGCAGTACTCGTGTCCATTTAATGGTCATGATGTCGGAGTCAAAATAGTATACCACAGTGTGCTGTTTATGAGGAATATTCCTTTACCATTGTAATAAATCTGAATAAACACTCGATGACTGGATCATAGATACAAGCTTATCAGTGATTTGATGAGTATTTAATAAAGGACACATTGTGTGTCCTGTTGATAAATGTACAACAGTTTGATGAGGAATTATTAGGATTCATATGTAGTTTTACACTTTGCACTTCACTGTGATTTAATAGAAACTAATTCTCATACGATGTACAGCAGCGACACCAGTTTTGGCCGGCAAACAATGCTGTGCTACCTTTTTTCTATAGTTGGGTTTGTGCAATTGTCCCTGCATTAGAATATGAGAGGACACCTGCCTTAAATGACTGAGAGTCAGCTGGGAACTGCTTTGATCTGCGTGACAGTTTGACTGCCTCGGTGGGAGTGGCACTGATAATCCCTTTGCTTAACTCGTGCTTTTTGGCCCAGCTGGGGTCCTGTCCATGGATAAAGCAGTGGGCTAAGTCTTAATCAAACAGCAGGGTCGGTGGCTGCATGAAGAGAAGGGTCTTTGAGGGTTAGAGTGCGGAAGGGCACATTTAGGACAGGGATGAATACACACAAATGGAGGATTAGAGTGTTTTGCCTATTACAAATAGAGGAGGTTTAGCAAGCAGTTTGACGATATTGAAAGAGTAAGTCGGTGAGCGCGGGGAAGCAGGGAGCACACCTCAGTTCATGCAGCTACTTTCAGAGTCATTCGTGATTCTCGCCGCCAACAAACATCCACTCGGCGCTGACCATCGGATAATTGTGTCCGTCAGTGTGGGATTAATGACTCGTGCCTGTCTGCAGAACACATAGTACGTACTGTCAGGTTGCATCCAAACAGTGCAGTTCCACAGAAAACCGCGTGCTCTGCAGATTCAGTCTGGTCCCCAGTCTTTCCCCGTGGCAATCTGACTCCCATCACAACCAGTGGTAAACAAGCACAAGACGTGTCATCGGTCAGTTCTGTGATTCCTGTTTAACAGTGGGAGCTTGCCAGGCCCAGCATGGATGACTTGTAACAGTGGCCCGCATGACCTCTCCTCTCTTATCACATGATCAGTTCCTCGTTACCTCTAAAGTGAAGTCAAACACGGTTACAGTAAGAACCGTGTTTGTCTCCGCTATCTTAATGAAGTGTTTACAGAAAGCACGGGGGCTCACGCAGCTCTGATTGGCTGTGTGTCAGCAGGGCTTTTGAATTTAAAGAAGGGGTTCACATTCTCTGCAGACGAATAGTTTTCGCCGTTATTTTCCACGTAAGTCGTGGTAAATTACTCTTTCTGTCCATTAGAGACGAGCCATCATCCCTGTAAAAATGAGAAAGACGACTCATTTAGAATTATAAACCCTTTTCTCTGTTTGTCACTCGTATTGATTTTCCTCTGCCCTCTGTCTCTCATAGTTTATATCCAGCTATAAGTTATATTCCTGAAGAGGATTTATTGCAGCCATAGGCCTTCCCTGCAAGGTTTGCCATTACCAACAGATGAAAGGTGGGGCGGTTGGGTGAGGGGGGTAATTCAGCAGCGCAGTATTGTGTATTGTTTAAATACCGTAAAAAGAGCCTGCTCATTTAGCCAGTGAGAGGCTTGAGACAGGCTGATGTAATAATCCCGCAAGTAGCAGGTGGCGCTGCTTTAATGTTGGCGTAAAAGAAAATTGCACTTTTCCATTTTCACTGCTCTCCTTATAATCTCTAAATGAGACAATTGATCGCTTGATGGCAGGAAAATTGTTTCGCCGGTTCCTATTCAAAGTGGACCTGCGGAGAGGATGATGGTATACAAGCAGGGAAGAAGAAAAAATCATATTTAGTTTTTTTTTTTTACTTTATCTCCTATTTTTTCTCAGTCCCTCTCAGACTGGGCTGTCAGGATCGAGGATGAGGAGGAGGAAGCGGGCCTTTTTTCTTCTTCCCCCACCACTTCCGAATTACCTGCTGGGTCCGAGCTCTTTTATGCTCTTGTTGTGACAGGTAGATTTATAAGGCTTGAAATTTGTACAAATCAGTTGTCATTCAGCGGCAGCTGTCAATGTGTCAAGCTGTCAGGGCCTGCTGTGAGGGAGATGCCTTAGGGGGCTGAGCGAGGGGGCAACCGCCCAGAAAAGAAAATGAGTTCAAAGAGACCTGAGAAGCTCCTCTATTCCACAGGCCTCCCTGCCCCTATGGAGACGCCATCGATTTCTCTTGATGTTGAGCAACAGCACGCCCAAAAATGACACGCCACACCGCGCTCAACCCAGTCAGGCTGTGACACGCCAACATGTGCTGCGCCGATCCCCTCAATCTGCAGATGCCTTTCATTCTCTACTAAATGGCTGGAAATCTGTAATCTCTCTGAGGAGCGAGAACACCAGAGTTGTGTTTTAGAGATTGTTGGAGACGGCTGTCGTTTTTTTTTATGTGCTGCTTAAGTAGCTGAAATGGAAATCTATCAGAGGAGAATGACAAGTGTGTTTAAGGATTGTTGTCGATTGTTGTCTTGTTTGCTTGTTTTCGCTGGCCTTGTCTCAGCATGGGCCTGCCTCCGTGTGATTGGCGGGCCTGCTGGGGCAGTGATGGGCATGACAGCCTCACTCAGTCAGAGGACTCCAGGTGACACACACCTTCTCCATCCTCTCTCCTTCTGCACAGTCTTCACAGAGCAATGGGAGAGACAGGTGCTGCAACCAGTGTGAGGTGTGTGGAAACAAAAGACAACAGCTGACAGAGACGCTGTGCCACACAGCAGTATACATGCAGAGGTGTGGGATGACACAAATACGCTCATTTCTCCCGTACACGTCTTTGTGATATTATTGGTGTTGTTGTCACATTCAGACTGTGGGAGCAGATGGAGGTGTACAGGTTATTATTGGTGGCACGTTATTACCACTGTCTATCAGGTCCATTATTGTGTACAGCATTTGTATAGCTGTATAAAAAATATTAATGCATACAAATGCTTTAAAAAAAAGCCCCTTTTTTGTGTTTTTTTGTTCAGTTATACAAATGGTCGTACACAGGTAAAGGCTAAGTAGTTTGGAATCTTGAATGAGTCTTTTTTTTTGTGTATTTTTGCTTCTTACTCTCTGAACACTAACAGAATTCTATACATCAGCTGTGTTTCCACTCGATGATGTTGTCAGCATGTTTGCAGCATGATGTTGATATTCATTTACATTTTGTCACTTTGCCCCCTCAGTTTAGTGGCAACAACTGCGGCGGGAAAAAAAAAATGTTCTCAGCGGAACAGAGCTTTTTACATCCAGGTGTGTCGGCCAAGTTTGTTTTCACGCCCTTTATGCCTGTGTGTACGTATCGCAGCCAAACCCCCTCCCCTGAGATGGACCGAATATGGTTCATTGGATTCAAAGGTTTGTCCAAGCCAGAAAATTAAAATGAAGAGATTGATTTGAATTCTGCTTGTGTCTAATTTAAAAGCTGAAGTCTCAATTTCTGCACCTAGCATAGCACCCAGCGCTGCAAAACCTGGCTTCCATCCAAACCTCCACCTTCACATGTGCGCACACAGGCACAGATGTAGACATGCATCAGAGCTGTAATTAGCCTGATGAGGGTTTTGAGGGGATCCCCCCTAACAGATTTATCATCTCCACCTGGCAAAGCATGGTCCTTGAAAGAAAAGGTTTCATGGGACAATGTTTGGAAGGTGACACTTACTCAACAGCCCTGCAACAAGGGGTGAAATATTAATCAAAGTTTTCCATGCAGCTATTAACAGCTGCTGGCCTTGGCCTCTGTGTGTGTGTGTGTGTGTGTGTGTGTGTTTACTTTGTGGCAATGAGCAGCAAGTTAGTCCACAGAGAGATGAGTGTGACGTGTCAGAGTTTGTCTTGTAAAAATGCAGCTGTCCAGGACATGACAGCTACAGCGTTACAGGGGCCATTACGGGGTGTAGAACATTTCCTGGGAAATGGCTTGAAAAATGACAATGCAGCCTGTGCAATATTAATTACTACACAGTTACAATAAATAAGTCAAAAAGAACAGTGCTGGTTATCTATTGATCATAAAACAAGAGAACAACATTAAATCTTATGCATCAATAATTTTTATTGTGTGCTTTTCTTAGTAATTAGATTTTAGGTACAATTTTATGTTGGGGCCGTGCATATATCACCTGCATTAATGTGAGCAAATGTTTAACTATAAAACTGGTGGCTGTCTATGAATTATAGTAAAATACTGACACATACTGCGAATCGGTTCTTTTGTCCTCTCTGACCTTTGTGACTCTAACTTGTTAAATGTAGGATATTTGTACTTCAAAGAACCAGCTTTGGTTTGCAAATGAAATCTTAAATGTGCTCCGGAATCCCATTTAGTTGCAAATTAACATTTCTTTGTTAGGAAACTGTTGGAACATGTTTAGCAAACCGTTCTCACGTAATGAATAACTTACATCATGTCACCAGTTTATGAAGCAAGGATAAAAAACAAAGACATTTGAAGACAAAAATATATTACAATATATTCATATTATGACATTTATCTAAAGTTTTGATACTTGTCTTTGCCGAATTTAATTTCCTTAAATGGCAGTGAACATTAACCATCGATGGTTATGAAATTTGGTGCTCTTTAATAACTGCGTAAATTTCTGCAAGAAACAGAACATTAAACAATAAAGTACAGTTATGAATTATACAATAAACCACAGAATTCTACCTCCATATATTGCCAGACAAAATCCAAATGATTCAAAAACTATGTAAATGAGTTCAGGCTCAAGTGGCTGTATTTACTCTGGCACGGCAAACAACTTAACAAATCGCTAATACCACAGCATCTTCGCGGGAGCCTCATCTAAATGAGATACATGTTGAGAGTGACGTGTGTTGTTCACTGTAGCTCACTGTAGTCCAGCTTCTGAAGACATCCGCTTCACTGGGACTGACACTCATCACAACTTTGAGTCCAGCTCAACAGTTGCTGCCGCTGTTGCATCTGTTGTTGGACACGTGGGTGAATTACGCTTGCACTGATGATGTTGAAGGTGTTTAGAGGTGTTTTGGACGGAGGCGCTGGACATTTAGTGTTGCTCTCAGCTGTCGGACATTTGGCTCCAGCTTGCGTTAATGGGCCGCTGCCTCTGTTAGAGATGGTAGCGTGGCTGTAGCATGGCGTGAGGCAACGTCAGCTGGCTAAACCAGACATTAACCTGAAAACAATTCACCCACCCAACTCTGACACAGAGCTACACTGATATTTCGTATTGGCGGTGAAAATCTCCTTCTCGTTAAACCGTAGGAAGCACCGCCTAGTGGCACAACCACCATTACTCAGAATACAGTACAGTACTTTATTGTTACTGACAATTATGCTGCATGTTTTCTGTCATTGGATATTTTAATCAAATAAATTATTAATAGAGTTTAATTGATTCATACAATGTGTGATAAAACTTTCACATAGATTTGGGAATATGATGTTGTTATATTTACATTTATTTAACTTCACAGTGAAATAAAAGAGTCTTTCTATTTCCTAATTTCTGCATAGTTGAGAGAACACTGCAGCGAGACAGTTTGTTCTACAGTTATTGTTTTCATGTCTTGTTTCTCGGCGAGCTTTTGTCTGATTTAGTAAGGGGCATATGCGGTTTAATAGGAAATTAATTCTCACCCCCACCGCCTACCTCCCCAGTAAATCAGGCATCTTAACCAAAAACCTGAACACGGTGACTAATTAGAATCAAAAGGGCTAGAATCCATAATGGGCCTCCTTCACTCAAAACACTACTCTATAATTGGCCATAAATAAACCCGTGCTGTTTTTGTGTGAGCTGTAAACAGCTGAATGCTTCAATTAAGCAGAAATACACCAGCACCATGTTAAATGCAGGGTGCTCCGGAGCTGCTGACATATGGATATGATCTGTGCTCCAACTCAGGCCTTTTTTTTTTGTTTGTAGAGTGCGTGAGAAGCAGAGGTAATTTCTTTTTGCTGGTGTAATATTATAGTGACTCATAAATAGATGGTTACCCTTTTGCCACTAAAAGTTTTCATTAAAGATGCTTGAGTTTTGTTATTGACACCATGGGTTGCCTATGCAGGGAAACAGTAAAATTTATCTGCGCTCTTTTCCTCACCTAATAAATCATCGAAACAGCACAGACCATATGGCAGATAAGACCTTGGAAATGTAGCTTTGGCATGCGAAGAGTCAAGTTGCTTGAAATCAGGAACGATCACAGACGGCTCTCCCTGTCCCCCTCTCTCCTCCTCTCACACAGAATATCTCCCAGTTATTTTACACGCCATTTTCTTGTTCACCTTATCACCTCTTTGTCACTTGTTTTTTTTTTTTGCTTTCTCTGGAGATGAACGAGAGAAGCAATTCCTTTGTGTAAAGCACTAGGAGTAGATAACTCTCTCTCTTTCACACACTCCCTCTCTTCTTCCTTTCCCAGTTTCTTTCTCTCCTAGTCTCACTTCTACCCCCCACCCCCCATCCCCTCTGCTGAGAGGGTCCTGGGAGGTGCACAGACTGATGGGAGAGGATGATATATGTAGCGTCTGTGTCCCGGCTCTCCTCTGGCCCTTTGTCATTAATCATAGCCATTAGCTTTTCTCACTGCAGCCTTGTCTGTGCACAGCTATGAAAAAGCAGCCCTTTCTCTCATATCCCAGACCAAGAGTGCCTGCAAATACCTCTGCCTCACTGTCATGAATGTTCACTACATGGCAGACAACTATTGTGATGTAGAAAATTATTATATCCAAAAACTGTGATTCTCCACCGAGGCAGACTGAGAAATGAGGCGGTATTGAGTTGCTGTAAGGTAGAGTCGAACATCAATATTGATTTTTTGCTAATATACTTTCCCTCTTTCTGCACGGTCTACTCTTTTGTGATATTTACTCTGATTTTGCAGTGCAGCTTGTTTTCTGCTATATTAAGTGTTAAAATAAGTGTTAAAATATGCATCGACTTAAAAACAAACAAAAAAAGCCCAGCACACTCTAAATTGTGACTAAATCTGTTTTTGGACTGGTTTGAACTGGACCACTATGGACTTGGCTATGTGCAAGGCTGTAAAGATTTGGTTTGGATGGCCAATGTGTGAGCTAATGAGAATAAACAGCTGGCCACTGTGGTGACCATCTAGTGTAATAGAGATGTATGGCCACTGGCTCCTGCACGCCTACTCCTCCAATCCCCAAATCGCGCCTGACAGATATACTAAAGCCTCATCAGTCTAGTCCCAGTCACACCAAACACACACACACATTTGCCATGCACACATGCTTGTGTGTCATAGAAGAACACAAACATACACACACAGGTCTAAATTCAAAGGCAAAGCAGTAGAGACTGCTGCCGTTACAGTCCCACATATCCAGGCACCGAGCCAGCACTTTCCACATTAGAGACTCAGCCCTCTTTTTCTCATTTCCCTAACTGTATCATCCATACTGTACCTAATGAAATGATTGCAAGTAGTTATTGCTGACTTATTATCTAGACACACAGCTTTATCAATGTGCTGCATTGATTTAGTGGACCGTGTCGCCAAGAAAACTCCAGGGATATTTCATTTGCCTGGCTACGCCATAATAATGGGACCTATCCCAGTATGCATTATGCATAGATAGACCATAGATAATTCAAACAGGAGGAAAACATGCATTACCTCGACGCTGTAACCTCCCAGTCTCAGACGGTCTATTATATTAGGTTTTGGTGTTGTTTGTTTTTGCGCCGCACCGGGATCCCATTACAGTGAAATGATAAGAACCTACAGTGCAGCCGGCTACATGTACAAATTTGTGTCATAGTTTTCAGCTTTGATAAATCCCAAACACCTTATTCAGCAGGTATTTGTGTTTCCTCTCATTTGACGGTGTTTTGTCCTCACAAAGAGAGAGAGAGCCAGCTCCAGGTGGCTCCGTGCCTCCCCCCAGGGTTTGTACAAGAAGATAAGCATTTGTCTTTTCCATTCTAAAGTGGCTCCTGTTAAGCTCCATACCTGGAAGATGACTGATTTTGACAATGCAATTTACATCTCTGTATAAAACAATCTCACACTGCGCCTGCCGATTTACACCGGATTAAACTGTTTGTCTCCGTCACGGGGTAACCACACAATGTATCAGGGCCTCTGTGCCTTTTTCAATACAACATTCCCTCTTTTCTCTCAAGAGCATAAAAATTGATCTAGAATGCAGAGCGGGACCTCCCCCTTTAAAATGACTACAACCGCTTTGCAGGACCTACAATTATTGAAACATGCAGATGTCAGTAATTTCAATATATATATAATATAAGATGGTAATGAAAGTATCTGACTGAGGGACATCCATAAATCTGACAGGATTTATGGCTGCATTAGAGGAAAAAGGCTGAGATGACGGTTTTGCAGCGTTGCTCGCCGCTTCCTTGTTTCACACACATTTAAGGTGCAGATCAATTAGCGTCTGACGCAGTTTGCTTTCCCGCAGACGGTCCTTTTTACGGTGACATGAAAAATGCATGGGAGATATTTTGGAGCCATTAGCTGTCCTGATCCTCATGTTTTCGTGTAAGTGTGCATTTGCAGTGATCTACGACTGTTCGGTAGCCAAAGCTAAAGTATGTCTTTGTAATCACAAATTAGATCGGACATATTTCTGTGTGTGTGCGCAGCAATTTTAAAAGCTCTTTAAATTCTTTTCTAAAACTAAGGCCATCTTACTGATGATGATTTTTCTTGCTCTTAAAGTATAGAAACCAACCACCTTGCACGCCAGCTTTTAACAGAAACCTGTTATGGCTATTTAGTCCCTTTAGTATTAAATACACTTTAGTGAGCATTTAAAGTATACAGAAATCCCTGTTAAAGTGAAGCATTAGGCTGTGGTCAACCACTCACAGATCTAATAGCCCCATCTATCCATTATAGTGTTCCTATGATGTCATGGTGCTGCCTTTCCATTCCGCTCAGGTGAGTCATTGCAGGGCCCGTCACCCTTTCTCCCCCATACGGCACATGTCTAATTCTAATTAAATGTGCATTAAGACCACCCTTTCTCCTTCTATCCCTATTCGTTCTCACCCTCCCTGGTGCTATCAGATCTATGAGAGCTCAAATGTTAAAGTAATGAATGTGTTAGCACCATGACAGAAGCAGGAGGAGGAGAGGAGTTTGAGGAGTGACTGTGCAGTGCAAGTAGGTTTTCTCACTGGCTGCCGCTATGGCAGCGACGGGGCTCGGTCACATTCGATTTGCATAACCTGCTAAAAAGCTATCAGAGAGCATGCAATTGATTGAATTTCACCTCGTAGAAGTGTTAATTAATAATACTATGGATCGGACAGGTCTTTATTATGTGCGTAGGACAGGAGATGATGTCTGTATTAGCAGGATTTCTGGAAGCTGTGGAGGAGAATATAGAATGATGAATTAGTGAAACGATGCCCTGGCTCCATCATCATATCATTAGCAGACCGTTGATGGTTTCACACTACAGGTAGAAATCCATAGCAGTGTAATAGTGCAGTAATGTTTATGCAGCAGCTTATTTTATCTGCGCTTTATCATGGTTGCAAGTGAAGTGGCACACACATAACTACAGACTGTGGACCTTATTTTTAACTATTAATAATCCTTCTGTGTGTGTGTGTGTGTGTGTGTGTGTGTGTAATACAGTATGTCTCTTAGAGTTTTTTACCATTCTGACAGTTTACAAACCTAATTTCTTCCTGCTCTTAGCTTTTTTTGCTGCCAAATTATCCAGCAATAATTGCCACTTATTTTCATCTGTTTATGATGATGGGCCCACTAAACACCAGATGGATTTAGGGAACTCGTGGCTTCAGGCAACTCAGTGGAGCCAGCTGATAATGCACATCGCGTCCAACACAAGTTTTACATGATGGAAAAAGGTCAGCGCAAACAACAGATTGTGCATAAGGAAACATGGCAAGCGTGTTTCAAAACAAATATAAAAGCTCTGTTGTAATGACACCAGACATTTTTCACAGTCAATACAGGATTGGGAACATTTAGTACCGTAACGACAGCTCACACTTCCCTTGTATATCATCCACATATCCCTCTTTGGGGCACCATCCAAGCTTTGAGTTGGAAAATATCACAACATCCGTGACCGTGCTGTTGCTATGTTTACCCTTTCCCCAAATCCACACATAAGAATCTCCATTTATTGAAACTCATAATACAGAGACAATTGGTTATGCCTGTGTTGGCAAAAGGGGAGTGACCCATCCCCCCCCCCCCGGGATTCTCGTTCTGGTTTATGCTCTGTTTCAGTCAGTGAGTTCTTCAAGGAAAAGCCCTGATTGGAATCTTCCAGGGGTTCTGCTCATTTAGGAAAAAATACTCCATCTTGCCTGGACAATAACAGAGCAGCATCACGCTTAGACGCCATCATAAACTGCCTGAGCTGTACACTGTGCCGTTGCCAACAGCAATTACCCCAGTAAAAGGAACTTAACTATGTGTAAATGACCGCTGTTGCTTGGTGAATATCATATTTGCTGAATAACTTATTTGATTAAGAGGCTGCAATATGGAGAGATTGAAAAGGACAGATAAAGAAATCAAGCCCAGATTGCTCCATATATCTGACCAGAAAGTTGTTTTGTAACCTCACTTGACTAATAAGATAAATTCCTTCTGTTTATAACCATGAAGGCTATTGCAATAAAACCGGGTATTATGGTCAAACCTAAGAGTGGTTTTCTGTTATGGATTGTAGCTCGGCGTTGAAACAGATACAATAATGTAAACATCTCTTTTTTATGACTTTTATTAAGGCACTATATAAGCACTCGTATATTAAACGCGTCGGTACTGTGTGAAAGAAAGATTAGAGTATTCTTCAGATAAAAAACCCCATTGTGTTGCTTTACTACATATTCAAGGTCGCGCTGTATACCACTAGCGCAGTGATGCTTTCATGGTGTTCAATGCTTATTGCTCTAAATTAGCTCTCCTAAATCACAGCAGCCCTTCCGAATGCCTGAGAGTCCTGCGTGTGTTAATGTTGTATACACCCCACTATTCTACTTGAAGCAGAAATGCTCTTCATCATTTCATGAAATGTGGAAAAGCCCATGGGTAATGAGACCGACTGCAATTGAGAAAAACTTATGGGCCTAATATTCTATATCTGCGCATAACCAGGGCTCTACAGGACATAAACACACACTGGGGTGTGTTTCCCCAAACGTCATTCTGCCATGCATATTATTTCCCCGTCTGTCTTTCGTGGTGGTACTGTAATTGTTGCACAACCTGATGGATTGCATTTGATATGTCCGGGCATATTCTCTGAGGATACTTATTCTTCAGGGCAGCGTGCGCCATTTTTTTATGATTTTGGTTTGTCTGTGAGCAACGTGCATTAAAAACCGTGATCTGTTGTTAAGCCATGGTATGAAATGAGAGATTGATGCAGCAGGGGGTGGGGTGGGGTGGTGGTTTTTCTCTCCTTGTAATGGTTCTGGTATCATATTAGTCTAAATCCTTACTCAGGACCTCCCAGAGAGTCATTTGTCCAAATGAGCCCAAGTCATTATTCTTTAAGCCCTTATTGGAGCTCATGGATCTCACAGCAAATAGGTGGCCTGTGACAGAAATAAGGTGCGAACATTCAATATCCCACTCCCCCCCCCCGCTCTGGTTTCCACTCCTTCTCTCTTTACTCACTACCTTTTTCTCTGTGTAACACAAAGACATGCATAATGTGGACTGCAATCTGATAAGTGTTCCTGCATGGTAGCCCTCCCCTGCTCTATACATCACAGCAGTTAGTGTGTGTGTGTGTGTGTGTGTGTGGGTGAGAGAGAGTGAGTGAGCACATCAGAGCACAGGGAGCTGTGGTTGGGATTGAACTGGGCTGTCTGAAGTTGATTAATCGGCCTGTGAGGGTGAGAGACTCCCGGGCCAGGCAGCAGGGTCCATCCCCATGGCATGTGATGCTGATTGGCTTTGTCCTGTGCGTCTGCGCTGGAGGAGCGGACATTAAGATTAAGTGATGCTGTCGTGTCGGGGAGCACTGCACTGCATCATTCTGGGAAGAGACAGCTGTGCTGCTTAATCCTTCATCACCAGGGGAGAGCTGCCAGGGCCCAGATATACAGCCAAAGATAACCCTCCATAACTTCTGCTAAAGATCAGGAAACTTTGAATTCGCATCCATCTGCTTGGCTCTGTTCAACTCAGCTACCCCCCCCCCCTAAATAAAAGAGAGGAGGAGAAAATGAAAGATGGCTAAAGGGAGTAATCTTAGACTGGTAGCGTGCTTGAGCTGTGTATGGACAACCCCTGGCACCAAGAACTGTCTTTTGTCTTTTGTGACTAATAGTTTTATTACGCAGATGATTTGAGGTAACAATATTTTTATTAATCATTCATGGGAGAGTCAGTTCTTACACTAAATGTTATCTTCTCTTTCTCCCACCACTTACACCATAAACAACTAGTAATGGTTCAGTCTATCGATTCCCGTCTCTGTGAACCCCCCCCTGTCAACAAACCTTCTGAAAGTCAGGATGTCTAACTTGTCGTGGTGGATAGTGAGACTACGGCCGCTGAAGAGTTGCAGCTACACCATGTGTTGTGACAGTGGTGTTAAAGCCTGCCACTGCAGTTTTTTCTGATAAAGGAAATGCCCAGTCTGTGAGCTCGTGCCTTGTCCCACCGGTCTGTGGTCAAATGCGTATATCTTGAATCCACTCACTTATTTACAGCGACTCACTGACTCCTGTGTGTGCTCTTGTGTGTACGTGACGATGGCGATGATAAGAGTATAGTCTTACATGTAGCTTCTCAAACACATGCAAGGCACATTTGTTCATATAGATTACATTGACTCCAGGTTTGCTGGAGAGAAAAAGCAAGCTGGTGTGTTGTGAGAGCAGATAAATTCTGGGTGGAGGCCGAGTGACTGACTGATTCCTCCTGTATTCAGCGATGGGTGGTGTCAGCAGGTTTCACACTGCTGGCCTTTGCATGTTTGCAGCTGGCTTGATGCAGCTGTCAGCCCTTGATTGATGAGTATCATCATTTAAAGTGTAAAAGAAAACGTCTCAGTGAAGGGAGACATGATGAACTGCCGCCTGCTGGCGCTCTCAGAGACACGCTCAGCGCTTCCTCCTCCCTCTGCCTTTTTTCTCCTGTTCTCATTTTTACTTCACTGCTCCTCCGTCCACCCCTCTCGTCTTCTCTTCTTTTATTCTTCTTTTCTGCTTTACCATTTCTAAATCTTTAAGCACCTTCCTTGCTATCTTATCATCTTTGTTCCTCCCCATGTTTCTCCACTTGCACTCTCTTCCGATCCCTCTGCTGCCGCCATGATTTCCACTTCTGTCCTCCCTCTTTTATTCAAGTTTATTTAACACACTTTTGTTGTGTCACTCATGGGTCGCTCTATTCTTTCTGCTCTTTTTTTCACTTGCACTCACACTCCTCCACCTCTTCTTCTATTCTATTTATTTGCTCTGTAGAAAGACTTCAGTCCTGAGGAGCAGCCACAGCTCAGTTCGGTTTAGTCCATTCTGTCTCCGATACTTCTCAGATCATATGAAACGTCAAAATTGATATGGACCCTGGAAGGCGATATATTTAGTCCCTGCCTACATACCTTCACAGCAACCATGACAGTTACATATTAGTTATGCTGTCTTTTGCAATGTGATATCTTTAAATTTGCCACCTTGTTAAGTTTTGATTAATGTGATTCCATTTCAGTAAAGTAATTGGCTTGGCCCTGTTGTGAGCGATACACAGGCACTGCGCCGGAACAAACGCTGTAACATGGTAATGAGGCAATGAGTTTGTTCTATGGATGTTGGCAAGTGACAGTTATTAATGATTGTTATGATAAACAGACGGGAGCAGATCGGGAGGATGAGTCGGGCCAGACTGACAGTTTAAAAATAACGCGCACTGGAAGGTACTAACAAAGTGTTAGGAAAACAATCATGCAGGTTGTCAGAGGAAGAGGTGTAATTACAGAGCTACACTGGCCAGTCTGGGAGGAGCTGCCTTCTAATAGATCCGGAGGAATATGCACTGACAGAGGAAAGCAGAATGATATACAACTTTAATTGGATCATCTTTTTACCCCCCCCCCCCCTCCCTTTCTGAGAATACAAAGGAGGTCTGTGCTCACAGCTGTGTTATGATAGGTTTCGTCTCCTGTGAAGACTGGTGACCCTGTGTAAATGACTGCATAGTACAGGGAACTGCTGTGTTTGCGTGAGCTGAACATGGACTGTGTTACTATTGCTATGCTTGTGTCTGCTTAGTATCAAAGCGGGTAAAATGTGTATACAGTATGCTGAAATGGTGCAAAGAGATGTAAACCTCTTATTACCGTCATTCATACAGGGGCAGAAATATTAAAATATAGGCTTATGTTATTATAAAAATTTATATATCAGATTCTGATTGTTACATAGTTTCGTATAATAATTGGTGTAAATAACAAATGCCAGATGTGGGACAGCTTTAAATCCACCATCTACAGGGTCACAACCGTATTTCTTCCTGGCATTTTTTGCTTTGGATCATCTCTTTCTCATCTTGAATTGGGGACATGTTAAATTTGTCCAAACTCTGTCATCATGCTTGAACTTTTGGTGACATTTAACCTGTACCAGTTCATGACTGTCACGAAATACTTGGTCTTGGAATGTGGCGATCAGATGACTTTGCTGACCTTTGTGTGAACCTTGTCTGGTGTTGATTTAGCGAGACACAGAGATCAAAGTGATCCCTCTAAACATTGGGCTTTTGGCGTGTAGAACCAACCAGTCTTACACAGCATTGGTGAACTACCAACTTTCTTACAGGATATTTTACATGCTCTAAAGTAGTTTCAAAGTGTTTTTTTTTTTTTTTTTTTACAGTTTATTTACCCGCAACACTATTTTCTTTTCCAATGTAGCCCTCCTTCTTTTCCTTTTACTTTCATTGTGAGTCAAACTGTGGAAATCTTTCATTTATTATCCTGGTTATGCCAGCGAGCCAAAGACAGCATAAACCTCTACTTGTGAATGCTAATGTTTTCTAGGTTGATCACCTATAAAGAAATGGTTTGGAGTGTCAAATTGTTGCTTCAATCAGTCAGTCTAACCCTAAATATAGGTCTACTATCTTAGGTCATTCACACTATCTGCACTATGATGCAATGGTTAAGTGTGTTGAATGGTGCTTTTATGGTGTTGTCAACAAGAAAGGAGAAAAACCCTTACAATCAAGTCAATGTTTCATTTTGGGTCTGGCTAGGGAAACTGATTGTAGTTAAATGGCAGGAAAGAAATGGAAATTTTCAAATAAACTGAAAAAAGAATTGTCATTCTCTAATGGTTTTCATTGGCAGTAAGTTGCCTGGTTTGAGTTTCAGAACCCTACACCATGTATTATCCAGGTTTTCCAACACACTGTCACTGTTGACAGGTGGATAATAATTCCTCCATAGCAGAACAATTGAAATGACAGCGGTTTAACAAACTTGGATGGGACAAAAGAAACATGGGCTCCAACAGGAAATAGGCTGCCAACATTTGTGTGCACTCTGTGTTAGGAAGTGAAAAGTTCTGCTTTCTGTCTTACTTGCGAGTAAGAGTTTTCCAGATTGTCCAAATATGTACTAAACAGGACTGCTCCTGATGAATGAGTGGTTAGAACAGTTTCTACATGACTTCAGATCCACCAGTTGTACAGGAAACTTTCCCCTAAAAAGTATAGTAGTAGTAGTAACATAAAACTACAAGCAAAAGCTAATATTTACCCTAAAATTACATTTTACCATAAAACACATTTTCATGTTACATACGGCTTAGAGTAAATCTGTGTTGTGTTGGCTAGTGTCCCATCTCCATGCTGCTTGCTTCTTGGCGCTGTCATGCAGAATCTCTCCATGGTTCTATTCTTTTTCTGTTTGAAGGCTGTGATTTGTGGCCATATGGAGCCCTTCCCTTTGTCTTCTGTTGTGCTATCACATCGCAAGGGCCTCTGGTAGAGTGTGGGTTAGCGTGCGGAGCAGCTTGGTGACTGTCAGCACTGGTAGTCTTCTGTTTGTTGACATGTGAAGCCAGGCAGCATACTGTAGGCCTGATGTTGGAACTCACTTATAATTTGGTTGAGTAGACAATGACACAGAGCCTTCTGTCTCGACAAGTATCGGGAGGAGACAGCTGTGTGTAATCCCGCTGAGCATAAATCAGTTATTACTGTTCCTATTTAATGGGACATTATATGGTTGTTGACCTAAGTTTGCGAGAATGCTGGAACTTAAAAAGCTTTTTTTTATGTGTGTGGAGAATACAGATGAATTGCAGGAAGTGAGGGATGGAGTTTGGAGATAGTAGTGTCTCTCCCAGCTGCATACTCAGCGCTGTCTCAGTGGACATGTATCAGCACACACCTCCACACGGCTCTGCTTCTCATCAGTGTCTCCACATCCATACACTGCTCTAACTTCTCAACAACTACATCCTCCAAACCCCATTGCCTTCATAATGAGTTTAGTCAGAGTGATTATCGCTGTAGTATTCTTCTGCCAGTGATTATTAAACAAGCTGAAGACCTTTGTCAGCTATTATTATAATAGTACTATTAGTATGAGTCCTTGGTGACCGTCACCTTCATCAGTCATCATAAACCTAATTGCTAGTGCGCAGAGTGCAATCATTAACATTTCACTACATTTTTGCTGTAACAACATCTTTGTCATGAGCACAATTTTGAGTTGCACAATAAATGACATGTGTCTGGTTTGGTGCACTAGAATGCTTCTTTGGCCTGTCTGGGTAAGATCAAATGCAATCATGGCATTGTCTTGTGTAAAACATCTGCAGTAAGTCATTGGTCCTGCAGTATAGGGGCATTGGAAATCAGATATAGAGGCACAAGACAGCAGAATGTGCAGAAGTTAGCTTTGCCTGGTGAAGTGAAGTGATACCTGTCATCCAGATTGCCTTAACCCATGTGCACCATGAAGTTAATCCTGTAGAATTCTGTCACATGACGAAGAAGACCACAGGGTGAGAGGGGAATGAAGGGGGCGTCAATCTTTCCAATTATTTATGTAAGTTTGAAGTAACTGTGTCATTTGTTCTTAATTCTGGACTGTAATTGGAGGGGAAAAGCTGGTTTGAATGGTCACTATATCTTTGGTTAATGTTCTCATCTATCATCAATATATATGGAAAGACTATTGTCGCTCCTTTGATTTTGTGCTACCTTGTGTGTTATCCATGAGCATGTGCTGTATGATACATGAAGGCCAGTGTAATGTGAGTAAAATTCTGGTTGCAGGATACGCTGATGTGTTATATCTTGGAGCAGACTGTGAACATATTGATGTGGATTGATTTTCTGTGGCAATGGGGGTCATCTCAGGCTGACTTATCTTCTTTTTCAAATGGTGCTCTGAACTTCTATAGCGGTATAATTGTGGCGTCCAATCAGCTGTGTCAATCAAGTGTAAGATAATATTTGGGGCATTTAGTGTGTATAAAATGCAGAAATGTTGGGGTTAATATAAATTGTAAATTTAATATTAAACATTCTTTTCTCTTTTTCATGTCTACCTCCTTTGCTGGATCCTGTGCAATGATGATTGGGCAATTCCCTTTAAAAAGGTAAGCTTTTTAACTACGTACCTGTATTATATCTATCATAAAATTACAAAATCATGTGTTAGACACACTTTTATATTTTGCTTTACTGATAGGAATAGAATTTAAAGACTTTAGCTCAACCATCTGGTTGCCTTGTTTATCATGCACAGCACCAGTGTGTGCATATTAATCATGCTTACACAAGTATCTTAATTACTCCCAATGTTGCTGCTCCCTCTGGAACCCAGGATGTGACCTTTTTTTCCCTTTTCCTTTATGCCATTAATCATCCATAATCAACAGCGTCAGAGGCAAGGAGAAGGCCACTCAGAGCTACCCAACACTGCCCACACACCTCCGTCACTGCGCAATCAGATCTGTATTATTGGTCAACACCTAAAGACCAACACCATAATAACACAAACAAACATTTTAAGATTATCATGTAATTCTTATTATTTAAATTAAATTTGCATATAGGAAATGTATGGCAATGATCTTGCAGATGATGTATTTTTCCTCATGAAGGTCACTTTTCCATTAATATTCAGAAGTGATTTGCCTGTCATTTTGATGTTCTCTCATATCCTGCATGAAACTGGAGGAGCACGCCCACAGGCCTAACAAATGGTATTTCACTTATAAATGTGATACCCTGACATTCATGGCAGACACTGATTCATAGCCGTCACATGGCTGATATGTCTATGTAAGTGCCCGGGACGCACAAGGAAGTGAAAAACTACGGTGTGCAGGGCTTTTAACATTTCAGATCTTGTTTAGCTCTGCCAATAGCAGATTGACAAGTGGAGTTTTTTCTGTAGCAGGTAACTGACCTGCCTGGCTTCTCCCCCCTACTGACTGAAAGCTTAATATATCATTTGTCAGTCAAGGATGGGCTTTCATTCAATCATGGCTTGGCATCCACCCAAATGCCAGCTAGGGCTTCGATTTCATGCAGAAGAGAAGTTGAATGCACACTTAGCAGACATGTACTGGCTGCCGTGAAGCGTTGATTTCTGAATCACTGCTGTTCTTTACAGTTTATTAAAATGGTCTCTCTGTAAACATCCCAACTTTGATACATGTTGTTAGCACAACTAGTCAGTGGAGGTCTTTTTAAAGTAAGAAGAGTTAATGATATTTCTGTAACACTGGATCATCTTGCATCACTTACATGCAAAAGGACAAAACGCCACTTCAAAGTTCTATAATAGTTTTATGACTGCCCACAAATTGCTGTCATAAATTTTTCATTCTTTTTAATTTACTGTCATAAATCATGGCTGCTGTGGGCTCTCTGCTGCAAATGGGATGGCTCCGTATTTTTGGCATGCAGCAATCCGGCTTTGGATCTCCGAAAAACAGACAGCACACGGAAGGTAGTGCATTAATTTAGGCCCATAAATTATGCACTTACTTTTATAATGTCAAACCATAAATAATGTTGATGCATTGGGAACTGCAACACATCACCCATAGAAATTATGCATTTAAGATAAATGTAGATGCTGTGATGGATAATGGATCTTAACCAGTGTGATCTATTTAAGTTTGCTTCCCAGTGGAAATGATGGTGCAGAATTAAGGATATGTTCTAGTTGAGCTGTTAAGTATTCATGAAGTGTCTAACTTAGGTCACTTGAAATCTTTTGTTGTTTATGTTAACTTTGTATAATATGTCACACCAAATCTTTAATTCTCTCTCTTTTGCTTTTTATTGTGGTTTAAGTTAAAGGATGCTGATGAACCAATACACTTTTTCCCAATGTATAATCTCGCAAGTGTGACTTTTCCCTCCCTCCTCCCAAGCTCCTCTGATGAACCTGTGCTGTTCTTGCTACTGTAACTTGGCCTCAGTGCCACCAGAAATGTTAGCTCTGTTTTTTTTCCATCCTACTCCCCTGAGTACCACGTGAATGTTAAAGTAAGGGACTTTACTAAGGCTTGTGCACATGCTTAGTATACTGAACCCCCTATATTGTGTATTATCTGCCATTAGACGGGGATAATATTAGCCATTCTCTCTGTAATGGCTTAGGAGAAGAATAATTGAATGTCCTCATGGGCTCTGGTTCATTGGAGTCGTACGTGAATGGGAATGCATCAACACTCTTCAGTTTCTGATATTACACCACTGTGTTCCTCTTCAAACGGAGCATCGCAGGAGTGTTAGCTGCATTCTTGTGACCACATTAGATCAATTTCTGGGCTGTTATAAAATTCTTGATGTATTAATTATCTTACAGCTATTAGGAAGTTTATTTGGAGGGTGAATTTATTTTTGCGTGACTCTATCGACCAGCCTTTTAAACATTTGAAGGTCTCCGTTAATAATACATTTGTAGTAAAAGCTGAATTAAAATGTTTGGTATTACATATCTCTTGAACTGTGAAGTGAACATTACTATTAGGTATATCTAGTGTTTATGTATCAACCTGTTAAAACTGGTAATCAAAACTTAACAAGCCTGTTTAAGTAAATAGTACTAGAGCTGTGTTGATAAAATGGATCTTACTTATTTGGATCGATCTCAATGAAAAATCCAGAAGATGGTTCCTTACACCGAAACGCACCCCTAGCAAACATTAAATCGATGACGCCAATAAAGTTCACCCAGTTTTATACAGTTTAATACAGTTTTCCCCGGTAAGTTGAAACGGTTTCACTTGGTGAGCTTTAATTGCGTCATTGAATTAACAATGTTCGCTAAGTGTGCGTCTTTCGGCATACGTAGAGATCTTCTGGATTTTTCATGGAGATCAAGCCAAGATTGGGGGATTATCTTTATCTAGACAGCTCTAAATAGTACTATTAGTAAATGTGATACCTTGTTTGGGTATATGATGGCAGCAAGTCACCTTAATAAGCCACCTTGTTAGACACACCTTGCTAGCCACGGGTTGGACCACTTTTTCCTCCAGAACTGCCTTAAACCTTTGTGGCATAGATTCAACTGGTCTCAGCTGACAGGAGTGGCACCCGGTGTCTTCTGCTGCTGTAGCCCATCTGCCTCAAGGTTGGACTGTTGTGCATTCAGAGATGCTCTTCTGCATACCATGGTTGTAAGGAGTGGTTATTTGAGTTACTGTTGCCTTTCTATCAGCTTTGGCCTCTGACCTCTGGCATAAACAAGACATTTTGGCCCACAGAACTGCCACTCACTGGATGTTTTGCCTTTTTTGGACCATTCTCTGTAAACCCTAGAGATGGTTGTGCGTGACAATCCCAGAAGATCAGCAGTTTCTGAAATACTCAGACCAGCCCGTCTGGCACCAACAAACATGCCACGTTCAAAGTCAATGAAATCACATTTTCTTCCCATTCTGAAGCTTGGTTTGAACCAGCAGATAGACAGGTGTGCCTAACCAAGTGGCCAGTGAGTGTATTCTCGAATAAATGTCCTGACATTGACTTTGAAGCCAGACAGTGTCATGTGCATTAGACAAAAGTCCCTACTTCTGTATGCTCGGTATAAATCATTTTGATTTCCACATGGTCTTGTGTACACTTTAAATAGAGGGGGGTGCCACATCAGCTGCACAGTGAAAGTTATGGACCATAGCGAAGTAATTAAACTGCACCATGGGCAGAATGCTGTGGTAAAATAATCAGAACATTTGACATTCTCACTGAATTGCTCATTTATTCCGGCCTTATTGATGTTTGATGCTTCAACACTGACCTCACTGTTTGAGATCTTAGTGACACAGAGGGTAGGCTGTTTTTTTTGTCTTCTTTTTTTTTTAGACAAGAGACAACACCCAGTTTTCAGCAAGTATTTTCAGTTGACCCCATTTTCCTCCCCAGGATAATAAGCTTTGACACTGACAGTAAATATCTCTCTGGTTTTCATTACCCTCTGTTTGTCATCATAAATCCTTCCAAAGAAGAAAACATTTCGCAAACCAGCCATGCAGGTACCGTCCCTGTGTGTTTCCCTTTCTGTGTCTTGGTTTGCAGGCATGCACATTTGTGTGTGAAGTCTGGTTGTCTTTGCTAGCCTGTCTGTGTAATGCCAGAGAGTGACTGAAGGGTTTGAAGTCTTTGTTCTCGTAGTGATATACATGCCTAATGTTAGAATTAGAACAGCCCTCTTTGTGTTTGGACCAAAAGCTCCTACGGTTTTTAAGATATGAAGTGTTGTATCTTAAAATATTATATCATCAGACTTTATAGTTGCTTTGGAAGGGCAGTTTGTTGGAGTGGGCACTTTAAGAGTATAGTACTATATATCCATATCTTCAAGCATTTAGTGCCCTTGCCACAAAGTCAACAGACTGCAGGACTATAGTCAGCGTCCCTGCCCCTTGATTTAAGACTGCACTTACCAGAACCTGGCGAGGCTGCTGGTCCTCTCTTTCTCTGAGAGCTGTCACTCTTGTGTGTAATTTGCCCTGCTGAAGGAAAAAAGAAAAACAGCCCAACTCAAACCGTGAATAATGAGTGGTTGTTAGGTTTTGAGACAGAACAAGCAAAGTGAAACACAAAACACTCCAGCGAAAGAACTGTAATTACCCACAAGCCTGTGAGTGCACTCTTAGAGGGATTGTTATTGTGTGTGAATGACCTTTCATGTCTTTGGCATGCTGCTTTCTGGCTCAGAGTCAGACTTTTGGAGTAATCTGCTAGTATGTAGCAATAGGATATAAATATGCAATTTATGTACTTTGTCAATTACTGGCTTTCAAAGTAACTTGGTGCACTTTTACATACTGTACATGTTCTGTAGAGTGGCCTACTGTTCCTTTTGAGCCTTTGTGTTAAAGCTTGGTTTCATAGAGACCAAAAAAGGTCTGCTCATCAGATCATTTGCACGTCAACACATAAACCTGCTCATCCTGAGTTTAACATTAGCTTCATTTATTAACATGCACACTCGGAGACCACCCATTAGAAGATGGATTACTGCAAGATGTCTGTGTCACAAACAGCCTGCCCTCCCTTAGCCCATCCACATCTTCAAAAGTCCCGCTCAGACAACAACAAATGGACAGATTACACAGTGACTACGGGATGACAGATAACGCAGAGCAAGCAGAACTGCAGTGCGGGAACCTCCTTTTCCAAGCCTCTGTGCCACAGGCTGACTTTTCTAAGATTTATTCTATCAGTCAAGTAATTAACATGATTTATGGTGCTGGGGTGACTGTTAGTAAGACAACAAAGGGGTCGGGCAGTTCCTCCCCCAAGGAGATGCTATCAGGTGTTTTCTGCTGTGCTTGCAATGCAGTCAGCATGCAGCTGTAAATCCAGCCATTCCGCATTGTTGAGATTTGACCCCCCCCCCTCTTTTTCCTTTTCTTCCCTCTAGTTCTCTTCCCCCTTCCTACTCTCTGCAGGAGGTCACAAGTTCACAGCTCGGCCTTAACTGTTGAAACCTGGGGACTGAACTTCTGACCTTACCTAGTGTAAAAGGGAGCACAGTGGTTAGCGTTAGAAGGGCCGCCATTCTGTGAGGCCAGAGGGGTTTCGTAAATGGAAGGGTGATGCAGTAGCTGGGGCAAGGCCCAGTCCTTGGCTAGCATAGCACAGACATAGGGCCCTTTTAATAAAAAGTAAGTTAGCAAAGAGTGCCCCTAAAGGCCAAGGAAGAGTACAGCAGTGCCTGAGATCTGAGTTAGACTGATGCCTTTATCAGTGCGTTGTCTTCTGAGTAGCACAGATCAAACTCTCAGCAAGACAGGAGCACTCACACAGAGATTAGACACACGATCAGTGTTTGTGGCCTGTTGTAGTATCCCAGTGAGGCTTAAATACAAGGGTTAAATTTAGGCTATTCCACAAAGCTATAAGCATAATTTTAAAACTGACGCTTTCCAGTGAGATTTCTTGATGACAGTGTAGATACTGCCTCGAAGCATTAGCGTACTAACTGTCTGGAAACAAACACTCATTTGCAATCTTTCCTGATTCATCTGTCAAGTAAAATCTGCCGAACACTCATACCTGCTTTCACAAGAGTGGCAGTTCCTGTCGTTGTCGCTCGCAGGCAAAAACAAATCCATGAGAAGTGCTCAGCTTAGCCCTGTTTACACACACACACACACACTCTCTTCTTTTCCTGTAACCTCTATAAAAACAAAACATGGTTTCTCTAGGCTGCCTGTTTCCCTGTTAAAACAAGAGGAGGGAAAATTAAATGCCTACAAGCAGATTTTATGATCTGATAAAAGAGGGCATTTACTGTTGACTGATTTACTACCTGCCAAAGTTTGAGGGTATTGTGATACAACATAAGCTTTACAACACAAAAGCAGACTTGTCAGGAGGGTTTTCATCACTGTGAATTGTTGTAAATCCCCTTTCTTTTGCAGCTTTTTTTCTTTCTGGAAGACACATTGAATAATATCTTGATTTGCATGGTATGACATTGTAGCACTAACTCTTTCTAAGCAACACAGTTTCAGTGTATTCTTGCCGCCTGTGGTCATTACAGAACATTGGGCCGGGCCCGTTTTGTAGGAGCACAGCTAGATTTGTTACTACTGAGGTACCATGTGCTATAACAAAGCTTGAGTGATTTATCTTGGTCGTACAAATATTAGTTCAGCTAAGCCAGTATTGCTCCGGTTCTAATCAGAAGGGGCAATCTCCTCTGTAAGTGACAGCGCTGGGATCTCAAGGAATGGTGTTTACATTCACTTCTAGGTTCCCAACATAAACGCATTTTAACACAATAAACCTGGCTAGCTGGTGAGGAATCTGGGCCTTACTTGCAACCACAGCACTATGTGGCAGGATTGTTTGTTAATGATGGATTTATGGCTTCTTCTAGCGTTGTTAATTGTCCATTGTGCTCCTTCAGTGTTGGTGCACTTCTTTTAATAATGTGTTGTGTAAATATTTCCTTTGCCGTGTCCTCTTCCAGGAAATGTGCTGAGCTTGTTAGTGGCTTCTTTAATCAAACGGGTGAACCGTCAATTGCATTTTTAAAAAATAGGATCTAAATCTGTGCATGTAGCTTGTAGGATTTCCCCTGATGTGTTACACTGGACATTCTTGTCCTGTGAATCAGTGCTGAACTCTCTCTCAAACTTGTTTTTAGGAGTATCAACAGTTTGTTCAGTTAAAATTGTGCATTCTCTGAGTTGTTTACAGCAATTATTTTTTGGGATTGCAAGAAGAGTCATGCATCTGCTGCACTTTATCCATAGTCATGCATTTAGCTGATGTTTTCTCACAGAGCTGAATGTTTTGTTGAAATGACATGTGTACTGTAGCTTCTGCGGGTTGTCATGCATTCTTCATGTTCTTGATCTCATCTTTGCCAGTGCCTTTGTACATAAAAATCAGTGTTTAATTTCTGACTTTGTGTTTGAGGTTGCCTTTGGTCAATTTTACTTGACAAGCGTTGAGAAGTTGTTACGAATATGTTGAGTCTCAGGAGAAAACATGTTGTTTTAAGCTGTAGGGAAGCTGCGTTTTTGTCTGCATATACTTAGCAATGGACAGCAGTGTCTCAACAACAGGATTCCTGTCTGTGCAGATCAAAGACCATGTGTGGCAGGGGGGCAAAAACTTTCACCTTCTTTCTTTTAATCGTATCCTGACGACCTCCCATTCCAACACCCCTAATTGGAGAAAAACTAAGGTGAAGGAAGTCTTTCATGTCATTTTCTATTCTTTGTTGTGTCTTCTTTGTGTCAGTTTCACTCCTTCCCCCACTTGTGTCCTTTGCTGGTCCAGTAAACTCTGTGTGCACTTTCACCCTTCAGTGACTGCTTGTCAGGCACCTAGTCCCTCACTGCTTGGCCTGCTATGCAGGAGAAGATTCAAGATTCAAAACACTTTATTAATACTTACAGCCACTCTCATTTCAGAGAGATTAAAGGACCCACACTCGTAATTTGCAGCGACGAAATATAAATACGAAACAACAAATATTTAAGAACAAAAACAAAACATGATAACATCACTCTCTAGAGTTGTTGTTCTCCCCTCACCACTTTACGGAGGGAGGCAGGGGAGGAATTGAAGAGTCTGATGGCCACAGGAAGAAATGATTTCCTGTGGTGTTCAGTGGAGCACTTGACACTGATGAGTCTCTGGCTAAACGTGCTCCTCTGTCCAGCCAGGACACTGTGTAGGGGGTGGGAGGGATTGTCCAGGATTGAGAAGAGTTTGCAGAGCGTCCTCCTCTCAGCTATAATGTGTAGACAGAACATAAGTGGTAGTTGATACTTGTAGGGGAGGGACAGAGGTTGTGATGTTTAGGTGCAGGTGGCTTTGAGACCCGGTCCTGGAATCTATAAAAGAAGTTGTTAAGAAGTTCATTGGCCCGATCCACCGCTCCCTCAGTCACCTGGCTGCTGGTCTTATAACCAGTGATGGTCCTCATGCCCCTCCACACCTCCCTGGTGTTCTGCTGCTGGAGGCTCTGCTCCAGTTTCCTCCTGTAGGCCTCCTTCCCCTTCCTGATCCTGACAGACAGAACCCTCTGAATCGTCTTCACTGCCTCCCTGTCACCAGACCTCCTTCTTCTCATTCAGGATACATTTTATGTCCTTGGTGACCCAGGGCTTGTTGTTGGGGAAGCAGTGAATGGTTTTTGTGGGTACATGGGTGTCCACGCAGAAATTAATGTAGTCTGTGATGCAGTCTGTCAGACCATCGTTGTCCTCACCGTGAGGCTCACAGAGTCTCCCAGTCTGTGGCTTCAAAGCAGGCCTGCAGCACTTCATTAGCCCCCCCGTCCACTTCTTTACAGTTTTAGTGGTGGCAGGCTGCCTCTGAACCAAACTTTTTTGTGTTACTACTCTGCATTTAGTGTGTGTGTGTGTGTGTTGCAAATACTACAAATAAAGTGATAAGTGAAAAATATATACTTACTACTACTTACTCAGTCAAGAAATCCATTGAATGAAACAAAATGTACATTACACCTCGCCTGATAATACACAGCAAACAAGAGGAACAAGCCCAAAAACCTTGGCAGTCATGAGTAATAGCCTATTTATGGTCTATTAACTAGATCTGAACATACTTAATGTCACTGAAAGTCATTAGCATGTATCTCTATTTTGCTTGCTAAGAAAACATATAAACCAATGATGTATTTCTGTGGAATATTGAAATATCGTATCTATTCAACTCGCTATGCATGGCGAATATAATTATTCATAATCACACCTCATTACTTTTTGTTTATTTGCCTGCATGTTTCTGCCTGTGTAGTCTGCGCACTTGTGCATGCGTTTTGGTGCATTGATGCACGTGTATAAATACATGCATGCATTCGCCGTGTGGATTTGTTACGAAACGGTCCTTTTGTGAGTGTGCGTGTGTGCATCCTTCACGCTTATTAACTAGCATTACCAGTGCATAAATGACGGTGTTTGATCAATGGTGCCCAGCTCTGCCCTTGGATCGACTACTTTTTGTTCATCATTACAAACGTGGACTGAAATATCTGGGTAACAGAAATTGATATAATGGCGGAGTGTGCTTTATTATCTTCAAGCTACATCAGATTGGCAAACTTCTGAGGGAAAGCAAAATGTCTGGGAAATATTACGAGTCATTGATCAAGCTCCCCTCATTAGCATATTGCCTAGAGAAGCACTTGCAGGAACTCTAAGTAAAAGTGTCCGAATGGGAGCTGAAAAAATTCTCTCTAAAGCTTTTTGCGACCTTGACCGGAGTGCGACTTCCTGTTTTTGACCGTGCCAATGCTACCGCTAACCGTAGATCTCAATGTGAATGTTCTGCGGTAAGTAATAGGAGAATATTACATGTTGCTTACAGGTCACCTTCATTAACAGGATGTTTTAAGACATGCGTGTGTGTGTGTGTTAGACTGCAGTAGTTTTACTTTGGTGTAGTTACAAACTGCAGATGTTTCCACCTCATTCTCCCTGTCAGATGATGTGTCAGTGTGTGCTTGGTTGAGTACATTTATGATCAACTGTGAATGTCCTCAGTGGTACAACAATAATGGCAGCACTATATTAATTAGGAGGTTAGTGCATACTCTATTTTTCCTTGTCACGTTGAGCTTGGTCCCAGGTGTACTGTGACAGAGGGAGAGGTGGTGGAGTCCAGATGAGGCGCACCCAGCCCTGCTTTCAGCAAACCCAAGTAATGAGTTTCCTTCTCCCTTTAGCCACTATATGCACCATGATATACAACTTGCAATTAAGCATGGCTTGGTGATCCAGTGATTAATGTCTCTTGTGGCGGTTGTGAAGGGACTGGGACTGGGGGACTGGCTGAGACTCCCTGTTTATATTCCTATCATGGTTACACATCTTTCTTTCTCTCTCTGTCTCTCTCTTTGTCTGTCTCTCTCTCTCTCCCTGACACACAAACACACACACACACACGCGCACACACACATACACACACTCTCTCACACTTCTTCACTTTCTCCCTCTTAACCGTTCTCCATTACGGGGAAGATGGAGGGCACCATTTGCAATTCAGTAACCTTTATGACAGTGCAGTTTTTAATCAGAGGCCCCTATTTCCTTTGTAGAGTAACACACTCGCATATACACAGCATGAACAATGCCCCACACACACACACACACACGCGCACACGCGAACACACACACACGCGCACACACACACACGCACACACACACACACGCACACACACACACACACACACACACACACACAC